>CM054817.1:17646274-18269536 GCA_028984105.1 Lavandula angustifolia
CACTTAAAGAAGCAGCAAGAACGCTCCTCGCAGACTCTGGACTACCCTCGAAGTTCTGGGCTGATGCTACTGACACCGCCCGCTATACTCGAACCGCTCACTACTCACTCAGCAACATATGAAGACACCATATGAATTATGGAAAGGGAGAATTCCTTCTATATCTCATTTCCATATTTTTGGCTGTCCTTGCTTTATCCACAATAACGGGAAAGATCAGCTGAAGGTCTTTGATAGCAAATCCGATCAAGGAGTTTTCTTAGGATACTCTCGAGTCAGTAAAGTCTTCAGAGTCCTTAACTATCGGACTCTTTGTGTGGAGGAAAGCCCTCATGTTGTTTTTGATGAATTTGTTACTGAGAACAGGAAAGATACAGAGACAAATACTGATAATGTCAGCAGTAAGCTATAAGATCTCGGACTTATTGATAAAGCTGAAAAGATCCAGCATTATTGGGTTGATGAGTCAGACGATGAACAAACCCAGACTCAACCAACAGTCGATGTAGCTGACCTAGTTGATTCTACCGAACAGAATCAACAACAGGTAACATCGGTCGATGAGGAAGCCCCCGTGGTAACTGAGACCTCTACTGAGAATATAAACTCAGGGGGAACGAGTAATGTTCCTGAGCTAAATGCCCCTGAACCTGGAAACTCGGTAGATCCTAATCTTCTTCGAAATACCGCAATCTCGGAAACAGCACTATCGAAATGCCTAACACTCCTACTGATTCTGCAGAAGTTGTATCAGAAGAAGAAGCCAGACTCAGACGATCTTGGCTAGATGCTCACTCTTCAGATCTCATAATAGGAGATCCTTCAGCGACGATAAGAACAAGATCGAGATTAAATCAAGGCGAAAGATCACTATATTCTTGTTTCCTGTCTACAGAAGAACCTCAATCGATAGAGGACACACTTAATGATGCTGACTGGATCATCGCCATGCAAGAAGAGCTGAACCAATTCGTTCGAAATGAAGTTTGGGAGCTTGTAGACAGACCTAGACATCAGCACGTGATTGGTACTACGTGGGTCTTCAAAAACAAGCGAGATGAAAACAACGTCATTGTCAGAAATAAAGCACGACTAGTTGCAAAGGGATACAGTCAGGCACAAGGAATTAATTTTGATGAAACATTCGCTCCAGTCGCTAGATTGGAAGCCATTCGTCTATTCCTAGCTTATGCAACACATCAAGGCTTCAAAGTCTATCAGATGGATGTAAAGTCAGCTTTTCTGAATGGCATACTCAAGGAAGAAGTCTACGTGGAACAACCGCCCGGCTTTCAGCAGGGACATCAGGTGTACAGACTTAGGAAAGCTCTGTATGGGTTAAAACAAGCACCCAGGGCTTGGTATGATACCCTATCAGACTTTCTACTTCAGAAAGGTTTTCAGAAGGGGATAGTAGATCGCACCCTATTCAATATAAAGTCAGGAGATGACATCCTACTGGTGCAAATCTACGTGGACGACATCATTTTCGGCTGCAAAAACGAGATCATATATCAGCAGTTCGAGAAGATGATGAAAGAGAAATTCGAGATGTCCATGATGGGAGAGATAAATTATTTCCTTGGATTTCAAGTGAAGCAATCACCTGAAGGAATCTTCATCAATCAAGCCAAATACACTCGAGATCTTCTCAAGAGATTCGGCTGCGACTCCAGCAAGCCAGTCAAAATCCCCATGAACACGAATTTTAAAATCGATCTAGACAAAGAGGGAGCTTCTGTTAACTCTACTGATTATAGAGCTATTATTGGTTCTTTGTTATATTTAACAGCTAGCCGACCTGATATAACTTATGTTGTAGGTGTATGCGCAAGATTTCAAGCGGATCCCAAGCGAAGTCATTTAGACTCAGCAAAGAAGATTCTGCGATATCTACGAGGAACACCTGATGCTAGGTTATGGTATCCTGCTGATGATAATCTAATACTGACAGGTTATTCTGATGCTGATTATGCAGGATGCAGGATAGATCGTAAGTCAACTTCCGGAACGTGTCAGTTCCTAGGCAGCAAGCTGATATCTTGGTTCTCAAAGAAACAGCACTCAGTAGCAACGTCCACTACTGAAGCTGAGTACATGGCTGCTGGAAGTTGCTGTGCCCAAATCCTTTGGCTTCGACAACAACTGAGAGATTGTGGTATCACTCAGAATGAAGTGCCCATCTATTGTGACTCCACAAGAGCTATTGCCATAACTCAGAACCCAGTTCTACATACGAGATGCAAGCACGTGGATATCCGACACCACTTCATCAGAGACCATGTCGAGAAGAAGGATATCAGAATGGAGAAAATCCATACTGACAAGCAAAGGGCAGACATACTGACCAAACTACTAGCTGAGAACAGATTCAGAGAATTATCAGTTGAGCTAGGTCTACTGGATCCTACTAAAATGCATCAGTAGAAGGCAACTACTGATAGCAGCTTATGGAGACAATTGGCAACATTTGGTATCAGTAGATGGAACCAGTACGACAGATCAGTAGATTCCGTACAGTGATTCAGTAGGAAGAATCACACTGTACACAGCAAGGGGGAACACGCTTATCAGTACGTCAACCATCCTCCTGCGATATAACGGTAACCAGCTGATCGAAAGTTCAGCTGAAGAGGTTTGCGTAGTATCATATACTTAATTTCTTTTCAGAAGCATGTTTGCATTTACTATATCAGTCGCACGAAGTCAGCAGTTAATGTGCATTTATTTCCCGCCATTAATAGTTTAAGGAAAGGTCAGTAGGAAACCTTCTCATTCAAATAACTGAGTAATTAATGTTGTCTGTCGCGCATTTAATGCATGTCTTCTCACTTACCTTTATTACGTAAAGTCTATGTTAGAGGCGGCTTTGGTAATCATTCCTTTTTTTAACATTCAATCTCAGCCGTCCATAAGATTTGAAAGATTAAAATTGGATCGTAGGATCAAAACTTATAATCAGACGTGATATATAAAATCTTTCATCTTCTATCCTTTCCTCACTTTTCGCCATTTACAACTTAAGAGCTATCTTCGAGCGTTTCAGTTTTCTCAAAATCTTCTCAAACTGCCTCGCATTTGCATTCTTCTCAAGCTCTTTAGTACTCGGTAATGTATTGAAACCTGCTTAATACTTACTAACTTACTCTATTTTCAAGTGCTAACAAGTTGTTTTGCAGATTTCAATGGCGACAGTTCAGACTCCTGAGAACATTGAGGAGATTATGTCCTCTAGGATTCAGTTTGAACCGACTTTGGCTTTTCGTCAAGTAGATATTTCCTATCTGGAGCCGGTCTTTGATGCTTTGGAGCGTTCTGGTCTTCAGGAGTTGGTAACGAAACACCCGAGATCGTATCTGCCAAGGCAAGTGGCAGAGGTGTATTTCAACTGGAAGTCGCTTGCGTCTCGAGGCGAGGAATCTTCTTTCGCCTATATGAAAGAAGTTGATCAGAATTGTTGGGATTCTACACAGCGAGTCTTCAACGTCAGGGACGCCTTGGTGCTGACCTTCGATCTTCCAGACTCCGGTATTTCTCCCATCGGGTACAAGGAGAAAGAGATAAATGAGTATGTCCATAAGTTCTGCGGACGAACTGACATCTCGTTCAAGACAGGTTTGCCGAAGAACCTTTTGCTTCCCCAATACAGAGGACTAGCCTACATAGTCTCTCACATACTGACTAGCTCAGCTGGATCATACGATCAACTGTCCAAACCAAGGATTCAACTGATGATAGCGATCGACGACGAAATTGAAGTGAACTGGGCCGATTATTACGTTTTTGAGATGAAGGCCCAAGCCCAGAAATTCACTACCTTACCTACTGGAGAGAGGAAGTTAGCCAGTGTGGGGAAATTACTTTATGGGACTAAGATGTCAGTCCTCATTGAGAGCTCTGTTCAAAGGCACTCATCGTTCGCTGACTCAAAATTCTTTGACATGAAATTGATTAAGTTCAAAACAAAAGCAGCGATTGAGAAATCTATCGGGAAAGGGCCGGCTGAGCCAAAGAGAGCTGCATCTGCTCTACCCCCTCATACCGAAGTGCCTAAGAGGAGGAGGCTAACTAAGCCCAGACCAGCTGAGGTCTCAGCTGCTCAGCCTCTCACTGTCATTGAACAAGCTCTTCTTGACACACAAGAAGAGCAAATTTTAGACTCTGATACTGGCATTGAGGGTGCGACCCTCAAAGATAAGGTCCAGGTCATCAGCTCTGAAGAGACCCAGTCGGATGTTAGGGAACCGACTGAGGAGACTCCGACTGAGTGGACAACTATTCATTCCACTCGTCTCCGTGCTACAGCTGAAGTACACGATCATATTCCTAAGATCGCTGGGCACTCAGACTTAGTCGACATAGCCCTCAGGGCAAGGGTTCAAATGCTACTGAGATTTCTGAGTTGGGATATTCTAGCAGAGATAATCAAAACCCACTCAGTCATCAACTTGCTCGATGAGGAGCAGAAATTACAAGAAGTCATAGGGTACGGAGAGCCAGCTGACTTGGCTACTCTCGAAGATCTCAGAGCCGCTATGCTTTATCTTCTAAGCTTGCGAGAGTCAGTTCCAGGTGATACTCCTCCGCCCCCATCTCCTCCTGGTGATAAGGATGATAATAAGAACAATGATGATGATGATGATCAGAGGAAGGATCAGACACCCAAGGATACAGAGTTGGGAGGCTCTGCTGAGGGTTCAACTCCCAGTGAGAAGAGCAAATCACCACATCCTGATACATCAGGTGATGCTCAAGGTGCTCCGAAGTACAGTCGGGAGCAGCTCCTCACGTTTTCTGAGCAGAGGCTCGAAACCAGTTCTTACCAGATTTAGCCTATCGGTTCCGTGTCCTCGAAGTCTGTTAACAAAACCATTAGACGTCAAGGAGAGAAGAACAGACTATTGGCTAAGGACGTCCATCTGAAATGGACAAAGTACACTAAGGCTCAGATAGTGAGCTTAGACAGACTAGCCGCTGGCATCTCAAAAACTCCAGAAGCTCCTCCTCAACCAAATTTTCAGGAGATAATTGAGGCTGCCTTAGCCGCTCAGAAAATCAATTTAGAAGCTCAGAGTCAGCAGTTGCTCCAGAATCAGCAGACGATCTTTTCAGAGCAGCTGACTCAATCTCTTGAAACTATTAAGCTCGAAATTGATGAGAAGAATTAGATTGCCACCTCTAGCCTTCAAACAGCTATTACCCAACAGGCAGAGGCTCTGAAACTTATTCAGAAAGAAATGACAGAATCGCAGGATCGGGCTCTGCTGAAACTCAGTCAGGAGTCAGCTGCACACCTTAAAACATCTAGAGCTGATCAAGAAAAAGACTGGGAATTATACTACGATCTCGTCAAGGACTTCGAATCCACAGCTTCTCATATTAAGGATTCAGTCCACAATGTGGAAAGAGACATTCAAGCCATCCGCACCCAACTCTCTAAGGCAGATGATGCCAAAAAGGGGGAATGTATTATGAAAGATGAACCTGAAACGGATACGGCTGAAGTCCAGATCTTGGAAGGAAGGGTTCAGGAGGAAGGACCCTCCATAGTTCCTCAGGGGGAAGAACCCTCTACTGCTCAGGGGGAAGGTGTTCAGGAGAAAGGACCCTCCGCAGCCCAAGCAGATTCAGGGGTTCTACTTCTTGAATATCCCCTACAACCTAACCCCATCTCATCTTCCGCAGCTCACATAGAAGAAGTTGCTCATTTCTTTGAGCAAGAGTCAGAAGAAGAGCAACAGGCTCCTCCGCAGAGGCCGGGGAAGGAGACTGCTACTGATATTTCTCATCCTTCCTCCCCCGTCCGTAAATTCAAATCAAAAGCGGAACAAGAGGCCTTCGACCTCTGGGTAGCCCAACAACTTCAGGATAAGCTAGACCATGAGCGTCATCTGGAAGAAGCCCAACTTGCTAAGAAGCCTAAGGGCAAAGTTGTTAAGGGCAGAGGTAAGAAGAAGGGAGAGTCAGTAGAAGAGGAGAAAAAGAAGGCTCAGGAGGAGTTTGCAAAAACTCTTCCTACTGCAGGTCAAGCTACTGCTCAGAGTCATTATCAGACTCATCTTACACCTGAGCAGGAAGCAGAAGATAGAGTCACTTGGGAAGCCACGCTGCAAGGCCTAAACCTTAGAAAAGGAGACTGTAGGGTAGCGGCTCTCCGAGAGAAGAAGAGAATGGCTGATATGGCTAAGATGATTAGCCTATCTCAAATGCCAGCAGCTGATCCCAGAAAGCAAATCCCACGAGGATCAAGGTACAAAAGAGCTCCTTATGTCAAGAAGGACCCAGTTCTTCATATCGATAAATGGGTACCGACTCTAATCAATGATCAATGGGAAGAACTCAAAAAGGAATTCATCAAAGGCTACTATGTATGGGAATTCTATCCTCGTGAGCAGTCTATCGAACAAGCTTTTGATGAGTTCAAGTTTAATTACAATTCTGAGCTTAGGGAACAACTTCTGGAGATCATGAAGAGAGAAAACATTCCTTTTAGAGCTCAAACTTTCAGGCGCATTCCACCTCCTAGAACAGCGCACGGAGTTCTATGCACGAAGGAAATAGAGGATGAGATTAGAGCTCCAGCATCTCATTTCGACCTGAGTGTCGACCTTGCTGAAGACTTTGAGGATATCCAGACGCTGAGGAAGAGAATCTATTTATACTATGGTCTGGAACCTCCCGTCGACGATCTGGCGATTTCAAGAAGCGTACTCAAGGCTTCAGGCGTCAGTAGTATTTCTCTCTACTCTTTTGTAATAGTAATAGGAACTTGTAATTTCCTGATCATATATATTATCGTTCCTATTGCTTAACAGACAATTACTCATTGTCTTACATCATTTTGCTTTGTGTTTTCACAACTGATCACTAAGTGATCTGACACACACTCACACTATCAGTTTCTCTGATTTTGCCTATCTCTCACCTGCTGATGTTTTGAAGTTATCATATCAATTTGTTTTCCTCAGATAAATTCAGGGGAAATTGTTGTCAGTAGGTCAGCATACCTTATAAATTTTTTTTCATTTAGAATTTAGAAGTAGAGGTTTTGGCATCATCAATTAGGGGGAAATTGTTGGATATGAATCAGTAGATGATACTCAGCTGTTCGTGGTTAAAAGAAAATTGGGGGAAATCATAGTAGTACTATGGAATTGAAGATCCCAAAACCGAGCTGATATCAGTAGTATAGTGTGTCGTTAGGATTAGCTGATGTATAGGTTAGACTTGATGTAATCGTTTTTAATATTTTTGTCTAAGTCCTGTACGGGGTAATTGTCGAACTGATCTTCTGTCGAAGAAACTTTTCGGAACCCCACGTCATCAGTGTAATCGCTTGCGTTCTTTAGTCAGCAGCTGACTAGACCTCAGTAGAAGACAGCGCATCAGCTGAGTAGACCTCGCAGTGCCAACCCAAACCCGTGATAAGTCATCGGTAGAAGAACTCATGCAAGCCCAAGTACCTTCCCGGGGCCGCACCGTGACCTACTCAGAAGCTACATTCCTTGTCAGCCGACTTAGTCGAAGAAGACAAGAGACTTTGCGGTCTCGTATCCGACGAGAAAGCGACCCATCTACTTAAGTCTTTTCGAAAGTTCAGCAGAAGATCATACGAGGTTGTTTGAACGGTCAACTCTGACATTCTCACCAACCACAAACCTCGACCAATGAGAAGCCGACAACGCCTTACCTGCTCCCTGCAGTAAAGCTACTCTCATGTACAGTAATTAACTGCCTTGCTGCAACAAGTTCGAATTTATGGCCGTTTTCTTTGGAAGCTTGTCATACGTGGCATCGTCGTCTCCAACGGACATATGCCATAGCTCACAGCTATAAATAGAGAAGAAATTCGAGCTCCACGCACGGGATAAACAAGGGAAAAAACGCTCAAGCTCAAGAACACTCTAGCGAACTTAAAGATCATCCAGCGAAGAACTTGCCTTCATAGAATATCATTAGTTCTTCTCTCTAGAGTTCTTTAGATCCCTTCTTCTCTAGCTAAGCTCATTGCCAAATTTATAGCTTAGAAATTCGAAGGAGTTCACTTTCTGTGAATTGTTCTTATTGTAAGAACTCCTTCTTAGTTGGAGATCATCCCCTCCCTTTCGAACTTAGGTTTGAATTGTAAAGTCGCTAAGGACTATAACTTAGAAGGATCTGTCCTGTGCACAGTTTCCTTGCTGAGACTTGCTCAGATTAATCAACAAGTTATCCTGCCTTGTTAAGGACCGTGGACGTAGGATCTTGCGTATCCGAACCACGTTATATTGCCTGTGTTCTTTACTGTTTTATTGCATACAAACCTTTGAAAATCATAAGTTTGCATAAAACGTATTTCAAAAGTCGCACAGCCAAAAGAACTTAATTTGCGAAAACACGTTTTCAAAAAGAGACAAACTCCGGGCCCCACACTTATCCGCACGCTAAAGTCTTCGACTGAGTTTCAAAGTACTGACAAAAGTCAGTAGGAGAGCTCACAGGCTGACCCACTCGACCCGCGATCGAAGGTTGTATTTGGCACTGTTCATCAGTTGCAACTAATAGCTTCAGCTGACCTTCATCGAGAAAAAGAAACTGTACTCAGGTGTATTCACCCCCCCCCCCCCTCTACACCTGATATTTGTCTCCGGACCAACAATATGTGCTATAAAATAATTTGATAAAATCAATTCAATAATAAATGTATAAAAATAGAATATTGTAGAGTTAACAAGTACTTAAATTTATACTACCTTCGTTCCGCTATTTTCGGCACACTTCATTTTGGCACGTAAATTAAGAAAGCAGATGATTAAGAATGATATATGAGTAGATGATAAAGTAAGAGAGAGAAGATGAGTGAGAGTAGATGCTTGTTGGTCCTGATATAAACGTTCAGGTGTAGAGGGGGGGGGGGGTGAATACACCTGAAAACTTTCTCAACTTAAAACGCGAATAGTCCCTTTCAGGAAGATACCGTACTGAACAGGTTCAGTAGACCAGATAAGATGTTCTGAATCGCGTGGCAGAGTGACTGACTTCACTGAGGCCTGCTAGCTGACTTTGGTCAGAATTCAGTACCGTTCAGTAGAAGTTTAGTAGAGTGCGGAAATGTGTAGGCCCAATTCAGTTGAGTTAGAAAACGTTTTTAGGAAAACTGTTATAGTATATTAGTGCAATATTTTAAGCTTTACTGAAACAAAGTTGAATGATTTGAAAGATATTTTCAGTATGAACAGTAATCAATGCAACAGTAAAGAAAACACACAGAAAACAAGCGATTTTAAAGTGGTTTGGATCCAACAATCCTACGTCCACTGTCCCGAAAAGATCAGGAGACTATTTTATTATATTGAGTTAGTCTCAGTTGGTTTGTGCACTGGACAAACACTGGTCTTGAGATTTATACTGAGCAAGTCTCAGTTTACAAGGTATCAAACTGAAGTGTTTGACGGGCTCTCCAACTATGAAGGAGTTCTTTACAATAAAGAACAGTTCAGGGATGAACTCCTTCGATCTAAGCTATAGATATAGTCTGTTGAGCTTAGGTTAGAGGGAAGGGAACAAGAAAGTGGCTTCTAGAGCGACGAAAGGTTAAGTATAAACTTTGGGTTCGTATTCAGTCGCTTGGATACTAGAGGCTTATAGTCTGATTCAGCTCGGTTCCCTTTGAGCAAGTATGTCACCTTTCGCTTTGAATTACTCTTTGAAGATCTTGTGGAAAGCTTTTAGTCGATTCTGAGTTGCTCGTAAATACGCGTGTGTTCTTGTATGTGTCGTGAGCTTCGATTTGAATTCTTCCCTCTATTTATAGATGAGAGGCATGGAAAGATCCGCTGGAGACGATGATACATGTGTCTCTCTCTTTTGGGTAGCTAACAACTCTTTCAAAGTATGGTGGCAGAGTCATTTCCCTCCATTTCCGGAAAGATGTTGACTTGCAGCTTTAATCAGAACGTAGACAGCTGGCTGCTTGTCATTGGTCGAGGCTGAAGAAAGTATGTTGGGTGATTATTCTATCCTCAGCAGTATTGATAAATAGTGGGAAATGACTCAGTCTTCTGTAGTATCATACGCTCAGTAGCGTTGTGCTCTGAATAAGTCTGTGAAGATTTAAAGATCCGAAAACCCTATGTTGATTGGTGAACCATTACGTTGTAATTTGTTTTATCTCTGAGGTTTCAGACTCAGCAGACCCTCTGCTCTGGTTCAGGCACTCAGTAGATTATCTGCCTCAGCACCAAAAGTAGAAGACTCAGTGATACTGGACTCAGCAGAGCAAGATATGCGAAAGGAGTCGATGGAACCGAACTCCGGCAGAGTAGTTCACTGTACTCAGAGCTGATCGTCAGTAGAGCCGACTCAGCAGAAGCATGCTACTGAATCAGAGATCACTTTCAGCAACGGCCAGACAGTCTTCTGACTGTCAGGATCTTTGAAGATATTTCAGCAGAGTCAATACGAGGAAGAGAGATGTCAGCTTCAAATCTCCTTGAAGTCTGTTCTGTCTCAACCACCTTCTCAACCTCGGCCAATGACAAGCAGACACGTACTCTATGCCTACTAAAGCTGCAAGTCAACAACTTTCCAGAAATGGAGGGAAAGGACACTGCCACCATACTTCAAAAGAGCCGTTAGCTACCCAAAAGAGAGAGACAAAGGATCGTCGTCTCCAACGGATCTATCCTAATCTTTTCTCTATAAATAGAGGGATAAATCAAATTTGAAGCTCACGGAAAGAACGAAATAACGAATACTCAAGAACACACGAGAGAACACACAGAGCATTCAAACGAGCAAATTCGAAAAGCCTAAGTCTTCCGCAAGAAGTTCGAAGAATCTATCTCCGGCGAAAGACTACATTCCAGCTCTTAGGGAACCAAGCTGAACTGCTTAATACAACCTCTAGTATCCAAACGACGATACACGAACCCAAAGCTATACTCAGTTGTTCGTCGTTTTAGAAGCCACATTCTTGTTCCCTGCCCCTCTAACCTAAGCTCAATAGAACATATCCATAGCTTAGACGGAGGAGTTCACCTTTGAACTGATCCTTATTGTAAAGGACTCCTTCACAGTTGGAGAGTTTTTCAAACACTCAGTTTGATAACCGTGTAAACTGAGACTTGCTCAGTATAAATCCCAAGACCAGTGTTTGTCCAGCGTACAAACCGACTGAGACTATCTCAGTATAATAAATAGCTTCCTGATCTTTCGGGACAGTGGACGTAGGATTTTTGTGTCCGAACCACTTTAAAAATCTCTGTATCTTGTGCTCTATTTTTAACTGTTGCATTGATTTACTGTTCATTCGAAAAACATCTTTTAAATCATTCAACTGGGTTTCAGCAAACTTAATAGACTGCACTAATCAACTGAAACTGTTTTGATAAAAATGTTTGTACACTCAACTGAATTTGGGCCTACACTATTCCGCACTATTGAACTCTTTCTGTAAGATACTGAATTCTGACTCTCAGTCAGCTAGCAGATCTCAGTAGAGTCAGTCACTCTGCCACATGATTCAGAACAGCTTATCTGGTCTGCTGAACTTGTTCAGTACGACATCATCCTGAAAAAGGACTGTTCGTGTTTTAAGGTGAGAAAATCGATTTTCAGGTGTATTCCCCCCCTCCCCCTCTACACCTGAACATGCTCTCGGGACCAACAAAGTAGGTGAGACAAACAAACTTCAAGACAGATTTGAAGCTGACTTCTCTATACCTCGTATGACTCTGCTGATTTGACTTATAAGATCTCTAACAGTCAGGAGACTGTATGGCCGTTGCTGAGTAAGATCTATGTTCAGTAGCATACTCCTACTGAGTTTAGCTCTACTGAAGATCAACTCTAAGTTCAGTGAACTACTCCTGCTGAGTTCAGTTCAACTAACTCCTTTCAGTATACTGCTCATACTGAGTCCAGTACTACTGAGTCTCTTCTCATGGTACTGAGGCTGATAGTCTGCTGAAGAA
The DNA here is from genome assembly GCA_028984105.1 of Lavandula angustifolia. NCBI lineage: Eukaryota > Viridiplantae > Streptophyta > Magnoliopsida > Lamiales > Lamiaceae > Lavandula > Lavandula angustifolia. Next base: position 17,658,229 of record CM054817.1, read on the forward strand.
ACAGCAGACAGAACTGAACGCCTGAACCATGTAGGAAGGATGTCTACTGAGTCTGAAACTCTCAGAGACAGAACAAAACAAATACAACTGAATGGTTCATCAATCAAGTAGGGTTTTGGGATCATTCAAATCTACTGAGCACTAGGCTACTGAATCATCTCCCAACAATTTCCCCCTATTTATGATGCCAAAACCTAACACTATAAACTGTCAGAAACAGACTCTTACAAATATTACAAGTAGAATCAGTGGAGTTGTTCTTCAAGTTCTATGGGAAGCTGAACGAGAATCCTTTCGCTTTTCTGGAGGGATTCAATCAGGTCTGTGATCTGCACAGGCAAGGCCATTTAGATGCTTTCAAGCTCAAAGCATTCCCTTTTACTCTTCAAGATAGAGCTCGAGCATGGTTTTCTGGACTTCGACCTAGGTCGATTACTACTTGGGCTCAGATGCGTCAGACATTCCTGGACAAGTATTTTCCTCAATCCAAGATGAATGTACTCAAAAAGGAGATTTTCGGGAATATTCAAGAGCTTGACGAGTCCTTTGGAGCATACTGGGAACGTTTTGGGAAGCTAGTTGATAGCTGCCCAAACCATGGTTTTTCTGATGTGGATCTGCTGTAATGCTTCTACCAAGGAATGATAGATGAGTCCAAAACCATGGTGAATGTCGAATTGAAGGGTATCTTTGCTAATAGCTACTACACTGATGCGAAGGCAATCATTGAAGGCCTTGCCGAGTCTACATCACAATACAAAGGAAATCTGTGAATCTTTTGAGTGGAGATTTTCTAGACGATCTTGATATGAAAGTTGGGCTAAAAATGGAGGAGAAGTTCAGCCAACTCGAAGACAAATTGGATCGTTTATTTAAGGAGAGGAATCCCCCTTCCTCTTCCTCTTCATCTGCGCGCACAATGGCTGATCACACATGTGGTGCATGTGGTCAAAGAGGGCACACATCTTTGCAGTGTCAAGGCGAGGATGTTAATGCAGCTGGCAATTGGAATGGACAGAACAAGGTTCATCCGAACTTAAGGTGGAGACAAGATGACCAAGCGCCACAAATACCAAGGAATCCTCCACAACAAGATGCAGTGGGAGTTTCTAGAGAGAGAGAGATCATTATTACCAAGCCAATATCTCACCCTCTAATTACTCCAATCAAATAAGATCATATCCTCTAATTAGTTCAATCACATAAGATCATATGCTAATACCATGCTGATATGATTTTTGTAATTATTTGTAGACAACTGTTGTACCTATATATAGGTTGTTTAGCCAGTGGAAATATAACAAAAGTAGAGATACAGGCATCTTCATCGTGTTTTATGGTATCAGAGTTACCTTGTCTAACGATAATTTTGTTTTTCTCGATCCAATGGCAAATTCCAACAATACCACCTCAAGTAATTCTACTTCCTCCACCACACCCACCTTGGTTTCATCATCGGGTGCTCTTGTCACCATAAATGGACATCAACAAATTCCATTATCACTCACATCCACAAATTATCCTTCATGGCGAAATCTTGTCTTATCCCTTTTCTACGGATATGATTTAGTCGGATATCTTACCGGCGCTACTGCCCAACCGCCACTGGTTGCCAATCAACCATCAGCCGAATATACTCACTGGTTTTGGTAGGATAAACTTATTCTTTCTGCTATTTTAAGCTCTCTCTCTCTCTCTCCTGAGATTATTCCAATGGTTTCTACAACCCAAACATCAAAAGATGCCTGGTCAATTTTGGCTCGTCGATTTGCTAATTGCTTGCGCACACGTGTTATGTAGCTCAAGGACAATCTTTCTCAAGCTACTCTCGGTGATCAATCAGTTTCTGCTTTTCTCCAGTCAATTAAGATGAAGGGTAACGAGCTTGCCGTTATTGACAAACCTTTATCTAATGATGATGTCACATTATATGTCTTGAATGGCCTCGAATCTACGTATAGAGAAATTGCTGCTCCAATTCGAGCCCGAGAAAACTCTCTCACTTTTGAGGAGTTACATGATCTGCTTGTAGCACAAGAGGCGTATCTTAAACGTCTTGAATCTCAAAATTCAAATCTTATTGCAACAGCTAATGTGGCATCTCATAATGGCCACCATTCTTCGCAGCGTCCTTACCACTCACAAAATCAAAATGGGAAACATGCATTCACGTAAGGACGTGGAGGTAGAAATAGTGGAGGTCGAAATTCACATCGCGGTGGCAGAAATAATTATCATGGTGGTCGTCAATCTTCTCCCAATACTTACTCCCGCCCATCGGTAGTATCTCAGCTGTGTGGTATTCCAAATCACTCTGCACGCCAATGTCGTCAGTATCAATTCACAGCCTACAAAGCTACAACACCTCCTTCCAACTTTAACAACAATCAATGGTTGGTTGATTCTGGTGACATACTATAGCGTCACAATATGGAGGGTGATAAACCAATCTCCACTCCATTAGTTCAAGCAAGTACCCGATCCACCACTTCTGCTCCTTTCTCTGATGTCTCTCAATATAGACAAGCTATTGGTGAATTGCAATATCTAACTCTAACTCGCCATCTATTACATGTGTTGTCAACTGCTTAGCTCAGTCGTCATCCAATCCTACTGAAGATAATTGGGGGTCTGTGAAAAGGGTCTTGCGCTATCTTAAGGGAACCATTACTCACGGTCTTTTACTGCGACGTCGCACTTCCCCCACTTTACGTGCGTTCTCCGATGCAGATTGGGCAGGCAATCCTAAAGATCGTACATCCACTTCTGCTTATGTTATCTTCTTTCGTGATAATCCAATCTCGTGGAGTTCTCGGAAATAAAAAGTTGTGGCACGTTCATCAACAGAAGCAGAGTATCGGGCTCTTGCAACAACCACTTGTGAGGTGCGTTGGATTCAAAGTTTGTTTACTGAACTACGTCTTCCACTGCGTCTGTGACAATATTGGTGCAACTCATTTATCCTTAAATCCAGTTATGCATTCTCGGATGAAACATATTTCTATAGACATTCACTTTGTGCGGGACATTATTGCAAAGGGTCTTCTTAATGTCTCTCATATCAATACAAAGGACCAGTTGGCTGACTTGCTAACTAAACCACTTCATAGAACACGATTCTCGTTTCTTCGGGACAAAATAGCAATTGCCGATGGAACTGCTATTTTGAGGGGGCGTATTACCAAGCCAATATCTCATCCTCTAATTACTCCAATCAAATAAGATCATATCATCTAATTAGTTTAATCACATAAGATCATATGCTAATATCATGCTGATATATTTTTGTATTTATTTGTATTTATTTGTAGACAACTATTGTACCTATATATAGGTTGTTTAGCTAGTGGAAATATAACAAAAAGTAGAGATACAAGCATCTTCATCGTGTTTTAATCGTTGCATGGATTGGTATATTCAAGCAATGCACCTCTCCTTTCTCCAATGAGCAAAAACTGGTTTACGCCGTTATACCTGACAATCCTTCCATTTTCGACCACCTTCTCTGCAGCCTCGCGCAGGGATTGACAGCAACAGTCCTCAACTTCGCCGGTGCCGTCGCACTGACTAAAAGCTCGTGGGAGAAACTATTCAAATTTCTTGATATCTACGAGGCTTTAAGAGATATTTTACCTACTTTAGATTCGTTATTCCCTCAAGAATGGATGAAGGATTTGAAAACAGAAGACTCCACCATCAAAAGGCGACTCGGAGAGCCGATAGTTTCGATATTCACCGAGCTTGAGACCTCAATCAAGGCGGACGCCGGGAAGACGCCGGTTCCTGGAGGCGCCATCCATCCGATTTAAGGCAGTATCATAAGGTGTATCAGCGGGAAACGTGGGGTAAACTGCTGAGCTATCTGCACCCAGATGGGCTGACCTCTCTTGGGAAAGTAGTGAAGCCGGTGCTTAAGGAGAGGTTCAATAACTTCAACGCCATGTTCGATGAAATACACAGGACGCAGAGTACGTGGGTAGTGTCCGACGAGCAGCTGCAGTCGGAGCTGTGGGTTTCCATATCGAACATGGTGGTTCCGGCATACCGATCGTTCTTGGGGAGGTACAACCAGGTGTTTACTCCGGGGAGGCAGACGGAGAAGTATGTCAAGTATCAGGGTGAAGACGTGGAGAATTTCATTGAGGAATTGTTTGATGGGAAGAAGTGAAGTCTTTATATATTCTAGGATACTATTCTGATTTGTTAATTAATGTACATATAGAGATAGATATTGGTGAGCAATTGATTGTCTGCTTAATCTTGTTATTATCTTGCTGTATGTATGTTCCTCTCTCATAATACGTAAGTCGTATACTGCAGCTCAAACAAGTTATGCAGGTTTATTAAAACAAAAACAAACAATGATAAGAAAAAGGTCCTACCGGGAGACGTTGGATTCAAAGTACAGAGTGCTAACCACTACACCATAGAACCAACAACTTTAATTAGCTTTTCAATAAACTATAATCTCCATTCCATTGGAAGCATCATATTTCCAATAAGCACGGAGATGAATGAGTGCTTCTTTTGCATGTTTTTAAACGAAGTCCAAATTCGATTTCCCGATCAAAATCCCGACATTTTTTTCGACCAAGATTTTTCATTGGTGCTAAATTCGATTTTTACATTTAGTTTTTCGTTATTTTTTTTTATTTATTTTTTTCATTATCGATTTTAAGAATTTTTTTCTTTTTCAATTTTTCGAGTATCAAACGAGTTGTACAAAAATAGAATCAAACGAAACACTCCCTCCGTCCGATTAAAAACGTTCACATTTCTCGATTAGGCAGTTCCAATATAAGTATCTTATTTCCTAAAATGATAATATTAACTCTACTTTAAAAAATGAGGTGGACCCCTCACTACTCACTACCAACGTCACATTCTTATAAATACTCTCTCTCCAAAAATTTCTCTCTCACGCGATTCCGCTCTGTTCCGAACTCAGAAAAATATAATTTTTAACTTTTTAAAAATTTTAGATTATTTTTGTAATTACAACATAAGAAAAACCGAAAGAAAAATCAATTGACTCAACTATGCCTTAATAAAATTTGGACGAATTCTCAATCTTTTCCACCAATCAATCCTAAAAAATTGTGCTAATTTCCTACTATAATAAAAAATCATAAAAATATATATCTAAATAATTTTTTTAATCTTTGTGCCGAAAATAAAGGTGACGCTTTTAATGAGACGGAGGGAATAGTAAATTGATACACGCTAGTGCACATAACAAATTCTTTCGCTCTACATCCTTCAATTTTTCAAACATGTCTATAAATAGCAAGCAATACTAAGACACAAAACCAGTCAGTGGCTTCCAATCATTTTACATTTTCTCTACCAAACCTCAAAGATGATTGACAAAGACTTAATCAAACAATCTATAAAGGGTGTTGTCCAATTTATGCTACATAACAATGTTTGGATGTGATTTAGTATTATAAGATTTGAAAATTCCAAAACCCCTAGCTGAAACTTTTATAATGTAATAGCTTAGTTGAGTTCAGCATGTTAGGAACTCAGTAGGCTAGATAGAGTTCAGTAACTAATAGGCTCAGTAGAACATCTCAGAAGAATGTCAGTAGAGTACAACTCAGTTAAAGTGTCCGAGGAATCAGAGGAAGTCAACTCACCATCTGCTTTGGATTTTGAACAAGCCTCACCTAACATTCAATCTCGACCAACAAGGAGCTACCAACACTATACTTGCACTGACACAATGCTGCCCTAAAGACTGAATAAGAGAGAATCTCTACAATAACGTTCAAATTGAAGGTAGCCATTTTCCTTGTCGTGTTTGACACATGGCTAGGTCTCTTCCAATAGATCTTTCCATGAGTCAAAACTATAAATAGAGGTCAGTCTTAAAACAATGAAGACACCGGGAACACCAAGCATACAAGCACTCAAACCTCTAACGAACTTAAAGCTTACTTAGTGAAGCATACAAGCTAGGTTTCTTAGCTAATGATATTACAATAAGCTCGCTTAGAATAGAGAAAGGGAACTGATGAAACTCTAGAGTGAAGAACTAGAAATGATTTCTTTGTATGCAAAGTTCTTCGTTGGGTTCGACTTTGAGTTTGCTAGAGTGTTTGTTCGCTTGAATGCTTTTGTTCCCTTTGATGTCTTCTCTGCATGAAGACTCTTCTCTATTTATAATCTCGACTAATGAATAGGTCCGTTGGAGGGAGTCTGGACACGTGTCGAAAACAACAAGAAAAACGAGCATCTTCAATTTGAATGTTACTGTAGAGATTCCCTCTTTTTCAATCTTGGAAGCAGCTTTATGTCAGAGCAGGTACAGTGCTTGCGGCTTCTCATTGGTCGATGTTAGCGAGTAGGTGAGGTTTATTCAAATTCCAAGAGCATGCTGAGTTGACTTCCTTTGATTCATCGGATCTTTTACTGAATTGTTTCCTACTTCAATTCTTCTACGATTTTTGCTTATGGCTCGAATTTCTTTGCAGATTCAGTGGGTTATAACATTCCCAACTGCGTTCCTGATGCTGAGTTCTTTGGCTGAACGACAGATGTTCTACTGAATCCTATCAGCTATTGAACTCTAGCTAGCCTACTGAGTTCCTAACATAGTGAACTCAACTAAGCTATTATATTATATAATGCTCATCATTTAGCTAGGGTTTTGGGATCTTCAAATATTATCATACTGAATCTTATCACAACATCTATTCTAAGCTAACCTCTATTCTAAGCTAACATCTTATCACAAATACTATCATACTGAACCTTATCACAACCTTGTTAGATTATACGCTTAGAAAAACTGAAGGAGTTCGTATTTGTTGAACTGTTCTTATTATAAGAACTCCTTCATAGTTGGAGAAACTCAAACTCTTTGTTTCAATACTGTAAAGTCACTAAGACTATAACTAGAGTATCTGTCCTGTGTACAGATCCACTGAGACTTGCTCAATATAATAAAGTGAAGACCTCCTAGAATCAGGACAGTGAACGTAGGATCTTGCGTATCCGAACTGAAGGAAAATAATAGGAGAGGAAGAAATTGTAACTTCCTCCACATATTCTGTTGCAGCTCTGATTGTTGCTCATGTTTCAGATCTTCTGATATATGTCCCGGCCCTCCGCTCCTCCGTATGGACAGAGATCTGAGAGGAATGAATGAAACTACTCTCGCACGTTCTCACGTTCACTGAATTATGAATTGCGTTAATTTGTGTTTTCTGTTTCCTAAATGTGTATATTTATAATATAATATATATATAACATTATATTATAATTGTGGCCCATTAGTAATTATATTGCTAATGAGCTTCCAAAATATTAATATCAGCCCATATAATTAATAATAACTAGATCACTTATTTATCAATTAATTGGCCCAGCCAACTAATTCCAAATAAATAACTTCTATATTATTAAGTAATGTATAAATACATTAATCTATTAATAATAATTTTTGAGAGAGCAGAATAAATACTAGGCAACTAATTGGGCCAAACCAGGGATCCAATACAAGAAATAAAGCCGAACCTCAAATTAATTAATTATCTATGCTCAGCCCAGAGCAAAATTAATTAATAAACAAAGACTCATTCCACTAGAGAATCCGTGTTGACTTACCCTTTATCCTAACTTGAGCATGGACTTGTATTTTAGACTTAATCGATCCCCGTATTTAAGATAGAAATATCTGTTTATTAATTAAGCTCACTAACAACTTAAATTAATTAATATCTTATTGTATTCTTGAGTAGTACCACTCGACCTCATTAACACACATGAACTTAATCAACCGGCCGGGTTTAGTTTGTTAATCCTTACGAATTCCTCAGGGGATATTATCAACCTATTTTACTAGGATACGGTTGCAAGATATAGATAACCTGCTTGAGCCACAAATGACTACTAGCACCCAAGATACGTAGATCCGGTCGCGATGACGTTCACCATAGCAGGTCAAAGTGATAGATAGCCAAATGCACTCAGCTGAAGTCTTACCAAGCTTAAGATCAGCTAAGTCACCGAGATATTGGTTCTCCACTAAGGTCAGTCAGGAGAACACATCTCACTGTGATCCATCAATGCATCACCTTAAGTGTACCAGTAAAGACAAGTAGCCAAGTCAAACCACTTCTTATCTAAACTGCAGCTTAAAACGACAACTTATCCTTAAGTTGTCTCAGTTGTGATAACTGTTTAATTGTTTAACTGTTCATACTGCATAAAATTGTCTTACAAAAGCATGACTGAGACAGTAAAACTGAATCAACACACAAGCACAACTTGAATAGATTTTTATTAAAAACGTCTATCAAACAAGAGACGATAATATTTAGGCTAACACTTCTGCACTTATTCGTGTACTGAGTTTACTGTAGATTGACTAAAGTCAGTAGATGGGATTCAGTAGTTCGAACCACTGTGTCTACGAGATTAGAAAGTTAACATGGCGAGCTGAATCCTTCAGCGAACATATTCAGTGAATACTGACTTTCACGTTTGAGTTGAAACTTGTACTCAGGTGCATTCACCCTCCCTCTACACCTAAAGACTCGTCTTTAGACCAACAAACAACAATTGAGGGGAAGCCAATCAAGGGGAAGATTTCTGAGGCAGCCGCCATGTGCAAGGTATCTATGAGGACTGTGAGTAAACATATCTAAACTAACAACATATTTGTAACCAAGGCAGCAGTAACTTTTGAGATAGCAATCAAGGCAACATTGTCAGCATGCATATTTAGAAAAACCTAAGCATGTATTTAGGGTTTGGGAATATAGTCTCTTTCATCTTTCAATACCAAAAGAAATATATATACATATCTTATATAAAGTAATCTAATAATTGATATGTTTTGAATAAAGAACAAATTGAGCATTTTTTTTTTCATTAAAAAACCAACAAATCATAACCCTAACCACATCGTGCTCTTATTAACCATTGAATTACATATCCGAACCATCGCAACAACTAATCTTCAAAACCAATAACAACAGTCATAAATCTAACCAAAGAAAACATAGATTTGACCAAAGCAAGCCTAGATAACTGTTGGGATAAGGATTCAGTATGACACTTTTATAGATTTGAAGATCTCAAAACCCCTAGCTGAATGATGTACCTTCGTTTCTGTAATAGCTTAGTTTGAGTTCAGTGGTTAGGAACTCAGTAGGCTAGAGTTCAGTAGAAGACCTTGCACTCAGCTGATGGACTCAGGTTCGAAGAAGTCAGTTGGTCAGCCTACCAGCAACTGAATTTGCATAGGAATTCGTGCCCATGCACTTATACTTAGAAGAATGTCAGTAGGAAGTCACTTCAGTTGAAGGTCCGAGGATTCTTTGGAAGTCAACATTGATGTTTGACAAGTCTCACCTACCAATCTACCTCGACCAATAAGGAGCCAACAACAACTTATCTTTTCTGACAAAAGCTGCTCCCAGACTGAAAAAGAGGGGTATCTCTACTGTGCACCTACTCATCAATGTTCGAATTTAAGGAGCCTTTTTCCTTATCGTTTTGACACGTAGCTAGACCTCCCTACAACGGATCTATTACCCATCAACGACTATATCATAGAAGACTTCATGCAAAGATATTACTGGGAACCCAAGCTATCTACGCACAAACTCTTAACGCTCTCAATCGAAGAATCCAGTGAAGAACTAGCTATCTTAGAAGAACCTTTTAGTTCATCACTTAGAGTTATCCTTGCTCCCCTTCTCTTATCTAAGCAAGCCTTATTGTAATATCTATAGCTTAGAAACCTCGAGGAAGTTCACATCCTTGTGAAACTGTTCTTATTGTAAGAACTTCCTCTTAGTTGGAGAAGACTCAAACTCTTTAAGTTTGAAACCTTTGTAAAAGTCACTACGACTATAAGAAGAGAATCTGTCCTGCGAACAGATAACTGAGAACTTGTTCAGTATAAGCTTCAAGTTATATCTGTCTTGAGAACAGATCACTGAGACTTGCTCAGTATAAATATAACAAGTATCCTGCTTTGGTCAGGAAAGTGGACATAGGACCCAGTGAGTCCGAACCACTTTAAAAATCTGCTGTGTTGATTTACTATTTTATTTTACTGATCATATTGCATTAAAACTGTATTTCATCAAACTCAGCATAAAACCAGTTTTCCAACCGAGACGTTTCATAGGGCCTACACTTCCGCACACAACTCTGATACTGAACGATTGTTCGACTGACTCAAGTCAGTAGAGCTGAACTTAGTAGAAGAATTTCTTGCCCACGCGATCTGAAAGTATATTTGGCTGTCTGACTAAGTTCAGTAGCAAACTCAGCTAGAGCTGACTTTCGCGTTTGAGAAACGAGTTTGCATTCAGGTGTATTCACCCCCCCCCTACACCTGAACCACGTCTCAGGGCCAACAATTGGTATCAGAGCGGTGTTCTTAACTGATCATTGCTTTCTGAAACTGGTCTATCTCGAACAAAGATCCTAGGAAAACCCGTTTTCACTGCATCTTGAATCTCTTTATTGCATCCTCTATCCTATCTTTCAGTGGCTGATATTTCAGGGATTAGGACAGTGTCCATGTTCTCGACAGAGAACTATGCGGTATGGCGAGTGAGGATGAGGCACATTTAACCTCTCTGCAGGATAGCATGACCGATGTCCTGGGGAAAGGACCTATTGTTCCGATGGTCGACTCAATCGTACTTGCATTGGACGGAGCAGAAGGTGCCCGAACCAGTCCGAAAAGTCGCTAAGGACAAAAGCCTCTTCACTCCCGAGGAGAAGAAACTGCACAACCTCGATCGAGTTGCTCAAAATGCAATACTGATGACACTCAGTGACTCATATCTCGAAAGAGTACATGACTGCAAGACTGCAAAGGAGCTATGGGATGCTCTCGTGGTGCTGAGCTAAGGAACTCCACAGATCAAAGAAAACAAATTGGATTTAGAGCTGCAGAAACTCGAGGCATTCACTATGCTTCCTGGGGAGTCCATAGATGATTTCAGTGCTCGATTCACAAATCAGATCAACATCATCAACGGATTGGGGAAAACATTCAGCAACAAGGAGACCAACACAAAGATTCTTAGGGCTCTCAGTAGGCCCAATTGGTATTCCTTTGGTACGTGTATGAGGAGATCTGACTTGAATTATTTTACTTCTGATTATGTATTTTCAGAGCTAAAAGCAGAGGAGTTTGAATTCAACCTCCCACACACCCCCGGTGCTGAAGTTGAAGTGCCAATGGATCACGCTTATAAGGCATCAGCTAGCATTCCCGGAGCAAGTCCCTCAGCAACAAGCCACTCAGCTGGAAGCTCAGTGGCCATACCTACTGCTGACAACTAGGCTGAGAAGTATGCTCTCCTCACTATGAAATACCAGAAGGAGAAAGAAATGTTCAGAAGGAAGATGAAAAAGGCTTCCCAAAAGTATCAAGATAAGAGAGATCATAAATTCATGAAAAGTGAAACTAAATCTCTACTTGATTGCAGGAATACTGAAGCTGCCCTCGTGGAACAAAAAGAAACATCTAGAAGGAATGGCAGAACCTCAGTATGTTACAACTGCAAAAAGCCAGGACACTACCAGTATGAATGTCTTGAACTCTCAGCAGCTGAAAAAGTTAAAAGGCAAGCCCGACGCGACAAATTCGTAAAGAAGAGGCAAGCCTACATTGCTGGAGAGTTTTCCAATTAATCAAGCGATGAGAAATTGTTTATGGAATCGTCCGATGACGATGCCGCGTTCATGGCAATCGAGACAGAAGATGTTGAACCGTGTCTGATGGCCGGAGAAGAGCCTGAGGTAAATTCTGAACCCATTATATGCCCCTCTTTACCTTGCAAACACGACACAAGCTCTGCTACAGGAGAACCACTGGAAGTGGTTCTTGCATACGAAGATCTGCTTGAAGAGCAAATCCAGATGAGCCAGTAGTTCAGCAAGACGATTCAGGAGATGGAATATCTTGAAAGCAGAGAATCAGAGATTTTCAAAGAGAAGTTAGGACTCTACTGAGTCTAAAGGACTTGTTATGAGACTGAAGGAAAAGATTAATTCTCTGACGACTAACTCTCAAGACCAAAAAGCACAGATTTCAGTGTTGTCTAAAGACATCTCTGAGAAAGAGACTGAAATTGCTAATCTCAAGGAAACTCTCACACATGCCAGAATAGAATATGAAGCTCTAAGAAAGAGTGATGAAGTGTCGAGAACCTTGATGATAGAGCAATAAATTAGAGTAAACGAGAAGTTGGAGAAGATATTACGAGCTCAAAGACCATGTTGGTCCCGAGTGTACGGTCAGGTGTAGAGGGGGGGGGGGTGAATACACCTGATTCGATTTCTCAACTTCGAACACGAACAGTCCTATTCAGGATGGTGTCTAATCGAAACTGATTCGTCAGACCAAAACAGTCTTACGAATTGTGTGCGGCAAAGTGTCTGACTCTACTGAGACCTGCTAGCTGACTAAGTCAGAAATTCAGTATCTACAGTAAGAGTTCAGCGTGCAGAAATGTGTGTAGGCCCAATTCAGTTGAGTCGTGAAAATGTTTTATGAAAGTCTCAGTTCAGCAGATATTCAGTTCAGTATGCTGAGACAGTTGATTGATTTTAAGAAATGATGTTCGGTATGAATAGTAAAATCAATGCAACAGTAAGTAAACGACACAGAGATTTTTAAAGTGGTTCGGATATTGCTCAAATCCTACGTCCACTGTCCCAAAAGATCAGGAGGCTATTATTTATCCTGAGTTAGTCTCAGTCAGCTTGCGCACTGGGCAAAGCCGCGTCTTGGTTTTTATTCGATCCAAGTCTCGGTTACAACGATCAAACTTAGAAGTGTTTGACAAACTTTCTCCAACAGTGAAGGAGTCCTTATACAATAAGGATCAGGTTCAAAGATGAACTCCTTCGTCTAAGCTATAGATAAGAACAGTTGAGCTTAGGGTTAGAGGGATAGGGAATATGAGAGAGTAGCTTCTAGATCGACGAACAACTGAAGGTAAGCTTTGAGTTCGTGTAACGTCGATTTGGATACTAGAGGCTTTATATGTCGGTTTAGCTTGATTCCCTATGAGCTAGAATGTAGTCTTTCACCGGAAGATTGTTCTTCAAGTTCTTGCTAAGACTTTGTTCTTTGGGTTCTTTGCTCGTTGACTGCTTTCTGGATTTTGGCTTTGTGGTTCGTGCATTCGGTGTATTCTTCTTGAATAATCCCTCTATTTATAGAGCAGAGATTGAAATAGATCCGTTGGAGACGATCTTCTTCTCTCTCTCTCTTTTGGTAGCAAACGGCTCTTTTTGACGTAGGTAACAGTGCCTTTTCCTCCTTTTTCGGAAAGTGTTGACTTGCAGCTTTAGTAGGTAGGATGACACGTGTATGCTTGTCATTTGTCGAGGTGAATAAGGTGGTTGAGACAGAACAGACTTTGAGGCTAATTGAAGCTGACTTCTCTCTTCCTCGTATATGACTATGCTGATTGCATTTCAAAAAGATCTCGACGGTTCGGTAAGATTGTCTCGCCGATGCCGAGTCGACCTTGTATTCGGTAGATAGACAATGAGATAAGTCTACTGAAGATCAGCTCTGAGTCCAGTGAACTACTCCTGCTGAGTTCAGTTCAACTGACTCTCTCAGTATACTGCTCCTGCTGAGTCTAGTATCACTGAGTCTTCTACACTGGTGCTTAGGCAGATAAGCTATTGAGCACCTTGACCAGAGCAGAGTGTCTACTGAGTCTGAAACCTCAGAGACAAACAACATATACAACGGAATGGTTCACCAATCAGATAGGGTTTTGGGATCTTCAAATCTTCAGACAAGTACAGAGTAAGGCTACTGAGCTTAAGATCAGTGTCTAAGACCGAATCATTTCCCACTAAGAGTAACAGTGTTGAGGATGGAATCATCACCCAACAATTTCCCCCTATTTGATGATGCCAAAACCTATCATCTATGCTAAACACTAACTTACTCAGGAACAGAGCTCCTTACATAATTACAAGAAGGATCAGTAGAGTTGTCTGGTAAGTGCTAGACTACTGAGGGAGACAGAGCAGAACAATTTCCCCCTTTACAACAATTTCCCCCATGCAACAATTTCCCCCTATGAGAAATAATAACTATATGAAAGTCTAGTCTATCAGAAATCTAACCGAGCAAAAACTGACAAGTAAATAAACAAAGTGTGTGTGTGTCAGTAATCACTTCAGTTATTCTGAGTGTTAAAGCATAAAGCAAACACGGCCATTTAGACAACAAGTAGTTGTCAAAGCCAAAAAGCAGATTGTATATATATGATAGTCAGTTAAGTACAATACAAATCTTGCTAAGCTAAGAAGAGAACTAAGGAGGAGAACCCTTAAACTGCTGAATCCTATTCATGAAACCTTGAGATTGATCTTCAGGCAGTGGGACTCCATACATTCTGAACATGTTCTTCCTCAGCTTTAAGTATTCAGCGAAGTCTGCCTGGATCATCTTGTTCTAGACCTCGTTCATCGGCAAAGCATTCTTCACTTCTTGTTCAATCACTCCGAGATGGACCGAGTCATCTTGTCTTACGGGTGGAGGAATGATTCTTGCTTCGAGAACGCCGACTACTACCCCTTCGATTACGGCTCGTGTAAATATGGGTAAAGATCGGGTTCGAATGTGACCATCCACTCGACGTAGGCATCGGCCTTAGACATTTCGAGGCCGAATCTCCAGAAATAATTTCTCTTGATAAACTCAATCTTGGCCGATTCCCATCTCTGATTGAATTGAATAGGCATCCATTCGTCTGATCTCGGCCATCTATGTGTTTTCAGATCAGTTGGCTTCCTGAATCTTCTGTATCGGTAAGGAATGTCGGCTTTCGAAGGAACTCTCGGCCGGCCTCTTGCTCGCACGACTCGAGTGCCTCGAGGTCTGCCAAATGTATCCTCTGCCTGGCAGCCTCTAACTATCTAGCTTCCTCTCCTCGGTAGAGATATCTCTCCATCTGAGCGAATATTGCTTCAATTTCTGCATCTTGTTCTTGAGGCTTCTGAGGAGCTTGTTCAGAGTCAGCAGAGGTACTGGATTTGTTTTTGGACGTACCTTGCTGCTGAGTGCCTTTTTGCTGTTGTTGTTGCCTCTCCCTATCTTCATCATCCTCGATTATGAGTTTTCTGGGAGGCAACCTAGCAGGCGCTTTCTTCTTTCTACCGCGTGCTGATGCCTTTGTCTTTCCTTTAGCAGGCTTAGATTTTGGCTTGTTGGCAGCTTCAGCATCGGCAATCTCCCTAGCGAGCTTCTCATCGGCCGCTATTTAAGCCTCCTCTTCAGCAGAAATATATCTCTTGGTTTTCTTCTTTGCTGGAGGGGTCGGGAGATCCATTACTTTCTTACCTTTTCCCTGAACAGGTGGGGGTAGAGGAACCTCTTCTTCACTATCTGAGTCCTCTTTCTGTTCAGCATACTCTGCAACCTCCTTGATGATATCAGTAGGAGTCAGGGTTGCATGAGTAGCCTGGGATCCTGAGGCACTTGGGCCGGTCTCAGCTGTGCTCGCAGTTGGGACACCCTGGGCCTCACCCGTCTGAGTCTGAGCTGAGATGAATTCAGTGTAGCTTCCCCCTTAGAAGATTTTGTAGATTTTGTAGGAGTAGGCTTCTCAGTACTCTGTTTCTTGCCTTTTGCTGGCTCGGTACTCTTTTCCTTCCCTCTTTTACTTTCCCCCTTTTTGGCATCATCAATAGCAGCCGGGGTAGGGATAAGTACCTTTTTCTGAAGGCTGTTGAAGGAGGTTCACAGTGACTGAATTTGATCCTTTAAGTCTGTCAGTGCCTCATGCAGCTCGTTCCTCTCAGAAGTCAGAGCTTCATCATATTGCTTGTAGGAGAGTTCAGCTGCAGCCTTAAAATCATTCAGCTTCTCAGAGATCTTATCCTCCAGGACCAGTTGAATATTATCAAGTCTTATGTCTGTGGCCTGGGATTGTTCAGTAATAGCTTCAGTATGAGCCAATTTGGAAGCCTGAAATTCCTCAAGTAGTTTGGCTTGGCTCTCCTGAAAGATCCTGAGATGAGATTCAAATTTGTCTTCTTCGCCGAGCCGGTGCTTTTGAAATAAGCGCGAGAGACATCGGGGGCGATCGATTGAGATATAGAAGACTTCAGCCCACGAAGCTCGGTAAGCGGTGGCTTCAGCAGTCTTCTTCCACACGTTGTGGATCGCCTTGGCGAGGGCACGGTTCTGAGTGCCTTGGCTTTTGATAGCCTTCGCCACATACTTGGAACGTCGACGATGCGGGCTGGGCGCTACCTCGAATGCAGACTTCAACAAGAGCTGAGCGGGCTCTGTGGATGCTGAGGTACCAGCCGTCGACTTCGCAGATCCAAGGATACTGGGTGGACGCGGAGCTTCTGTAGAAGTGAGTATATCCTTGTTCTGGGGATTTCCCTCATCAGGCTTTCCAGGGCCTGAATCACTGGGTGGGTCGTCATGGTCTGACCCATCTGAGGGTGCTGGGCCGGAGGCAAGCTGTCGATCATGTATCATAGCCAGCATCGCAGCCCTCAGATTGTCCATTGAACTGAGGTCTTCAGGCTCAGAATAGCCTATCTGTTCTCTCAGTCTCAGTTCTTCTTCATGAAGCTGCTGACAGGAGTAGTGAAGAACTAAGCGTTGTAGACGAGGCCACTCCTGATGTCGCAGCAACATGTGAAGCATTGCTAATTTGGCAATTTGCAACAGATCGAAGTAGTCAGCAAGCTCCGGAATCAGTTGAAGAATTTCTCGGGATGCTCTGGATAGAATCACTGACGCTTCCATCCCGATTGTTTCTTCTTCAGACGCCGTCTGAGATTCCAAGTCAATTGGAGACGTCTGAGTCTCAGCAGGTGGCGCACTGCTGAGTTGAGGAACTGTGAGGGGGCTGTCAAGGCATTTAATTTCTTCACTGTGAGCTTCAGTAGCCTCCCCTTGTTCCATCTCTATTGGTTCTTCAGTGGAGACTCCCTTCTCCACTGATTGAGTCTTCTCAGAAGACTCAGATTCATCTATCAGCCTCTGGGGCTGAGTAGTTTGCTGAGTGGCCTGTTCAGCAGGGGCTTCAGGTTCAGCAGGCACATCGCTGGCTTTCCTCAGTTTCTTAGCCGGTGCCTTTGGGGTTTTTGCTGGAGGCGTTCTCCTTTTCATTGGAGTAGCCTTCTGAGACTCAGTCTGCTGAGTCACGGCTGAGGGGCCTGATCCGATTTGCTGAAGGGCCGCAGTCCTATTGTGAAACCGAACTTTCTTTATGTTGAAGTACTCCTTGCCGTCATAGGTGATCTGCTCAGAGCCACAGAAGTCTTCAATCATAACTGACAGCTTTAGCCCATAAAGTAATTTGCCTCTTGCGCTCAGCGTACGCGTGGGCTTGTCAAACTTGGCTGCTTGAGCCATAAATTCACGGATGAAGAACTCGGTCCAGTTGACCTTGGCACAATCATAAATTGCCATCATCAAGTGGATCTTAGGTCGAGAGACCTGATCGAAGGAGCCAGCTTGGCTCGTCAGCAACTGCGTGACGATGTAGGCCAATGCTCTGAACTGTGGTAGCATTACGTTCTTCGGGAAGGCTGCTCTGAAGGTTGTAGGCTTGCCACAGAATACCGTCAGGTATTCGTCTACTGAGTCGTCATTATAGCCTATAGTACTGATGCCTTCAGATGGAAGATTGAAGCTCTTCTTCAGTGCTTGCTTGATCGATATCCGCTTCAGAATCTTCGACGCATCGCCAATAGCGTGAACAACGAAACTCGCCACAATATCTCCTCTGACGGAATCAGAGTTCAGATATATCTTTCCCACTTGTCGAGGAAGGAAGTAAGTGGGCTTCCTCGATAGAAATTCTTCCAGACCAGATCCTCTGAGGTATGTAAAGACTTCATCCATGTATTTGAGCTCGCAAGCATCGAATTCCATGACTGGTTCGCACCAGACACGGCCTTTGCTGAGGATCTCCTCCATGTTGTCAGGGGCATCTACAAAAATACCCGCCATAGAACCTGTTACAAGAGATTTATCAGTATCGATTCTTAGTTAGAACAGTGCTTCTGTAGTGATACTGAAAAAAATATAGAGAATACAGTAACAGTTCTCATAGGCATACCAAGAAAATCGAGATAAGATATGAAGATGAAGTTGCAAGTAAGGATTGCTTTTGCAAATCTCGGATTTTTCGGATTTGAAAGATTTGAAGTATGCTAATGGCGGTTTGAGAAGATATGATCAAATATATATATCAAACGTGAAGATGAACAGTTATTTGATCAAAGGTTGTGATTAAACTGCTTTATAGAATGGACGGTCAAGATTAGAAGATATATTATAAGTAATGATCACATATGCCGCCTAATTCAAAGCCAGTTGTAAAATAGCCTAAGTAGTAACTGTGAAAAGACATGCATTAAATGCGCGCAGAGTTCAGCAAGCTTATGTATGGAATGTCGTGCATTAAATGAAATCCGTTAATAATAAAGACAAACCAAGAGATATTAATATCATGCTGAATCTTTGTCATAAATGCAAGGTTACGTAATATAAATTACTACCGAGTAGAGATACGCAAACCCTCGTCTGAACATAGTAGTCACCGATACCTCGTGTAGATGGTTTCGAATCTCTACGCATCTGAATACATTCGCATCGAGAGTGAACATTCCCCCTCTTACCGAAATGGTCCTCCCATGGAACCTTCTTACTGACTGGGGTCAGTAGGGTCCAACAGACCTAGCTCTACTGAAAGTTCTCTGAATCTGGATTCAGCTAGAGGCTTGGTCAGTATATCAGCCCATTGCTTGTCAGTATGGATCTTTTCCATCCTGATATCCTTCTTTTCGACATGGTCACGAATGAAGTGATGTCTGATGTCCACGTGCTTGCATCTCGTGTGTAGTACATGATTCTGAGTGATTGCAATGGCACTGGTACTATCGCAGAAGATCGGCACTTCATTCTGAATGACGTCATAGTCTCTCAGCTGCTGTCTCAACCAAAGGATTTGGGCGCAACAACTTCCGGCAGCCATGTATTCAGCTTCAGTAGTCGACGTAGCTACTGAGTGTTGTTTCTTTGATAACCATGAGATCGCCTTTGCGCCAAGGAACCGACATGTTCCCGAAGTTGATTTTCGGTCAATTCTACATCCCGCATAGTCGGCATCGGAATAGCCAGTTAGTTCAATATTATCATCAGCTGGATACCATAAACCCATGTCAGGTGTTCCTGGGGATAGCGGAGAATCTTCTTTGCCTGAGTCCATATGGCTCGCTTGGAATTCGCCCGAAATCGAGCACCGGACACCTACAACATAAGTTATGTCAGGACGAGTAGCTGTTAAATATAATAATGAACCAATTATAGCACGATATTCGGTTTGGTCTACTGATACTCCCTCTTTATCAAGATCTATCTTCATATTCGTATTCATCAGGATCTTGATAGATTTGCCGGATGTGCAGCCGAATCTTTTGATGAGGTCTCGAGTGTATTTGCCTTGGTTGATGAACGTTCCCTTTTCAGATTGCTTGACTTGAAAACTAAGGAAGTAGTTCATTTCACCCATCATTGACATCTCGAACTTATCCTTCATCATCTTTTCAAATTGCTGACACATGATGACATTCTTCGAACCGAAGATAATGTCATCCACGTAGATCTGCACAAGTAATAAGTCTTCTTCCGGTCGAATGCTTTGAATAGAGTGCGGTCTCTTGTGCCTTTCGAAAACCTTTTCGAAGAAGAAACTCGGCACGGGGTATCGTACCAAGCCCCGGGTGCTTGTTTTAACCCGTACTGAGCCTTTCCGAGTCTATATACTTGATGTCCCCGCTGAAAGCCGGGCGGTTGTTCCACATAGACTTCTTCTTTCAAAGCACGCCATTCGAGAACGCAGACTTCACATCCATTTGATAAACTCGAATCTTTGATGTGTTGCGTAGGCTAGGAATAGTCTAATTGCCTCCAATCTTGCAACTGGAGCGAACGTCTCATCGAAATCTATCCCTTCGGCTTGACAGTAGCCTTTAGCCACGAGTCTTGCTTTGTTCCTTACTATAACGTTGTTTTCATCTCGCTTGTTTTTGAAGACCCATTTGGTTCCTATGACATGTTGATGCTGGGGTCTGTCTACAAGCTCCTATACTTCGTTTCTCGTGAACTGATTCAGCTCTTCCTGCATAGCAATGATCCAGTCAGCATCTTTAAGTGCATCCTCAATATTCTGAGGCTCTTCAGTAGACAAGAAGCAGGAAAATAATGCGCTTTCTCCTTGACAGAATCTAGATCTTATCTTGACATTAGATGAGGGATGTCCAATGATTAGATCAGCAGTGTGAGCATCGAGCCACGATCTAAGAAGTTTCAGCTCTTCATCTGAAATTTGTTCAACACAGATAGTAGGTGAGTTAGGCATTTCAGTTGTACTATTCTGAGATTGAAGAATTTCAGTGATAAGAGTATGATCTACTGAGTCACCAGGTTCAGGGGCAATCAGCTCAGGAACATTACTAGATGTTCCCCCTGAGTTGTTATTCTCAGTAGTGGTCTCAGTTACCTCAACGGTTTCCTCATCGACCTGAGTTACCTGGAATTGATTCTGTTCGGGAGAATCAATCTGCTCAGCTACTTGCTCTGCTGGTTGAGATTCAGTAGATTTGTCTTCAGTTTCTTCGTCTGAATCATCATCCCAACATAGCTGGATCTTTTCAGGTTTGTCCTTTAAGCTTAGATCCGGTAGCGGTCTACGGATGTCCTCGATTCAGAATTTGAGTTATTGCTCCTGTCTTCAGTAGCAAACTCGTTAAATACAACATGAGGGCTTTCCTCCACGCAAAGAGTCCGATAGTTGAATACTCTGAAAGCTTTGCGGACCCGAGAGTATCCTAAGAATACTCCCTGATCTGACTTGCTATCAAAAGTCTTCAGCTGATCTTTCCCATTATTGTGGATAAAGCATGAACAACCAAAGATATGGAAATAAGATAGAGAAGGCTTCCTGTTGTTCCATAGTTCATATGGTGTTCTTCCATGCTGCTTCGTCAGTAAAGATCGGTTCTGAGTGTAACATGTAGTGTCAGTAGCTTCTGCCCAGAATTTGGATGGGAGTCCTGAATCTGCGAGTAGAGTTCTAGCTGCTTCTTTGAGAGTTTCGTTCTTTCGTTCAAGCAACTCCATTTTGCCGAGGTGTGCGGGCGGCCGATGTCTCATGCTCTATTCCTTCGCTCGCGTAACTCCTCTACCATGGAATTAAGGAACTCGGTTCCTCCGTCCGAACGTATTTTTCTGATCTTGGTGTTCTTCTCGACACTGAGCCTTTTCAGAAGCGTTGGTAACTCTGTTCTGACGTCAGACTTGTTGGCAATGAATATGACCCATGTGTAGCGCGAGTAGTCATCTATGACCACTAATGCATATTTCTTGCCTCTGATCGTCACTGGGGAGACTGGACCAAACAAATCCATATGTAGCAGCTGCAGGATTCCATCAGTGGAAGGAGATGGAACTATTGGATTTTGATTCTTTGTTTGCTTTCCCTTCGAGCATGCTTCGCACCGAGTGTCTTTCTTTGAATATTTCATTCGGCGCAGCCCCTTGCTAGAGTGTCTCTTGCTAGTTTGTTGAGCGTCTTGAAGTTAAGATGGCTGAGTCTTCTATGCCATAGCCACCCCGTTCGATTATCGTTCTTCGCCAACAGACAAGCTTCAGGTTCAGCTGAGTTCCAGTCAGCAACATATATGTTCTTTCTGCGCGAACCCGATAACACTTGTTTTCCCCGTAGATTTATCAATAACATCACGTAAAACCAAAGCATCAAATACCACTCTATTTGAGTTATCACAAAATTGACTAACAAAGAGAAGGTTATCTTTGAAGTCCTTCAACATATGATACTCTTGGAACTTTGGCGAGTTCCAATGCTCGAGTGTTCCATATCCTCTAGTATAGCCTTTTGCATTGTCTCCGAACTCACTCGGGGTCCTTCTTCGGTGATATAATTCTTCGATAGATTCCTTTGGTATGTCATATGTCTTGAGCATCCGCCGTCCACATACCATGGGTCTCTGCGCACCCGCAAAAACGCAATTATATTCAGGTACCCTTTATTTTTGATTTTGGGTCCTTAGATGTTTGTTTTAATAACCCAAATCTGTCTAACAACCCTGGTGGTTTCAGACATCTTCTTTCCATTTGAGTCAACAAACTTGACCACTGGACTGGTCGAGGCCGACTTCTTAGGCTTCTCGTGTTCGGGGAGTCCGGATCTTCTGAGCTGGTGGACTGCTGACCTTTGCCTTTTGTGCATTCTTCTTTTTCTGAATCTTGGAACCTCCTCTGACTATAGGATCATAGTAATATGACCCATACTGAGCTGGATGTGTCAATTGAGGTGGTCCATATTGATCAGCCCACTTAACTCTGCTAGTTCCCCCTTGACTGAACTGGGGTGTTTGGGTACTGATCTTCTGGTCAGTGTACTGATACTTAGGATGAGGTGCTTTCATCTTCTGTTTGTTCTTTGCTGAGGGATTCAGAGGGTTTGCATTGATTGTTTCCCCTCGAACAAACCTATCAGTAAGACGCACTTCTGAGTGTACTGGGGCAGACGAGGAAGCTCCCTGGCTGAATCCAAGTCTTCCTTGCAGTGCTTTGGCTTGTTGCTTGCTAGCATAGCCTCCAATTTCTTTTCAGCGCCCATGTACCTCTCAGTCATTAGGTTCCTCCAGACATTATCACTTTATTTCAGTGCATCATGTTCGGTCTGAAGTCCTGACAGTTTTTGCTTCAGCAGACTCAGTTCAGTATCTTTCTGATTCAAGTCATTGGTCAAAACTGAAATTCGATCTTCTAGATGCTGAGACTTGGCCATCAGAGAGTTTATCTCCTCCCTGAGTCTCAACACAAGTCCTTCGGCCTCAGTAGCAACCTGACTCTCCTGAGAAAGTCTCTGATTCTCTATTTTCAGGGTATCCAATTCCTGAAGAGTCTTACTGAGCTGCAGACTCATCTGAATTTGTTCGTCGAGCAGTTCTTCGTATGCGGTCGCGATGTCTAAATTCTCATCTGCACCTGAAATAGTGTCGTGTGTGCAATGTGAAGAGGAATTGACTGGTTCAAGAGAGTTTACCTCATCCTCTTCGCCTGCCATTAGGCACTTTTCAGTTGTTTCTTCAGCTTCAAGCTCTAGGGCCATGAAAGGTGCATCATCATCCGATGAATCCATAAAGGAGTCGACCTCTTCTCAGTTGTCTGAGATTTCGCCAGCTATGTAGGATTGTATTTTCTGGGCGAATTTCTCTCTCCTTGCCTTACGTGCTGCGCGTTCAGCACTACTGAGCTCAGGACAATCATATTGATAATGTCCTGGCTTCTTGCAGTTGTAGCAAGCGATGACTCTTTCTTCTTTGCTTTCGCTATTCTTTGATGGTTCTGAGTCATCCTTCTTTCTGTATTCAGAAGATTGTGAGTCAGGAGTGTGTTTCGACATATAATTTGACTTACCTTTCGTTTCCCGATAGGCTTTAGTCACTTTTCTGCGTCGCTCCTTCTCCTTCTGATATTTCACGACGAGCGGCGCATACTTCGAGCGAGACTTCCTTCTTGTAGATCATTGAGTGAAGGTTCAGTCTTACTCGTCGTCTTGCTCGTCGCGGGAGATGTTGTGCTGACTGACGCTTTGAAAGCATGGTCAATCTTTGTGTCAGCTTCAGCTCTCAGCTTTCTTTGAGGTCTGTCGAACTCAAACTCCTCCGCCCTGTAATTACGAAAAGATATGGTCGGGAGAGATAACATCTAAATCGAATGTCGCAATAGAGTGGCAAAAGGTGTCCAGGTGTCCGTCCAGCGGTGCCCTCGGCATCTTTAGATTCATTTCTCGGTTGCTTGAATGTCTTTCCCGGCCGTTGATTGAGTTCATCGATTGGTAAATCGACGTTCGGATCTTCGATTTTGTCACTAGGCATGAGAGACAAGCTTTCCAGCTTTTGGAGTTCCAGCGCTAGTTTATTCGCTTTAATCTTCTGAGTCCCTCGACTCAGTAGCGCTAGGGCATCCCAGAATTCTTTTGCAGTCTTGCATTCCTGAACCCTGCCAAGATAAGAATCGCTAAGAGTGGTTAGTATGGTATTCCTGGCGACTCGGTCTAGATTGTGAAGCTTCTTCTCCTCAGGAGTGAAGAGACTTCTGTCTTTGGGAATCTTCTTCCCGGTCACCATTCCTCCTCCTTCAGTTTGAGTTACCACACTATCGATCATGGGAACGATAGGTCCATCTTCAAGCACTTCAGTCATACTGTCATGGAGGGATGTCAGATGTGCTTCCATTCTGACTCGCCATACTCCATAATTCTCTATCGAGAACATGGGTACCATCCTTATACCTGACATATCAGCCATAGAAGATAAAGATATGAATGTAGAGTGATATGCAGTGAAAAAACGTTTTCCTCCGGATCCGTTCGAATAGACCAGTCTCAAAGTGACAAGAGTCTTAAGGAACTCCTGCTCTGATACCAATTGTTGGTCCCGAGTGTACGGTCAGGTGTAGAGGGGGGGGTGAATACACCTGATTCGATTTCTCAACTTCGAACAAGAACAAATCCTATTCGGGATGGTGTCCGATCAAATGGGCTTCAAAGCAAACCAAACAAACTGTTTCGAATCGTGTGCGGCAAAGTGTCTGACTCTACTGAGACCTGCTAGCGGACGGAGTCGAAATTCAGTATCTACAGTAAGAGTTCAGCGTGCGGAAATGTGTGTAGGCCCAAATCAGTTGAGTGGTGAAAACGTTTTATGAAAGTCTCAGTTCAGCAGATATTCAGTTCAGTATGCTGAGACAGTTGATTGATTTTAAGAAATGATGTTCGGTATGAATAGTAAAATTAATGCAACAGTAAGTAAACGACACAGAGATTTTTAAAGTGGTTCGGATATCGCTCAAATCCTACGTCCACTGTCCCAAAAGATCAGGAGGCTATTATTTATCCCTAGTTAGTCTCAGTCAGCTTGCGCACTGGGCAAAGCTACGTCTTGGTTTTTATACTGATCCAAGTCTCAGTTTACAACGATCAAACTTAGAAGTGTTTGACAAACTTTCTCCAACAGTGAAGGAGTCCTTATACAATAAGGATCAGGTTCAAAGATGAACTCCTTCGTCTAAGCTATAGATAAGAACAGTTGAGCTTAGGGTTAGAGGGATAGGGAATATGAGAGAGTAGCTTCTAGATCGACGAACAACTGAAGGTAAGCTTTGAGGTCGTGTAACGTCGATTTGGATACTAGAGGCTTTATATGTCGGTTTAGTTTGATTCCCTATGAGCTAGAATGTAGTCTTTCGCCGGAAGATTATTCTTCAAGTTCTTGCTAAGACTTTGTTCTTTGGGTTCTTTGCTCGTTGACTGCTTTCTGGATTTTGGCTTTGTGGTTCGTGCATTCGGTGTATTCTTCTTGAATAATCCCTCTATTTATAGAGCAGAGATTGAAATAGATCCGTTGGAGACGATCTTCTTCTCTCTCTCTCTTTTGGTAGCAAACGGCTCTTTTTGACGTAGGTAACAGTACCTTTTCCTCCTTTTTCGGAAAGTGTTGACTTGCAGCTTTAGTAGGTAGGATGACATGTGTATGCTTGTCATTTGTCGAGGTGAATAAGGTGGTTGAGACAGAACAGACTTCGAGGCTAATTGAAGCTGACTTCTCTCTTCCTCATATATGACTATGCTGATTGCATTTCAAAAAGATCTGACAGTTCAGAAGATTGTCTGCCGATGCTGAGTCTGACCTTGTATTCAGTAGATAGACAGCTGAGATAAGTCTACTGAAGATCAGCTCTGAGTCCAGTGAACTACTCCTGCTGAGTTCAGTTCAACTGACTCTCTTAGTATACTGCTTCTGCTGAGTCCAGTATCACTGAGTCTTCTACACTGGTGCTGAGGCAGATAAGCTACTGAGCTCCTTGACCAGAGCAGAGTGTCTACTGAGTCTGAAACCTCAGAGACAAACAACATATACAACGGAATGGTTCACCAATCAGATAGGGTTTTGGGATCTTCAAATCTTCAGACAAGTACAGAGCACAAGGCTACTGAGCTTAAGATCAGTGTCTAAGACCGAATCATTTCCCACTAAGAGTAACAGTGCTGAGGATGGAATCATCACCCAACAGACCACATGCCACCAAAGAAGGACTTGGTTATACATGTGAAGCCTCCACTTCAGGACAAAAGAGCTCCACCAATTTGACTGTTAGGTTTGTCTAGGGGGTAACTCAACATGCAGAATTTACATCACCTCAGACATAGAACAAGCAGAAGATTCAAGCACCGTAGTCTAGCAAAAGGAAGGTGACCCACGGTTCTAATCCCAAGACACCAAGAGCAAACTCGTGGCAAAAGGCTATTGTCAAGCCAAAGGGATAGATTTCGATGAAACATTCGCTCCAGTTGTAAGATTGGAGACAATCAGACTATTCCTTGCATACGCAACACATCAACGCTTCAGAGTATATCAAATGGATGTGAAGTCAGTGTTCCTGAACGACGTACTAAAAGAAGAAATCTATGTAGAACAGCCTCCCGGCTTTCAGCAGGGACATCAATTGTATTGACTCATAAAGGCTCTGTACGGGTTAAAACAAGCACCCAAGGCTTAGTACGATACCCTGTCTGCGTTTCTTCTTCAGAAAGGTTTTTAGAAAGGCACAGTGGATCGCACTCTATTCAGCATTCGTTTAAGCGACGATATCTTACTTGTGCAGATCAATGTAGATGACATTATATTCAGTTCAAAGAATGTCATCATGTGTCGGCAGTTCGAGAAAATGATGAAGGAAAAATTCGAGATGTACATGATGGGAGAGATGAATTATTTCCTTGGATTTCAAGTCATACGATCGAAAAAAGGAACGTTCATCAATCAAGGAAAGTACACTCGAGACCTGATCAAAAAGTTCGGTTGCAGATCCGGCAAACCAATCAAGATCCCGATGAACACGAACATGAAAATAGATCTTGACAAAGAGGGAGTATCAGTAGATCATACTGAATATAGTGCAATTATTGGTTCTCTATTATATCTAACTGCTACTATACCTGACATAACTTATGTTGTAGGTGTCTGCGCTCGATTTCAGGCGAATCCTAAGCAGAGCCATATGGACTCAACAAAGAAGATTCTCCGCTATCTCAGAGGAACACCTGGCATGGGTTTATGGTATCCAGCAGATGATAATATTGAACTAACTGGTTATTCTGATGCTGACTATGCAGGTTGTAGGATTGACCAAAAATCAACTTCAAGAACTTGTCTGTTCTTCGGCAGTAAGCTTATTTCATGGTTCTCCAAGAAACAACATTCAGTAGCGACATCAACTACTGAAGCTGAATACATGGCTGCCGGAAGTTGCTACACCCAAATCCTTTGGCTGAGACAGCAGCTAAGTGACTATGACGTCATTCAAAATGATGTGTCGATCTTTTGCGACAGCTCAGTGCCATTGCAATCACTTAGAACCCTGTTCTCTATACTAGATGCAAGCACGTGGACATCAAACACCACTTCATTCGTGACCATGTCGAAAAGAAGGATATCAGGATGGAGAAGATCCATACTGACCATCAAAGGTCCGACATACTGACCAAACCTCTAGCTGAAGCCAGATTCAGAGAACTTTCAGTAGAGCTAGGTCTGCTGGACCCTACTGACTCAAGTCAGTAAGTGGATTCAGGAGAGAAGCATTCAGCAGGGGGGAATGCCTACTCTTAGTACTGGGCTCGTTCTGTACACAGAGATTCAGAAACCAACTACACGTGGTATCAACTGACTACAATGTTCAGCTGACAGGTTTGTGTATCTCTTTCAGTAGTCAACCCAGTAATTAATGTTGTTATGATATCTAATCAGCATCGTGTTCAATGCCTTAGAGAATGTCATTTATTATAAGTGGTTTCATTAAATGCACGACATTTTATGCTATATTTGCTGAACTCTGCTTTGCATTCAATGCATGTCATATCAACTTACTCCTATAGGCTATTAACAACTGGACTTGACTTAGGTGGCATGTATACTCATTACTTGTTATAATATTAAATCTTGACCGTCCACCAATTAAAGCAGGATTAAACCTGAACCGTGGATCTCCAACGTTCCATCTTCAAATCATATATATCGACATATCTATCCTTAAACCGCCATTTTCGCTCTGCATATACCTTAAATTCTCTGAAAATCCTAAGCTTTCAACCTTCTTGCTTCAGTATTTGCATATTATCAGAGATTTCTACTGTAAATTTTACGTCCATTAGTACTCAGATTAACTTATTTTACTTTCAAGGACTAATACGTGATTTTGCAAATTAAGTCATGACAACTACCAGTTGTGTCAGCGTGATCGTACCAGTAAATATGGTAGAGATCCTTGAGAAGGATCGGGTATGGTGCGAGCCCATTATGGAATTCGACTCTAGCGGTCTGGAGATGCTGGATGAAGTTTTTGACGCCCTCAGATCATCTGGGTTGGAGCGTCACTTGTCGAGGAAGCCAGCATATTTCCTTCCGCGACAAATATCTTAGTTCTACCTCAACCTGGAGGAAGTAGACGAGGATTTTCTTGGAGCTTTCACTGTTCATCGTGTTGCTGACCCTTCAAAAGCCGATGCTGAAGTCAGATAGATGTCTGTAAGGCAAGCTCTATAGAGGAGTTTTTAGCTACCTAATAATGGCTTGAGCCTTGCAGGATACAAGGATGATCTACTTGACGAGTATCTTGAAATATTTTGCAGGGAGCCGGCCACCTTCCGAGCTGCATTTTTGAAAAACTGCATGCTCCCGAGGTATAGGGCATTGACGTATGTAGTTACGCATATTTTGACGAGCCAAGCCGGCTCATTTGATCAAGTGTCCAGTCCAAAGCTTCAGATGATGATGGTCATCTATGACGGGCCAAGATCAATTGGACTGAACTCTTTCTGAAAGAATTCCAGACGCAGTCAGCAAAATTCGACAAATCTACTTGGCGTCTGAGCGCCAAAGGGAAGCTCCTTTATGGGATGAAGTTGTCACTACTGATAGAAGACTTCTGTGGCGAAGATAATGTCACGTATGCTGACAAGGGGTACTTCAATCCCAAAAAGATAAGGTTCCACAGCCGCGCCAGTGCGCTGCAGGAGATAGACGCTGGTGCTGCTGAGGAGGGTAAGGGGAAGAGGAAGGCCCCTACTCCAGCAAAGAAGGGTGCTACCCCTCAGAAGAAGGAGAAGAAGGTTTTTGAGATGGCAGTGGTAGTAGCCCCGTTCAGACTGAGGGATGAATCGGATTCTGCTGAGAAAACCGTCTTAGTAGAAAAGGTTGCGTCCGAAGAGACGGCAGCCTCCTCAGCTGACAAAGAGGCTTCAGCAGAACAGGGGAATGTTCCCGAAATTACAACTCCAACATCCAGGTCTCCACTGGATGTACCCCCGATCAACAGTCTTCCCTATGCTGAGAAGCTAGAGTCTCCTATCGACGTAGATGAGATGGAGACGAGCACTGAAGTCGAGACTTTAGGGAATAACGTTGACATGCTACAAGATAGAGCAACCCGAGAGATCTCAGAATTCATTCCGGAAATCACAAGTCACTCTGACTTGGTGAACATAGCCTTCAAGGCCAGACTTCAGATGTTGTTCATGTTCCAGGATTGGATCACTCTTGAACGCCTGATCAGATTCAAGTCCTGCGAACTCCTGAACTCCAAGGAGCTTGAAATACGTCAGCAGATAGGCTACTCTGAGCCTGCTGATGTGTGCTCACTCGAGGACTTAAGGGCACCTATGTTGGCACTGCTTGAGGACAGGAACCCCTCAGCAACCGTCCCTTCTGAGGATTCTAATCTCGATGATCAGGACCCACCCAGTGATGCAGGCCCTGAGAAGCCTACTGAGGGTACTCAACAGGAGGAGGGATCTCAACCATCAGTTGATCTACCTATCAGCTCCCTCTCTCCTGGTTTGGTGGCAGAGGGAACCTCCCACGACACAGACCCTGGACAACTGCTGCTGAGGTCAACATATGAGGTTGCCCCTATTGCCAAACGCCAAAAATCTAAATCAGTAGCCAAAGCGCTCAAGATGCAAGGGATACAGAACTGCCTCTTGGCGAGGAATGTCCATAAGTTATGGAAGAAGGCTACGACAGCTCAGTGCGAGGAAATCAGGGTACTGAAAACTACAGTTCCGAATGCGCCTATCCCTGATTTCTCTACTATTCTCAAGGACGCTCTTACCGCACAGAGAGCTGAGTTTGAAGTTCAGCAAGCATCTATGACTGTTTCCCAAACGTCACTTCTGGAATCCTTCAAGGCAGCCCTGTCAGACCACATGACCAGACTCTCTGCATTCACTCAGGCTCATGAGCTCAGGATCTCATCCATTCACTCAGGCTTTGATGCAAAGCTGAAAACAATACAGGACCTTGTCGATTCCTCTCACCGCAAATATGGTGAAGATCTCATAACTGAGAGGAATAACCAGCATGAGAAATTCGAAGGTCTGCAGAAAACCTTGGATAGGCTATCTAATACTTATTTAGCACTGAACTCCAAGGTTTTCTCACTTCCCACCCATGGCGTATTGGATGATGCCAAAAAGGGGGAAAGGATAGTTAAAGGGAAGAAGTCAGTAAAAGGGACTCAAGCTAAATCTGCTCCTACTGACCCGATTCCTACTAAGGGGGAAGAGACTGAGACAGAGGGTATGGCCCAGGGTGTCTCAAGCGCATGAGATGTAGGCGCTGAGATTGGCTCAAGTGGCTCAAGACCCAAAAAGGTAGGAACATGCACTTCTGATACTCAGAAATATATTAAAGAAGTGGCCGAGTTCATGGAAGGGGACTCAGAAGATGAGGAAGAGCCTCCTCTGCCTCCACCTGTATCGGAAAAGGGAAAGAAACCACTGAAGGTTCCTACTCCACTAAAGAAATCCCAGAAACGATACATCAGCCCAGCCGAACAAGCTCAGATAGAAGCTGACGAGAAACTGACAAGAGAGCTGGCTGAGGCTGAGGCAGGAAACAAGCCGAAGAAAGCTCAGACAAAGGCCAGGACTAAGGTTCCTTCTAGGAAACCATCAAAGAGGACTACTGTCAGAAAACTCATTCTCGGCGATAAAGCTGACAAAGAGAAGGAGAAAGAGAAGGAAGCTAAGAAGACAGCTTCTGAATCTCAGCAGCAGCAGGTTAGAAGAAGAGAGCTGAGCCGACGATTGATGAAATGATAAACTTCGGCATAATTTCTTTGGATAAAAGAGCAGAATTGTTGGGTGATGATTCAATCCTCAGCATGACCATACTTGTGGGAAATGACTCTTATCTTCCATACTGAATCATGCTCAGCAGCCTCGTGCTCTGAACTGTTGAGAAGATTTGAAGATCCCAAAACCCTATCTGATGGTGAACCATTCCTTTGTATTTGTATTTGTCTCTGAGGTTTCAGACTCAGTAGACACTCTGCTCTGGTCAAGGCGCTCAGTAGCTTATTTGCCTCAGCACCAGTACAGAAGACTCAGTGAAACTGGACTCAGCAGAGCAAGATATCGAAAGACTCAGTGATATTGGACTCAGCGAGAGCAAAGATATGCGAGAGAGTCGGTTGAACCGAACTCAGCGAGAGTAGTTCACTAAACTCGGAGCTGATCTTCGATGAGACTTATCTCGGAGCCTATCTATCGAATACAAGGTCGGACTCAAAGAACGGCAAATAGTCTTCGGGGATCGTCAGAATCTTTTGAAAGACAATCGGCATTGTCATGTACGAGGAAGAGAGAAGTCGGCTTATGCCGTCTTGAAGTTTGTGTCTTGTCTCAACCACTTCATTCACCTCAACGAATGACAAACATACACGTGTCTTCTCACCGCTAAAGCTGCAGTCAACCTTTTACCTAAAAAGGTGGGAAAGTACAATCGTTACCTACACCAAAAGAGCCGTTTGCTACCAAAAAGAGAGAGAGAGAAGAAGATCGTCTCCAACGGATCTATTTCAATCTCTGCTCTATAAATAGAGGGATCATTCAAGATTTGAAACACGAGAGAATGCGTGCCTAGAACACGAGAAAGCATTCAAACGAGCGAAATTAACGACTAAGTCTTCTGCAAGAAACAACCGAGTTATCTCCGGCAAAAGACTACATCCAGCTCAAAAGGAACTAAGCTGAACCGACATAAGCTTCTAGTATCCAAGCGACTGACACGAACCTATAGCTAAACCCTCAGCTGTTCATCGCTCTAGATAGCTACATTCTCGTTCCTTATCCCTCTAACCCTAAGCTCACTTGTTATATCCATAGCTTAGACGAAGGAGTTCACATTTGAACCCAATCCTTATTGTATAAGGACTCCTTCACTGTTGGAGAAGTTTGTCAAACACTTTAAGTTTGATAGTGTTGTAAACCGAGACTTGGATCGATATAAAAACCAAGACGCGGCTTTGCCCAAAGGTGTGCAAGCCGACCGAGACTAACTCGAGGATAATAAATAGCCTCCTGATCATTCGGGACAGTGGACGTAGGATTTGAGCGATATCCGAACCACTTTAAAAATCCTGTGTCTCTTACTGCTTTCTTAACTGTTGCATTGATATTACTATTCATACTGAACTTCTAAATCTACTGAACTGAGACTTAAAACGTTTTCTCACAAAAATTGATTTGGGCCTACACAATTCCGCACACTGAACTCTCACTGAACGATACTGAATTCTGACCTAGTCAGTTAGCAGATCTCAGCTGAGTCAGTACTCTTTTAGCCTTTAACTCGATTAAGAACAGTTGTCTAGTCTGCTGAACTGTTTCAGACAGACATCATCCTGAATAGGACTGTTCAAGTTCGAAATTGAGAAATCGAATTAGGTGTATTCACCCCCCCCCTCTACACCTGACCGTACACTCGGGACCAACAATTGGTATCAGAGCGGGAGTTCTTTGACTCTTGTTATCTTTGAGATTGGTCTATTCGAACGGATCCGAGGGAAAACATTTTCACTGCATATCACTCTACATTCATATTTATACTCTTCATGGCTGATATGTCAGGTATAAGGATGGTACCCATGTTCTCGGTGGAGAATTATGGAGTATGGCGAGTCAGAATGGAAGCACATCTGACATCCCTCCATGACAGGATGACTGAAGTGCTTGAAGATGGACCTATCGTTCCTATGATTGATAGTGTCGTGACTCAGGACCAAGCTCAAGGAGGAGGAATGGTGACCGGGAAGAAGATTCCCAAAGACAGAAGTCTCTTCACTCCTGAGGAGAAGAAGCTTCACAACTTAGATCGTGTTGCCAGAAACGCCATACTGACCACCCTTAGTGATTCTTATCTTGGCAGGGTTCAGGAATGCAAGACTGCTAAAGAACTCTGGGATGCTCTTGCACTACTGAGTCGAGGGACTCAGAAGATTAAAGCCAACAAATTAGCGCTGGAACTCCAAAAGCTGGAAAGCTTGTCTCTCATGCCCGGTGACAAAATCGAAGATCCGAATGTCGATTTACCAATCGATGAACTCTATCAATGGGCCGGGAAAGACATTCAAAGAACCGAGAGATGAATCGAAGATTCGAGGGCACCGCCTGGACGGACACCTTGGACACCTTTTGCCACTCTATTGCGACATTCGGACTTAGATGCTTGTGTCTCCCGACCATATCTTTTCGTAACTACAAGCGAGAGGAGTTTGAGTTCGACGGACCTCAAAGAAAGCAGAGAGTGAAGCCGACACAAAAATCGACCATGCTTTCAAAGCATCGGTCAGCCACAAGCATCTCCAAAGAACGAGCAAAACGACGAGTAAGACTGAACCTTCACTCAATGATCTACAAGAAGGAAGTCTCGCTCAGAAGTATGCGCTGCTCGCTGTGAAATATCAGAAGGAGAAGGAGCGACGCAGAAAAGTGACTAAAGCCTATCGGGAAACGAAAGGTAAGTCAAATTATATGTCGAAACACACTCCTGACTCACAATCTTCTGAATGCAGAAAGAAAGATGAATCAGAACCATCAAAGAATAGCGAAAGCAAAGAAGAAAGAGTCATCGCTTGTTACAACTGCAAGAAGTCGGGACATTATCAGTATGATTGTCCTGAGCTCAGTAGTGCTGAACGTGCAGCACGTAAGGCAAGGAGAGAGAAATTCAGCCAGAAAAGACAATCCTACATAGCTGGTGAAATCTCAGACGACTCAGAAGAGGTCGACTCCTTTATGGATTCATCGGACGATGAAGCAGCTTTCATGGCCTTAGAGCTTGAAGCTGAAGAATTAGCTGAAAAGTGCATGATGGCAGGTGAAGAGGATGAGGTAAATTCTCATGAACCACTTAACTCCTCTTCACACTGCACACACGACACTATTTCAGGTGCAGATGAGAATTTGGACGTCGCAACCGCATACGAAGAACTGCTCGACGAACAAATTCAGATGAGTCTGCAGCTCAGCAAGACTCTTCAGGAGTTGGATACCCTGAAAATAGAGAATCAGAGACTTTCTCAGGAGAGTCAGGTTGCTACTGAGGCCGAAGGACTTGTGTTGAGACTCAGGGAGGAGATAAACTCTCTGATGGCCAAGTCTCAGCATCAAGAAGATCGGATTTCAGTTTTGACCAATGAATTGACTCAGAAAGATACTGATCTGAGCTTGCTGAAGCAAGAAATGTCAGGACTTCAGACCGAGCACGACTCACTGAAGAAGAGTGATGATGTCTGGAGGAGCCTGATGACTGAGAGGTACATGGGTGCTGAAAAGAAATTAGAGGCTATGCTAGCATGCAATAAGCCAAAGCACTGCAAGGAAGGACTTGGATTCAGTCTAGGAGCTTCCACATCTGCCCCAGTACACTCAGAAGTACGGCTTGCTGATAGATTTGTTCGAGGGGAGACTATGAACGCAAATATACTGAACCCCCTAGCAAAGAACAAACAAGAAGATGAAAGCACCTCATCCCACACGTCAGCATTCGACAAGAAGATCAGTGCCAAGAAACCCCAAGATACGGTCAAGGGGGAACCAAAGCAAATTAAAATTGGCGGATCAAGTATGGACCTCCAAAGCCGACACATCCGCTCGGCATGGGTCATACTATTATGAACCTATAGTCGGAAGAGGCTCCAAATGTCAGAAGAAAAGGAAAGCCACACAGAAGGCTAAGGTCAGCAGTCCACCAACTCAGAAGATCAGGACTCCTGAACCTCAGAAGCCTCAGAAGTCACCTTTGACCAGTCCAGTGGTCAGATATGTTGACTCTAGTGGAAAGAAGATGTCTGAAACCACCAGGGTTGTTAGACAGATTTGGGTTATGAAAACTAACATCTAAGGACCCAAAATCAAAAATAAAGGGTACCTGAATATAATTCTGTTTTGCAGGTGCGTAAAGACCCATGGTATGTGGACGGCGGATGCTCAAGACACATGACATACCAAAGGAGTCTTGCAAGAATTATATCACCGAAGAAGGACCCGGACTGAGTTTGGAGATAATGCCAAAGGCTACACGAGAGGATATGGGACACTCGGTATAGGAGTCGCCAAAGTTCCAAGAGTATCATATGTTGAAGGACTTCAGCATAATCTTCTCTCTGTTAGTCAATTTTGTGATAACTCAAATAGAGTGATTTTTTACGCTGGTTTCTGTGATGTTATTGATAAATCCACAGGGAAAACAGTGTTATCAGGTTCGCGCAGAAAGAACATATATGTGGCTGACTGGAACTCAGCTGAACCTGAAGCTTGCTTATTGGCGAAGAATGACAACCGCACGGGGTGGCTATGGCACATAAGACTCAGCCATCTCAACTTTAAGACGCTCAACAAGCTTGCAAGAAACACTCTAGCAAGGGGACTGCCGAATGAAGTATTCAGCAAAGACACTCAGTGTGAAGCATGTCTGAAGGGAAAGCAAACAAGGAATCAAAATCCTCCAGTTCCATCGCCTTCCACGGATGGAATCCTTCAGCTGCTACATATGGATTTGTTCGGTCCAGTCTCCCCAATGACGATCAGAGGCAGAAAATATGCATTAGTGGTCATAGATGACTACTCGCGCTACACATGGGTCATATTCATTGCCAACAAGTCGACGTCAAACAGAGTTACCAACGCTTCGAAAAAGCTCGGTGTCGAAAAGAACACCAAGATCGAGAAAAATACGTTCGGCACGGAGGAACCGAGTTCCTTAATTCCATGGTAAAGGAGTTCTCGCGAATCGAAGGAATAGAGCATGAGACTTCAGCCGCACGCACACCTCGGCGAGAATGGAGTTGCTTGAACGAAAGAACGGAACTCTAAAAGAGCGGCTAGGACTCTACTCGCAGACTCGGGGACTCCCAACCAAATTCGGGCGTAAGCTACCGATACCGCATGTTATACTCGAGAATAGATCTCTACCGACAAAGCAAAGATAAGAGAACACCATATGAACTATGGAACGACAAGAAGCCTTCTCTATCTTATTTCCATATTTTTGGTTGTTCATGCTTTATCCACAATAATGGGAAAGATCAGTCAAGACTTTTGATAGCAAGTCGGATCGGGGAGTATTCTTAGGATACTCTCGGGTCAAGCAAAGCTTTCGAGTATTCAACTATCGGACTCTTTGCGTGGAGGAAAGCCCTCATGTTGTCTTTAACGAGTTTGCTACGCGAAGACGGGAGCAATAACTCAAATTCGAGAATCGAGGACATCAAGTAGCGGCTACGGGATCTAAGCTTAAAAGACAAATCCGAAAAGATCCGGCTATGTTGGGATGATGATTCGGACGAAGAAACCGAAGACAAATCTATCGAATCTCAACCGGTGAGCAAGTAGCCGAGCGAGATTGATTCTCCCGAACGGAATCAATCCCGTGTAACTCGGGTCGATGAGGAAACCGTAGAGGTAATCGAGACCAACACTACCGAGAATAACAACTCGGTGGGGAACGTCTAGTAATGTTCCTGAGCTGAATGCCCCTGAACCTAGTGACTCAGTAGATCATACTCTTGTTACTGAATTACTTCAATCTCAGAATAGTACAACTGAAATGCCTAACTCACCTACTATCTGTGTTGAACAAATTTCAGATGAAGAGTTAAAACATCGTAGATCGTGGCTAGATGCTCACACCGCCGATCTTATAATTGGAGATCCTTCAAAGCACATGTCAAGACAAGATCCAGATTCTGTCAAGGAGAAAGCGCATTATTTTCCTGCTTCTTGTCTACTGAAGAGCCTCAGAATATTGAGGATGCACTTAAAGATGCTGACTGGATCATTGCTATGCAGGAAGAGCTGAATCGGTTCACGAGAAACGAAGTATAGGAGCTTGTAGACGGACCCCAAGCATCAACATGTCATAGGAACCAAATGGGTCTTCAAAAACAAGCGAGATGAAAACAACGTTATAGTAAGGAACAAAGCAAGACTCGTGGCTAAAGGCTACCTGTCAAGCCGAAGGGATAGATTTCGATGAGACGTTCGCTCCGGTTGCAAGATTGGAGGCAATTAGACTATTCCTAGCCTACGCAACACATCAAAGATTCGAGTTTATCAAATGGATGTGAAGTCTGCGTTCACGAATGGCGTGCTTTGAAAGAAGAAGTCTATGTGGAACAACCGCCCGGCTTTCAGCAGGGGACATCAAGTATATAGACTCGAGAAAGGCTGCAGACGGGTTAAAACAAGCACCCGGGGCTTGGTACGATACCCGTCCGAGTTTCTTCTTCGTAAAGGTTTTCGTAAAAGGCACGATGAGACCGCACTCTATTCAAAGCATTCGACCGGAAGAAGACTTATTACTTGTGCAGATCTACGTGGATGACATTATCTTCGGTTCGAAGAATGTCATCATGTGTCAGCAATTTGAAAAGATGATGAAGGATAAGTTCGAGATGTCAATGATGGGTGAAATGAACTACTTCCTTGGTTTTCAAGTCAAGCAATCTGAAAAGGGAACGTTCATCAACCAAGGCAAATACACTCGAGACCTCATCAAAAGATTCGGCCGCACATCCAGGCAAACCTATCAAGATCCCGATGAACACGAATATGAAGATAGATCTTGATAAAGAGGGAGTATCAGTAGACCAAACTGAATACCGTGCTATAATTGGTTCTTTATTATATCTAACAGCTACTCGTCCTGACATAACTTATGCTGTAGGTGTGCGTGCTCGATTTCGGGCGAATCCCAAGCGAGTCATATGGACTCAAAGCAAAGAAGATTCTCCGCTATCTACGAGGAACACCCGACATGGGTTTATGGTATCCGGTGATGATAATATTGAACTAACTAGTTATTCGATGCCGACTATGCGGGATGTAGAATCGACCGAAAATCAACTTCGGGGAACATGTCGGTTCCTTGGCGGCAAAAGTCGATCTCATGGTTTTCAAAGAAACAAGCACTCGGTGGCCACGTCGACTACCGAAGCCGAATACATGGCTGCTGGAAGTTGTTGCGCCTGCATCCTTTGGGCCGAGACAAAGAAGCCGAGAGACTATGACGTCATTCGGAATGAAGTGCCGATTTTACTGACGTACCAGTGCTATTGCAATCACTCGGAATCCTCGTTCTTCACACAAGATGCAAGCACGTGGACATCAGACATCACTTCATTCGTGACCATGTCGAAAAGAAGGATATCGGATGGAAAAGATCCATGCTGACAAGCAAAGGGCTGATATACTCGACTAAGCCTCTAGGCCGAATCCGTATTCGGAGAACTTT
Organism: Lavandula angustifolia; assembly: GCA_028984105.1. Classification (NCBI taxonomy): domain Eukaryota; kingdom Viridiplantae; phylum Streptophyta; class Magnoliopsida; order Lamiales; family Lamiaceae; genus Lavandula; species Lavandula angustifolia. The sequence goes on from CM054817.1 coordinate 17,696,938, forward strand.
CGGTAGAGCTAGGTCTGTTCTGGACCCTACCGACCCTAGTCGGTAATAAGGTTTCGGGAGAGGAACATTCCGGTGAGGGGGAATGATCACTCTCGCATCGAGTAAGTTCAGTACATAGAGATTCGAGAAAACCATCTACACGAGGTATCAGCTGACTACTATGTTCAGCTGACAGGTTTGCGTATCTCTACTCAGTAGTAACTTAATACAACAGTACTTTGCATTTATGGCAAAGATTCAGCATGACATTAATATCCTTTGGTTTGTCTTTATTATTAACGACTCACATTTATTGCACGACATTCCATACATAAGCTTGCTGAACTCTGCACGCATTTAATGCATGTCTTTTCACAGTTACTACTTAGGCTATTTTACAACTGGCTTTGACTTAGGTGCCTTTTGTGATCATTGCCTATTGGTTTAACTTCTAATCTTAACCGTCCATATCATAAAGCAAGTTTACATTCAGCCTTTGATCGAAAACCGTTCACCTTCATAGTTGATATATATTCGATCAAATCTTAAGAACCGCCATTAGCATATTTCATAACTTTCAAATTCCGAAAAATCCAAGATCTGCATTCGCAATCCTTACTTGCTATTACACTCTCAATCTTATCTCGAATTTTATCCATTGGTATGCTTTTATCTGTTAATGTATTTGTTATATGTTTCAGTATCGCATTGCACAGCACTGTTCTATCCAAAAATAGTACTGATTCATTTCTTGTCACAGGTACAATGGCGGAAACCAATATCTCTATGATATCTCCAGCGGATATGCAGAACATTCTGGAGAAGCTCGCGTGTGGTTTGAACCCACCATGGATTTCTATTCATGCGATCTGGAGTATATGGATGAGATCTTCTCAGCTCTGCGCGAGTCAGGGCTGGAGAAATTTCTGTCTAGGAGGCCTTCGTTCTTCCTCTCGAGATAGGTTGCAGAGCTGTATTTGAATTCAGACGCAGTGTCTGGACATATAGTGGCGAGATTCGTTGCTCATTCTATCCAAAACGCCACTATGGAGCTGAAGCAAATGTCCATCAAGGATGCCTTGAAGCGGAGTTTTGATCTGCCCTCCGAAGGAACCGATCTGATCGGGTACAGAGACGACCAAGTTGATGAATACCTTACCGTCTTCTGTGGAAAGCCCACTACATTCAGAGCTGCCTTTCCGAAGAACAGCATGTTGCTTCAGTTCAGGGCACTTGCCTATATAGTGACGCAGCCCTCGACAAGCCAAGCGTGGTCGTTTGACCGAGTGTCGAGGCCTAAGATTCGGATAATGATGGCCATATACGACCGAGCCCAGATAAATTGGATGGAGTTCTTTCTCTGAGAATTCATGACTCAGGTTGCTAAGTTCGACAAAGCATCGAACACGCTGAGCGCAAAGGGCAAATTGCTGTATGGACTCAAACTGTCCATCATGATCGAAGATTTATGTGGATCTGAGCCTATCACCTACAGTGACAAGGAGTACTTCAATGTGAAGAAGGTCGGATTTCACAACAAGACAAGAGCGCTTCGGCAAGATAAGGGTCGGGACCCTCAGCCAGTCTCTCCAAAATCAAAGTCTCGAAGAGCTACGCCTACAAAGAAAAGAACTCCTCTCGCTAAAACTCCTAAGGCACCGGCAAAGAAACTGAAGAAAGCCGTTGAGGTGCCAGCTACTGAGGAAGTTCCATAAGTGCCTGCTGAACAGGCTCCTGAGAAGACTACTCAGCCCATGCAGCTGGTTGATGAGTCCGAGTCTTCGAGAAGACTCGGTCGATGGAAAAGATTGTTTCCACCGAAAGGGACCAAGGGGATGCTTCCGCAGCTCGGAGCGCGAGATATTCGGCGCCTAGATGCCCCCCCTTTCTGTCCCTCCACTCGGCTCGGTCCCTCCAACCGAAGAGCGAGACTTCACACATAGACTTGGAGTCGAGACCGCATCCGAAGGTGAATCAATCGGGATGGAAGCTTCGGTGATTATATCCAGAGCATCCCGAGAAATTCTACAACTAGTTCCGAGCTTGCCGACTACTCGGGACTTGTTGCTCATCGCCAAAACAAAGCAAGGCTCCATATGTTGCTGCGACATCAGGAGTGGCCTCGTCTACAGCGCCTTGTCCTCCACTACTCCTGTCAGTAGCTGCATGAAGAGGAATTGAGACTGAGAGAGGAGATAGGCTATTCAGAGCCTGAAGACCTCAGCTCAATAGACAATCTGAGGGCCGCAATGCTGGCCATGATTCATGATTGACAGCACGCCTCCGGCCCAACACCCTCAGATGGGTCAGACCATGACGACCCACCCAGTGATTCAGGCCCTGGAAAGCCTGATGAGGGACATCCACAGGACAAGGATACCCATACTGAAACTGCCCCACCTCTCAGTATCCTTGGTCCTGAGAAGTCCAAGGCTGGTGCTTCGTCCTCAGCAGAGCCCGCTCAGCTCTTGCTGCAGTCGACTTTCGAAGCAGCGCCCAGCCAGACCGCAAAGCGATCTCGATCAGTGGCCAAAGCCTTAACTGCCCAAGGGATCAAAAATCGAGATCTTGCGAAGGCTATCCATAGGACATGGAAGCGCATCGCTCAAGCCACGACTAAAGAAATTCAAAGTGGGCGAAGTCTTCGTCTCTTCATCGGCCGCCCCGATGTTTCCGCGCTTATTTCGAAGCGTTGGCTCAAGCAGCAAGTCAAATTCGAAGCTCAGCTCAAGATCTTTCGAGAGAGCCAAGCCAAGCTACTAGATGAATTTTTGGCCTCTAAACTCGGCTCATACCGACGCTATCACCGAACAATCCGAGGCCACTGAACAAAGACTTGAGAATATCCAAGCGGCCTTGGAAGACAAGATCACCGAGAAGCCGAAAGACTTCAAGGAAGCAATGACCTCTCTCATAAGCGTACAAGGAACACCTTACCATGGAGAGGAACGAGTTGCATGAGGCTCGACTAAGCTCCACGATCGTCTAGATGAGCCGTCAACCTCCTACAAAAGTCTCGAAGAAGTCGGCCCTAGTCCCTACCCCGGTGCTCATTGATGATGCCAAAAAGGGGGAAAGTGAAGGAAAAAGGGAAGGAAAGAAGAGTACCGAGAAGCCGCCTCAAACTTAGTCTCGTAAGGGTGAGGCCCGGGGTGTTTCGGCTGCGAGCACAGGTGAAATCGGCCCAAGTGGCTCGAGACCCCAGCGAGACTACTCGGGCAACCCGGACTCCCAAAGACATTATTAAGGAGGTTGCCGAGTACGCCGAACAAAGCGGTGGAGGACTCGAAGAAGAAGAAGCTCCTATTCCACCACCACCGGTTCAAGAAGGCAAGGGCAAACGAAGCTTAAAATTCCAACCCCTCCAAAGCAAAGAGATTAAGATACATATCTGCCGAGGAGGAAGCCCAAATAGGCTGCGGATGAGAAGGCGGCCGAGAAATTGCAGAGGCCGAAGCGCCTAACAAGCCAAAGTCTAAGCTCGCCAAAGGAAAGACTAAAGCTCCATCCGAGAGGAGGAAAGAGAACCGCTAGACCGCTGCCCGAGAAAGCTCATCATAACGGGATGAAGAGGACAGAGAAAAAGAAAAGGAGCAAAGCAGAAGAAGAATGCGAAAGGCGGGGTACATCCAAATCTAGATCTAGTACCCTCGCCGAATCGAACAAGCTCCTCGAAGCCTCAAGAGCAAGATGCGTAAATTGAAGAAATCTTTGCTCGGATGGATAGATATCTCTACGAGAGGAGAGGAAGCTAGACGAGATAGAGGCCGCCAGACGAGAGGATACATTTGGCGGACCTTGAGGCACTCGGGAAGCGTCTTGAACAAGAGGCCAGCCGAGAGTTCCTTCGAAAGCCGACATTCCTTATCGATACGGAAGGTTCGGGAAGCCAAACGATCCGAAAACACATAGATGGCCAAGATCGGACGAATGGATGCCTATTCGGTTCAATCGAGAGATGGGAATCGGCCAAGATAGAGTATATCAAGAGAAATTATTTACGGCAATTCGGCTCGAAATGTCTAAGGCTGATGCCTATGTCGAGTGGATGACCATTACTGAACCTGATCTTTACCCATATATGCACAGAGCAGTAACTGAAGGGGTAGTAGTCAGCGTTCCTGAAGCAAGGATCATTCCTCCACCCAGAAGACAAGACGACTCAGTACATCTCGGAATGATTGAACAAAAAGTGAAGAATCTTTGCGTTGAACGGAGGACTAGAACAAGATGATCCGGCCAGACTTCGCCGAATATCTGAAGCTGAGGAAGAACACGTTCAGAATGTATGGAGTTCCACTGCCTGAAGATAAATCCCAAGGTTTCATGAATAGGATTCAGCAGTTTAAGGGTTCTCCCTCTTAGTTCTTCTTTTAGCTTAGCAAGATTTGTAATGTACTGAACTGTGTATTATATATATACAAATCTTCTTTTGGCTATGACAACTACTTGTTGTCTAAATAGCCGTGTTTGCTTTATGCTTTAACACTCAGAATCACTGAAGTGATTACTGACACACACACGTTGATTATTTACTTGTCAGTTTTTGCTCGGTTAGATCTCTGATAGACTAGACTTTCGGAGTGTTATTATTTCTCTTAAGGGAAATTGTTGCATGGGGAAATTATTGTAAAGGGGGAAATTGTTACGCCCTGTCTCCCTCGGTAGTCTAGCACTTACCGCACAACTCCACCGATCCTACTTGTAATATTTGTAAGGAGCTCGTTCTCGAGTAAGTTAGTGTTTAGCATAGTTGATAGGACATAGTGATAGGTTTTGGCATCATCAAATAGGGGGAAATTGTTGGGTGATGATTCAATCCTCAGCATGACCATACTTGTGGGAAATGACTCTTATCTTCCATACTGAATCATGCTCAGTAGCCTCGTGCTCTGAACTGTTGAGAAGATTTGAAGATCCCAAAACCCTATCTGATTGGTGAACCATTCCTTTGTATTTGTATTTGTCTCCCGAGGTTTCGGACTCGGTAGACACTCTGCTCCGGTCAAGGCGCTCGGCAGCTTATTTACCTCAGCACCAGCATGTAAGACTCGGTGATCTTGGACTCACGGAGCAAGATATCGAAAGACTCGGTGATATTGGACTCAGCGAGAGCAAGATATCGAGAGAGTCAGTTGAACTGAACTCAGCAGGAGTAGTTCACTGAACTCAGAGTTGATCTTCAGTAGACTTATCTCAGCAGTCTATCTACTGAATACAAGGTCAGACTCAGCAACGGCAGATAGTCTTCAGGACTGTCAGAATCTTTTGAAAGACAATCAGCATTGTCATGTACGAGGAAGAGAGAAGTCAGCTTCAGTCTGTCTCGAAGTTTGTGCTGTCTCAACCACTTCATTCACCTCAACGAATGACAAACATACACGTGTCTTCTCTCCTGCTAAAGCTGCAGTCAACCTTTTACCTAAAAAGGTGGGAAAGTACACTGTTACCTACACCAAAAGAGCCGTTTGCTACCAAAAAGAGAGAGAGAGAAGAAGATCGTCTCCAACGGATCTATTTCAATCTCTGCTCTATAAATAGAGGGATCATTCAAGATTTGAAACACGAGAGAATGCGCGCCTAGAACACGAGAAAGCATTCAAACGAGCGAAATTAACGACTAAGTCTTCCGCAAGAAACAACCGAGTTATCTCCGGCGAAAGACTACATCCAGCTCAAAAGGAACCAAGCTGAACCGACATAAGCTTCTAGTATCCAAGCGACTAACACGAACCTATAGCTAAACCCTCAGCTGTTCGTCACTCTAGATAGCTACATTCTCGTTCCTTATCCCTCTAACCCTAAGCTCACTTGTTATATCCATAGCTTAGACGAAGGAGTTCATATTTGAACCCAATCCTTATTGTATAAGGACTCCTTCACTGTTGGAGAAGTTTGTCAAACACTTTAAGTTTGATAGTGTTGTAAACTGAGACTTGGATCAGTATAAAAACCAAGACGCGGCTTTGCCCAGTGTGCAAGCTGACTGAGACTAACTCAGGATAATAAATAGCCTCCTGATCATTCGGGACAGTGGACGTAGGATTTGAGCGATATCCGAACCACTTTAAAAATCCCGTGTCTCTTTATCGCTTTCTTAACTCGTTGCATTGATTTTACTATTCATACTGAACTTCTAAATCTACTGAACTGAGACTTAAAACGTTTTCTCACAAAAATTGATTTGGGCCTACACAATTCCGCACACTGAACTCTCACTGAACGATACTAAATTCTGACCTAGTCAGTTAGCAGATCTCAGCTGAGTCAGTACTCTTTTAGCCTTTAACTCGATTCAGAACAGTTGTCTAGTCTCTTTGAACCTGTTTGCATGCACACCATCCTGAATAGGACTGTTCAAGTTCGAAATTGAGAAATCGAATCAGGTGTATTCACCCCCCCTCTACACCTGACCGTACACTCGGGACCAACAAGAATCAACTGGAAGAATATAAACGGCAACAAGCTCTAGCAAAAGAGAAAGCTGCTGAAGAAGCTAGAGAAGCAGAAAGGCTGAAACCAAGACCTCCTCCGCCGAAGGATGGGGAAATTCCATATAAGTACAGAAGAGGCCGCAGACCGAATGATCAGAAGATGTATAGGTGGCCTCGGGTCGACAAATGGATGCCCTGGGAGAAGACTCAGCATTGGGAGACTCTTAAGGCTGAATTCATCAAGCGCTTCTATGTCTGGCAATTTTGGCCAGAATCTCATAAGGATGATGCATATGCGGATTGGCTTTTCAAGTGTAATCCAGAGATCTACAATAGGGTCGAGAAAGCCATTGACGATAAAGTCGATGTTCAAACTCCAACTTTCAGACCACTGCCCTCACCTTAGAAGCTTGACGGATCTCTTTACACTGGTGTGATTGAAGGAGAAGTCAGAAAAGCAGTCTAAGCTCTGGATCTTGATCCTAACGACTATGAAGACAATCAAAAGATTCAGAAGCTCAGGAGAGACACCTTCAAGATGAATGGACTCCCTCTGCCTGAAGAGAAATCGAAAGACTTTAAGGCAAGGATTTAGCGCTTCAGGAGATAGTCTTGTCTGGTCCTCTCTGTTGTTTTTCTTAGTGTAGCAAGAGATGTATCTGTACTAAACTCTTCTCATATATATATATATATATATATATATATATATATATATATATATATATATATATATATACATCTTTGCTGCTTGGCTTGACAATATCCCATTGTCTACATGGCCTATTTTGTTTAATTTAACACTCAAAATCACCTAAGTGATTACTGACTCACACACTCACTGCTTATATGTATTTGTCTGTTTTTGCTAGGTTCGATTGGTTTCTAGGAGGAACTTGTGTTGGGAGAATTTTCTTTATTGAGATATTCTGTAAACTCCTAACGGTCCTCAGTAGATTAGAAACTAGTTGTATAACTCCACTGATTCTTCTTGTAATATTTGTAAGGAGTTTTGTACCAGATAGTTCTTAGTATTAGCTGATTGTGCTAGTACCAAAACCCTAATTTGATTGGTGAACCATTCATTTGTATTTAGTAATGCCTTGGTCTCTGAGAGTTTCAGACTCAGTAGACTTGCCTTCAGCATGGTTCAGGCTCAGAAGTTATGTCTGCTGAACCTCAGTAGACTATCTGCCTCAGTACCATGGTGTGAAGACTCAGTAGTGCTAGACTCAGCAGGAGCAGCATACTGAGACGTGTTCAGATTCAGCAGTGCTGGACTCAGTAGGAGCAGCATACTGAAAGAGTTAGTGGAACTGGACTCAGTAGGAGCAGTTTACTGAACTTAGAGTCTTGACCTTCAGTAGAGTTGAACTCAGCAGGAGTATACTATTGAAACCCTGGTCAGACTCAGCAACGGCATGACAATTTCCTTAACTCTCAGTGGTCTTCAAAGTTAAATCAGTAGAGTTGTATGAGGTGTACACATCAGAGAAGTCAGCTTCAGTGTCTGCCTTAAAGTTTGAATGTCTCAACAACTTTCTACACCTCGACCAATGACAAGTAGCCAACTGTCAAAGTACTGGTAAAAAGCTGCAAGTCAACCATTTTCCTGAAAAAGAGAGTAGACTCTGCACGATTTCAAAAGAGTCGTTAGCTATCCAAAGAGAGTGACACGTGGACAGTTCGTCTCCAACGGATCTATCCATAGATCACCTCTATAAATAGAGGAAAAATCAAATCGTTCAACATACACGATCAAGGGAAATCAACATACGAGCATTGAACGAACAAGAACACAGCTTTCCGCGAAGAACTAAAAAGAAAACAACCCAACGTGAAAGACACTCATATTGCTCTAGGGAACCAAGATTCATAGAATCAAAGCCTCTAGCATCCAAGTGAAAGAACACGAACCCAGAGAGATCATTCCTCATTGTTCTTCACTCTAGAAGCCCTTTCTTGTTCCTTTTCCCTCTAACCTAAGCTCAACTGAAAATATCTATAGCTTAGAACCGAAGGAGTTCATCCCTTTAACTGTTATTACTGTAAAGAACTACTTCACTGTTGGAGAATCGTTCAAACATTTTTGTTTGATCTTTGTAAACTGAGACTTTCTCAGTATAATCTTCAAGGCCGTGTTTGTCCAGTGTACAAACCAACTGAGACTAACTCAGTTTAATAAAATAGCCTCTTGATCTGTTCAAGGTAGTGGACGTAGGATTTTGGATATCCAAACCACTTTAAAAGTCGTCGTGTTTTTTACTGTTGCATTGATTTACTGTTCATTCTGAAAACAGTTTACAAAATCATTCAAGAGAGTTTCAGTAAAAAGGCTTAACTGAGTACACTATTCTACTGAAACAGTTTTCATTAATAACGTTTTCAAACTCAACTAAATCGGGCCTACACTATTTTGTACGCTACTGAACTCTTACTAAACGGTACTGAATTCTGACATCAGTCAGCTAGCAGGCCTTAGTATAGTCAGTCACTCTGTCCACACGATCCAGAACAGCTTGCATGGTCTACTGAATTCATTCAGCAGACAATCTCCGTAATCGGACTGTTCGCGTTCAAGTTTGAGAAAAAGTTTTCAGGTGTATTCCCCCCCCCCCGAACGTTTGACTCGGGACCAACAATTTAAGTTTTTAATCATTCCTAGTTTAGTAAAACTAAAATCTTGCATAGTTGCTAACCAAAACGTTAGATAAGTAGGAAAAATATTGTGTCTAGTCCTCCGTTCCCTGCGTTCGATACCCTGTAGACTATGCTGAATTAATTATCAGATTTTGCATGATTATTTGGTGCAATACAACGATCACCAATGATCTACAACACACTACACAATCTAACTTTCACACAAGATAAAAGACTACATGTGCAAATATATATATATATATATATATATATATACATATATATATATGTATCAGATAGAAGAATAAAATAGTGGAAAGAAAAACACATTCTATACAAGCATAAAATTTGCTTCCAGTATACAAAATTTCAACAAATCATTCAGCCTGACTATACAAACACGGGCTGAAATAAACCTGCTAGTTACATCAGACTGGTTCATCAATCAAATAGGGGTTTGGGATCATTCAAAATTTATATTATTTTCCAACACTGACTTTCACGTTTGAGTTGAAAGTTGTACTCAGGTGTACTCCCCCCCCCCAACACACACACCTGAAGACTCGTCTCTGGACCAACAAATTGTCTACCCACTTTACCTTTGTCCATAGTCTCTTTAAACTCAACTTAAGGTTACATCAAATCCGCCAAATCAAAGATGAGTATAGCTCACACAATTCGGAAAGAACAAAGAATCAGGATCATTCAAAGAGATTTGCACAAACTAGGGCTACATCAAATCACGCCTAAAACACTCTATGCACAAACTAGGGCTTAAACCCTAAATTCGTCAAATTACCAGCATTGTTGACCGAAATCTTTAGCAATACATGTCGGAAAAGCATTGTTGAAGCAAGACACGCTAAATTTCACGAATATCTTTCAACAATTACCTTCGATTTCTGCTGAAAACCTACAGCCACATTAAACCCTTTGATTTCATCCATGCAATCAACACAATATATTGATTCGAAGATAGAAACCGCCTGCTGGAAACCGCTGCTATTTCGCCGGAACCCGCGGTATTGCTGGAAATTAAAATCATGTTGGTGGAACGCTGCTGAGTTTAAGTGGGAAATGGTGGTTTTCATTTTTCAAATATGAGGAAAGTTGGCTTTTCCCATTTTGTTCGTCCTCCTATTTTTTCTTTTTTTTGGTAGAAAGTGTGTTAAATCTAGTCCATTGATTTGGAAATATTAATGGACTAGATGGATTATTTTATCTCATAGGGGAAGTGGTTCCTAGAAGTATTATATATATATATATATATATATATATATATATATATATATATATATATATATATATATTTATATAGATATATATGAGTATGGATATTTTTTGAACGACCATCATAGATAAAAACTAAGAACCAATCATAACCTTTTATTTTTTGGATCTATGGACACATATTTTCCTTAATTTCCTTTTATTTTAGTTCAAAAATGGAGAAGATAAATTTCATTAAGGGTAACTATGTCTTTTTACACTGTATGTTTTGAAACTAAACCAAACACCTACACTTACCTCATACGATGGCGGCGACCGGCGGCAGTGGCGGTGGTGGCGGCAGGCGGCGGTGGAGAGGATCCCCCATAAAATCTTTTGGTAAATGCTATTTTTTATGCATACTACGGTGTTGGTTTATGCATAATTATGAACATTTTTATCTATTTTTTATGCATACTACGGTGTTGGTTTATGCATAATTATGAACATTTTTATGTATCAAATTGTCTGTTATTCGGATATTATGTTATATAATAAAAATACGTTTTATGCATATTATAGTATTTGTTTATGCATAAACTCGAAGAATTTTATGAATAAAACTGTTTTTTATGTAGATATTATATTATGCAAATAAAAAAAATGTGCATATTACAATATTTGTTTATGCATAAGGCCGAATAATTTCATGCATAGATTGACATATTACAGTACTAGTTTACGCATAATTTTGTGCATTTTATGCATACCGTTACATGTGTTTATGCATATTTTGATCTTACAAATATAATTCATCATACTTATAATACATAACAATCACATTCTCTCTCTAGTTAGTAGCTGCGGCGGTCGGAAGTGGTCGGCAACGGCGATGCTGGTGGTGGTCGACGATGGCGATGGCAGCGGGAGGCGGTAGATAACTAGGGTTTTTTTTCACTTTTTTGTATTTATTGTTGTTTACTATTTTATCCTTTTTCTTAATTTTATGAATTAATTAAATAAATAAAATAGATTAATGGTAGAACATAAATCGGAAGGAGATCTATAGCCTACAATAGTTCTTAATTTTTATCTAAAGGATGATTCTTAATAGAACCATGTCTATATATATATAGGGTGGTTCAAATAGGAACACCCCTTAGAGTGAGAAATAAGAACAATTATAGGCCTTTAGATTATGTTAATTGATGGATGAGATTTGATTTAATTTTTTTTCGGCCGAAATGCACCATATAGTTGTTAAAATTTGCACAAAGGGTATAATAGACAATTGCATAAAATAAAAACCTAAACCCGTGTAAACAACAAAATTTTTCACAAACGAGAATCAGATCTGGTTTTATCTCATTACAACTCTTCATCTTCGTTCTGCGGTAGGTTTTGGGTGCGCAAAACCTACTCTGTGATTTTCGTTTAAAACTCTTCATAATCAGACCCAAAATTGGGCGTCTACAACTCTTCATCTTCGTTCTGCGGTAGGTGTTTCTTCTCTGTGATTTTTTTTTTTGTTTTTTCTCTGCAATTCTAGTATAATTTGTTGGAATATATTTGGATTCTTCTTCAATTGCATTTTCGTTTCTTTGGTATTGTCAATTTCGTTTCCAATTGCTTTCGTTTATTTGATTTTCTTTTGTGAAATTATTTCGTTTCTTTATGGTACTGAAACTGCATTTCGTTTCTTTATGGTACTGAAACTGCATGTTTAATTTGCAATTGAATTTGGGGGATTTTTTACAAATGCACAATAGAGAGAACCCTCAGTCCATGTGTTCTATATTTTTCTGCACGGTTTTGAATATTATTATGCACATTTTCTAAGTAAATTATGAACCTTTATATGAATTAATATTTAGATGGCCTATTTTTCATATGAATAAAAATTTATGAACAATTATGTATATTCAAATACACAATTTTGTCAAAAAACCTTATTTATATACATTGTTTCTGTTTTATTTTAATGAACAATTGAGTAATTTTTTCTGCACTTTTTTCTATTTTAAATTGCACTTTTTATGATTTTTCGATAGTAAACTTTATAATATTTAGTGTTTTCAGGATGATGACGAAGATAAAGAGGATCAATGAAGAGCAACAACTAGTGTGGTCTGCATTAAATGGGGAGCGAAAGAAAATGAGGTTGATAGTGGAGTATCTCTCATGCGACATATGGAAACTTTCAAAGGTGAATTGACTAGTTCTTGGGCGGTAGGTTTGCGAAAGAATGCGAAGAAGCAGTTGCCTACATTGCGAATTAAATATTGTGCAAATATCCTCCAAAGTGATTTCAACTTGCTTAAGGATGAGGTTGCACTGAATGCAGACAGCTACTTTAAAGAAGTTTTCTTCCCTACTAAAACAAACGTTGATCGTTTTCTACTAGGATAATATGGTTTTGTATTTGGGATATTAAACTTTTGACTAATTTAGACATGTTTAATTTAATTCAAGTTTTTTTTGTTTTATCTTTTTTAATTTCCGAAATGGTGTTTATAATATTGTATGTAATGGTTCATTTTATTACAACATTAACGTTCATTAAATTCAAGGAAAAAAATTCATAATGTAAATTTTTTTTTTCATAAAATTTTGAACAATTAATTATTATAATATGCACATTTATTATAATATGCACATTTATTAATTATTATAATATGCACATTTAAAATGTATACAATTTTCAAGAACCATATAATTATTTGATTGAAACGTTATCTTTTTATAAGTGTTTAAACTCTTTCTAAAAGTGTGTATTTTTAATCAAAATAAACGTGTATTTTATTAAAGACTGAGAAACAACTTGGAGTATATACATAAATACAATAGAACTTTGAAGATTTATACTAGCTTAAAACACATTAGTGAACAGTAAAGGTTTACTAAATAGGTAATAACTACTAAAATCATTAAAAATACGGAAAAAAGTGCAAGAAAACAATGAAATATTGTGCATAAATTAACTGGAAAAAAAATTCAAGAGTAAAACATATCACATAATATTTATATGGAAAACATCAAAATAAACAACAAACCTTGTGTAGACATCATAATTAGATGATGAAGATATGGATCTATGCGCCTTATTTAATGTTGAATACTAAAAAAACTAAACTTATGCGCCGTATTTGATAAACAAGATAAAAAATACTAATCGAAACCGCCGAAATAAATGATGAAGAATTGAATTCATAATTGAAACCACTGAATTGGATTATGAAACCGCTGAAATAAATGATGAAGAATTGATTTCTAAATTGAAACAAACGCATTTGATTATTAAACTGCCGACGTAATTGCAGGTTTAATTGAATTCACAATTAAAACCAACAAATTTGATTATGAAGAATAGAACCGCCGCCGATCTTAGATTATGAAATACTAATCGAAGACTAACAAAGATGTTATAATATAAGGGATATTTAGAAATTTACTGGAAACTGCCGACATAATTGATGAATAATTGAATTCACAATTAAAACCAAAGAATTTGATTATGAAAAATAGAAACCGCCGCCGATCTTAGATTATGAAATACTGATCGAATTCTACAAAAGATGTTATAATATAAGGGCAAATTATTTACTTTAATTGTGAAAAAGGTCAACTTAAATGAAATTAAGATCTGGAGCGTCGAATTACTTGATCAAACGGATATAAACTGTTCTTATTTCTCACACTAAGGGGTGTTCTCATATGATCTCCCCTCTATATATATATATATATATATATATATATATATATATATATATTAATTGATGATTATGTAAACTCTAAAAGTTCATAAGTTAATATGTAACTTTAGAAAGAAAGGTTTTTGATCCTCATAATAATACACATCTTTTTACGCTCTCTCTTATTCTCTGTTTATATCAAATTCATATTCAACATCTTCATTTTGTCAAGTAAAACTTTATGTAGAGCACGTAAGATCACAAATTATGGACATTAATTTGTTCAACTAATTGACCCAATAAGTTGAGTGCGTACTGTTAAGCCCACTATTAGTTTCTTTAGGTTCGTTTTGTAAGTTCCTAGTTATAATGAATAGTTGTTGCTCCACCTATATATATTAGAAGTAGGTCTATTGTCTTCATTCGGTTGTCAAGAACCTCTTTAATCACTTTCCATGAGTCCAAAAACCCTAACAAGTGGGTCACATTCACTATTACAAAAATTGGGATTAATAGTTCAATAATTAAAGCTAAAGAATTAGAACAATTACTTCAATTAACAAATATCCAGATCAATGCGCAGCTAGTAAGGTTTTCATCAAGGCGCGTACATTGCAAGTTGAAAAATGTGAAAAATAGCTACTGCCCACATGCATTGATAGTAATGTTCGTCTATATTGATGATATGTGTACGAAGTAACTATAGGAACATTTCGTGCTATTCAGATATAGGAACACCTAATATATATATATATATATATATATATATATATATATATATATATATATATATATATATATCCCTCATATAAGATATGAGAACCGATCTTGTACGTTGATCGGGTCTAATCTAACGCACAATATTAATCCCTTGTTTCCCAAAAAAAAAAAAAAGTAGTGAAAAGGGTATAATTGGTAGAGGGAAATGAGTTTTTTTTGGGGGCAATTGCAAAAAATCCAAACATCTCAAAACCACGGTTCTTTTGAGAGACAAAATATCGGGTGTCTTCTACCAAAAAACCGCCACAATCGAGCCTCCAAATCTCTATTATCCCGCCGCGAATTTCTTCTTTTCTCCAAAAACCACCGTCGAGCACTATCCCTGCCAACCGCGGCCACCTCACGCAACCTCCCATCTCGAAATCTACAAAAACCCCCGCGCGAGCACTACCCCCAGTACCCGCGACCATTTCGTCGCTCTTCCGCATAATCGATTCGAGTGGAACTGAGGTTTGTTTGACTTATTTATTACTAAAATTATGAGACCCATGTATTATTTGTTCTTCGGATTTGACATGCATTATTTGGGGACTAATTTTTCATTAGTCTGAAAATTGGTTCTCTTGAATTATGATTTCATGCTGATGTGAAATTTAATTGTGTAGATAATCTCGTTGTGTTTATTTCAGGTAATCGAAAAGTCGAGCTTTGCATTAACCTTGCAACGGTGATAGTATGGACGCAGGTATTCGTAAGAATTCATTAGGCTATATTTTGGTATTGTTTGCATAAACTGTACATTGCATTAGCAAGACATTTTTGGGAAATTTCTTCTGTGATATTCAGTTTATTAATCGCGTATCTATGCATAAAGTTTATACTATGTATGCATATATTAATCCTTTCGTAAGCATAAATAAATGTGCATAAACATAGTTAGTCATGTGCATAAACTTTGTTTGCTTATACTTTGTTTGCATAAAAAAAGTATTACATATGCATAAACTTAGTTATTCATGTGCATAAAATATATTATGAATGCAGTCGTTCTCTAGGAAAGGAAAGAGGAAGAGAAACGAAATACCGGAAGAGGATATTCCTTTAAAAGAATTGTTGAAGAAAGGGAAGAGAAAGGCTAAAGATATGAAAGGCAATGAAAGGTCAAAGAAGAAGGTGTTTGCAAAATCCAAAGGAAAAAAGATTGTACAAGTTAATGAGCAAGAAGAAACGGTTAAAAGGAAAAAGGCAAAAAAAGTGGAGCAGAGAATGGAAAGAAGCAAAGAGAAAGTTAGGATAAGGGGGGACGAAGTAAAACAACTTATAAGCCGATGTTGTCCTCATTCACTAATGGAGGCGACAAGAAAAATGAACGAAGCACAATTGGACATGGTGAGGAAAATGGGTTTCGGTGATATATTGGGAATAGATATAAGTCGATTACCAAACAAATTATGTTTTTGGCTAGTGGATAACTTTGACCCTAAGAGATCAGAAATTATATTATCGGATGGAAGGAGGATCGAAGTGAATGAGTTGGATGTTTATCGTGTGTTTGGATTTCCTAGGGGGGGTTTAGAAATCAGAAAAAAAAAATTCAATGATAGAACCTTGGTTGTTGATGAATGGGTTGGACAGTTCACAGAAACGGGTGTTGTGGAAAGTTGCCATAAAATATCTGTGAATCATGTAACGTCCGCCCTGCTTAAAGATGAGTCAGCTAGCAAAATGTTTAGGAGCAATTTCCTAGTTTTGCTTGGAAGCTCCCTCATACAAACAAGCTCCAATGGGTACCTGTACCCCCTCTTTTCAGAACCGTTGGAAGAAGAAAGTGATTCAAGGCAATGGAACTGGTGCCAGTTTCTCATCCGCTGCCTGATTGATACGTGCAGGACGTGGAGGGAGAACCAAACTAAACCATTCTTTGGCCCGTCTCTTTTTTTGCTGGTAAGTTTTAAATATTTATTTGTGCATATAATTGAACAAGATTGTGCTCATGAGCTTAAATGTTATGTAAACAGAAGTGAATGCTTATTACTGTATTTTTATGCATATCATGAAAACACTGGGTACAGAAGTTAATGCTTATTACTGTTTTCTAACTTGATAAATTTATGTATATAATGAGTAGACTTTATGCTAATATCTTCATAATTTTATGCTTAGCAAATAAAAGGCGAAATTTAAGTACATTGGTTATGTCTGTGCATACTGCCTAGTTTACTGCTGATGATAAAGCAAGTTTATGCTAATTTGTATATTGTATTATGCAAATAAATATGTATGCAGATTTTGTACGTCGACCGTGTGATGATGTTCAACGAACAAAGGGGGAGGCAGCTACCTCTATTTAAAAATTGGGATCGGGTGCTTTTGAGAAATAGACAAGAAATGGAATTGAAGAATGGTGGTTTTGGCGATGGAAGGATATTGGAAGCAGTGGTTGTTGAGACTTTACATTCCGAAAATCGACTGAATGAAGTAGGGTTGCCTGAGGGTAGAAGAGACACAGCAGGTCCTTGTACTATGCAAGATGAATCATTGAAGTACTCGGCCATCATAATGAAACAAGCTGAATCAGTTGCATGCCAAATGGTCAAACTGATGAAGATGATCGGTTATTATTAACTTCGGACAACCGCGCCATGCAAGTCTTGAAACTATTAAGTAAACAAGAATATGAATCCACTGTCTCTGAGGACAACAAACCCGCTGCAAACGTAATACACTTGCCGTGGTTGTCGAGGCCGGTGAAAGGAACAAATATCATGCCGTAACTGCATAAAAGATTATAATTCTTTATTTGCATAAAATATATTCTGTATGAGCATGAATGAAACGAGTTATAAGCATAAAATCAGTACATGATATTATTCTGAATAAAATATAAGAATATGTGCATTAATAATACATTAGGTATGCATAAACTATCAATTAGATATGCATAAAATAATACGTAAGTGAAATGAAGAATTAAGATTACGTCAATGCATAGAACAAATTTATGATTTAAATTCTTTTGTTTGCATAAAACAACCCCTAAATGACCATGAATGTTAAGGAGACATGAGCATAAAATCAGAAATCTGAATTTGGAAAAATATACTAACTCCTATAAGATGCATAGAATAAACACGTACCTATTGGTTGAATAAGTTGCATCCATTGATAACGAATCTCCAAAAATCTTGTAATTGCCAATACATATACCATCAGCCCAAAATACACGCTTCAATTTGTCCCCTCCGTCCGTAAAATATTCGTAAAAAAATTCAGGATTCCTATCACGAGCTTCCTTCATTTTATCCAACATCATTTGTGCATACCCTCAACGCATATACGAAGATCACGGTGAAAATTTTTAAAATCTACTACATCACAACCGATGTTCTGATAACTACCAACCAACTCACTAAACATTCTATATGACCTAATCGGACCAACATTAGAACGCGCACAACTAAGGACGAAATTCTTGTGGACAGAAGTCATTGTCCGATTGTATCTCATGAATTGTTTGTGAGTTGATAATAACAAAGGATGTGTGTGTGCCTCGTGAAATAAATCAACTACAAAACCTTCGGGGTGGGATTTAAATACAACGCGTGCAAAGCAAGATGACCGTTTAGAATTAAACCTTCACTTTGTTTTCTTCGAATTAATGTTATCAACATCGCAGTATTTCTCCCCTTCTCTACTGCACACTAAATATCTACGCATAATAGACCCATCAACATGTCGTTTTATCGACCACTTACGTATATTAAAACCGCACAAACCTCCGTAGTCTCTATAGAAATTTTTGGCCTCATCAAGATTAACAAATTTGCGTCCAACATACGGTTTCAATTCATCCGGGCAATCAGGAATATAAATGGATTCATCGGATTCAAGAGACACAATTGATTGACACGGTTCAACCATTCCAGAAACTGAATGCATGAATATGTCACTGTATCAGCATAAACTAACAAATAGATATGCATGAACATTTTACGAACGTATGCACGAAATATAATAGTTAATCTACAAGATAAAAATTCAATACTTCATATATACATACATCTCATTCTTCAAAAACACAAACCAGGTATCTCGATTTTTAACCCAATAAAGCAGTAAATATAAACTTCCTTAAATAAAAGCATATTATGTAAAACAATGCCCAAGGAAAATGATTACTATTACTTCAAGTTCTGCATATAATGTAAAAAATCAAAAAAGTACAGAAAACAATCTTCCAAAATCGGAATTAATCGGGAGAAATAGAGAAGGAAAACGAACATTGATGACTTAAGAAACATAAAAAATCGATACCCACCTTCAATAATCAACTTCCTAGAATTATGTTGGAGTAACAAAAAATAGGTTTGCTCGTTTTTTCCCAAATAACCAGCCGCTGGATTTTGGTGAAGGAAGAAAGAAGTGGTGTGGGTAAAAGAAGAAGCAATTTTACTATTTTACCCTTAATGAGGGGATTTATTCCTTTTTTCCTTTAATTTTAAATCGTTTTGGAGAAAAAATGAGAGCCTTAGATTGCCGAAATGGAGGCCCGAGATCGGTTCTCGTATCTCATATGAAACTTGGTTCTCATAATATCCATTTCCTATATATATATATATATATATATATATATATATATATATATATATATATATATCATAACATAATATAACCTAATAGCTACAATTTTCATGTCAAGCAACAACAATCAAACTTCACATCTTTAATAAGAACCCCTAAACATCAAAGCTCTTCCAAACACAATCCTAAATGGGTAAACAACAAGAGGATCCTCTATAAATCGAGTCAATCGAATATAATAGAAGACCTAACTACTAATAAATATTATCCACCTTACCTCTTATCTGGTGCCTTCATGTTTGACAGTGATATGGGCGTTAATGGAGGAGAGGGAACTTTTTCTGTCCTCTGGGCAGTTTGAGAAGATCCCAGTGCCTTGTCTGAATGTAATGCTGTTGCTCTCTGACTACTGGAGGGTATAGAGAAACTTCTAGAGACAGTTAGTTGTGGGAGTGGAAGCGGAGACCCTTCTTTTGATGACACATAACGGTTCCTGAATGTAGGAGATGCTTCTCGGTTCCTACTGCCTAACGGAGCTGAGTGTCCGATAGCCCCGCCAGAATGCACGGACTTGAAGCCGAAAGATTCAGGGGGTCGAGGGAGCTCATGAAGCTCACTTATTTTGGGAGAAGACACAGGTGGAGGCGGGGGTGGCTGCACACCAGACACGGAACAATGTAATCCCGCCGCTTCAGTAGAGCTAATAGGTCCACTGGTGGGTATAAGTGGCTGCTTGATATATGATGATTTGCTAACTATCGGACCAGAAAAGGCTTGCCTTTTTATCTTTTGGATATCAGAACCACTCCGTGTGTCCAACTGTGGGACAGCAGGGGGTAGAGGGAGAAAATGCTTCTTGTTGCTGTTATCTTCAGCTGACACCTGAGATTTTGGTAAATTGCGCGCAGATACATGATCCTCTACAATTTTCTTTTGCTTCTCAATGTCCAGTGGAGATGAATGCCAAAGATTTTTTGAGCTCCCACCTGAGTTTGTGGTACTAGACAGGGATATAGAACTATTAGTTGAAGCCTTTGCATCATCTGGATTGGGCAAGACATGTCTACTGTATTTCTGGACAGAACTCATTTCTCTGATTCTTTCACCCGGATCAAACTTCTCAGCATACAACGGAGCCGAATGACTACCTGCTCTACGTTGTTCACCGAAGATAACATCCCCTTGGTTTCTGCCAAAGCTTATCTGGACATCAAGATTTTTTATCTGTGATACTTGTGTACTTGGTGCACCCAACTGATCCAGCTGCACAATCAGTGCAACAGAATAACATATTAGCTACAAGCGGAATTGCCACATAGGTTATGCTAAAACAAACTTAAGGACAGATGACAAAAGAACAGAGATACACAGAGCAATATGAAAATTCAAGACCCAAATAACAATTGTATAGCATTTTATCCTGGCAACTATTATCATTTAAACAAGCCACCTGCCAGAACTATTACAAACTCTGGAGAGTTCAGAAAAAGATGTCTATGGTTGTATTACACAGGTTTGTTAAGTGCCAGCACCCACATAACGTAATCAATTAGGAATGACACGATTGCATCTGTTTGTGTATGCAATGAACAGGAATTAACAACGTCTAGAGTAACTAGATAAACCACTTTTAATTTGGGTACTGAAACCAGCAGGATCAAGATGGGGAACCCACAAGAGAAGTTTGAGGTGTGAGACAGGCAATAAAAAGATGTGTGTTTACCAATAAACATTAAAACATTGATCCATACTCTAAAGTGGGTTCTATGATAAAGGAAGGGAAAATGGTGTACACAATGGGAGCATGATTTCTTAAATAGCATTTTGATGTCATTTTAGGGGAATCCAGTTCTCCCCATTTTGGAAGAAGTGAAGTGGTTCCTCTACTACCATTCTGAATTTCATCACGAGCCAAGCACCCTCCACATATCATATGTTTTTTCAACAAAATTGGGTCTGGAGTGGTGACAGCTCAATTTGCTTTCATCCAGACATTATCCAGCTTAGTCAATAAAATTATAGTAGAAGTAAGCCACCCATATGATAAATGAATAGAGCGCAATTAATGTGCATATATACAAAATATTCACACACAGTACCAGACTCTGCTACTTGCAACTACTCGATGATTGTCCGAATGAAGACAACTTCTGAAAAGCTTTACGAATTTCTGTCCCAAAAGAAGCCTAGTACATTTATATTACATGTTAAAGATTTAAAAATAACTTTCTACAACAAGTACAAGGTGGAATGCTAATACAAGGCAAATATCTTTACACTGGGTTAAATTAGACAATGTACTGTCGTTTGTTTGTTTATTTTATGTTCGCAGTCGAATATTCTTTATCACCAGCTGTTTATGCTCAATTATCTAGCATATGAAAACAAATACAAATATCTTAACATGAAACACTTAAAATAGAGCTAAGTCTTATTAATTTAGTTGCGTCATTTATTCCAAAGCTATAAACTGAAAAATCAATTCAAAAGCTCACCTCCATTGAATTCCTTGATGTGGTAATATTTTCAAACTCTTTCTTGTTTATGCTATAGTCAAAACTTAATTCTCCATCATCATTTGTCTCAAAACTGCCTCCATCATTCAATTCACTCAACTCATAGTCAATATGCTGCTTCTCTGCCACATTTCTAATATGCGGCTCTACATCTTCTAGAGATTGAAGTCCTTTCCGGAAAAAGTTTAACTGCTTTCAGAAAAATGGAGGACAGTAAGTAAAACGCATAAAAAACTGCTGAAGTATCAATAAGGAATTGTGAAAATACACGAGAAAACCTGCGCGGCATGGTGACGAGCTGCCTGTGTTAATAGACTCCGGCTTTGCCCTTGCTTCAATGATTCTACACGAAAAATGCACAGCCTTGCAGCTTCATCATATTCTTCGCGAACTGAGTGCAATTGCGTTGAGGTAAAAGTTTCGCCCTTTGCATGTCTTGATTTTCTTTTTTCTCTAAACTGTCCCAACATGTACTCAAATATCTCTCTGAAATTCATGCATGCAAGCATAAGAATATAACGTGATGAATAACATCGAGATAAAAGATGTAGGGAATATGCATAAACCTTTTCTCATCGCATTGCAACTTCATCTCCTGCAGCAATGACGAATAGCTTATTACCAAGAATGGAATAAAAGTATGCACTGGGAAGAGAGCTACTTCACAAGTTATGCTAAGAAACTTGGGACCAGTATGCTTTACTGTCATCAAGGACCAAACTGCAAACAATTCTGAATATAACAGAACCCTAAATACGCGGGGATTGATACACTCCCCGCCCTCATCAACCCCTCCCAATTTCGTCTGATTATACTGAAGGTACGAATGGCACAACAGGATCGTAGAAATGGCCCATATGTGGTACCATGTATTATCCCAAAACCCCCTGAAATAGCATATCATAGTTTACAATATCTAATAATATTCACCAAGTTCAGGGACCAAAATATTTGTTTACCGGATAACATAGATACTTTAGTTCAGCATTTTAAGAATGCTTAAACTAGAGGATCTACGATATATTTTACGATCAACAGGCCAAAAAGGAAATTGACGGAGAACAGGAAGCAAAGCACATAAAACAAGCAAGTACAAGCAAATTCCGAAATAGTAGCCAAAAAAACCCAAAGCTAATTTAGTTGTAATTACCAAACTAGCATCCAACTTTGAGAACTATCATTCACCTTTACAATTAATATTCAGTTAAAGTAACACTGTCGTTTTAAGAGCCTCTGCAATAGCAGATTTTAATAGAAAAGCAAGGTTATGTCTGATCCTGCACATAGTTACTAGTAAGACAAATGTAAACCTCCCCTTCCACACTAAATCATGCAAATTTCATTTTCATCCCATAGATATATAGCATAGTGGATAAATTAAAACTTCAAAAGTCATAGAAACGTTTTAGCACAAAACTGAACTATGAGATTTCGGGTTAGGATAATTTTTTTAACAAAGATAAGAATAAAAATAAGTAGATAGTGTATGGACCTCAACTTTCCGTAGCTCACTCAGGAGAGATTCTGATGGATGTGTGATTGTCATAATAATGTGAGACCGCTGAAATATAGAACCCAGTGAGTCATAATAACATTCTCTAGTTCATGAGGAATCATAAGAGATTGATACAAACAAATACTAACATAGCTATCAACAAGTTTCTGAAGTTCTAGCTGCACTCTTCCCAGCAATGACAATGCACCCCCTGCACAATATAGAAAACCATATAGCAGTTTATTTTGCTTTCCAAATATTTCACATCCAGTTTTCATCCACACCAGAAGCAAAAGGAAGATACTTGAAAAGAGAAAAATAAAAATAATATTTAGACAAAGAAAATGAGAGAACCAAAGATCAAGAACAAACACAAGTTCATAAAGTATCTATTGGTGTAGAAGAGAGAAATGATCACCTATGGTAAGCATACATGCACTCAGTGTAATATCAGAAAAGGAAGAAATACAGGATACTCTAAGCCATTTGAGATCAAAATGTATTTAAATAGACTTGATTGGATTCAAACACAATCAAGCTTTACAGGAAATATTAAACCAAGTTACAGAAGTTAGCTACTTATGTATCGACCAGTTTTTTGCTCCAAGCCGCATACTTTGGGTTTTGTTAATTTCTCAGTTCTACATGAGTAACATTATATATATCATATAATACAACGTAACAGTTCAACTTTTCAAGCAAAGCACCAGTTAAAGAAAAACTAAATATTGCTAGTGAACAGTGTTTTCAACTTTTCACTTAATACTATGGTTTTTGACTTGATATTGATTGCAGAACTTTATTTACATTTTCAACTAACAAAGAAATACATATACATATGTTAGAGCCACTGAACCGCTCACCTCTTTCTCCATCGTCATGGATTGCAGTTTTCTCTAGCAGACAATTCCCCATCTCCATCAACGACTCTGAAAACTCTGAGAGGGGAAATAGATTTATCATTTCACATAAACAAAGCCATAAAGGGCAAACTATTTATCCGAAAACAGTTCTTTGGTATGCATTTTACCTGAATAAATCATATAATCTGATCACATATCACAAAGCAAGACAAAAAAGTCCATCTTTCCATAAGTAGTGAAAAGTTTTGTTGCCCATAATGTGTAGTGCTTTGTTCTACTAAGTTCTAACTACTGTAAGTATATAATAGATCCTAACTAGAAGGGCATAATTCTGAATGACTACAAAAAGCACATTCGTATGAGTTCTCAAACTTTTAATAAACTGGATTAGGAGCTCGGAAAATTAAAATGAAAATAAAGGACAACTCCAAAGCAAGTTAACACATGTCTAAACACTCAGAGAGCACCTCCATAAACTGCTACCAGCAACCCAAAAGTCAACCTTTTTCCTCCAAATGAGTTAAAACTTAAAAAAATAGAAACGTGAGATAGTAGATACACATATAAAGAACGCAGTACCATAAGCACTGTTTGCTGAAGCAGCTGCAGCTGACAGTAAGCCATCATAGCAAGCTCTCATGTCTTTCATATCCTGCAAGTGAAACATAAAATAGCCTAGTTGACTTAAGAGGTGTACATAATTTCCCCAAAATGGTGAAAACATACCCCAGTTGTGAAAAAAAGTTTAAGAAGCAGTAGCACCAAGAAAAATTGAAGTAGGCGCACACTAAACAAAAACCTAAAATCTACTGTGTACCCATAATACAATATTATTCACAAGCTTGCTACATCAGAGACAGCTACCAAAAAGCCGCACAACGGATTCTGAAGATGGGTTTTCTAGGATTACGCCAAGGACGGGGATTCAATTCCACTCATCGCTACTGAAAGTACACTAACTTTTCACATACATATGAAAATTGGTCAGAAAACCACACAACCAAGTGGAGTAAGGTGTCAGAATTGGCTTCAAAGGACAATGCACCATGATTATGCACAAAATTGACCTAGGATCTGAGTTTCGACATAGTGCTATCAATGAATTGAGGGTGGGCTCTAGTTGAAGCACTAGAACTAGAGCCAACTCAAAACAACACGCATACAGAAACAATATTCAATCGAAAGCGGAAAAAAACCAAAGGGGGTGGGCAACAATATGCACCTTTGCTGCTTGAGTTAAGCCATCCATATGCACAGAAATATGGTGATCCCAATCTTCCTCGACCTCGCCCTTATTCCGCCCCAATTTTGTCAGCTTCCCCAGAGGCGATTTCATCTCCGCCCGACCCCAGCTACAATAATTCAATTCTCTCTTACTCTAAAAAAATACTTTCAAACTAACCAGAATTTCCAACAGAAGCATCAATCGATCAAGAATCCATAGATAGGGAAGAGGGAAGAAAAAGGAAAAACAGTAGATATATTTTAGAGAGAGAAGGTAAGAAAATTCTAACGTTATGCGCCGAAATTGAGAAAGAAGGCACCACTTCTGCTGCTGTTACAGAATAATAATAATAATAATAATAATAATAATAATAATAATAGCGACTGACATACTTCTCTTCTTCAATGTCCTTTTAAGTAATTTTCGATGGGTAAAAATAAAATTATAGTCTCAGATTCGGCTACGTTTCTGATTCCTCCCAATGATTTCCGGTGTGAACTGAACTGGACTCAGAATTCGTTCACATAAATCTTGTCATTGAAGCCTCTCGACTCAGAATTCGTTCTTTTCCGTTTCAACGGCGTAGGGGAAGCGTTTTGCTGAGTGCGATCAAAATTGCGTGCGTGTAAAATGGATGATCCACATTTGCCAATTGCTTTTTTGACTAGTTTTCTTTTAATTGCTTTGCCAGTCAAAATTAGTATTCATGAAGTTATTAACATGTTTAGATTCTAATTTGGACTCTATCAACAAACACATCCCAAATTTATATGTGAAATAATATATTAAATGATGCAAAAAAGAATAAGAAATTTGACATGATGCACTACTTGCTTACCGTATTCTATTAAGGTAGAACAAAAAGATATGAATCCAAAAGGCAAACCAAAGGAGAAAAATCATCACAAGCAATAAAAGAAGTATCCAAAACTCTAAACAATGTTTTCTCCTCCGACAAACAAAAATCGTTCCCAGCAGTTGTCTGCCCTCCCACATTTCAGTTGTTACTTGTTACCTTTAACTTTGTTGATGTGGAACTTCAAGAGTGATACCAGCTTGGATCTAACCCCCAATCAGACGTAGGTGCCTGTCGATTCTTCTACTGAACGCGATTTTGCGAAAACATTCTTCCCAGCAACAACACGTCCGTTGACATAGACCCTATGTTCAACATAAGCATCTCTCCCTTCCCCAGTTTTGTCACCTTACCCTGCCTTTCCGTCTCCTTCAGCCGCCTCAACAAAAAGAAATTAACCTCTGCAATAAGGTGACAAATTTAAGATGAATCTGAGAACAAGTTGAAGTAATACCTCTTAACAATAAAGGACCTGCTTAGTACATGCCCTCCTTTTAGGGTATAAAAGACCCGTTTGTAGGTGCTCGGTACGGTATACCATACTATTTTTCTCATACTGCATAAGAAGACGTTCTGTATGGGAAAAATCAAACCGTTATCGTATCGATTATTTCGGTATACCAATAGTTCAGCATAAGCAAATTTAATATCCGGTATACTTCAGTATGAAAAATCTAATATCGTTGTCATACTGAAAAACTTCGGTACAATATCATACCTTACCGAAAATTCGGTATTTTCACTATTTTTACTATTTTTTACAAGATATATGTGGTATGAACTTCGGTATCCGATATAATTCGACATGGAAAATCTAATACTGTTATCGTACCGAAAAGTTTCGGTTCAATATCATACCGTACCGAAAATTACGATATACCAAAAATTCGGTATTTTTAGTATATTCTCGGTGCGGACATGCGGTATACCAATTTTTCGGTATACCGTAACACCCCTTCGTACCCACCAAATTTATATTTATTGTTCCAAGTAGACACCAAGAAAAAGGTAAATCTGAATAATGTAACTATCTAAAATGTACATTGTGACAGAGTAAATGATAAAGTAAGAAAGAAAAATGATAAAATAAAAGAGAAAATTAAAAAGTAAAAGAGAGAAATTATAAAATGTGAGAGATAAATGATAAAATATGTGAGTATTTGTGATTTTTTTTAATGTTATTTTTTTTTAGAAATGGGTCACTTAAAGCTAGACGTCCGAAATGGGAAGCGAGTCACTTGAAGTGGGACGGAGGGAGTAAATTTTGGAGGCACATGAAAAAAAGACACACACACACACACACACACATATATATATATATAGGGGAGGGTTCCAATAGGAACACCCCTTAGAGTTAGAAATAAGAACAATCATCAGTCTTTAGATTATGTAAATTGATGGATCAGATTTGTTTTAAATTTTTTTTACCCGAAATGCACCATTTACTTATAAAATTTGCACAAAGAGTATTAAAGTCATTTTAAAAAAAAAAAACCTAACCTAGTTTATTAATAAAAAACTTCCGCTCACTATTTCGCTATTTGACTTTTGGTTTCTCAACCCCCTTTCGGCCATTGTTGTTCAGTATTTGCCTTCTGATTTTTCCTCCTTTCGGTCATTCTAGTTTGCGATTTTTCTTCTGGTTTTTCTCATCCACTTTCGGACGGACTATTTTGCGATTTTCCTTCTGGTTTTTCTCATCCACTTCCGGCCAGACTATTTCGTGTTTCTGAGAAAATTCAAAATCAATCTGTGAGTTTTTTTATTTTCTGACGAATCTTAAACGGTGGTTTTATTTTTTTTGACATATTATGAAATTGAATATACAATTAGTGTTTTTTCTGTGTGAGAATGAATCTTTCATGGAATCAATTAGGGTTTTTCTTTGTTAGAACACAATGATAAATTCTGCACAATTATGTATATGAAAATGCACGGTTAAGTAAAAAAATTTGAACTATTCTTTGATTTATTGTCTAAAATGTATTTTTTTTATAAATACTAAATTATGCACAATTATGTATATTCAAATGCACGGTTTAGCCAAAAAATTATGCATATACAATTTGTAGGTTTTTTGTTGATTACATAAGTCGACATTCATATTGGTTTTTGATAAACTGCATGTTAAACTTCCTTTTGTTTTCATCGTTTATTTTTATTATATTATAAATTGCACAATTCAGTAGTACATATAACACAATTTATAGAATAAAGTTTGAAGTTTGCCTATATTTGTGAAATATGTTGCTATTTTATGCTCAACTCTGTAATTCGCAAAATTTAGAATTATTTCTATGCACTTTTTTCAATTTAAATTTGCACTTTTATGATATTTTTATATGAACCATTAAAAAACAACAATATCCTAGATTGAAACAAAATTAATCATTACTTAGATTGTTTAAAACTGCATCAGCTATTTTTTTCTGATATTTTGCTTCATTTGATATGAGTTTTTGAGCTGAAATGGGAAGGTTTTTTTTATTGTAATATAAATTGCACAATTAAGTATTAAAAATAAAACAATTTTGATAATAAATTTTACACTTTTCACTGTTTTATTGTTTTACACGTTTAACGGAATATATTTAATCTCCTAGGATAATGTCAAAGATAAAGAAGATTAATGAAGATCAGGGGGTACTTCTAAGGTAGCAGAGATGTATCCTAGGTTAGTGAATCGAACCAGCCCGTCTAGATTAGTTAAATGTATGAAACAAATGAACGTTAAGCATAAACAAGTCGTGAATGAACTTGGGTTTGGCAGTCTAGAAAAAATGAATATTACTGAGATTTCATTGCAACTTGGCTATTGGTTAGTAAAGAATTTTGAAGCTAGAAATTGTTCATTAAGACTGTATGATGGTACATTTATGAACATTGAAGAGAATGATGTTTATAGAGTTTTCGATTTCCCTAGAGGAACTAGAGGAATAAACAAAATAGGGACCGGTAACACCAACAATTTATTAGATGAATGGAAGGGGTTGTTTGGTGGCAATTCAAGTGTCAATCCAAAAAAGTTGATAGAGGTGATTTTGAATGATATTGATGGAGGTCCGTGCATGGTTTCAAAGGAATTTTCTATTACTAGTTGTTTCATGTTTGATTGAGAATTCTCCTAATGGGTATGTAGTACCATCAATCCTTTAAAGTCTAGATGACCTGTCACTGGTAAAAGAGTAAGAATTGGGGGCAATTCTTACTGAACACCTTAGTCAGACACAGATTGAGATGGAACGAATTGAAGGTATTTAATGGCCCTGCATTATTTCTCACGGTATGTTTCCTTACAAAAATAATAAAACATGTATAATTTAATTGTTTATGTATTTATAATTAAATGCCCAATTGTCCTTTTTTTCATATGCCAACAACAGATACTGTATGCAGATAGATTACAGGTTTCTAATGAGCCGATTGCAAGAAAATATCCGTCAATGTTGAATTGAGATATTAGCCTACTGCACAAACGTGAGAAGAAAGAGATACAAGCTGGAGGTTTTGGTTGGGGATGTTTACTACCACCAAATGATAATCCTATAGATGAAGCTGCAAATCTGGACAACAATGATCAACATTCCAAGTACTATTCCTCAGGACTCATTGAAAAGGCTAATTTGGTAGCCAAACATATGGTGGAATTGATGAAAGAAATAGAGGCTGCTCCTGCTACTATAGTTCAAACAGAAGACTTTGTAAGGACAGTAGAGGCATGTAATGATCTTATCGACATTGAATCTCAAAAACCAGCAACGCAGAGAGCTACCCCCGATAATGCATTTAATGATGAAATATTTTGGGGAGACGATGCAAACTAGAGGTTAATGGAAGACATTATTGCAGCTAAGTCAAAGCGAAACGACTACATGAAGAAATTTGGGGAATTTCCAAATTTTAGTCTTGGGTTAACGCAGGAATTGAACAATATGGGTGGAGGACCACAACAAGTGGATCAAACAACAAATGTGCAGCAGGTAATTATCATAATAAATAGTACGCACATTTTCTTTTTTTGCTAACATACTATACATTTTCTTTTTTCAATAGCAATATAAATTTATATGTTTAATAAAAACGATTAATATCATTGTTTTTTTATTCAAATGAACACAGGAAGGAAATGTGGTGGATGAAGCTAGGGGTGTCTAAACGGGATCGGGATTCGGGATATCCCGAATCCCGTCCCGAAAAACACGGGATTGGGATCCCGAAATACCTTTTATCGGTATTTGGTATCGGGACCGGTATTTTCCTGTCAAAAGAATCGGGATTCGGTATATACCGATACCGAATCGGTATATACCGAAATACCGAATTATAAAACAATTAATTTCCTTTCTCTTTATTCTTTATCAATGTATCAGTAATAAATTAATAATGTAATGTAATATGTCGCACTGTCGCACACACAAACACAATCGCATCGCACGCTTGTATAAAACAATCACAATCGTATCAGTAATAAGCAAACTATGCATCTTGAATCTAAAATGAATTTTTAGCTGTATATTTAACAACCTTGGTGTATATTTATTTAACATGGAATGGGGAAAACAAAAGAGAAAGGATGAATTCAAAGGACGAATGTCTGTTATATTGCAAAATGCAAATGATGAATATTCTAAATAATTCAAAGATAATTAACAAGAATTTAATGTACCATAATAATGTTTAATATCTTGCAAAAACGAAATTGTTTGTACTTTGTGGCTCGTGTTCGATCGAAATTCGAAATCATGTAGAAATCATTTAATTTTTGATTTTTTTTAATTACGGGATTTTCGGTAATCCCGAATCCCAATACCGAAAATCCCGTCCCGAATCCCGAATCGGGATCAGTAATGGGATGCAAATTTCGCTGTTTTCGGGATCGGGATCCCGAACTTCGGTATCGGGATTCCCGATCCCGTACCGATCGACACCCCTAGATGAAGCATATGAGATTTGAATGAAGATGCATATGTTCAAGAAAATAATAAAGCAGAATATAATTGTGAGCAGGTAACAATATCTACACATTAATTATATGCACGATCAAATAAAATAAATATTTGATATATTTGCACAATTCTATTATAATTTTATGAACTAACCATGTTAACTATTGAAAAAATATTGTACCATCTTTTTAATTAAGAATGCATCAATGGAGAGTGTTGAGATTATTCCAGATCAAGCAATCGGGCCATGTAATATCGAAACTTCTACAGGAGTTGGAAAGGTTTGATTTATTATGAAATATTTAAAACGCATTTTCTAATTGTCTGAAGTACTCTATTTTTTAAGATATAATGTTACTATTTCTTAATTCGGTGTTTCAATACACAAAAAGGATGGGATTGCTATTAAGAATAAAGATGCTACAAGGATAGATGAAGCAGCTGAATTGCCACTTGATAAAAGAACAAAAAATGATGAGACTGCACAGTTTGGTTATGTATGGAGCACTGTTTTTGATATTTAATTGCATGTTTTGATATTTTAATTTATAATATTGATTGTTGTTGATATGTTTTTTTCATTTTAACAAAAAAGGAGGGGAATGCAAATGTTAATAAGTTTAATATTGTAATACATCAAGCATCTGGAGAGCAACTACATCAAGCATCCAACATAGCAGAGAAGGTATGTTTCTTTACATAAATAAATATTGCACTGTTTCTCAAATTAAATAGCACATTTACCAATTATATTTTCGCACTATCTGATTCAAGTTCTGCTTATATTCATTTGGTTTTTTTGCTTTCTATTTTATTGTGCATCGTTGCAAAAAGGACAACACTGAGATCCATAACGAAGAAGTAAAACTTGATGTTCGTGAGACTAGACAATCAAAAAGGAAAACAACAAAAAATGAAGACAATGTATGAAATATTGACTTAACAAAAATTATGCACTATTTGTTGATTATTATTACAATTTTTTTGTTATATACTGGACACAGCACAAAACCATAGTTTCCAAATTAGATGGAAAACTACATGAGCAATCCTCAAAGGAAAAACAAACTGTGCACCATAACAGTGCCCAAACTGATGATGATGACTTCCAGAATAATAAAAACCGATCCAATAAAAGGCTTTTACACTATTTTATATAATTGTGTCATTTCAGTTTACTAAAATAAACATTTTACCACAACTTTTATTTAAATTTTAAAGGCAACATGGGAGGCAGAAGCTTCTACATTAGAAACAGGTAGAAAGCGAACCCGGATCACCAAGACCGCAACATTGTTATCCCCATACATACATCGGGTGATAGAAGTTTCAAAGCAGTTTACAAAGAATGAGAAACAGCTCGGAGTATACACTCTCCACAGCAATTCAGATGATGACATCATATTCGAAAATATGTTTGGAAAAAAATTGTTAAGGTTCGATCTGAAATGCTGTCGTAACAGAAAGAATATTTTCGACGACATAATTGAATAGTGGTGTATTTTGCTCAACAAAAAGGCAGCATTGTGTTCAAAGGGATCAAGAATCTGTTTTTTTGCAAGCCCATTTGTCGCAGTAAGTTTTTTTTTCCTTTTTATCAATTCTAAATATTATTTTGTATAAATTTATGCTGATTAAATAAAAATAATTACAGAGTTTGGTTGATTGGGATGTGTTGGTCCTGAGATAAACGTTCAGGTGTAGAGGGGGGGGGGGGGGTGAATACAACTGAAAACTTTCTCAACTTAAAACGCGAACAGTCATTTTCAGGAAGATGTCGTACTGAACAAGTTCAGTAGACCAGATAAGTTGTTCTGAATCGCTTGATAGAGTAACTGACTTCACTGAGGCCTGCTAGCTGACTTAGGTCAGAATTCAGTACCGTTCAGTAGAGGTTCAGTAGGGTGCGGAAATGTGTAGGCCCAATTCAGTTGAGTTAGCAAACGTTTTTAGGAAAACTGTTTCAGTATATTAGGGCAGTCTTTTAAGCTTTGCTGTAACATAGTTGAATGATTTTAAAAGATATTTTCAATATGAACAGTAATCAATGCAACAGTAAAATAAAGCACACAGAACACAATGATTTTAAAGTGGTTCGAATCCAACAATCCTACGTCCACTGTCCCGAAAAGATCAGGAGGCTATTTAATTATACTGAGTTAGTCTCAGTCGGTTTGTGCACTGGACAAACACTAATCTTGAGATTTATACTGAGCAAGTCTCAGTTTACAAGGTATCAAACTGAAGTGTTTGACAAACTCTCCAACTATGAAGGAGTTCTTTACAATAAAGATCAGTTCAAGGATGAACTCCTTGATCTAAGCTATAGATATGGTCTGCTGAGTTTAGGTTAGAGGGAAGGGAACGAGAAAGTGGCTTCTAGAGAGACGAACGGTAAAGTATAAACTCTGGGTTCGTATTCAGTCGTTTGGATACTAGAATCTGATTCAGCTCGGTTCCCTTCGAGCAAGTATGTCGCCTTTCGCTTGCAATAGCTCTTTGAAGATCTTGCGGAAAGCTTTAAGTCAATTCTGAGTTGCTCGTAAAATGCTCGTGTGTTCTTGATTTCTAGGTGAGCTTCAATTTCAATTCTTCCCTCTATTTATAGATGAGAGGCATGGAAAGATCCGTTGGAGACGATGATCCATGTGTCTCTCTCTTTTGGGTAGCTAAAGGCTCTTTCAAAGAATGGTGACAAAGTTTTTTCCCTCCATTTTCGGAAAAAGTGTTGACTTGCAGCTTTAATCAGAAAGTAGACAGCTGGCTGCTTGTCATTGGTCGAGGCTTAAGAAAGTAGGTGAGACAAACAGACCTCAAGACAGATTTGAAGCTGACTTCTCTGTACCTCGTATGACTCTGCTGATTTGACTTGTAAGATTACTGACAGTCAGGAGATTGTCTAGCCGTTGCTGAGTCTGATCTATGTTCAGTAACATACTCCTGTTGAATCTAGCTCTATTGAAGATCAACTCTGAGTTCAGTGAACTACTCTTTGCCGAGTTCGGTCCACCGATTCCTTTCGATATCTTTGCTCCTGCCGAGTCCAAGGCCTCGAGTCTTCTTCTCATGGTACTGAGGCTGATAGTCTACTGAAGAATCAGCAGACAGAACTGAACGCCTGAACCACGAAGGAAAGATGTCTACTGAGTCTGAAACTCTCAGAGACAGATACAAAACAAATACAACTCAATGGTTCACCAATCAAACTAGGGCTTTGGGATCATTCAAATCTATAAGCACTAAGCTACTGAATCATCTCCCAACAGGATGAAGCAGACAATGAGGAGGCAGAAGTGAATGAAAGAGAGTTTCCAAAACAGTTGATGGTAGAGATAAATTCTTACCACTATTCTGACCTGGAAAAAATTGACCAGGTATGAATTGCTAATAAAAATTCATATAAGGTGATGTTTATTTATTTTTATTAAAAAAATTTGATGTTTGTTTGCAGCTTTTCTTCCATTTCCTAATGTTTAGCTGTTACTTTTTAATATGCATCGACACAATAGCTTCAAAGATTTTCTTGATAGATAGTGCTAATGATAATGAAGGGGAGTACAGTTTGAATAACTATCGGATATGCCACATAACTTGGTAATCTAGTCTCTATACTTTTATTTTTGTATCATGAATGAATTTGGTGGTGACTAATCTTTGTTATAATACTATTTGCAGAAAATGATGTTTGAAAACTTTCTGCGCACTAAGAAGCTTGATTCCAAGGCAAATGCAGTTAGAAAAGCAACAACTAGCGTGGTCTGCATTAAGTGGGGAGACAAAGAAAATGAGGTTGATAGTGGAGTTTACCTCATGCGACATATGGAAACTTTTAAAGGTGAATTGACAAGCTCTGGGGCTGTAACTTTGCGAAAGAGTGCGAAGAAGCAGTTGTCTATATTGAGGATTAAATATTGTACAGATATCCTCCAAAGTGATCTAAACTTGCTTAAGGATGAGGTTGCTCTAAATACAGACCGCTATTTTAAAGAAGTTTTCTTCCCGAGTAAAACAAATGTTGCTCGTTTTCTACTAGGATAATCTGGATTTGTGTTTACAATTTTATACTTTTAACTGATTCAGACACGTTTAATTTAACTTATGTTATTTTATTTTAACATTTTTTTTTCCAAAATGGTGTGTAGTAATGTATGAAATGGTGCATTTAATTACAACATAAACGTGCATTACATAACAGTTAAAAAAATTCATGATTTGTTTTTCCTTACATAATATTTCGAATAATTAAGTATTACAAACTTCACATCTATTATGTTAAAATTTGTACTTTTTAATGATATATACACTTTTCATGTACCATATGTTCATTTGATTTTAACGGTATTTTTTCATAATCGTGTACACTAATTTATGAAATGGTGAATTTTAATACAACATAAACGTCCATTTCACAAAAGTAAAAAAAATGAATATTTTTTTTAATTACATAATAATTTGAACTATTAAGTCTTAAAACATGCACATCTACTATGTTTAAATTTGCACTTTCTTAAAAATACTTTAAAATATGTACCTGGTTGCAAGACTTTAAAACAAGAAATAAATAAATCAAATAGAACTTTCAAGATTTATACTAGCTTAAAACCATGAGTGCACAATAAAGGTATACTAAAAAGGTAATAACTACTAAAATCGATGAAAATATGGATATTAAAAAATGTACAGTACGGAGAAAATAACTTAATAATTAAAAAACATAAATTCATAATTAAGAAACATAAATTAATAATCATATAAGAAAAACTAGTTTTTAAACAATAAATTATTAGAAAAAGTTTGGATTTTATGCAACTTGATCACAATTTCGGGCATCATGATTACCCATCTGTTTACATTTGCTGCACTTTCTCTTCGGTTTCTTTGCATCCAAAGCAGCTCTTTCCCATCTTGACTTAATTCGACTCCCGCTACCTTTAGTTTTAACCGGACTAGGAGATAAAACCAATACAGATTCTGGGATCGGACCACCATAAAACATTTCAAACGCCTGGTTCTTTTGTATGATACCTCCATTATTGCAAGACCTGTTCGAATATTTTTCTGTTAACATCTTCAAATCAACTAACAAATCAGACATTAATTCGTTATTGCCATCAACAACCCCGAGCCATCGAAACATCTCACAATGCAACTGACTTCCCAGAGAAGCACTATCACCATTATTGGTCTGACCAGAACTGTCATTTTGTACACAACATCAGAACATGCAGCCTTAGTCCATCGACTCAAAATTTTTCTCTTTCCGGAACTCGATCAATCCGTAGATTTTTACAGACAAAGAATATGTGCTTGCACAAAAGACCCTTGCGCATGAAATAATTGCAACTACATGTAGTAGCTTGGTCAGATTTGTTGAACTTACCATCAACTGTATCATCTACTTCAAAATAATTCATTGATGCATTGCTAGTCATACTAACCATGCAACAAGAATTGATTGCAACAATCATTTCAGCCTGAACATGTTTGAATATGTTGCATGTGTATACCTCGGCAACATGTCTCTCAGTAGGAAGTTTTGTAACCATTGACGGAAAGCTATAATCATCAACACTGCTTAAATGGTTGTGTCCATGTCTTTGAGAATCAAGTGCACTCCAATAATGCATAAAAAACTCAATAAGGTTAGAATTTTTTTCCAAATACGTCTGGAAGAAACTGTTCACAGACTCAGACAAAGAACTAGTCTTGAACAACCCACCCATATCAAGATCATGGAAAAATGCAGGAATCCAACAAGATCTGATAGCAAACATGTCTGTAAACCATTTATGAGAAGATAAATCGTACTCCTCGATAATTGCATGCCACCTTCTTTCAAAATCATTAGCGTCAATAAACTCAGACCATACAAGTTCATTAATTTTTTTTTAAATCCTTCATCCCCTCTTAATTGTGGACTAATCTTATCTGCCACTTTACACATAATATGCCACATGCAAAATCTATGACGAGTACCAGGTTGTTGGTCTCGAGAGTAACGTTCAGGTGTAGAGGGGGGGTGAATAAACCTGAAAACTGATTTCTCAACTTTAAACGCGAACAGTCCTTTTCAGGAGAGTGTCGTACTGAACGAGTTCAGCATACCAAATAAGCTATTCTGAATCGCGTGGCAGAGTGACTGACTTTGCTGAGGTCTGCTAGCTGACTAGAGTCAGAATTCAGTACCGTTCAGATAAAGTTCAGTAGTGCGGAAATGTGTAGGCCCAAATTCAGTTGAGTTAGGAAAACATTTTTAGTAAAACAGTTTCAGTATATTAGTGCAGTCGATTGAGCTTGCTGAAACTCAGTTGAATGATTTTAAAGATAATTTCAGTATGCAAAGTAATCAATGCAACAGTAAATAACGAACACAGAACACAGACGATTTTTAAAGTGGTTCGGATCCAACAATCCTAGGTCCACTGTCTCGAAAGATCAGGAGGCTATGTATTATATTGAGGTAGTCTCAGTTGGTTTGTACACTGGACAAACACTAGTCTTGAGATTTATACTGAGCAAGTCTGAGTTTACAAGGTATCAAACTAAGTGTTTGAAAAACTCTCCAACTATGAAGGAGTCCTTTACAATAAGGATCAGTTCGACTATGAACTCCTTCGTCTAAGCTATAGATATGAACGGCTGAGCTTAGGTTAGAGGGATAGGGAAGAAAGTGGCTTCTAGAGCGACGAACGACTAAGTATAGACTTGGGTTCGTGTTCAGTCGCTTGGATACTAGAGGCTATATGATTCTGGTTTAGCTTGGTTCCCTATGAGCAGGTATGTCATCTTTCGCCGGAGATTACTTCTTTGAAACTACTTGCGGAAGACTTAAGACGTTTTAGAGTTGCTCTTTAAATGCTCTGAGTTCGCTTGTGTGTTCGTTGGTTCACTCGTATTCTCGTGAACTTCAATTTGAATGTATCCCTCTATTTATAGAGCAGAGATAAGGATAGATCCGTTGGAGACGACGATCCTTTTGTCTCTCTCTTTTGGGTAGCTAACGGCTCTTTCGAAGTATGGTTGCAGTGTCCTTTCCCTCCATTTCTGGAAAGTTGTTGACTTGCAGCTTTAACAGATATAGGACAGGTTGCTGCTTGTTATTGGTCGAGGTTCAGGAAAGTGGGTGAGATAGAACAGACTTCAAGGAGATCTGAAGCTGACTTCTCTCTTCCTTGTATTGACTCTGCTGATTTGACTTTTAGAGAATCTGACAGTCAGAAGACTGTCCAACCGTTGTTGAGTCTAATCTCTATTCAGTAGCATGCTCCTGCTGAGTCGGCTCTACTGAAGATCAACTCTGAGTTCAGTGAACTACCTCTGCTGAGTTCACTTCCACTGACTTCTTTCAGTATACTACTCCTACTGAGTCCAGTATCACTGAGTCTTCTACTTCTGGTACTGAGGCAGGTAATCTACTGAGTGCTTGAACCAGATGAAGAGTGTCTACTGAGTATGAAACCTCAGAGACAAAACAGAACAGATTACAACTGAATGGTTCATCAGCCAAGATAGGGTTTTGGGATCTTCAAATCTTCAGTAAATATTCAGAGCACAGGGCTACTGAGTTATGTCTTAACTGATTGTGAGAAGACTGAATCATCTCCCAACATTTCCCCCCTATTTGATGATGCCAAAACCTAACACTATGACTTATCAGAAACAGAGCTCCTTACAAGTATTACAAATAGAATCAGTGGAGTTGTTCTTCAAGTCCTAGACTACTGAGGGAATCAGGGAAGAAATATTAGAACCTATACAGAAGCTAATCAACAATTTCCCCCTTTCTAACAACATTTTCCCCCAACTACGCAATCTAACAGAATCTGATTAAGTAAAAACTGACAGAAAATAAGTTCAGCGAGTGTGTGAGTCAGTAATCACTTGAGTGACTCTGAGTGTTAAGCATAAAAACAAACAGGCCATATAGACAATAAGGTATTGTCAGGGCCAATAACAGTGATGTTTTATAGATGTGAAGAAGTTCAGTACATTTACATCAACTGCTATACTAATCAGAACAGAATAGAAGTTACAAGAAACACAGAAGCTATCAATCATCTGAACTGCTGAATCCTGTCTTTGAAGTCCTTTGATTTAGATTCAGGAAGGGGCGGTCCATACATCCTATAGGTGATCTTCCTCAGCTTCAGTATCTCTGTAAAGTCAGCTGGATCATCTTCCTCTAAACACTTGGGTTCAGCAGCATCCTTGATCTCTTTCTCAATCACTCCATAGTGAACCGAGCCATCTAATTTCAGTGGGGGCGGCATGATTCTTGGAGCTGGGACTCTGACATCTATCTTGTCTTTTAAGGCCTTCTGATCCCTAGCAAATATCTCAGGATCGGTCCTCATAAGCCATTCAGCAAAGGCGATAGATTTGTGCTTTTCAGGCCAGTACCTCCATAAATAGTTTCTCTTTACGAAATCAGCCTTCAGTGACTCCCACCTTTGAGTTCTTTCCCAAGGCATCCATTCATCAACTCTTGGCCATCTGTGGAGTTTGAGATCAGTAGGTTTCGTGAACCTTCTATATCTATAGGGAATGTCTGCTTTTTTAGGAATCCTCTGACTCGCTTCTTTTTCAGCTTTCAGCCTCAGAGCTTCCAAGTCTGCTAGTCTGAGCCTTTCTCTAGCTGCTTCTATCTGTCTTGCTTCTTCTCCTCTATACAGATACCTCTCCATCTAAGCCCAAATCTCTTGCATCTCAAGATCTTGTTCCTTAGAAGGGACATAGGAGGGTACATGAGGTTCTTGTTCTGAATCAGCAGGTGTTGTAGATTTTTCTTTCGAAGTACTCTGCTGACCAGTTGTCTGTTGCTGCTGTTGTTCCTTCTCTTTTTCTTCATCTGCCTCATCCCTCAGCTTCAGCGTTCTGGGAGGCAGTCTAGGTCCAGTTTTTCTTCCACCTGCTGGAGCCTTAGTCTTGCCTTTGGTTGGCTTCTTCTTTGGCTTATTAGCAGCCTCAGCCTCAGCAATCTCTCTTGCTAATTTTTCATCGGCAGCAATCTGAGCTTCTTCTTCCGGAGTAACGTACCTCTTGGGTCCTTTCTTTTTAGAGGGAGGGGTAGGAAGCGTCAGAATCTTCTTGCCTTTGCCGGCAACTGGAGGAGGTAGAGGAACCTCTTCCTCTTCAGACTCCTCGTCTGTGTACTCAGCAAACTCCTTGATTATGTCAGAAGGGGTTTGGGTTGCCTGAGTAGCAACGTCTTTGGGTCCTGAGCCGCTTGGGCCGGTCTCAGTAGACACTACATCACCTGCGGCTGAGATACCCTGGGCCTCGCCAGTCTGAGTGGAGGTACCAGTGGGAGCTGGAAGCTGACTCTGAGATGCTCCTGCTACTATCCTCACTCCTTTTGGTACCTTCAGTACCTTCCCTTCAGTACCCTTCTGTTTTCCTTCCCCCTTTTTGGCATCAACCGCCAGGGGTTGGAACGGATACCTTCTTGTCCAGACTTTTGTAACCTGTTGCCAAATCGTCCAAGGCATATTGCAGCTTAGTCAGTCGTTCATGCAGCTCGTTCCTCTCCTCAGTTAGTTGTTCACTATATTTCTTATGGGAGGCGTTTGCTGCTGTCTGGAACTCCTGCAGCTGTTTGTCCACTCTCTCTTCTATGACCTTCTAAATGGATTGGAGCCTGAGGTCCGAGGCCTGAGAGATGGAGGAAACTGATTCAGTATGTGCTTTCTAAGTGGCCTTATAGTCTTCAAGAAGTTGTGCTTGGCCAGCCTGAATCAGCTTCAGTTGCTCATCGAAGTTGGCTCTCTGGGTGGCGAGCGCATCATTCAGGATAGTGGAGAAGTCAGGGGTAGGCGTGTTCTGGATGGTTGTTCTGAGCCCCTTTAGCTCTGCGTTGTGAGCCTGAGTGGTCTGCCTCCACGTCTTGTGGACAGCGCGGGCAAGGAGTCGGTTCTGAGTCCCTTGACTCCTCAGGGCCCTGGCCACTGACTTCGAGCGTCGGCTTCTCGGGCTAGGCGCTACCTCAAAGGCAGATTCAAGTAACAGCTGAGATGGTTCTGCTGTCTTCGAAGTACCAGCCGCCGACTGTCCTGGACCAAGGATGCTGAGCGGTGGTTCAACAGTGGATGTAGGAGCATCCTTGTCCAGTAGAGTTCCCTCATCATGCTTCTCAAGGCCTGAACCACGGGGTGGGTCCTGACCATCGAGGTCAGACCCATCTGAGGGTGCCGATGCTGAGATGGGTTGACGATCGTTCAGCATGGCTAGCATGGCAGCCCTCAAGTCTTCCAAGGAGCATACGTCAGATGGCTCGGAGTAGCTAGTCTTGCTCCTGATCAGTAGCTCCTCCTCGTGGAGCTGTTCGCAGGAGTGGTGTTTGATGAGGCGGTTCAGATTATGCCACTCCTGGAACCGGATCAGCATATGGAGCTTAGTCTGCCTCGCCAGTAGAATGAGATCAGTATGGCTAGCTATCTCCGGGATCCTTTCAGCAACCTCTCGGGAGGCTCTAAATTGAAGAGCTGAAGCCTCTATCCCGATGGATTCTGACTCAGAAGCGGTCTCCGAATCTTCAACTTCTATTGGAGATGGTTGCTTCTCAGCAGAAGGTATGCTGCTTAATGGTGGAATGTCCAAGGGGCTCTGAGATGGTGGAATAGATTCAGCTTGGACCCCTTGGTCCACTGTCTCGTCACTTTTAGTGGAGACGGCCTTCTCCACTGACGGAGTTTTCTCGAATGACTTAGATTCATCCCTTAGTTGCAGAGGTGGTTCAACAACCACTGCCTCTGGCACTACCTCCGGTACGACCTCACTGACTTTCTTCAGCCTCTTGGTCGGGGTTTTCAGAGTAGACTTCGGAGGGGACCTCTTCTTTGTGGGAGTGGAGGTCTTCTGAGCTCCGGACTTAGGATCAGCGGGCCCTAACCTTATCTGCTGAAGGGCCGCTGCCCTACTCTAGAACCGAACTTTCTTCAGGTTGAAGTATTGCTTGTCAGCGAATGTTATGTTGTCCGTTCCGCAGAAATCCTCTATCATCACTGATAGCTTCAGTCCATCAAGCAGTTTTCCCTTCACAACAAGGCGAAAACTCTTCTTATCAAACTTCGCGGAATACGTCATGAATTCTTTTAGAAATAATTCGGTCCAGTTGATCTTTGCTCGATCGTGTATGGCCATCATGAGCTAAATCTTTGGCCTAGACACCTGATCAAAGGACCCGGCCTAACTCGTCAGCAGCTAAGTCACTATATAGGCCAACGCTCTGTACTGAGGAAGCATCGCATTCTTCGAAAATGTGGCTCTAAATGTAGTCGGCTTCCCGCAGAACTCAGATAGATACTCGTCCATCAAGTCGTCTTTATACGCCACGGTGGTGAATCCCTCACTGGGGAGGTTGAAGCTTCTCTTCAGGGCTTCTCTAATAGACATCTGCTTGATCTCAGTAATGGCACGGGAGGGATCGCCAACTGAATGAACGATGTATCTGCAACAGATGTCTCCCTCTACTGATACAGAATTCAGATAGAGCTCAGCTATCTGGCGCGGGAGGAAGAAGGATAGCTTCCTTGTCAGAAATCCTTCGAGGCCAGTCTCTCTGAGGGCGACGAATATCTCCTCCATGTAGTCGAGTTCACATACATCGAACTCCATCATGGACTCGCACCGGACCCGATCCTTTTCAAGGATCTCTTGCATATCCTCAGGGACGGTTATGTGAGTTCCTGTCATATTCTGTAATCGAATTTCTTGATGAGGTCTCGAGTGTATTTACCTTGATTGATGAACGTTCCCTTCTCAGATTGTTTGACTTGAAATCCGAGGAAATATTTCATCTCTCTCATCATTGACATCTCGAACTTATCCTTCATCATTTTCTCAAACTGCTGACACATGATGACTTTCTTCGAACCGAAGATTATGTTATCTACGTAGATCTGCAAAAGTAGGATATCGTCTTCCAGTCGAATGATGAATAATGTGCGGTCTACTATGCCTTTCTAAAAACCTTTCTGAAGAAGAAACTCAGACAGGGTAGCGTACCAAGCCCTGGGTGCTTGTTTTAACCCATACAGAGCCTTTCTAAGTCTATAAACCT
Organism: Lavandula angustifolia; assembly: GCA_028984105.1. Classification (NCBI taxonomy): domain Eukaryota; kingdom Viridiplantae; phylum Streptophyta; class Magnoliopsida; order Lamiales; family Lamiaceae; genus Lavandula; species Lavandula angustifolia. The sequence goes on from CM054817.1 coordinate 17,740,149, forward strand.
GATGTCCTTGCTGAAAGTTCTACATAGACTTCTTCTTTCAGTACGCCGTTGAGGAACGCAGACTTCACATACATTTGATAAACTCTGAATCTCTGATGTGTTGCGTAGGCTAGGAATAGTCTGATTGCCTCCAATCTTGCAACTGGAGCGAACGTTTCATCGAAATCTATCCCTTCAGCTTGACAGTAGCCTTTTGCCATGAGTCTTGCCTTGTTCCTTACTATTACGTTGTTTTCATCTCGCTTGTTCTTGAAGACCCATTTAGTTCCAATCACATGTTGATGCCGAGGTCTGTCAACAAGCTCCCAAACTTCGTTTCTCGTGAACTGATTCAGCTCCTCCTGCATGGCTATGATCCAATGAGCGTCCTTAAGTGCATCCTCAACTGACTGAGGTTCTTCAGTAGACAAGAAGCAGGAGTACAAGGCGCTTTCTCCCTGACAGAATCTAGATCTTGTCTTTACGCTTACTGAAGGATCTCCAATAATCAAATCAGAAGTGTGAGTGTCCAACCACGATCTACGATGTTTCAACTCTTCATTTGAAATTTGTTCAACACAGATAGTAGGTGAGTTAGGCATTTCAGTTGTACTATCCTGAGATTGAAGCAATTCATTTACAAGAGTATGATCTACTGAGTCACCAGGTTCAGGGGCATTTAGCTCAGGAAAATCATTTGTTCCCCCTGAATTATTATCCTTAGTAGAGGTCTCAGTTACCACTTGGGTTTCTTCATCGACCTGAGTTACCTGGGATTGACTCTGTTCAGTAGAGTCAATCTGTTCAGCTACTTCTGCTGCTGGCTGAGATTCAGTAGACTTATTTTCAATTTCTTCATCTGAATCATCATCCCGATATAGCTGGATCTTTTCAACTTTATCTTTTAAGCTCAGATCCTGTAGCTGCTTACTGATGTCCTCAGATTCAGGTTTTGAGTTCCTGCTCCTGTCTTCAGTAGCAAACTCATTAAAAACAACATAAGGGCTTTCCTCCACGCAAAGGGTCCGATAGTTAAAGACTCTGAAGGCTTTGCTGACCCGGGAGTATCCTAAGAAGACTCCCTGGTCTGACTTCCTATCAAAAGTTTTCAACTGATCCTTCCCATAATTGTGGATAAAGCACGAACACCCAAAAATATAGAAATAAGATAAAGAAGGCTTCCTGTCGTTCCATAATTCATATGGTGTCTTCTTATACTGCTTTGTCAGTAGTGATCTATTCTGAGTATAACATGCAGTATCAGTAGCTTCTGCCCAGAATTTGGTTGGGAGTCCTGAGTCTGCGAGCAGGGTTCTTGCTGCTTCTTTGAGTGTTCTATTCTTTCTTTCAGCAACCCCATTTTGTTGAGGCGTTCGTGCGGCAGACGTCTCATGCTCTATGCCTTCAGCTTTGCAGAACTCCTCCACCATAGAATTCAGGAACTCAGTTCCTCTGTCTGAACGTATCTTGATGATCTTGGTGTTCTTCTCGACAATGAGCATTTTCAGAAGCATTGGTAACTCTGTTTTGACATCAGACTTGTTGGCAATAAATATTACCCATGTGTAGCGCGAGTAGTCATCAATGACCACTAATGCATACTTCTTGCCTCTGGTCGTCACCGGAGAGACTGGACCGAACAAATCCATATGTAGCAGCTGAAGGATTCCATCAGTGGAGGGAGATGGAACAAGAGGATTTTGATTCCTTGTTTTCTTTCCCTTCAGACATGCTTCACACTGAGTGTCTTTGCTGAATACTTCATTCGACAGTCCTCTTGCTAGAGTGTTTCTTGCTAATTTGTTGAGCGTCTTAAAATTGAGATGGCTGAGTCTTCTGTGCCAGAGCCACCCCGTTCTGTTGTCATTCTTGGCCAACAAACAAGGTTCAATTGAGTTCCAGTCAGCTACATAGATATTCTTTTTGTGCGAACCTGACAACACTCTTTTCCCTGTAGATTTATCAATGACATCAAAGAAACCAGCGTAAAAAATCACTCTATTCGAGTTGTCACAAAATTGACTAACAGAGAGAAGATTATGCTGAAGTCCTTCAACATATGATACTCTTGGAACTATTGCGGTTCCAATGGTGAGTGTTCCATAGCCTCTGGTATAGCCTTTTGCTTTGTCTCCAAACTCGATTCGGGGTCCTTCTTCAGTAGTATAATTCTTCAGTAGGTCCTTTTGGTATCTCATATGTCCTGAGTATCCGCTGTCCACATACCAAGGGTCCTTGTGCACCTGCAAACAAGAATTATATTTAGGTACCCTTTATTTTTGATTTTGGGTCCTTAGATGTTAGTTTTGGAAACCCAAATCTATCTTACGACCCTGGTGGTCTCAGATAGTTTCTTTCCACTTTTATCAACATATTTGACAACTGGACTGTCAATGCTGACTTCTGAGGCTTTACAGGTTTAGGAGTCCTGATTTTCTGAGTAGGTGGACTGCTGACCTTTGCCTTCTGTACGACTTTCTTCTTCTTCTTCTTCTTCTTCTTCTTCTTCTTCTTCTTCTTCTTCTTCTTCTTCTTCTTCTTCTTCTTCTTCTTCTTCTTCTTCTTCTTCTTCTTCTTCTTCTTCTTCTTCTTCTTCTTCTTCTTCTTCTTCTTCTGACTTTTAGGTCCTCTTCTAACTACAGGATCATAGTAATATGACCCATACTGAGCTGGATGTGTCAGCTGCGGAGGTTCATACTGATCAACCCATTTTGCTTTGCTGGTTCCCCCTTGACTGAACTGGGGTGATTTGGTGTAGATCTTCTTGTCAGAGTGCTGACAGCTAGGATGAGGTGCCTTCATATTTTGTTTGTTCTTGGCTAGCGGGTTCAGTATCTCTGCATTGATGGTCTCCCCTTTAACAAACCTATCAGCTAGCCGGTTTTCTGAGCCTACAGGGGCACATGAGGAGGCTCCATGGCTGAAACTGAGTCCCTCCTTATAATGCTTAGGCTTGTTGCTTGCTAGCATTGCCTCAAGCTTCTTTTCAGCGCCCATGTACCGCTCTGTCATCAGGTTCCTCCAGACATCATCACTTTTCTTCAGCAGTTCATGCTCGGTCTGAAGTCCTGACAGCTCTTGCTTCAGTAGACTTAGTTCAGTATCTTTCTGAGTCAAGTCATTGGTCAGTACTGATATCTGATCTTCTTGATGCTGAGACTTGGCCATCAGAGAGTTTATCTCCTCCCTGAGTCTCAACACAAGTCCTTCTGACTCAGTAGCAACCCGACTCTCCTGAGAAAGTCTCTGATTCTCCACTTTCAGGGTATCCAACTCCTGAAGAGTCTTACTGAGCTGCAGACTCATCTGAATCTGCTCGTCGAGTAGTTCTTTGTATGCAATTGTGACATCCAAATTCTCATCTGCTCCTGAAATAGTATCGTGTATGCAGTGTGAAGAGGAGTTAAATGGAGCGTGAGAGTTTACCTCATCATCTTCTCCTGCCATGAGACACTTTTCAGCATCTTCTTCAGCTTCAAGCTCTACGGCCTTGAATGTCGCTTCATCATCTGATGAATCCATGAAGGAGTCGACTTCATCTGAGTTGTCTGAGAGTTCACCGGCAATATATGCTTGTCGCTTCTTGATGAACTTCTCCCTTCAAGCTTTGCATGCTTCTCTTTCAGCAGTGCTGAGCTCAGGACAGTCATACTGATAGTGTCCTGACTTCTTACAGTTATAGCAGGTTGTGACTCTTTCCTCTTTGCTTTCACTGTCTTTCGACTGAGCTGAGTTCTCTTGTTTCTTGCATTTAGAAGTATGTGAGTCAGCAGTGCGCTTAGGTGTATATTCAGTCTTACCCTTGGAGTCTCTGACGACTCTTGAGAGCTTCCTGCGCCTCTCCTTCTCTTTCTGATACTTCACGGCAAGCAGCGCGTACTTCTTAGCTAAGTTTCCTTCTTGTATGTCATTGAGTAAAGGTTCAGCCTTGCTAGACGCTGGAGCTGCTGTGCTGACTGATGCTTTAAAAGTATGATCGACTTGGGTGTCAGCTTCAGCTCCCTGCTTCCTTTGAGGTAGGCTAAACTCGAACTCCTCAGCTTTAAGTTCTGAAAAGATATGGTCAGGAGTAACAATATCTAAATCAGAATGACGCAAAAAAGTAGCAAAGGGAGTCAAGTGACCGTCTGGCAATGCCCTCAAAATTTTGAGATTTATCTCTCGATTGGAGAATGTCTTTCCCAGCCCGTTGATAGAGTTCATCAGATCCGTGAATCTGACATTGAGATCTTCAATGTAGTCACCAGGCATGAGAGATAGTCTCTCCAGCTTCTAAAGTTCCAGTGCGAGTTTGTTCACTTTGATCTTCTGAGTCTCCCGACTCAGTAGCGCTAGAGCATCCCAGAGTTCCTTCGCGAACTTGCAGTCCCGAACTCTCCCAAGATAAGAATCAAGAGGAATTATTTCTGGAGATTCTAGCCAAACATGACAAAGGCAGATGCCTACGTTGAATGGATGAGGATTACTAAACCGGACTTATATGCCTACTTGGTACAAGCTGTGAAAGAGAATATCATTGTCCAAGTCCCTGAGCCCAGAATTCTGCCACTACCCAGAAGACTTGATGATTCTATTCATCATGGAGTAATAGAGAAAGAAGTGAAGGATGCTGCCGCCCACAGTGATCTTGAAGAAGATGAGCCAGCTGACTTTGCTGAATATCTGAAGCTGAGGAAGTATACTTACAGGATGTATGGACTGCTCCTTCCCGAGATACAATCGCAGAACTTTATGGACAGGATCAAGCAGTACAAGCGTTCTTAGTCTTAGTTTCTTTATCTTCCTAGCTTAGCAAGAGATGTACTGTACTGAACTTTCATATTCATATATACATCTTCTTTTGGCTCTGACAATATCTTATTATCTAAATAGCCATGTTTGTCTTATGCTTAACACTCAGAATCACTGAAGTGATTACTGACTCACACGCTCACGTTTATTTACTTGTCAGTCGATTGCTTTGATAGATTCTGTTAGACTAGCTGTTCCGGGGAAATTGTTGTTTAGGGAGAAATTGTTTCTGCCCTGATCCCCTCAGTAGATTAGAACTTAAAGAACAACTCCACTGATCTTACTTGTAATATTGTAAGGAGCTCTGTTTCTGAGAAGTTTAGTGTTAGCATAGATGTTGTTAGGTTTTGGCATCATCAAATAGGGGGAAATTGTTGGGTGATGATTCTATCCTTAGCACAGTCATACTTAGTGGGAAATGATTCTATCTTCTGTAACTGACCAAAGCTCAGTAGCCTCGTGCTCTAAATTTGTTTGAAGATTTGAAGATCCCAAAACCCTATCTGATTGGTGAACCATTCCGTTGTAATTGTTTTTGTCTCTGAGGGTTCAGACTCAGAAGACACTCCGCTCTGGTTTAGGCGTTCAGTAGATTATCAGCCTCAGCACCAGATGTAGAAGACTCAGTAGATACTTGGACTCGGCGAGAGCAAGATATCCGAAGGAGTCAGTGGAACTGAACTCAGCAGGAGTAGTTCACTGAACTATTAGAGCTGACATTCAGTAGAGTAAATTCAGTACTCTCTACAGGATCAGACTCAGCAACGCGGAGCATGTCTTACGAACCGTCGGATCTTTTGAACGACAATCAGCATAGTCAAATACGAGGAAGAGAGAAGTCAGCTTCATTATGCCTCGAAGTCTGTTCTGTCTCAACTACTCTGCAAAACCTCGACGAATGACAAGCAGACACATGTCCTATACCTACTAAAGCTGCAAGTCAACATATTTCCAGAAAAGGAGGGAAAGGACACTGTCACCTTTTTCAAAAGAGCCGTTAGCTACCAAAAGAGTGAGAAAGGGATCATCGTCTCCAACGGATCTTTCCCAATCTCTTCTCTATAAATAGAGGGATGATTCAAGTTTTTGAAAGCACTACGACTACTACGACTGCTACTTCACGAGCAAACAAGGAAAGAGAACTAAAACAAGAAGAGAGCAGTCAAACGAGCAATCCGAAAAGCTTAAGTCTTCCGCAAGAACTCGAAGATCTATCTCCGGTGAAAGACTACATCCTAGCTCATAAGGGAACCAAGCTTAACCGATATACAAGCCTCTAGTATCCAAATGACGTTACACGAACCCAAAGCTAAACTTAGCTATTCGTCATTCTAGAAGCTACATTCTCATTCCCTATCCCTCTAACCCTAAGCTCAACCGATCATATCCATAGCTTAGATGAAGGAGTTCATATTTGAACTTGTTCCTTATTGTAAAAGGACTCCTTCACTGTTGGAGAGTTTGTCCAACACTTTAGTTTGATAACCGTTGTAGACTGAGACTTGCTCAGTATAAATTCCAAGACGCGGCTTTGTCCTGTGTACAAGCTGACTGAGACTAACTCAGTATAATAAATAGCCTCCTGACCTTTTGGGACAGTGGACGTAGGATCGCTTGATATCCGAACCACTTTAAAAATCTGTGTCTCTCGCTTGCTCTCTTATTTACTGTTGCATTGATTTTAACTGTTCCTACTAAAAATTATCCTTTAAAATCATACAACTAAGTCTCAGCATACTGAACTGTTTTTTTGCTGAATTGAGACTGTCTTGATAAAACGTTTTCCACTCAACTTATTTGGGCCTACACATTTCCGCACCACTGAACTCTATCTGCTGATACTGAATTCTGACTCAGTTAGCTAGCAGATCTCAGTAGAGTCAGACTCTTTGGCAAACATGATTCAGAACAACTATTTGGTCTGCTGAATTCTTTCAGTACGGTACTTTCCTGAACAGGACTGTTCGTGTTCAAAGTTGAGATAATCGGATTCAGGTGTATTCACCCCCCCTACACCTGAACGTGCTCTCGAGACCAACAATTGGTATCAGAGCAGGAGTTCTATAAGACTCTTGTTATCTTGAACTGGTCTACTTGAACGGATCCGGAAAAATGTTTTCACCGCATATCATTCTATATTCATATCATTATCTTTCATGGCTGATATGTCAGGTATAAGGATGGTACCTATGTTCTCAGTAGAGAACTATGGTGTATGGCGGGTCAGAATGGAGGCTCATCTGACTTCCCTTCACGACAGCATGACTGAAGTACTTGAGGAAGAACCTATCGTTCCTATGATAGATAGTGTCGTAACTCAGAATCAAACATCTGGAGGAGGAATGGTGACCGAAAAGAAGATCCCCAAAGATAGAAGTCTCTTCACCCCTGAGGAGAAGAAACTTCATAACTTAGACCGAGTCGCCAGGAATGCCATACTAACCACCTTAAGTGATTCTTATCTCGGCAGGGTTCAGGAATGCAAGACAGCTAAGGAACTCTGGGATGCTCTAGCACTACTGAGTCGGAGGACTCAGAAGATCAAAGCCAACAAACTTGCGCTGGAACTTCAAAAGCTGGAGAGCTTGTCTCTCATGCCTGGTGACAAAATAGAAGATCTAAATGTCAGATTTACGAATCTGATGAACTCCATCAACGGGCTGGGAAAGACATTCTCCAACCGAGAGATGAATCTCAAGATACTGAGGGCACTGCCAAACGGTCATTGGACTCCTTTTGCTACATTATTACGCCATTCTGACTTAGATATTGTTACTCCTGACCATATCTTTTCAGAACTTCAAGCAGAGGAATTCGAGTTTGACAGACCTCAACGGAAGCAGAAAGCTGACGCTGACACCAAAATTGACCATGCTTTCAAAGCATCAGTCAGCACAGCATCTCCCGCGTCAAGCAAAACTGAACCTTCACTATCTGATATACAAGAAGGAAGTTTAGCTCAGAAGTACACGCTGCTCGCTGTAAAATATCAGAAGGAGAAGGAGAGGCGCAGAAAAGTGACTAAAGTCTATCGAGAAACAAAAGGTAAGTCTGAATACACGCCAAAGCGCACTCCTGACTCACAGTCTTCTGAATGCAGAAAGAAGGATGACTCAGCACCATCAAAAGATAACGAAAGCAAAGAAGAAAGAGTCATCGCTTGCTACAACTGCAAAAAGTCAGGACACTATCAGTATGACTGTCCTGAGCTCAGTAGTCCTGAACGTGCAGCATGTAAAGCAAGGAGAGAGAAATTCGCCAAGAAAAGACAAGCATACATAGCTGGCGAAATCTCAAACGACTCAGAAGAAGTCGACTCCTTTATGGATTTATCTGATGATGAAGCAGCTTTCATGGCCCTAGAGCATGAAGCTGAAGAAGCTACTGAAAAGTGCCTAATGGCAGGAGAAGAGGATGAGGTAAATTCTCATGAACCATTTAACTCCTCTTCACACTGCACACACGACACTGTTTCAGGTGCAGATGAGAATTTGGACGTCACGATCGCATACGAAGAACTGCTTGACGAACAGATTCAGATGAGTCTGCAGCTCAGTAAGACTCTTCAGGAATTGGATACCCTGAAAGTGGAGAATCAGAGACTTTCTAAGGAGAGTCAGGTCTCTACTGAGTCTGAAGGACTTGTGTGGAGACTCAGGGAGGACAAAAACTCTCTGTTGGCCAAGTCTCAGCATCAAGAAGATCAGATCTCAGTTCTGACCAAGGACTTAACTCAGAAAGATACTGAACTAAGTCTACTGAAGCAACAACTATCAGGACTTCAGACTGAGTACGACACACTGAAGAAAAGTGATGATGTCTGGAGGAACCTGATGACTGAGCGGTACATGGGCACTGAAAAGAAGCTGGAGGATATGCTAGCAAGCAACAGGCCTAAGCACTGCAAAGAAGGACTTGGTTTTAGCCAGGGAGCTTCCTCATCTACCCCAGTACACTCAGAAGTGCGACTTGCTGATAGATTTGTTAAAGGGGAGACAATCAATGCAAATATTCTGAACCCCTTAGCGAAGAATAAACAAAAGATGAAAGCACCTCATCCTACACGTCAGCAATCTGACCAAACGATCAGTACCAAAACACCCCAGTTCGGCCAAGGGGGGAACCAAGAAGCCAAAGTGGGGTCGATCAAGATGGACCACCTCGGTGACACATCCGGCTCAGTATGGGTCATATTATTATGATCCTATAGTCAGAAGAGGATCTAAGAGTCATAAGAAGAAGAAGATCGCACAAAAGGCAAAGGTCAGCAGTCCACCAGTTCAGAAGATCCGGACTCCTGAACCAGAAAAGCCTACGAAGTCAGCAACGACCAGTCCAGTGGTCAAATATGTTGACTCAAGTGGAAAGAAACTGTCTGAGACCACCAGGGTCGTTAGACAAATTTGGGTTACTAAAACTAACATCAAAGGACCCAAAATCAAGAATAAAGGGTACCTGAATATAATTCTGTTTTGCAGGTGCACAAAGATCCTTGGTATGTGGACAGCGGATGCTCAAGACACATGACGTACCAAAGGAACCATCGAAGAATTATACGGTGAAGAAGGACCCAGAATCGAGTTTGGAGACAACGCTAAAGGCTACACAAGAGGATTCGGAACACTCAGCATTGGAACTGCCACGGTTCCTAGAGTATCATATGTTGAAGGACTTCAGCATAACCTTCTCTCTGTTAGTCAATTTTGTGATAACTCGAATAGAGTGATATTTGAGGCTGGTTTCTGTGATGTTATTGATAAATCCACAGGGAAAACAGTGTTATCAGGTTCGCGCAAAAAGAACATATATGTAGCTGACTGGAACTCAGCTGAACCTGAAGCTAGTCTGTTGGCGAAAAATGACAACCGAACGGGGTGGCTATGGCACAGAAGACTCAGCCATCTCAACTTCAAGACGCTTAACAAACTAGCAAGAAACACTCTAGCAAGAGGACTGCCGAATGAAGTATTCAGCAAAGACACTCAGTGTGAAGCATGTCTGAAGGGAAAGCAAACAAGGAATCAAAATCCACCTGTTCCATCTCCTTCCACGGATGGAATCCTTCAGCTGCTACATATGAATTTGTTCGGTCCAGTCTCTCCAGTGACGATCAGAGGCAAGAAATATGCTTTAGTGGTCATCGATGACTACTCGCGCTATACTTGGGTCATATTCATTGCCAACAAGTCTGACGTCAAAACAGAGTTACCAAGGCTTCTGAAAAGGCTCAGTGTCGAGAAGAACACCAAAATTGTCAAAATCCGTTCTGACAGAGGAACTGAGTTCCTCAACTCTATGGTGGAGGAGTTCTGCAAAGCAGAAGGAATAGAGCATGAGACATCGGCTGCACGCACACCTCAGCAAAATGGAGTTGCTCGAACGGAAGAACGAGAACTCTCAAAGAAGCGGCTAGAACTCTACTCGCAGACTCGGGACTCCCGGCCAAGTTCGGGCGTAAGCCACCGATATCGCTTGTTACACTCAGAACCGATCTCTATTGACAAAGCAACATAAGAGAACACCATACGAACTATGGAATGGCAGGAAACCTTCTCTATCCTATTTCCATATCTTTGGTTGTTCATGCTTTATCCACAATAATGGGAAAGATCAGCTGAAGACTTTTGATAGCAAGTCAGATCAGGGAGTATTCTTAGGATACTCTCGGGTCAGCAAAGCTTTCAAAGTATTCAACTATCGGACCCTTTGCGTGGAGGAAAGCCCTCATGTTGTTTTTAATGAGTTTGCTACTGAAGACAGGAGCAATAACTCTTAACTCTGAATCTGAGGACATCAGTAAACAACTACAGGATCTAAGCCTAAAAGACAAATTCGAAAAGATCCAGCTTTGTTGGGATGATGATTCAGATGAGGAAAATGAAGACAAATCTACTGAATCTCAACCAGCAGTAAATGTAGCTGAGTCGATTGATTCTCCTGAACAGAATCAATCCCAGGTAACTCAGGTCGATGAAGAAACCCCAGAGGTAACTGAGACCACTACTGAGAATAACAACTTAGGGGGAACATCTATTAATGTTCCTGAGCTGAATGCCCCTGAACCTGGTGACTCAGTAGATCACACTCTCATTACTGAAATGCTTCAATCTCAGAATAGTACAACTGAAATGCCTAACTCGCCTACTATCTGTGTTGAACAAATTTCAAATGAGGAACTAAAACATCGTAGATCGTGGCTGGACGCTCATACTGCTGATCTGATTATTGGAGATCCCTCAGCAAGAGTAAAGACAAGATCCAGATTCTGTCAAGGAGAAAGCGCCTTATATTCCTGCTTCTTTTCTACTGACGAACCTCAGACGATTGAGGATGCATTAAAAGATGCTGACTGGATCATAGCCATGCATGAGGAGCTGAATCAATTCACGAGAAACGAAGTTTGGGAGCTTGTTGATAGACCCCGGCATCAAGATGTTATTGGAACAAAATGGGTCTTCAAGAACAAGCGGGATGAAAACAACGTCATAGTAAGGAACAAAGCAAGACTCATGGCAAAAGGCTACTGTCAAGCTGAGGGAATAGATTTCGATGAAACATTCGCTCCAGTTGCAAGATTGGAGGCAATTAGACTATTCCTGACCTACGCAACACATCAAATATTTAGAGTCTATTAAAGGGATGTGAAGTCTGCGTTCCTGAACGGCGTACTGAAAGAAGAAGTCTACATGGAACAACCGCCCGGCTTTCAGCAGGGACATCAGGTGTACATACTCAGAAAGGCTATATATGGGTTAAAACAAGCACCCAGGGCTTGGTACGATACCCTATCTGAGTTTCTTCTTCAGAAAGGTTTTCGGAAAGGCACAGTAGACCGCACTCTATTCAGCATTCGACTGGAAGAAGATCTACTACTTGTGCAGATCTATGTAGAAGACATCATATTTGGATCTAAGAATGTCATCATGTGCCAACAATTTGAAAAGATGATGAAGGATAAATTCGAGATGTCAATGATGGGAGAAATGAACTACTTCTTCGGTTTCCAAGTCAAACAATCTGAAAAAGGGATATTCATTAATCAAGGTAAATACACTCGAGACCTCATCAAAAGATTCGGTTGCACATCCGGCAAACCTATCAAGATCCCGATGAACACAAACATGAAAATTGATCTTGATAAGGAGGGAGTATCAGTAGACCAAACTGAATTTCGTGCTATAATTGGTTCTTTATTATATTTAACAGCTACTCGTCCTGACATAACTTATGCTGTAGGTGTCTGTGCTCGATTTCAGGCGAATCCAAAGCAGAGTCACATGGACTCAGCAAAGAAGATTCTCCGCTATCTCAGAGGAACACCTGACATGGGTTTATGGTATCCAGCTGATGATAATATAGAACTAACTGGTTACTCTGATGCTGACTATGCAGGGTGTAGAATTAACCGAAAGTCAACTTCAGGAACTTGTCAGTTCCTTGGCAGTAAGATGATCTCATGGTTTTCAAAGAAACTGCACTCAGTAGCCACGTCAACTACTGAAGCTGAATACATGGCTACCGGAAGTTGCTGCGCCCAAATCTTTTGGCTGAGACAGCAGCTACGCGACTATGACGTCATTCAGAATGAAGTGTCAATCTTCTGCGACAGTACCAGTGCCATTGCAATCACTCATAATTATGTACTTCACACGAGATGCAAGCACGTGGACATCAGATATCACTTCATTCGTGACCATGTCGAAAAGAAGGACATCATGATGGAGAAGATCCACACTGATCGACAAAGGGCTGATATTACTACCAAGCCTCTAGCTGAATCCAGATTCAGAGAACTTTCAGTAGAGCTAGGTCTGCTGGATCCTACTGACTCCAGTCAGTAAAAGGTTTCAGGAGAGGAGCATTCAGCAAGGGGGAATGTTCACTCTCAGTACTGAGTAAACTCACTACGTAGAGACAATAACCATCTACACGAGGTATCAACTGACTACGATGTTCAGTTGACAGGTTTGCGTATCTCTACTCAGTAGTATCTAATAGAACTGTAATATGCGTTTATTGCTCAGAATCAGCATCGTATTTAATATCTCAAGGATTGTCATTTAATATTAACGACTTACATTTAATGCACGACATTCCATGCATAAGTATGGTGAACTCTGCCACGCATTTAATGCATGTCGTATCATAGTTACTACTTAGGCAAGTTACAACTGGCTTTTGACTTAGGCGGCAAATTGGATCATTACCTATAATAGACCTTTTTAATCTTGACCGTCCATCTCACAAAAGCTATTTTAAACTAGGCCATTGATCGATAACTGTTCATCTTCACCTTGATATATATTTTTCGATCATATCTTAGAAACCGCCATTAGCATACTTCAAATCCTTAACTCCGAAAAATCTGAAATCTTTTTTGCAAACCCCTCTTGCATATTTCTTAAACTATCAGATTTCTCATCGGCATGATATTAGATCTGTTACAATAATTTATTCTCTCTTTTTTAGAATCGCTATACAGACTGTTTTATTAAAATCGATACTGATAGACTTCTCTTGTAACAGATATAATGGCAAGTAAAACATTTCAGTCACCGCTCCAGAGAACATGCAGAAATCCTGGATAAAGATCGTGTCTGGTGTGAACCAGTCATGGAATTCGACGCTTGTGATCTCGAGTTCATGGACGAAATCTTCGTTGCCCTTAGAGAATCGGGTCTGGAAGGATTTCTCTCAAGGAAGCCGACATTCTTCCTTCCGAGACAAGTGTCTGAGATCTATCTCAACTCAGACTCGGTGTCTGGCGACATCATTAGAAGATTTGCAGTTCACTCTATCGGCGATGCTTCTATGCAACTAAAGCGGATATCTATCAAGGAGGCACTGAAGAGGAGCTTCGATCTACCTGCTGAAGGAGTCAGCACCGTCGGATATAACGACGATATGATAGACGACTACCTATCAATCTTCTGCAGAAAGCCACAACGTTCAGAGTCGCTTTCCCGAAGAATAGTATGCTGCCTCAGTACCGAGCCTTGGCATACATTGTGACGCAGCTACTGACAAGCCAAGCGGGTTCATTCGATCAAGTATCGAGACCCAAGATACAGCTTATGATGGCGATCTATGACAGAGCAAAGATTAGCTGGATGGAGTTCTTTCTCCGAGAGTTCATGACTCAAGCTGCCAAATTTGACAAAGCAACATGCAAGCTGAGCGCAAAAGGCAAGCTTGTATATGGACTGAAGCTATCGGTCATGATTCAAGACTTCTGCGGAGATGACCAAATCACATTCGATGACAAGCTATATTTTAATGTGAAGAAGGTCAGATTCCACAACAGAACTGCTGCTCTTCAGCAGATACGGACAGGACCCTCAGCTCAGCAGATAACGCCTCAGAAGACCACGCCAACAAAGAAACGGTCTCCTCAAGCAAAAACTCTTAAGGCACCGGCAAAGCGCCTGAAGAAAAGCATTCCTGCTGTGCCTACTGAATCCGAGGCGCAAGATCGAGGCTACCGCTGAAACCGCCGAACAGCCTGCAGACGGCCGATGCAGCTGATTGATGAGTCAGAGTCCTCAGAGAAGACTCAGTCAGTGGAGAAGGCCATCTCCACTGAACAAGCTGCAGAAGTGGACCAAGGGGTTCAGACTGAAGAGGCCCAGAGCGGCGATTTAGAAACCTTGGACAGTCCACTCAACACTCAACCACTCAGCAGCATGCCATCTGCTGAGAAACAACTGTCTCCAATAGATGTTGAAGACTCGGAGACAAAGATTCGAAGAGGAATGCGTCGGAATGGAAGCTTCGAGCCATTCTATCTCAAGCATTCCGAGAGATTATTGAGCATATACCGGAGATTTCTGGCCACTCTGATCTAGTGACTATTGCCAAACAGGCCAGACTCCATATGCTTTTAAGATTCCAGGAGTGGCCCAATCAGCTACGCCTTATTCTTCACTACACCTGCGAGCAACTGCATGAAGAGGAGTTGGTTATAAGGCAGCAGATAGGCTACTCACAGCCTGCTGACCTCGGCACTCTGGAGGACCTAAGAGCCGCAATGCTGGCCTTGCTACATGATAGGCAGCAGGCTTCAGGCTCAGCCCCTTCAGACGGGTCGGACCACAACTGTCAGGACCCACCCCATGATTTAGGCCCCGGAAAACCTGATGAGGAACAACCCCAGGACAAGGATACACCCACTCCTACTGAACTACCACTCAGTATCCTTGGACCTGTGAAGTCGGCGGCTGGTAGTTCAACTTCCGCAGAGCCTGCTCAGCTCTTGCTGAAATCAACGTTTGAAGTAGCGCCCAGCCCCAATGGCCGATGCTCAAAGTCCACGGCTAAGGCACTAAAAAGCCAAGGAACTCAGAACAGGGCTCTCGCCAAATCCATCCACAAAACATGGAAGCAAACTGCTCAAGCCACCAACGCTGAGCTTCAGGGGCTGAGATCTTCCATTACACAATCAGCTGCCCCTGATGTCTCCTCCATTGTCTCTAACGCGCCGGCTCAGCAGAAAAAGGACTTTGATAATCAGCTCAGAATAATTCAGGAAGGACAGGCCAAACTGCTTGAAGAATTCAAGGCCGCTCAGTCCTCCCATACTGAATCAATCTCAAACCAATCCCAGGCCACTGAGCTCAGACTCGACAATATTCAACAGGCCCTTGAAGGAAAGGTTTCTGAGAAGCTGAATGACTTTAAGGCTTCAGCTGATCTCTCTCACAAATTCTACAAAGAAGACCTCGCTTCTGAGAGGAATGAGCTGCATGAGGCCCTGACAAAGATCAACGACAAACTCGAAGAGTTGTTAGCCTCCTACAAAAGCCTCAATCTCCAAGTATCCACTCCTACCCCGGCTGTAATTGATGATGCCAAAAAGGGGGAAAAGGGGGATAAAAGTGAAAAAGGGGATAAGTCAGCCCCTAAGCTGACCCTGACTTAAACCACTGCAACATCAACTAAGGGGGAAGCCCTACTGAAGTCAAGAAAGAAAACACGGTCAGTAGATGGAGCAAGCAGAGCTCGGACAACAGCTGCTACTAGACCAACTGGTGAGGCCCAGGGTGTCTCAGCTGCGAGCACAGCAGAGACCGGCCCAAGTGGCTCTGGAACCAGAGAACAAGCTACTCATGCAACCCAGACTCCTACTGACATAATTAAGGAGGTTGCTGAGTATGCTAAGCAGGATGATTCAGAGGAGGAAGAGGTACCTCTCCCACCTCCAGTTCAAGGCAAGGGTAAGAAAGTATTGAAACTCCCGACCCCTCCAGCAAAGAAATCAAAGAGATATGTTACTGCTGCAGAGGAGGCTCAGATAGCACCTGACGAGAAGCTAGCTAGGGAATTAGCCGAAGCTGAAGCAACCAACAAACCTAAAGTAAAACCTTCCAAAGGAAAGACAAAGGCCCCAACTCGCGGCAGAAAGAAGTCAATCAACAGCGACTAGGTTGCCTCCCAGAAAGCTGATAATTCAAGATGAAGATGATAGGAAGCAACAACAACAGCAGGACACTGAAAAGTAGGGTACGTCCAAAGAAAAATCAAGTACCCCTGCTGACTCAGAAGATCAGTTGCCTCGCAAACCCTCCTACACGAGAACTAAGGAACAAGATGCCGAGATTGAAGCTATATTTGCTCAGATGGATAGGTATCTATACTGAGGAGAAGAGGCAAGATAGATTCAGGCTGCCAGGCAGAGAATCCATATGGCAGACCTTGAAGCACTGAGAATCCGTACTGAACAAGAGGCCAGGCTGAGAGTACCTTCAAAAGCTGACATTCCATATAAATAAAGAAGGTTCAGGAAGCCAACAGATCTGAAAATGTAAAGATGGCCTAGGACGGATGAATGGATTCCTGCTCAGTTTACACAGAGATGGGAATCACAGAAGATAGAATTCATCAAGAGGAACTATTTCTAGAGATTCTGGCCAAAATGACAAAGGCATTACGTTGAATGGATGAGGATTACTGAACCGGACTTATATGCCTACTTGGTACAAGCTGTGAAAGAGAATATCATTGTCTAAGTCCCTGAGCCCAGAATTCTGCCACCACCCAGAAGACTTGATGATTCTATTCATTATGGAGTAATAGAGAAAGAAGTGAAGGATGCTGCCGCCCACAGAGATCTTGAAGAAGATGAGCTAGCTGACTTTGCTGAATATCTGAAGCTGAGGAAGTATACTTACAGGATGTACGGACTGCTCCTTCCCGAGATACAATCACAGAACTTTATGGACAGGATCAAGCAGTACAAGCGTTCTTAGTCTTAGTTTCTTTATCTTCCTAGCTTAGCAAGAGATGTATTGTACTGAACTTTCATATTCATATATACATCTTCTTTTGGCTCTGACAATATCTTATTGTCTAAATAGCCATGTTTGTCTTATGCTTAACACTCAGAATCACTGAAGTGATTACTGACTCACACGCTCACGTTTATTTACTTGTCAGTCGATTGCTTTGATACATTCTGTTAGACTAGCTGTTCCGGGGAAATTGTTGTTTAGGGAGAAATTGTTTTACGCCCCGATCCCCTCGATGAGATTAGACCTTAAAGAACAACTCCACCGATCTTACTTGTAATATTGTAAGGAGCTCGTTTCGAGAAGTTTAGTGTTAGCATAGATGTTGTTAGGTTTTGGCATCATCAAATAGGGGGAAATTGTTGGGTGATGATTCTATCCTCAGCACAGTCATACTTAGTGGGAAATGATTCTATCTTCTCTAACTGACCAAAGCTGAGTAGCCTCTTGCTCTGAATTTGTTTGAAGATTTGAAGATCCCAAAACCCTATCTGATTGGTGAACCATTCCGTTGTAATTTTTTTTGTCTCTGAGGGTTCAGACTCAGAAGACACTCTGCTCCGGTTTAGGCGTTCGGTAGATTATCGGCCTCGGCACCGGATGTAGAAGACTCGTGAGATCTTGGACTCACTTTGGAGCAAGATATCGAAGGAGTCAGTGGAACTGAACTCAGCAGGAGTAGTTCACTGAACTATTAGAGCTGACATTCAGTAGAGTAAATTCAGTACTCTCTACAGGATCAGACTCAGTAACGGCAGACAGTCTTCTGAACTGTCAGATCTTTTGAACGACAATCAGCATACTCAAATACGAGGAAGAGAGAAGTCAGCTTCATTATGCCTCTGTTCTGTCTCAACTACTCTGCAAAACCTCGACGAATGACAAGCAGACACATGTCCTATCCCTACTAAAGCTGCAAGTCAACATATTTCCAGAAAAGGAGGGAAAGGACACTGTCACCTTTTTCAAAAGAGCTGTTAGCTACCAAAAGAGTGAGAAAGGGATCATCGTTTCCAACGGATCTTTCCCAATCTCTTCTCTATAAATAGAGGGATAATTCAAGTTTTTGAAAGCACTATTACTACTACGACTGCTACTTCATGAGCAAACAAGGAAAGAGAACTAAAACAAGAAGAGAGCAGTCAAACGAGCAATCCGAAATGCTTAAGTCTTCCGCAAGAACTCGAAGATCTATCTCCGGTGAAAGACTACATCATAGCTCATAAGGGAACCAAGCTTAACCGATATACAAGCCTCTAGTATCCAAACGACGTTACACGAACCCAAAGCTAAACTCAGCTGTTCGTTGTTCTAGAAGCAACATTCTCATTCCCTATCCCTCTAACCCTAAGCTCAACCGATCATATCCATAGCTTAGACGAAGGAGTTCATATTTGAACTTGTTCCTTATTGTAAAAGGACTCCTTCACTGTTGGAGAGTTTGTCAAACACTTTAGTTTGATAACCGTTGTAAACTGAGACTTGCTCAGTATAAATTCCAAGACGCGGCTTTGTTCTGTGTACAAGCTGACTGAGACTAACTCAGTATAATAAATAGCCTCCTGACCTTTCGGGACAGTGGACGTAGGATCGCTTGATATCTGAACCACTTTAAAAATCTGTGTTTCTCGCTTGCTCTCTTATTTACTGTTGCATTGATTTTAACTGTTCCTACTGAAAATTATCCTTTAAAATCATACAACTAAGTCTCAGCATATTGAACTTTTTTTTGCTGAATTGAGACTGTCTTGATAAAACGTTTTCCACTCAACTGATTTGGGCCTACACATTTCCGCACCACTGAACTCTATCTGCTGATACTGAATTCTGACTCAGTCTGCTTGCAGATCTTAGTAGAGTCAGACTCTTTGCCAAACACGATTCAGAACAGCTATTTGGTCTGCTGAATTCTTTCAGTATGGCACTTTCCTGAACAGGACTGTTCGTGTTCAAAGTTGAGAAAATCGGATTCAGGTGTATTCACCCCCCCCCCTCTACACCTGAACGTGCTCTCGGGACCAACAGTCGTACTGAACGAGTTCAGCATACCAAATAAGCTGTTCTGAATCGTGTGGTAGAGTGATTGACTTTACTAAGGTCTGCTAGCTGACTAAAGTCAAAATTCAGTACCGTTCAGTAGTGCGGAAATGTGTAGGCCCAAATTCAATTGAGTTAGGAAAACATTTTTAGTACAACAGTTTCAGTTTATTAGTGCAGTCGATTGAGCTTGCTGAAACTCAGTTGAATGATTTTAAAGATAATTTCAGTATGCACAATAATCAATGCATCAGTAAATAACGAACACAGAACACAGACGATTTTTAAAGTGGTTCGGATCCAACAATCCTACGTCCACTATCCCGAAAGATCAGGAGGCTATGTATTATACTGAGGTAGTCTTAGTTGGTTTGTACACTGGACAAACACTGGTCTTGAGATTTATACTGAGCAAGTCTCAGTTTACAAGGTATCAAACTAAGTGTTTGAAAAACTCTCCAAATATGAAGGAGTCCTTTACAATAAGGATCAGTTCGACTATGAACTCCTTCATCTAAGCTATAGATATGAATGGCTGAGCTTAGGTTAGTGGGATAGGAGCGAGAAAGTGGCTTCTAGAGCGACGAATGGCTAAGTAAAGACTTGGGTTCGTGTTCAGTCGCTTGGATACTGGAGGCTATATGATTCTGGTTCAGCTTGGTTCCCTATGAGCAGGTATGTCGTCTTTCGCCGGAGATTACTTCTTCGAACTACTTGTGGAAGACTTAAGACGTTTTAGAGTTGCTCTTTGAATGCTCTGAGTTTGCTTGTGTGTTCGTTGGTTCACTCGTATTCTCGTGAGCTTCAATTTGAATGTATCCCTTTATTTATAGAGCAGAGATAAAGATAGATCTGTTGGAGAAGACGATCCTTTTGTATCTCTCTTTTGGGTAGCTAACGGCTCTTTCGAAGTATGGTTGCAGTGTCCTTTCCCTCCATTTCTGGAAAGTTGTTGACTTGCAGCTTTAACAGATATAGGACAGGTGGCTGCTTGTCATTGGTCGAGGTTCAGGAAAGTGGGTGAGACAGAACAGACTTCAAGGAGATCTGAAGCTGACTTCTCTCTTCCTCGTATTGACTCTGCTGATTTGTCTTTTAGAGAATCTGACGGTCAGAAGACTGTCCAACTATTGCTAAGTCTGATCTCTATTCAATAGCATGCTCCTGCTGAGTCGGCTCTACTGAAGATCAACTCTGAGTTCAGTGAACTACTCCTGCTGAGTTCAGTTCCACTGACTCCTTTCGATATCTTGCTCCTACCGAGTCCAAAGATCACCGAGTCTTCTACTGCACCGAGGCGGGAAATCTACGAGCGCCCGAACCGGATGAAGAGTGTCTATCGAGTCCGAAACGTCGGAGACAAAAAGCAACGTGTTACAACTGAATGGTTCATCAGCCAAGATAGGGTTTTGAGATCTTCAAATCTTCAGTAAATATTCATAGCACAGGGCTACTGAGTTATGTCTTAACTGATTGTGAGAAGACTAAATCATCTCCCAACACAGGTGATGGAAGGATCTCGCGAACAGCATTAATAATAGCTGGATCTTGGTCTGTGATCAAGAGTTTTGGGATTTGATTTCCCATGCATTTGCGGAATACCTCTAGCAACCAAACATATGATACCTGACCCTGATTTGTCAATAATCCAACACCAAATGTAACACAACAACCATGATTATCCTTGCCAGTAAATGGTGCAAATATCATATTGTACCTGTAAGAATGTAGTATATAATTGTGAAAATTTTAATCATTAAGAGTGCATAATATTTAAAAAAACTTGCATTTAATAAAGTGTAATAAAAAAATGTTTAATAAAAAATCTAGCATTCATATCATCTGAAACGTGCAACCCAACAAACATTATTGTTCAAACAATAATAAAACATGCATTCAGTTGACACTAAAAAAAGTTCATAAATCATAGAATACAATTTTTCCCTAACAAAAAAAAAAAAAAAAAAAAAAAAAAAAAAAAAACCTTACTAATTGGTAGAGTATGTAGCATCAAAAGAACTGCTTCACCAAAATTTTTGTAGTATTGAATAGAAGTATTATCCGACCAAAATAGACGAGTAAGTTTATTACGTTGATCAACGCAATAATCAAAAGTGAAAGCAGGGTCAATTTCGCGACGTCTCTTCAGTTTATCCAAAATAATTTGAGTATCAACACCATTTACTGAGTCCCTCAAATCACTTGAGAAATTCTTGAAATCAACACCGGTGCAACCAATATTGTCATAACTTCCAACCAACTCCTTAAATAACT
The DNA here is from genome assembly GCA_028984105.1 of Lavandula angustifolia. Taxonomy (NCBI): domain Eukaryota; kingdom Viridiplantae; phylum Streptophyta; class Magnoliopsida; order Lamiales; family Lamiaceae; genus Lavandula; species Lavandula angustifolia. The sequence goes on from CM054817.1 coordinate 17,761,514, forward strand.
TGAATGACCTCATCGGACCAATTTTGGCTTTAATACCATTCAAAATAAACCTCCGATATCCAAAATTCAACTTCCTATTCAATTTCATAAAGTGCTTATGCTTATCATGCACAAAGGAATGTGTGTGAGACTCATTAAACTTCGTGATGACATATCCAATGCCAGCATTAAACTTCAACACAATGCGAGCCATGCATGATGCCCTAAATGACATTGTTCGCCTCTTTTTCTTTAATCCAACTCCATTAGCTTCATTTTTCAGATGAATATGAATCATCAACCTTTTCCCCCTCACGATTACATAAGACATACTTATGCAATGTAATCAAACCCTTCTTACGATCAGTTTCGAGACGGATATCGAAACCACAAAAACCACCATATTTCCTGTAAAAAAGCATTCCATCATCCAATGATGCAAATGTCATTCCAACAAATTGCTTAATATCGTTCGGACATTCTGGAATGAAATTTTGGTTGTTTTCCGTTGTCATGTGAGATTCACCAAATATGATTTCATCATCTGAAACATGTAAAAAGTAATAAATCCATAACTGGGTAAATAATCATAAAATGAACTATAAACGTGCATAAAAACAATGAATGTTGTGCATAAATTAACACCAAAATAAAATTGGGGAAAAAAGAACAAACAAAACATAAATCGTAAGATATAAAATCATCCAGCAACGAAAAAGCAAAAAAGTGATGGACAATTGAATCAAATATTGTTAATTACTTTATAAGCGATGAAAAGTACAAAATATGATTCAAAATTGATTAATCACAACTAAGAAAAATAATCAAGAAAATCGTATAACCCTATTAACAAGATTTGATAAACATATACGAAGAAATTAAGAAAAGAAATGATATAGAAATCGAATACAAATTATTATTGATAGACATATACGAAGAAAATAAGATATATATGGAAAACATGCAAATAAACAACAAACCTTGTGTAGACATCATCATGAAATAATGAAGATCAAAATTGAAGAAAAAAAAAATCTGAATCGCTGCGCCGTTTAATGATGAAGAATGAAAAAACTGATCGAAATTCATAAAAGAGGTTATAATATAAGATGGGAAAATGTTAGAAATGCCCACTTGTAATGCAATATTGCACCAACTACCACAAGTATTTAGTAAATGCATGTATACCCACCAGGACATTTATGTCCCTACAACCCACTTGACCTGCTGCAAAAGGACGAAAGCAGAGAAAAGGCTGATGCCTTTGCTGAGGTGGATCCTAGATGTCCCTACAACCCACTCTGAGTAACGGCTCGAGACCCTAGATGAAATTGGATCCGACGAGGATACGTTCCGGGATCGCAATAAAAGTGGATCCAACGAGGATGTGTTCCGGGATCGCAAGAGTAACTAAAAGAACGCGCTAAGATTGACTACTAAAATGTTATTTTATTTAACTACTTTGAATCTGTCTCGATTCTTGAAAGAGACACCTCCAATTGTGGGGGAAGATGAAAAAGATGAGCAAAAACGCATAGCGTATGATGCATGACATCATAACGATTACATACGAAGAAGCCGAATGACTACAGAACTTCTTAAAGGATATTCCTTGTTGGGAAAAATCCGTGTCTCCCGTCTTGATACATTGTGATAGTATGTATGCAATAGGGAGAACACAAAGTAGTATGTATGATGGTAAGTCTCGACATATTCGTCGAAGACATAATACCGTTAGACAATTGATCAGTAGTGGAATAATAGGTATTGACTATGTGAAGTCAAAAGACAATATTGCGGATCCGTTTACTAAAGGTATTAACCGTGATCAATTGTAAAATGCAGTTAGGGGAATGGGATTAAAATCCACACTAAAAGAACGCTCTTAATGGTAACTCTACCATGATAATTGGAGATCCCATGAACATGGTTCAAAGAGGCAACTAAGTTAAGAATGTTCAAGTTGTGCACTTGAAAACACAACTAAAAATCCATTCTTAAAGCTGCCCCAAGTGCAAACCTGTAGCTTGTGGTAAAAGGGTAAGCTATAAGCTTTTAATGATTCCTATATCCTTATTGGTGGAGTATGACAGGATACTCTTTATAGGAGATCACCTATATAAGTGAGAAGTGTGGCCGCTTCAAATAGAAAAACACTTTTGAATCCAAGATATGGTCCAAGGCCAAAATGGACACAACGTGAGAACGAAAGATATTGTATCTATTATTGTGTATATGTTATTGTCTTGGTTTACACAAAAAGCTGACCGGTTCAAGACATCGCGTTCACCGAGCAGCGAGTAAATCCGATAACATTATACTAAGGAAGGTTCAAAGCAAAAAACTACCTATCCTGATGCAATAATAGGTCATTGGGACTTTGGTTTGCATAACATTTTGCATTTGCATATGCATTTAATAATCTAACTTCCATGTGGGGGATTGTTAGATTTTTATTATGGAAATTAGATTATTAAATTAATTAATTGAAAGGATGCGTTGGTTCCTAGATGAATGGATACGTTACTTCGTGGAATGGACATATTATTTCATAAATTAAATGATGAACGAATGTGTTGACTCATGAAGAGATATATTGGTTCATGCCAAGAGGTACTTGGAAGTTGAACAAATGCAACCATTCACAATTCATCTTATTGTGAAGAATTGTGTCCATTATGAAGAATTGTGTCCATTACGAAAAGTTGCGACCTTTGTGAAGAGTTATGTCTTTTATGAATGGGTGCTTCAAATCTATAAATAGACCATTCCATCCGATTATTAAGAATCAAATTTTCAATTTATTTGTGTTTCCTTTCATCACATACTTTCATTTCCTTAGTCCCAAATATCAATTAGTTCGCCGGAATTACGAGAAGTAGTGCAACTACTCGTAATTGAAAAACCGTTGTATATTGGAGACGAGTGCTATAGACCGCTTGCACCGAGTAGTGGAGCATTATCGTCTTGCGGAGAGAGAGTTTAACTCTCGCCTCGGTTTGCATTTCGTTATTTTCGCTAATCTATTCTCATATATTGTTTGTTATATTGTTGTAGTATTTATATTAACATTTGGTTTATTGTCGCTACATTTCTTCACACCTAATTTTTAATAACAGCCGACACACCCTGCTACAGGCTAGGGGAGGCGCGTGATAGCTGCAATTGAGATTCCATGCCTACTCCCTACTCCCCTTCTTTCCATGCAGTCCAACAAACATAAATTGCAGAGCTGAAATTGAGGGTTTTGTCTTTTAGTAATATTGTTTTTTTCTGATTTTGTTCAAGAAGTTCATCCATTTTTTTTCGGCCAGCTCGTCCATTTTTTTTTTCGATTTTGCCCAATTATTTCACGGATCTAAAATATGGAAAAAATGTATTAAATAGGGAAATAATGACTGAATCCATATTTTCTCTCCAATTTCATTGATAATCAGGAATCCCTAATTTCTCTCCAATTACATTTTAATTAGGATATTGTTCGTTTTTATCCATTTAAAAAGTATTAACTAGGGAAATAAATAGAAAATAAATACGAAATAAAGAACAAACAAATACAATTTATGGATAATAATTTTTCTAGAGAATATATTTAATGGATGATAGATTAATTAAAAATAAATAAATTAAAATTGCAATATCTATAAATATTTAGAATGAAATGAATCCCATAAAAATAGGGATTTCAACCGGCCATGAACAGATTTCATCGCTTTGAGAAAGCTTCGGCCATGAAAAGATTTTTTACAAGCTCCGTCGCACATACTTCTCCGGCAACGATCTCTTGAGCTTTTGGCATGGAGTGACCTCCCTTGTCAAGATTCCCACGCCTGCCCTACCCCCTAGCCCTCTGCGTGAACTGACCTGCAACATGATGGGCAGATTCCCACGCAAATTTGGGAAGAAGAAAATGTTGTTGAGGGAAATTAGGGTTAGTATGTATAAGCATTTATTCCTCACGAAAAATTTGATGTTGACGGAAATTAGGGATTTTAAATGATATTTGTAATTGGATGTTTTGTCCGAAACATGTAATTTTGTCCGAAACATGATATTTGCAAAAAAAAAATGGAGAGGCGGAAATTACGGTTTCTATGATATTTGTAATTTTGTCGAAAATTTGATGTTGACGGAAATTAGGGTTTCTATGTATAAGCATGTTATATTCAATAATATTTTATGTATAAAATAGGGAAATAAATATGGAATATTATAAAAATTAAAAATGCCCTCATATTTATTTTCCTAGAAAATCATTTGCGTATTATTTTAGAATTTATAATGCATTATCTAAAAATTTTAGAATAAAATGAATCCCTTAAAATAAGGGATTCAACCGCACACTATCAAACATTTAACCCTCACCACTCTCACACGTTTTTTCACCTCACCAGTCTTCAAACATTTAATTTTTTCCCTCACCACTCTCACACATTTATTTTCTTCCTTCCCCACTAACACTCACTCTTCTCACGCTCTGCATAAGGTGATAACTTCGAAACTCTCTATATCTTGTGAATTTTCAGAATTTTCCGAGTTTCTGATAACTTCGAAACTCTCTATATCTCTGCATAAGTTGATAACTTCTCACGCTCAGAGTTTCTCACGCTCCTTTCCCTCACAATTAATTTTCAGAGTTTCTGAAAAGAACTAACCACCAAGAAAAAATCTCTCTATCTTGTGAAGATATTCTGAAGCTTGATCGAAATGGCTGACAATAATGCAAGCGAGCAGGTTAGTTGACGTAGAATACATTTTTTGTAAATGAAAAGTAGTGTATTATCGTGTAGTAATGATCGGTGCTCTTAGATAGGCTTATCGCAAAGTTCTGTAGTTTATATTTAGGGTTTATAATTATTATAGAGAAGTTTTTAAAATTAGGGTTTGTACTTATTGTAGAGATGTTTATAAAATTCGGGTTTATAATTATTGTAAATATTGTAAGTGATAATTCAAATTTTATGAAACAAATCGATTATAATCGCCGTATTTGAGTCTTTAAAAGTTTTAGATCCCCAAATAAAATGTTTGGTATAGAATATAAAAATAACACAGAGATATACTACATTTAAATGGAGAACGAAATAACCATTTTAATCTAGTAGTATAATTCATATTTATTGCATTAATATATTTTTATAAATTATTTTTATATAATTACAAAATTAATATATTTTTTTATGTTTTTATATATTAAATTATTAAATATTTAATATATAATATTAAATATATAATATATGTCAATTTTAAATATATCACTAGGGATTTTACATATTTATATAAATATTTTGCATATTTTAATATATTTTAATTAAATTTTAATATATATAATACTGAATTTATTTGATGTTTTTTAATATATAATATATTTTAATGTATTAATGTATTATTTAACATTGAAGTATTTTACGTATTTTAACATATTTTAATGCGGAATTTATTTTACGAATATATAATGTATAAATTATTAATATATAATACGAATTTTATTTTACATATTTTAATGTGGAATTTATTTTACAAATTCATAATACGAAATTTATATAATTTATTAATGCGGAATTTATTTTATATATAATACGAAATATATGTATTAATACATTTTACGTATTTTAATATATTTTAATTAAATAATATATAATTTTATGTATAAATATTTATATAATTTACGTAAAATTTTTCATATAAATATTATATAATTTAGTATTTATATAAATATTGTATGTATTTTAATATATTTTAATTAAATAATATATATAATACGAATTTTATTTTACGTATTTTTAAATATTTTAATACAGAATATATACATATTTATAATACGGAATTTATAATACGGAATTTATAATACATAATTTATAATATGGAATTTGTAATACGAAATTTATTTTATAATATCTTAACGGAATTTATATATTAATATATTTTATCGAAGATTATATTACGGAATTTATAATGCATCATGTCCAAATTCCTAATAAACATATTTAACGTACGGTTACCTAAAATATTTAACGTATTTGAACGTATATCCTGTCTCGTATATATACATATTTATTTGTTATATATTGTGGTGAAATACGTGTTATAAACGGAGACATTGAACTTATTTTGAATATATTGAATTTATGTAGATGTTATAATTAGTATATGTCTCGTAGAACATTATTGTTCGCTGTAACTTATTTGTAAACGTGAATTACGGAGCTATACTACTAAATTATGGTGAACTAATTTGTTATTTTTCGTTCATGTAGAGTCAATGGTATTTTTTGAGGTACGTAGCCAGGTCCGCTAAACCTCAAATAATGATTCATTACAAGTGGGATGTGATCCCACTTATCCGAGACACACTGACGATCGTCGGCGGTGACACCCTATATGCACAATTCTGTGAGACTAGCCCTTTCAGGCCATTTGATGGAATAGAAGGGGAGTGTAAATGCGAGCAAAGCTCTCCACCAGCTCATGTGCCGTGAAATTTCCTTGGGCAACTTTGTATCCAACAACATTTGGTTTCTAATAACGGATCATCAATTGAAGTTTGGTCCGCTGGAATTCGCCCTGGTCTCGGGGTTGATGTTTGGGTCATCCACATTTGACCCAACAATGGAGCATGATGCTTCCACGGTTCGTGCAAGGGCCGTATTTTGTGGCAATAGGAGATTGAAAATATCCGAGTTGGAGGATATTTTCAAAGAACACGCGGTGAACGACGCATCGGCAGCCGACTACGTGAAAGCGGCAAATGTGTTGATGCTGTACCTACTAATCTTGGGTGTTCCGAGGCCGAAACTAATCGATGACTTCGTTTGGGTGTTAGTGGACAACCTGAACGAATGGAAGGAATTCCCGTGGGGAGCGTATGCATACCGAGCATTACTTCACTACAAGCAATTCATCCCCAACACTCTTGCGGGATGTAAAGTGTCTTATGTGTTCAGCGGGCCCGTCTGGGCCTTACAAGCATGGGCTTACGATTGTATCCCCGAATTCGGGAGGGCTTGTGTGAACTTGGTGGACCGACATGCGCTTCCACGTCTGTTGAGGTGGAATTTCCCGAGAGTGAGAGGGACCTTCGCTGGATTCTTCGACGATGAGGTAAAGAACTATGTTTGTTCACTCCAAACACAAATATGGTAAAATATATTTATACTGTGGAGAACTATAATCTTATACATATTTATAGGTCATAAGAAACCATATAAAATAATATATCTCTATTTAAATTATATATTTCGCTGTTTTATATTCTGATTACGTAACATTGCTTGTTTTATACATAGTTGGAATGCGGAGCGATGGTTGAGGAGGAAGCAGAGCTCTTCACTGATTATTATACGAGCACGATGTTCGGCGAGGCACTTGGCGTATAGAGAGCCGGTTGTTGTCAAGTTTGGATCTGAGCGAGCCAGAGCGATGGGTATTCCTCGTCCACACGGCCCTGCAGCACCCCACTCTCCGCCTGCATCCCCACCGGGCATGCAAAGACGATCCGAACGAAATTGGGCTCTGGCGAGTTCGGAGGGGTCTAACAGTCTTGATACTCAAGACATGACTCCTCGAGAGAAAAATTTTTGGAATAAGATCAAAAAAAATTCTCCAAAAATAAGTCGGAGCGAAAGTCAGCGGATGAGGGAGGATGGTCGTACCGCTCGGATAGTCATATCGAGGAGGGTCGTCGACACTCAGTTTCCAATAGTCGCGGTATCTCCGATAGTCACGGCATCTCCGGTTGATATTTTTAGAGTTGCGGCATCTCCAGACGACATTCCGAGAGTCGCGGCATCTCCGATCGACATTCAATTTCTTGTACTCACGGAGCAACTCCGCATGCATCATCTGGTCGGGTCGACCCAGTTGTTGATGCCGTGACTAACATCAACGACTCGTTTGTCGCATCCGAGGCACGCACAAAGAAGTTTCATGATCGACCCATGTCCACCCAGCCGTTGCTGCTTCCATATCATGAGCCCGTGCATCCATCTGCTTCTCCCAGTCCGGTGTCAGAGGTAGGCTATTACTAGTTTTTTTGAGACTTATGTACATTTTACGAAGATATATACATAAATTTAACGTAAACATTTCTTATATAGGAACTCGATGAAGATCACTCCGTATACGGTGATGATTTCTCCGCATCATGGGCACTTATTGTGTCCCCGATACAAGTTGAACCGTTGAAAGTGGTGCCGGCGGAAGATGTCGGTATCAGCCGGAGAGGAGGAAAGGGAAAAGAGAAGGCCCCCATGGAAGAAGATCCGAGTAGTCCACGTGGACGTGGAATGGGCATGAAAAGACCCTCTCGTGCAGTTACGTCGCCGTATGTTGCCCCGAAGAGGAATCTCGCCCGTTACCTCGGCGATTGGTCTGTCCTTGGCTTCAAGGAATATCAGGCATGGCGTCGCGCACACAATGAATTTGGTGACCACGTCTACACAGCCACGAGATATCATTTGACGCACTCGTGGTTTGATATCCTGGAAGATGTTTCCAAGATGCTTACCCATGATATGATCGAATGCTATTTGGGTACCCTGAGGAGGCAATTGGCGAGAGGAGACAGTCTATTTCATGGTGTGCGGAGCGGCACAACTCTCATTCTTCCCGTACACTTTTGGGTAAGTAGGTAATGTTTTATACAAAATTGTTTCTTAAAATGCTAACAATACGTATTGTATTAGTCTCAAATGCAATATTCTTGGGCGAACAACGGGATGAATGTGGATGCATGGGAGACTGCCGAGGTGCTGCAAGAAGCTGCGAGAGAATGGGCACCGGGGCTGCAATACGTAAGTTATATCTTCGAATTTAATTAAAATGCAGTGATATATTAGTGTAATGCAGTGAACTAATGTTCTTTTACGGATTGATATAGCTCATACTTGTTTGCTTTGTCACCGGAGCTCACTGGGTCACCGTGCGTGTCCGTCTGCATGCATGGACTGTCGAGTTGTACGACTCATTGTGGGCGATTTCCGACTAATCATATCGGCAGATGCGGAGAGAGAGCGTATAACCGATTACACGGATGATGTACAAATTGTTCGATTACAACATGTACTTCGAACGGGTGTATGGGAAACAACGTCAAGAAGCTTGGCGTGATATGCATTTGGAGGTCTTCGAACGAGCACAGTTCGTACAAAGAGACCAAGTCAATTGCGGTGTATATGCCCTATTATCCGTGCATCGGTTAATCGATGGCCTGCCGAGGACAGAACTTGTCCAGAATGAGCTCGACATTTGGAGTATTCGGCATATTATGGGGATGCGAATTTGGTTTATGTGCGTCGTGGTAGAACCGGTTGATGATTAGTTTGTTTTTCAAGACATTTATGCTATTTATGATTATGTAAGACATTTTATATATCTCTACGGAGATATATGGTATTTATATTCGGATATATTCATTTATTGTGCTCCGTATATTTATCTTTTACCTATGATATAATATTTCCGTATATAATATTGAAATTTTTCCACATATATAAGGTAACGAATATAAAGTACTATAAATCCATTTCGAGAGAGTACTATTAAAACAACTTTCAGTCAATTTAAACTGAAAGGGTACTATTAAAACAACTTTCAGTCAATTTAAACTGACGAAATCTATATTTATCTCAATCTTTCTCTCAATTTCTCTCAATTTTATCAATTTAAATTGAGAGACTACTATAAATTTATATTTATCTCAATTTTTCTCTCAATTTTTTCTCAACTTTCATAAAACAACGCAAAATGAATCCAACTTTCACTCCCTTTTACATAAAGCAACGCAACGTAAAACAATTTCTCTCAATTTTTTTCTCAATTTCTCTCTCAATTTTTTGAATCTTTATCTCAATTTCTCTCAAATATTTTCTAAATCTTTCTCGCAACTTTCTCTCAAATATTTTATGAATCTTTCTCTCAATTTTCTCAACTTGCATAAAACAACGTAAAATCCAGATCTCGAAACTTGCATAAAACAACGTAAAACAATTGCTCTCAATTTTTCAAATATAGAGAACTATAAATCGAAGATTTGTATAACGATTTACGGAAATTTATAAGTAATCTTCTGAGATCTATGACGTAGTATACTTTATACATTAATGTAGAAACATAAAAGAGCATAGTTCTCCATACATATTTTATATTTAATATCTAAATGCATAAATTATCGGAATATTTTATTTATATAGAGATATATAGATATTTTACGGAGAACTATTAATGTTTGATCTTTAATTGTCATTATACAACATTTTGAACCAACGTTCTTCGCATAAACGTCATATGTCTCGGATACTTTAACATCAAACTTATATACAGAAACATCAAAAATATATAGAGAAATAAGATCATAGTCTGGTGGGACAGGTCCTCGTTGTATGCCCATGCTCTTTGCAGAGGCCACACTTCCTAGATCCTCTAGTTCTTGTACCGGCACTTGCCTCTAAGCCAGATCTATATCGCCGTGACCTAGGCCGACCGGCGGATCTTCTCGTCAAGGGAGGGAGCACTGTTGGCACATTTGATATTTCTTCGGGGAAGGTCCAGAGCTGATGTGGAGGTAACGCATGAAACTGGTGATCATATAAATCTCTATGAACTTCCGTACTGTAGAGCGCCGATATGAATTCATACATATCGTTGCCGCTGTGACTGTCGGTGATGGGTAGGTTACTCGGTTGTTCGAGTAATGTCATTAACCGATTGTAACCGTCCTCATTTCGCATCCACGTTGCAAACTCCAACATGGTACCGTAGATGCTTTGATGTTCACCGTACTCGTCTTCATCGGACTCCTCTTCGGCAGTGTAATTCGGATCATCCGAATCCGTCGAATCTTCGTTATGTGTTTCTTGTTCTACCTCCTCCTCCGCTTCCGCCTCCTCCTCCTCCTCGTTTTCCTCCTCCTCTTGCTCTACCTCCTCGTATTCCTCCTCCTCTCGTCCGTCACCGAAGAACTTATGTTTATCGAAATCCCTAATGGATTGCTCAACTAGGTCTCGGTCATCAGAATAAGGGACATGTGATCGGGTTTGCCACATACTTGTTCCAGCCCAATCACTCGGACTCTTCGTCACAACACAGACAGTGGGATCTACCTCGAAGCCGATAAGTCGATTTAAATCTTCATCACTCGTCATTAGTGACTTCACTAGCCGACCGGCGCGATTTCTCTCGAGGGAATACAATAGATACGGGGTACGCATTGAATTAGTTTGCGTGATTGAATCAATAGTAGCTCTTAGAGATGACAACGAAAGTAGACAGTGTGGAATTGCTGCAAGTTGTTCATCCCATAATTTTGTATTCGGAACCCTCGAATATTCCTCTGTACTTGACTGTTATTTGTGACCATTCTGCCATCTAACCATATTTGAAAATATAAAACATCTTAGTTCTCATGAAAATTACTGCATATCTACGTAATAATGTAAATATATATGAAATACGAAGAACTATTCTTGGTCCCGAGAGTATGTTCAGGTGTAGAGGGGGGGGGGTGAATACACCTGAAAACCGATTTCTCAACTTAAACACGAACAGTCATCTCCAGGATAGTGTCGTACTGAACAAGTTCAGCAGACCAGACAAGCTGTTCTGAATCGTGTGGCAGAGTGACTGACTCTACTGAGATCTGCTAGCTGACTTAGAGTCAGAATTCAGTATCTTTCAGATAGAGTTCAGTAGTGTGGAATAGTGTAGGCCCAAATTCAGTTGAGTTAGGAAAAACATTTTTATCAAAACAGTTTCAGTAGATAGTGTATTCTATTACGTTTGCGGAAACTCAGTTGAATGATTTAAAGAATATTTTCAGTATGAACAGTAAATCAATGCAACAGTAAAAACAGAACACGAGACACAGAGGTTTTTTAAATGGTTCGGACACAACAATCCTACGTCCACTATCCCGAAAGATCAGGAAGCTATTTATTATACTGAGATAGTCTCAGTTGGTTTGTATGCTGGACAAACACTGGTCTTGGGATTTATACTGAGCAAGTCTCAGTTTACAGGGTTATCAAACTAAGTGTTTGAAAAACTCTCCAACGAAGGAGTCCTTTACAATAAGGATAGAGGGATAGGGAACAAGAATGTAGCTTCTAGAACGATGAACAACTGAGTGTAAGCTTTGGGTTCGTGTAACGTCGTTTGGATACTAGAGGCTGTATTAAGCGGTTCAGCTTGGTTCCCTAAGAGCAGAAATGCAGTCTTTCGCCGGAGATTGATTCTTCGAACTTCTTGCGGAAGACTTAGGCTTTTTCGAATTTGCTCGTTTGAATGCTCTGTGTGTTCTCTCGTGTATGCGAAGGTTCGGTGATGTTCGTGAGCTTCAATTTTGATTTATCCCTCTATTTATAGAGAAGAGATTAGGATAGATCCGTTGGAGATGACGATCCTTTGTCTCTCTCTTTTGGGTAGCTAACGACTCTTTTGAAGTAGGGTGGCAGTGTCCTTTCCCTCCATTTCTGGAAAGTTGTTGACTTGCAGCTTTAGTAGATATAGGATACGTGGCTGCCTGTCATTGGTCGAGGTTCAGAAAGTGGTTGAGACAGAACAGACTTCAAGGAGATCTGAAGCTGACTTCTCTCTTCCTCGTATTGACTCTGCCGATTTGACTTTAAGGATCCTAACAGTCTGAAGAGTGTCTGGCCGTTGCTGAGTCTGATCTCTATTCAGTAGCGTACTTCTGCTGAGTCGGCTCTACTGAAGATCAGCTCTGAGTTCAGTGAACTACTCCTGTTGAGTTCAGTTCCACTGACTCCTTTCAGTATACTGCTCCTGCTGAGTCCAGTATCACTGAGTCTTCTACTTCTGGTGCTGAGGCAGATAATCCACTGAGTGCCTGAACCAGAGCAGAGTGTCTGCTGAGTCTGAAACCTCAGAGACAAAACAGATTACAACGTAATGGTTCACCAATCAATATAGGGTTTTGGGATCTTCAAATCTTCGCAGACTCATTCAGAGCAAAGGGCTACTGAGTAAACTTCAACACGTAAGACTGAGTCATTTCCCACTATTTTCCAACATTGCTGAGGATAGAATCATCACCCAACAACTATAATACATTTTTGTCCTGTAAATGTCATAATTCATGAAATACAATTTTAAATGAAGAAATATGTTTTACATCTCAGTATAAACGTCGTATATCATGAAAGTATAAGAAATCAATATAGAAAACAGAGAACTATATCAAATTTTACGTAGTAAAATCCATGCTAGTTGGTTAAATGCAATATTAACTATATATACAATGTCACGTTCTAAATATATATGCAGTGTAACCCTATTTACAATGTAACACTATTTAAATCCATAGAAGTGCTTTAAATATATATAAAATTATAGAAAATGCTTTAAAGTATATACAACATACCTTCGGCGAATATGATGAAAATGTATATCGAGATCTAATTTTGCGCAAAATACGAATATGATTTTTTCTCTCTCTCTAAATCTTTCTCTCTCTAAGCTAATGAAGAATGGCATGAATACATGCATGACTACTTCTTTATATATAATTTTTGGGTTGAAACATAATTTTAATATTTAAATAATCTATAAAAAAAATTAATAAAACTGACTACATGACAAAACACAAAATTTTCTACATTTATTTTACAGTTGCATGGCTCACGTGATATCTCAAAATCATCAATTAATTAATTCTGATGAAATTGACTACTTTAAATATTGTTTGACTCCTTTTTCTGTGCACTCTTGTGACGAGATGACTGCTGACGCTGACATGGACTGCTGCGCTGACATCCATGACTACTCCGCTGATGCCGCTGACGAAATGGGGGGAGGGGGGACCGCATAGGACTGCAAGCTGCAGCATATGACGTAGAGCTCCTTTTTAGGGTAAAAAAGAGAGAATGAACATTATTGCATTTTTAGTATAAAGTGGGTTTCCTTGCATTTATGAATTTTTGGAATGGGTATTTAGTCATAAATTTACTAAAAAGACATTTGTGCAAATTATTTCCTTTAATTGTGAAAAAGGTCAACTTATATGAAACTACGATCTGGAGCATCGAATTACTTGATCAAACGAATATAAACTGTTCTTATTTCTCACACTAAGGGGTGTTCTCATATGATCTCCTCTCTCTCTCTCTCTATATATATATATATGTATGAAGATGAATACTGCAGTTATACAAACATAACATTGTGTTAGAAATAAGAAACTCAAAATGAATGCAGAGCATAGTCATTACACTCAACATTCACACCATAACCACACAAAAAATAAAGGTGAGTTGTCCCAAATATCCAAAAGTAATTTGTCAAAATTTGTCGCTGCTCTCGGTTCCAACTGTTCGGTTTGCTTCTGCCATTCTTGAAGCCAGAGCAAGGATTTCATGCAATCTTTGCCAGTTCCCACCTCTCCTTCCCCAACTCGAATGCATTCCACCACCCTTGTCTACTCTGCTCCAGATTTCTGAAGACATTTCACCTAATCCACCACTTTTCTTGTTTAAGCCGTCTTCATCGCTGTGTTGATCTAAGACTGCTCGAACATCACCCCACACTCCCTTCCTTCCCATCTCAATCTCCTCATCAAAACAAGGAGTGTTTCATAGAAATAACGAACAGTTCTTATATAGCACTTCCTTTTTGGAATGTAGTAGACTTGAACAACTTCGTGACATAACTCAAAGCAAGGTTGTGGTGACCCCAGTCTCTTTGCCACCAAGTTGAAGGAACAATGAAGGTGCATTTAATAGTGGCTACTGCATTCTATAACTTGAGCTTGCCCGACTAAAGGAATATTGTTCTCTGTAATTCAATTAGCTTCCATATTTAGATTTAAATTTGCAAAACCAATCTAGCATTGTGAAGAACCATTACCATAATCCCAACGACCCTGAAACTTAGAGGTTCGGATATTCTCATCTTTAAACAAACTAAAGAAGCACTTGGGGTTTTAAGAAATGCATATAGAGAGAGAGAGAGGAGGAGGAGGAGGAGAAGGAAGAGGAAGAATACATACACATGATGTCAAAAGAATGGCAACAACCATAATGCAAACTCCCCAGGTATCAAAATTCAAAAGAATCACCCATCAGCTCTCGAGCAACGAATATACAAAAAACAGAGACGGGAGCTACAATTAAGAATATAGTAAGAGCCAGTGATCTTACATCTGGTCCAAATATAAATCTTCCTTGAAGGAAAAATATCTACAAGTAGAGTTAGTGAACACGAAAAAAAAAAGTATCAACAGGGGAGAATCTAAACTATTAAGTGTTGCATAATCACGATGTTAAAGACTTAAAGTATGTGTATCAAGTCAATTAAACTTCAAAATACATCTAATCTATGCCTAACAGTCTGATAATTATTAGGGCAAATAGAACATTGTAAACAACGGGTCCAAAAAGAGAACTAATCTGCAGAGAGATAAATAGCATCCAATTCTCAACTTGCCAATCAGTTCCGTTCACTGATGAATTACTAAATGCTGGCTAGAGATTAAACCCAAAAGTAGTTTTTCAAGGAACCTAACCTAAAACCCTTAAAGCAGAACTAGCATGAATTAGCATGAATTGTAGATGTGCTCATTGATCTATAAGCTAAGTTTACTTCTCCAACGAGCAGAATTAATTAACAACAGAAGTGTATCAGCTCATAACACTTCATTTAAACTCTTCCTCATAACTCATTTTTGTTTACAGTAATAGAACATAATAATAGAGGCAAAAGGTTTCATTCGTTATGTTTTTTGTGTCTTTAACAAATGATACAAGAGGGCCTTATATAGTACAAAGAATAAGCTAATTATGGTAGAAATATGTACACCATAATTAAAAGATTTCTACCATAATTAGAAGATACTGCAATCCGTAATTAAATGATAAGATTTCTACCATAATTAGAAGATACTAGAATCCTCTAATTATCTTCCGTAATTAAAGGATAAGATTTCTACCATAATTAGAAGATACTAGAATCCTCTAATTATTTTCATTCCTATCTTTCACACTCCCTCTCAAGTTGGTAGTCAAAGGGTCGGACATACCCAACTTGTCAAGTATATGATGAAACGCTCTTCCAGATATAGCTTTTGTAAGGATGTCTGCCAGCTGATCTTCTGATCGAACAAATGGCAGAGAGATATGGTCATTATCTAGCTTTTCCTTGATAAAGTGTCTGTCGATCTCCACATGCTTGGTTCTGTCATGTTGTACTGGGTTGTGTGAGATACTCACAGCTGCTTTACTGTCACAATAAAGTTTGATATCTTTCGTCTCTAAAAGATCGATCTCAGTCATCAACCTTTTTATCCACAACAACTTGGTTATTCCCTTCACAATTCCTCTATACTCAGCCTCTGCACTTGAAAGCGCTACTACACTTTGCTTTTTGCTTCTCCAAGTCACAAGGTTACCTCCTACAAAGGTTAAGTATCCTACAGTAGATCTCCTGTCTGTTATATTTCCGGCCCAATCAGCATCAGTGTACCCGCAAACTGCTAAGTGATTATTTTTTCTGAAAAAAATCCATTTTTCAGGAGAAGACTTTAAGTATCATATAATTCTGATAGCAGCATTCAAGTGTTCTTCTAGTGGTTGATGCATAAACTGACTTATTACCCCAACATCGTATGCTATATCTGGCCTTGTATGAGATAAGTAGATGAGCTTACCAACAATCCTTTGGTATTGATCTTTGTTAGTCAACTTCCCACTTGAGTCACTCCGAAGACCATGGTTTGTAGTCATTGGTGTGTCTGCTGATTTACAGTCCAGAAGCCCGGTTTCCGTAAGAAGATCAAGCACATATTTTCTCTGAGATAATTATATCCCTTCCTTTGACCTCATTACTTCTATTCCGAGAAAATATTTTAAGCCTCCAAGGTTCTTCATCTCGAATTCTGAGAATAAGTTTTGTTATAGCACCTTGATCTCTTCGTTATCATCGCCGGTAATGATCATATCATCTACATATATAATCAAACAGGTAATTTTGCCATGCTGTTTCTTCAAGAATAGTGTGTGGTCTGAGTTGCTCTGGGTGTATCCGAACTTCTTCTTGACAGATGTAAATCTGCCAAACCATGCTCGAGGTGATTGTTTTAGCCTATACAAAGATCTTTTCAATTTGCATACTTCTCCCTCTTTAAAGTCATCTTCAAATCCTGGTGGTACCTCCGTATACATTTCTATAGTTAAGTCTCCATGGAGGAAGGCATTCTTTACATCAAATTGATGTAATGGCCAGTCACGATTGGCTGCTATAGATAAAAGGACTCTAACAGTATCTAGCTTTGCCACGGGAGAGAATGTTTCAGCATAATCAATTCCATACGCTTGAGTATATCCTTTTGCCACAAGACGTTCTTTATACCTTTCCACTTCTCCATCTGGGTTGTATTTGATAGTGAATACCCATCTACAACCAACAGGTTTTTTTCTAGGGGGTAATTTGCTCTTATCCCATGTTCCATTCTTACTGAGTGCTGCCATTTATATATTCATTGCATCTCGTCATTCTTGATGTTCTTTGGCTTCCTCTGCACTTCTAGGGATCCATGTTTTGGCCAGTTTCTCTGTGAACTTTTGGATTTTCTCGGGTACACATGTTACAAAATTGGTAATGGGGTATTTTGCTTGTTTTGGTTTGTATTCCGGACTATATCTTCGAGGAGGAATGCCTCTGTTATGTCTGGGAGGAAGAGAGTATACCCGCTCATTCTCATTCCGCTCATTGTGACCTGCGGTGTTAGTGTGTGAAGAAATACAACTAGGAGAAGCACATATAGAGTCAGAATTTTGTACCTCTGAATTATTCGATGAGGAAGATATGGGGTTTGGGTTCATTGGCATGGACTGTACATCTTCAATAGTTACCTCTGCAGTCGGTGCAGGATCCCAGTTTTCATGGAATAACCACTCTGACTCGGAATGTAGGTTTTGATTCTCCCCCTCAACAGAGGACTATGGAGTGTCATAAAAATATTCAGTCTCGAGAAAATGACAATCCATAGTGACATATAGCTTTTGGGTTATAGGATCAAAACAACGATAACCTTTTTGATGAACGCCATATCCAAGAAAAACACATTTTACAGCACAGGGATCAAGTTTGGTCCGATGGTTTTTCTAGATGTGAACAAAGACAGAGCAACCAAAAATTCGAGGTTGTATCTTAAGAACAGAGGGCAAGGGGAATTTGTTAGATAAGGCTTGAAGAGGGGTAGTCATATGTAATGCTTTAGTGGGAAGACGATTAAGAAGATAGACAGCAGATGCCACAGCTTCAAACCAAAAACGAGAAGGTACCTTTGATTCCAAAAGGAGGGCTCTAGTGGTTTCCAAGAGATGTCTATTCTTGCGCTCGGCAACCCCATTTTGTTGGGGTGTATAGGGACAGGTAGTTTGATGAATGATTCCACTTGTCTGTAGAAACGACTTTAAATCGTGGTTAACATATTCCCCCCCATTGTCAGATCGTAAGATCTGAATGGTACTTTGAAATTAGGTTTTGACCATTTGGACGAACTCCATAAAACGGTTACAGACTTCGAATTTTTGCTTCAGAAAATACACCCACGTTATACGTGTGCAGTCATCAATAAACAATACAAACCAACGAAAATCAGTGTACATCGATTTCGGGGCTGGACCCCACACATCAGAATGGATAAGAGAGAAAGGCACAGAGTTATTATTCTCAACAGAAGCAAAGGAAGTACGATGACTTTTAGCAAAATGGCATGTGTCACAAGAAATCTTATAGTTATTAGACACTAAAGACGGAAAAAGATGTTTAAGGTAATCATCAGATGGATGTCCCAAGCTCCGATGCCAAAACCAGAGTTGTCTGCCTTGTGAGCCATGAGCCAAATACGATATGCCGCTCTCGGATATGTCATCAACATAGTACAGTCCATCCTTCTCAGAACCACGCCTAATTATTTCCCTCGAACGAATATCCTATAAAATACAGAACGTGGGATATAAGATAACCAAACAATTGAGCTGCTTTGTAACTTGACTGACAGATAACAATTTGTATGATAGTGAAGGAACATAGAGACACTTGTCCAGTTTAATTGTTGGAGAAATTTCAACAGATCCGCTCCCAAGTACAGGAAAAGTTCCGCCATTGTCATTTTTAATAGAAGTCCGGTGTATTATGGGATCTATAATATCATTTTGATCGTACGTCATGGTATCTGTTGCTCCACAATTGAAAATCCACTCGGAATTTAATTTGGATGTCGGAGAGTTAGCACAACTATTAAAACAAAATGAGGATGAAGGCAAATCGGAAATTTCCATACCATTTAATAACCTACCCTCTCCATCATTTCTTTTACCTTGCGTCGTCGATCCCTTTTTTTCCTCGATTATATTTGACTTCAATTGTTTGCCGTCGTCGGAAGCAAAGGCAGCGACGCCGCTGGTAGAGGACAGGCCGATGGTCTCGCCACCGCTGGTAGCCACATTTGCGCTGCCGTGAGGCATGGATCCAGTCGTTCGGCTGTCGTGGTTCCGCTGTCTGTGCCGATTCTCATCCCCCAACACTCCGGGTACCCATGTAATTGGAAGCAAGTGTCCTTAGTGTGCTTGTGTTCCGCCGCAGTGAGAGCAGTGAAGCTATTAGATATGAGTCAGTAGATGATACTCAGTTGTTGTTCGGTTAAAAGAAAATTGGGGGAAATCATAGTAGTACTATGGAATTGAAGATCCCAAAACCTAGCTGATATCAGTAGATTAGTGTGTCGTTAGGATTAGCTGATGTATAGGTTAGACTTGTTGTAATCGTTTTTATATTCTTGTCTAAGTCCTGTACGGGGTAATTGTTGAACTGATCTTCTGTCGAAGATACTTTTCAGAACCCCACGTCATCAGTGTAATCGCTTTGCGTTCTTGATCATCACCGAGTAAACCTCGGTAGAAGCCAACCCAAAGCTGATAAGCCATCGCAGAAGAACTCATGCAAGCCCGGTACCTTCGTTAGCCGCCGGTGACCTACTCAGTAGATGCCCTGTCAGTCGACTCAGCTGAAGAAGACAGAGACTTTTCAGTCTACTGTATCCTACGGAAAGCGACCCAGCTATTCAAGTCTTTTCGAGAAGTTCAACAGAAGACATACGAGGTCGTTGAACGGTCAACTCTGACATTCTCACCAACTACAAACCTCGACCAATGAGAAGCCGACAACGCTTACCTACTCTACATAGTAAAGCTGCTCTCATGAACAGTGCATTAACTGCCCTGCTGCAACAAGTTCGAATTATGGCCGTTTTCCTTGGAAGCTTGTGACACGTGGCATCGTCGTCTCCAACGGACATATGTCATAACTCACAACTATAAATAGAGAAGTTTTTGAAGCTCCGAGTGACGGAATTTTGAAGGGACAAGCTCAAGTTCACAAACGCTCTAGAACACTCAAGATCATCCAGAGGAAAACTTGCGTACTTAGAAGATTTCTCAGTTTTTCTCTCTAGAGTTCTTAGATCCCTTTCTTCTCTAGACTAAGCTCATTGTCATATTTATAGATTAGATTCGAAGGAGTTCACATTTAGTGAATTGTTCTTATTGTAAGAACTCCTTCTCAGTTGGAGAATATTCCCTTCCCTTTCAGACTTAGGTTTGGATTGTAAACTCGCTAAGGACTATAACTTAGAGGGAAATGTCCAGTGCACAGTATCCCTGCTGAGGCTTGCTCAGAATTATCAACAAGTTCTCCTGCTTTGTTCAGGACCGTGGACGTAGGATCTTGCGTATCCGAACCACGTTAAATCGCTTGTGTTCTTTTACTGTTTTATTGCATAGCATTCAACTGACTTGAAAATCATAAGCTTGCATAAAACGTATTTTATAAAGCGCATGACCCAAAAGATTTAATTTGCTAAAACGTGTTTTCAAAAGAGACGAATTCCGGGCCCCACACTTTTCGCACAACAGTCTCCGACTAATTCTCAAAAGTACCGACAACGATCGGTAGGAGAGAGCTCGCAGGCCGACTCACTCGTCCCGCGATCGAAGGCTTATTTGGCACTGTTCATCGGTTGCAATCAACGGCTTCACTGACCTTCATTGAGAAAAAGAAACTGAGCTCAGGTGTATTCACCCCCCCCCCTCTACACCTGACTTATCGTCTCCGGACCAACAATTGGTATCAGAGCACACGGTGTTCAACTGATCGCCGGTTCTGAAATACTGGTCCTCTCGAACTGATCCTGAAAACCGTTTTCACTGCATAAGCATCTTTTCCGCATCCTTATACTCTTACTCTTACGATGTCTGATATGTCAGGTATTAGGATGGTACCGATGTTCTCAATAGAGAACTACACGGTATGGCACGTACGTATGGAGGCAGACCTAACGTCACTCCACGACAGCATGTCAGATGTCCTAGAGTCAGGACCAATCATTCCCATGATTGACAGCGTAGTATTTGCTGCTGGAGGAGGCGCGGGAGCACAAACTGGTGCTAAGGTTCCCAAAGATAAATCTGCCTTCACGCCTGAAGAAAAGAAGTTGCACAACCTTGACCGAGTTGCACGTAATGCCATACTGACTACGCTCAGTGACTCACACCTCGGAAGGGTACAGGATTGGAAAACGGCGAAAGAGCTATGGGACGCCTTGGCCGCATCTTGAGCCATGGAACCCCTCGGATCAAAGAAAATAAGCTCGAGCTAGAGCTTCGAAGTTCGACGCCTTTGCAATGGAGCCTCATCGAAACCATTGACGAGCCGAGTGTCGGATTCACCAATCAAGTCAATGTCATCAATGGGCTGGGGAGGTCGTTCACCAATAAGGAGATGGACACCAAGATCTTGAGAGCGTTACCCCGACAGAAGTGGCTTCCTTTTGCTACTTATTTACGTCGCTCTGATCTAAATGCTCTAACTCCTGATGTTATATTTTCAAAATTAAAATCGGAGGAATTCGAGCATAGCCTACCCCAAAAGTGCTTAAGCGCTCCACGGTGACACACGGTTCGACCATGCCTTCAAGGCAACAATGGCAAGAACACAAGAGCCAAGCCTATTTCCTCAAGCAAAGTTGTGGCCACATCAGTAGCAAAGTCTTCCGAGACTCCAGGCCCTGATCAGCTAGCACTTAGAAAGTCAGAAAGTTGAGGAAATACAACCGAGATTCTTCTTCAGGTAAGAAAGACTATCATAAGAAAGAAGAATCTAATCCTTCTACCGAATGCGGGAAATCGGAGTTTGCCGCGTCCGTCTAAAGACTCACTGGTAAGAGCAAAGCAGAACATCCACCGCTACAACCGCAAGAAGGAGGGACACTATCGGTATGATTGTCCCGAACTCTCACCGCTCAAAGAGCGGAATGGCGAGCCAGAAGAGAAAAATTTGCCAAGCGAAGGCAAGGCCTACATAGCCGGAGAGATATCCGACAACTCAATTGAAGAGGATACATTCATGTATTCTTCTGAAGATGAAGCTGCATTCGTAGCTGTTGAAGTCGGAGAGAAGGTTCCCGAGGAATCCCGTGAACAAATGTCGATAGCCGGAGAAGAGGCCGAGGTAAATTCTAAACTTAATATTACCTCTTCTTCACACAGCACACACGACACGTGCTCGGTCTCAGATGATCCTCTAGATGTGGTCAAGCCTACGACGATCTACTAGAGGAACAGATTCAGCTGAGCAGAGAGTTCAGCAGAACCATCCACGAACTAGAACAGGTAAAGGCTGAGAATCAAAGACTTTCTTCTGATTGTCAGGTCTCTACTGAGTCAGAGAATCTAGTTACGAGACTCAAGAAAGAGATTGAATCTCTTATGACTAAGTCTCAGCTTCAAGAGACTCAGATCTCAGTCCTGACTAAGGACAATTCTGAGAAAGAGACTGAAATAGCCCAACTCAATCAGAAA
Organism: Lavandula angustifolia; assembly: GCA_028984105.1. Classification (NCBI taxonomy): domain Eukaryota; kingdom Viridiplantae; phylum Streptophyta; class Magnoliopsida; order Lamiales; family Lamiaceae; genus Lavandula; species Lavandula angustifolia. The sequence continues at coordinate 17,784,364 of CM054817.1, forward strand.
CTCTCAAACGTACAGAAGGACTATGATTCTCTCAGGAGAAGTGATGAGGTCTGGAGAGGACTGACGACTGAACAGTACCTGGGAGCTAAGGAGAAGCTAGAAAGCATGCTCAGAGCACAACGACCAACTACTGTAAAAGAAGGCCTTGGTTATATTCACGAAGCTTCCACTTCTAAAAGCTCGGGAATCGGGCCGATAGGTTCGTCGTGGGGAAACTGCAAACTGCTGACACTACACCTCAGGCGAAGAACAAACAGAAAATGATTGCACCTCAGCCGAGAAATCATAAGAAACAACTGACAAATGGTTCCTGCCCCAGGACACCGTGATCAAATTCAGATGGGCAGAACAGTACAGAGAGCCATTATATGAGCATCCGGCTCAGTACGGCTCGTACTACTATGAGCCCAGGGTCGGGAGAAGCGCTAAGACTCGAGAAGAAGAAAGCGCCTGAACCCAAAATCATCAGCAGAAAGTCAGTATCTCCAAGTCCTGTGGAGAAGAAAGCTGACAAGGTTCAGAAGAAGAAGTCTCAGACTTCTAAGGTTCCTAGACAGATCTGGGTTCCGAAATCACCTACTAACCAGTAAGGACCCAATCGAACCAAAGGGTACCTAAAAATGCCTCTGTTTTGCGAGGTGCATAAGGACCCTTGGATAGTGGACAGCGGCTGCTCGAGACACATGACTTACCGGAAGAGCCTCGCCGACCAACCGCATACAAGAAGATGGTCCCGCACTGAATTCGGTGACAACTCCAAAGTGCTATACAAGGGGATACGGAACGCCGACAATTGGGACCGCCACGCCTAAGAGTAATATATGTTGAAGGACTTCAACATAATCTCCTTTCGATCGATCAATTCCGTGATAATCTTAATAGAGTAATCTTTGACGCCGGTTTTCGTGATATTGTTGACAAATCTACGGGGAAAACGGTGTTATCGTGTTCGCGGAGGAAAAACATCTATATTGCGGCATCGGAAAACCGCAGTAACCCGAGGCTTGCTTACTAGCACGAGACAAAATCGGTGACAAGTCGGGATGGCTATGGCACAAGAGACTCCACCATCCGAACTTCAAGACCATGAACAAGCTAGCCAAGAACTCCAAAGTCAGAGGACTGCCCAACGAATCGTTAGTTAAAGACAGAAATTGTGAAGCATGTCTGAAGGGAAAGCAAAAAAAGAGTAGCAATCCACCTATTCCGTCACCTTCCACTGATGGAATCCTTCAGCTGTTGCACATGGACCTATTCGGGCCAGTCTCTCCAGTGACTATAAGAGGCAAGAAGTATGCCCTCGTCGTTATTGACGACTACTCGAGATATACTTGGGTCATCTTCATCGCCAATAAATCTGATGTTCAAACTGAGTTGCCCAATCTGCTGAAGAAACTCAGTGTGGAAAAGGACATCAAGATTCAAAGAATTCGCTCGGACAGAGGAACAGAGTTTCTAAACTCAGTAGTTAAGACATAATGCAATAAAGAGGGAATTAAGCACGAGACATCAGCTGCACGCACCCCTCAGCAGAATGGACTTGCTGAACGAAAGAACAGAACACTCAAAGAAGCAGCAAGAACGCTCCTCGCAGATTCTGGACTACCCTCGAAGTTCTGGGCTGATGCTACTGACACCGCCTGCTATACTCAGAATCGCTCACTACTCACTCAGCAACACATGAAGACACCATATGAATTATGGAAAGGGAGAATTCCTTCTATTTCTCATTTTCATATTTTCGGTTGTCCTTGCTTTATCCACAATAATGGGAAAGATCAGCTGAAGGTCTTTGATAGCAAATCTGATCAAGGAGTTTTCTTAGGTTACTCTCGAGTCAGTAAAGCCTTCAGAGTCTTTAACTATCGGACTCTTTGTGTGGAGGAAAGCCCTCATGTTGTTTTTGATGAATTTGTTAACGAGAACGAGGAAAGAAACAGAGTCAAATATTGATGATGTCGGCAGCAAGCTACAAAGATCTCGGACTTACCGATAAAGCCGAAAAGATCCAAAGATTGTTGGGATGATGAGTCGGACGATGAACAAACTCGGGACTCAACCAACAATCGATGTAGCTGACCTAGTTGATTCTATCGAACGTAATCAACAACAGGTAACATCGGTCGATGAGGAAGCCCCGATGGTAACCGAGACCTCTACCGAGAACATAAAACCCGTGGGGAACGATTAATGTTCCCGAGCTAAATGCCCCGAACACGGAAACTCGGTAGATCCTAACCTTCTTACCGAATTGCTACGATTACGAACGGTACTCATCGAAATGCCTAACACTCCTACCGATCGCGTGCGAAGTAGTATCGAAGAAGAAGCCCGACTCGGGCGTTCGTGGCTCGATGCTCATTCTTCGGATCTTATCATTGGAGATCCATCAGCAACTATAAGGACGAGATCAAGATTAAGTCAAGGAGAAAGCTCACTTTACTCTTGTTTTTCCGTCTACGTAAGAACTTCGATCGATAGAGGACGCACTTAAAGATGCCGATCGGGTCATTGCTATGCAAGAAGAGCTGAACCAGTTCGTCAGAAATGAAGTATTGGAGCTTGTTGACAGACCTAGACATCAGCACGTGATTGGTACTAAGTGGGTCTTCAAAAACAAGCGAGATGAAAACAACGTCATTGTCAGAAATAAAGCAAGACTAGTTGCAAAGGGATACAAATCGGGCGTAAGGAATTGATTTTGATGAAACGTTCGCTCCGGGCCGCTAGATTGGAAGCCATTCGTCTATTCCTAGCTTATGCAACACATCAAGGCTTCAAAGTCTATCAGATGGATGTAAAGTCAGCTTTTCTGAACGGCGTATTGAAGGAAGAAGTCTACGTGGAACAACCGCCCGGCTTTCAGCAGGGACATTAGGTGTACAGACTTAGGAAAGCTCTGTATGGGTTAAAACAAGCACCCAGGGCTTGGTATGATACCCTAGTAGACTTTCTACTTCAGAAAGGTTTTCAGAAGGGGACAGTAGATCGCACCCTATTTAACATAAAGTCAGGAGATGACATCCTACTGGTGCAAATCTACGTGGACGACATCATTTTCGGCCGCGAAATGAGACCATATGCCCAGCTTCGAGAAGATGATGAAAGAGAAATTCGAGATGTCCATGATGGGAGAGATGAATTATTTCCTTGGATTTCAAGTGAAGCAATCACCTGAAGGAATCTTCATCAATCAAGCCAAATACACTCGCGACCTTCTCAAAAGATTCGGCTGCGACTCCAGCAAGCCAGTCAAAATCCCCATGAACACGAACTTTAAAATCGATCTAGACAAAGAGGGAGCTTCTGTTAACTCTACTGACTATAGAGCTATTATAGGCTCTTTACTTTATTTAACAGCTAGCCGTCCTGACATAACTTATGCTGTAGGTGTATCCGCAAGATTCCAAGCAGATCCCAAGCGAAGTCATTTAGACTCAGCGAAGAAGATTCTGCGCTATTTAAGAGGAACACCCGATCTTCGGGTTATGGTATCCCGCCTGATGATAACTTAATACCGACGAAGTTATTCGATGCCGATTATGCGAGGATGCGGGATAGATCGAAAGTCAACTTCCGGAACTTGTCAGTTCCTAGGCAGCAAGCTGATTTCTTAGTTTTCAAAGAAGCAGCATTCAGTAGCAACGTTTACTACTGAAGCTGAGTACATGGCTGCAGGAAGTTGTTGTGCCCAAATCCTTTGGCTTCGACAACAACTTAGAGATTATGGTATAACTCAGGATGAAGTGCCCATCTACTGCGACTCCACAAGTGCAATTGCCATAACACAGAACCCAGTTCTACATACCAGATGCAAGCACGTGGATATCCGACACCACTTCATCAGAGACCATGTCGAGAAGAAGGATATTAGGATGGAGAAGATCCATACTGACAAGCAAAGGGCAGATATACTGACCAAACCACTAGCTGAGAACAAAGTTCGGAGAACTATCACCGAGCTAGGTCCTCTTGGATCCCACCGAGATGCGTCAGTAGATGCCGACTACTGAGAACATCATTGCCCAACAATTGGTAACAATTGGTATTAGCATAAGGAATCAGTACGACAGGTCAGATAAATAAGTACAGTGACTCAGTTGGGAAATTCACACTGTACACAGCAAGGGGGAACATAGTTATCAGCATGACAACCATTCTCCTTATACATAACGGTAACCAGCTGATAAGTTCAGCTGAAGAGGTTTGCGTAATTTTGTGTACTTATTTTTTTTGAAGCATGCTCGCATTTATTGCATCAGTCGCTCACACTCAGTAGTTAATGTGCATTCATTTCCCGCCATTAATAGTTTAAGGAAAGGTCAGTAGGAAACCTTAACCTGAGTAATTAATGTTGTCTGTCGCGCATTTAATGCATGTCTTCTCACTTACCTTTATTACGTAGATCTATGTTTTACGCGGCTTTGGTAATCATTCCTTTTTTTTAACATTAAATCTTAGCCGTCCATAGTTATGAAAGATTAAAACTCAGTCGTTAGATTAAAACGTGTAATCAAGCCAATATATATACAAAATCTTTCATCTTCTATCATTCGTTACTTTTCGCCATTTTCATACCTTACGAGCTTTACTCGCAATCAGTTTCTACTTCTTATGACTACCTTGCCTGTGCATCTTTCAAGCTCTAATACTCGGTAATGTATTAAAATCTGCTGATAACTACTAACTTACTCTATTTTCAAGTGCTAACAAGTTATTTTGCAGATTTCTATGGCGATCGTACAGACTCCTGAACCTATAGTGGAGATCATGACCATCCGGATTCAGTTCGAACCCACAATGACTTTCCGCCAGGTGGATATCCCATAACTGGAACCGATGTTCGATGCTCTGGAGAGGTCTGGGTTGGAGACCCTCGTGACCAAGCATCCCCATGCTAGTCTGCCGAGGCAAGTGGCGGAGGCATATTTCAACTGGAATTCAGTGGCTGCCGAAGGAGAAGAAGCCTCATTTTCTTACATGGAGGAGACTAATCTGAACAAGTGGAAGGCGTCTCAGAAGACCTTCAACATCCGAGAGGCTCACGGTCCTCGCGTTTCAGCCTTCCTAATTCCGGAATCTCCCTATTGGATATAAGGAGAGGGAGATCAACGCTTATGTGCAAAAGTTCTGTGGACGCAGTGATCTGACGTTCAAGACAGCTCTCCCGAGGAATCTCTTGCTACCTCAGTACAGAGGTTTAGCGTATGTGGTCTCGCACATACTGACAAGCTCAGCTGGATCGTACGATCAACTGTCCAAGCCAAGGATTCAGCTGATGATGCCTATTGATGATGGAGTAGAAGTGAACTGGGCTGACTATTATACAACTCAGATGAAAGCCCAAGCCCAAAAGTTCACTACGCTACCCATTGGCGAGAGGAGGTTAGCCAGTGTGGGTAAACTTCTATTCGGGACCAAGATGTCAGTCCTAATAGAGAGTGTTGTACAGAGGAACTCAGCTTTTGAAGACTCAAAGCTGTACAACACTAAGCTGATAAAGTTTCAGACTAAAGAAGCGACGGAGAAGTCGATTGGCAAAGGGCCACCTGAGCAAAAGAGAGCTGCTCCTGTCTTGCCATCTCCCGCTGACGTGCCCAAGAGGAGGAGGCTTAATAGGCCACGACCAGCTGAGGTCACTATGGCTCAGCCAATAACCATCTTAGCACAGGCTCCTCCTCCACAACAAGATGAGCATATCTTAGACTCCGACACAGGGATTGAAGGAGCAACCCTCAAGGAGAAAGCTCAAGTCATCAGCTCCGAGGACACACAGTCGGACGTTAGGGAACCGACTGAGGAGAATACGACTGAGTGGACAGCTATTTACACCACTCGTCTCCGTGCCGCAGCTGAAGTACAGGATCATATTCCTGAGATCGCTGGGCACTCAGACTTAGTCGACAAAGCCATCAGGGCTAGGGTTCAAATGCTTCTAAGATTTCTGAGTTGGGATATTCTAGAAGACATAATCAAAACCCACTCAGTTCTCTACCTGCACGATGAGGAGCAGAAGCTACAAGAAGTAATAGGGTACGGAGAACCAGCTGACTTAGCTACTATTAAAGATCTCAGAGCCGCAATGCTTTACCTTCTAAGCTTGCGAGAGTCAGTCCCTGGTAACACTCCTCCACCCCCATCTCCTCCTGCTGATGATAAGAAAGATGATGATGATAACAATCAGAGGAAGGATCAGACACCGAAGGATACAGAGTTGGGAGGCTCTGCTGAGGTTTCAACTCCCCGTGAGAAGAGCAATTCACCACATCCTGATACATCAGGTGATGCTCAAGATGCACCGAAGTACAGTAGGGAGCAGCTCCTCACATTTTCTGAGCAGAGGCTCGGAACCAGCTCGTACCAGATACAACCTATCGGTTCCGTGTCCTCAAAGTCCATAAATAAAGCCATTCGACGCCAAGGAGAGAAAAACAGACTTTTGGCTAAGGACGTCCATCTGAAGTGGACAAAGTATACCAAGGCTCAGACACAGAGCTTAGATAGAATAGCTGCTGACATCTCAAAGACTCCAGTACCTACTCCTCAACCCAACTTTCGGGAGATTATTGAGGCGGCCTTAGCGGCTCGTAAAGTCGATCTAGAAGCTCGAGTCGGCAGTTGCTCCGTAATCGCGAGAAGATATTTTCGGGAGCAGTGACTCAAGCTCTCACAACCGTTAAGCTCGAAATCGATGAACGGAATAAGATTGCCACCTCTAGCCTTCGAAATCTATTACCCAACGGAGCGGAGGCTACGAAACTTATTCGGAAAGAAATGACGAGAATCGCAGGATCGGGCTCGCTGAAACTCCGTCCGGAGTTAGCCGCACGACTTAAAACATCTAGAGCCGATCAAGAAAAAGACTAGGAATTATATTGCGATCTCGTCAAGGACTTCGAATCCACGAAAGAACTCGGATTAAGGATTCGGTCCACAATGTGGAAAGAGACATTCAAGCCATCCGCACCCAACTCTCCAAGGCAGATGCTGCCAAAAAGGGGGAAGGTATTATGAAGGATGAACCTGATACGGATATGGCTGATGTCCAAATAGTAGAGGGTGGTCAGGAGGAAGGACCCTCTAATGCTCAGACTTAGGGGGAAGGTATTCAGGCGGAACAACCCTCAACTGCTCGTGCTCAATCCTCAGCCGCTCAGGCTGAAGATACTTCAGGGGTTCTGCTGCTCGAATTTCCTCTAGAACCTACACCCATCTCATCTTCTGCCGCTCACATAGAAGATGTTGCTCACTTCGTTGAGCAAAGAGTCTGAAGGAGAACAGACTCCTCCGCATAGGCCGGGGAAGGAGACTGCTACTGCTATTACTCCTCCTTCCTCCTCGGTCCAAAAATTCAAATCTAAAGCGGAGCAAGAGGCTTATGACCTCAATATTGCCCAACAGCTACAAGATAAGCTGGACCGAGAGCGTCAGCTTGAAGAAGCAGCAGAAGCAGGAAAGAAGCCCAAGGGCAAAGCTGTTAGGGGCAAAGGCAAGAAAAAGGTCGAATCAGTCGAAGAGCAGAAGAAGAAAGCCCAAGCAGATTTTGCTAAGGCTCTTCCGACTGAGATCCCAGCTACTACTCAGAGCATTCCCACTCCTACTCTAACACCTGAGCAGATAGCGGAAGATCAAGCGACCTGGGAGGCGACGCTGCAAGGCCTAAATATCAGACGAGGAGACTGTAGGGCAGCGGCTCTCCGAGAAAAGAAAAGAATGGCTGATATGGCTAAGATGATAAGCCTATCCAAGAAGCCAGCAGATGATCCCAGAAGACAAATCCCAAGAGGATCAAGGAAGAGAACACCTCTCGCCAAGAAGGACTCAGTTGTTCATGTCGATCGATGGGTTCCGGCTGAGGTTAATGATCAATGGGAAGAACTTAAAGAGTAATTTATCAAAGGCTACTATGTTTGGGGATTCTATCCTCGAGAGCAACCTATCGATCAAGCCTTTGATGAGTTCATGTTTCTGTACAATCCAGAGCTGAGGGAACAGCTCAAGGAGATCATGAAGAGACAGAATATTCCGTTTAGAGCTCCAGCTTTCAGGCGCATCCCACCTCCTAGAACTGCGTGCGGAGTTCTATGTACGAAGGACATAGAAGATGAGGTTAGTGCTGCAGCATTCCGCTTCAACCCGAGTGTCCACCTTGCTGAAGACGACGAGGATATCCAGACTCTGAGGAAGAGAATCTATTTATACTATCGTCTGGAACCTCCCATGGACAGATCTGCAGGATTCAAGGAATGCACTCAAGCCTTTAGGCGTCTGTAGTCTTTCTCTTTTCTATCTTTTGTAATAGTGATAGGAACCTGTACTTCATTGATTATATATATCAGTTCCTATTGCTTGTCAGACAATTACTCATTGTCTTTCAGCTCTTTGCATTGTGTTTTCACGACTGATCACTAAGTGATCTGACACACACTCACAGTCAGTTTCTCTGATTTTGCCTATCTCCCACCTACTGAAGTATTGAAATTCCTTTATTTTTTTCTTTCCCTCAGAATGTTGTAAGGGGGAAATTGTTGTCAGTAGGATAGTATCTTTTATAGACTTAAGAAGTTTAAGAGGTAGAGGTAGAGGTTTTGGCATCATCAATTAGGGGGAAATTGTTGGATATGAGTCAGTAGATGATACTCAGATGTTGTTCGGTTAAAAGAAAATTGGGGGAAATCATAGTAGTACTATGGAATTGAAGATCCCAAAACCTAGCTGATATCAGTAGATTAGTGTGTCGTTAGGATTAGCTGATGTATAGGTTAGACTTGTTGTAATCGTTTTTATATTCTTGTCTAAGTCCTGTACGGGGTAATTGTTGAACTGATCTTCTGTCGAAGATACTTTTCAGAACCCCACGTCATCAGTGTAATCGCTTGCGTTCTTCGATCATCACCGAGTAAACCTCGGTAGAAGCCAACCCAGAAGCTGATAAGCCATCGCGAGAAGAACTCATGCAAGCCCAAGTACCTTCGCGATCGCCGCTGACCTACTCGGTAGATGCCCCGTCGACCGACTTAGTCGAAGAAGACAGAGACTTTTCAGTCTACTGTATCCTACGGAAAGCGACCCAGCTATTCAAGTCTTTTCGAGAAGTTCAGCAGAAGACATACGAGGTCGTTGAACGGTCAACTCTAACATTCTCACCAACTACAAACCTCGACCAATGAGAAGCCGACAACGCTTACCTACTCTACATAGTAAAGCTGCTCTCATGAACAGTGCATTAACTGCCCTGCTGCAACAATTTCGAATTATGGCCGTTTTCCTTGGAAGCTTGTGACACGTGGCATCGTCGTCTCCAACGGACATATGCCATAACTCACAACTATAAATAGAGAAGTTTTTGAATCTCCGAGTGATGGAATTTCGAAGGGACAAGCTCAAGTTCACAAATGCTCTAGAACACTCAAAGATCATCCAGAGGAAAACTTGCGTACTTTGAAGATTTCTCAGTTTTTCTCTCTAGAGTTCTTAGATCCCTTTCTTCTCTAGACTAAGCTCATTGTCATATTTATAGCTTAGATTCGAAGGAGTTCACATTTAGTGAATTGTTCTTATTGTAAGAACTCCTTCTCAGTTGGAGAATATTCCCTTCCCTTTCAGACTTAGGTTTGGATTGTAAAGTCGCTAAGGACTATAACTTAGAGGGAATCGTCCGGTCGCACGTATCCCTACGTGGCTTGCTCGAGAATAATCAACAAGTTCTCCTCGCTTTGTTCAGGACCGTGGACGTAGGATCTTGCGTATCCGAACCACGTTAAATCGCTTGTGTTCTTTTACTGTTTTATTGCATAGCATTCAACTGACTTGAAAATCATAAGCTTGCATAAAACGTATTTTATAAAGCGCACAACCAAAAGATTTAATTTGCTAAAACGTGTTTTCAAAAGAGACGAATTTCGGGCCCCACACTTTCCGCACAACAGTTTCCGACTGATTCTCAAAGTACTGACAACAGTCAGTAGGAGCGAGCTCAGTAGCTGACTCACTCTGTCCCGCGATCGAAGGCTTATTTGGCACTGTTCATCAGTTGCAATCAACAGCTCAGCTGACCTTCATTGAGAAAAAGAAACTGAGCTCAGGTGTATTCACCCCCCCTATACACCTGACTTATCGTCTCCGGACCAACAGAAGCTTTTCTTTGTCGGCGGGGCGGGGTGATGACTTCCCGTAACTGTCTGACTGTCCTTTTCCTCTTTGGACACCTTTTGCGACATGAGCTTCGCCGGGGTGGTGATGTTGGTCGTCCGGTGTCATCATAACGCCGATTCAGAGTGATTCACGGCGTATGGTGGCGTATGCGGCAGCGAGAGATGGAAGGGGATCGTGATTTAGGATTTCCCTTCGTACTGGGTCAAATCGATCATTAACGCCAGCTAAAAATTGGTACAGTCTCCCTTCTTGTGTAAGTTTATTATAGAGGTGTATATTGGCTTCTCCTGAAAATCTGTTTGGTTGTCTCTGATCGATTTCTGCCCATATGGCCTGTAATTGACTAGAGTATTGTTCGAGAGTTTGATTACCTTGTTTGGTTTGGCTTGCCCGAATCATCAACTCGAAGATTTGCAGGTAATTCGTCCCACTGTTGTAGGTTGTTGCAATACCATCCCACAATGTGTGGGTCAGTTGACATCTTGTAGAAAATTAGGAACCAAACTTGGTTTGATGGAGTTGATGATCCATCCTTTCACGACATTATCAATCATATCCCAATTGTGAAATTTGGGATCATTGATTGGAGGGGCTGGAGGCTCGTCGGTGATATGATTGCCTCGGCCTCGTCCTCTGATAAACATGGCCATCAATTTGGACCATATGAGGTAATTTCGATCGTTTAACTTCACGTTTACCATTAACGGTGAAGTTTCGGTAGTCGGATTCTGATTCATGGTTGTTTTCTGGAGGTATTGGAGGATGGATAGAGAATGTTGGGATCGGATGATTGGGACAGAGAAGTGTCGGTTTGTTCGGTATGTTCGGTCATGGTAGATGATGATGGCAGGGTTTTGAATCAGTTATGAGGATCGGAACTCTGCTCTGATACCATGTTTACAGTAATAGAGCATAATAATAAAGACAAAAGGTTTCATTCATTATGTTTTTTGTGTCTTTAATAAATGATACAAGAGGACCTTATATAGTACAAAGAATAAGCTAATTATGGTAGAAATATGTACACCATAATTAAAAGATTTCTACCATAATTAGAAGATACTGCAATCCATAATTAAATGATAAGATTTCTACCATAATTAGAAGATACTAGAATCCTCTAATTATCTTCCGTAATTAAAGGATAAGATTTCTACCATAATTAAAAGATATTAGAATCCTCTAATTATTTTCATTCCTATCTTTCACAATTTTCTCATTACCAAGAGCTACTACAACTTTCTTCAAGAAAAATATACACAATCCACAAAGATAACAGTATACTCTATTTCAAACCAATTCTTAACTTCAAACAAATAACCAAATAACTCATCTGGTGTGAATCTACAAAAATAAAAGATAGAACCAAATAACCATGGTTATCTTTCACATTAGTTCCTGCAATTTTATCTAAACCTAAAACAATAACAAAAAAGATGAACTTGAAAATCTCAAACTACTCAAGAACCCCAAACAGATATTCAGGAATAAGAAAATAATTAAACTCAAATTGTTGCCTTTCCAAGCCTGATATAGCCATAGCTCATCCGGTCCAGTTTGGTATTCAAATAACTTGTCGGATCCCTTCGGAGGAGGAAATACATACATTTAGTATTTTTCTCTTCTCTCGCCTTGTTTTATCAAATTTCAACACTAAGTTCAAATCTTTAGCATAAATCCCTATCCAAATCTAATTCAACATATATTGCTAAAAATCATAATCAAACCAAATATATGCAACACTAGAATGAGCAGCAGACAGAGCAGAAACTGGGCCCTCCGGCAAATGGAAAGGGCACGTTCGGGGAAATGAGAATTTATGTTTCTTTTACTTCTATACTCAACTTTGAGAGAGTGTTTGCCGCTTTTTCTTTTTATTTTCTCCCCCCGTCTCGAGTGTCCAAGCTTTACGGGAACGACCGAACTGACTCATCGCTATTTGATTGGATGTTTGACAAAGTGGGCCCCTTGGAACAAGTCCACAGATCATTACCTGCGCTCATGCCATGAATATTCAAAGGATTAATTTTTGAAAAAATTCAACTTTGAGAAATAAATCGAATGATTTCCTGAACTTCAAACTCATTACATCCAAAATTTAAAATTTGTGTAATTAATAAAAGAGTGCTTTCGCGGAATCGTTACTATGTATATTAAGACATTTTTCATTTTTCATTAATTATTATGCTTTGAATGTATTTTTATTATCTTTAATTTAATATAATTGGAAAGTATTTTTTTAATATATTCATACAATTAGTTAAATAGTCGAAACCTTGGTGTGAAGAACAACCGATCTAGTTTAGTGCCAGTTCTACTACTAAGCAACTGGACTCGATCTGGTCTTCTCTAATATCTGAAAAACATTGAGAAAAGTAAATCACATACTCCCTCCGTCCCTTTATTACTCTCTTACTTTTCTAATCGGGTTGTCCTGCTATTATTGTCATCTTTCCTAAAATAGCAAAAAACTACTTTTAAAAAAAATGAAGTGGATCCCTCCTACTTAATACTCATCCCCACATTATCAAATTTTCTCTCTCCAAAAATCTATCTCTCATACGATTTTCGTTCCACTCCGTACTCGAAAATTTATGATTTTTAACTTTTTGGAAACTTAAAATTATTTCTTAAAATACAATACGAAAAAAAACCGATTGCCTCAACTATGACCTGCAAAAATTTGGATAAATTCTCATTTATTCCACCAACCACTCCTAAAAAATTGTGCTCATTTCTTAATACAATTAAAACTCATAAAATACATACTTAAACAAAGTTTCTTAATCTCCGTGCTGAAACCAAAGGAGACAGTACTAGCGCGACAGAGAGAGTATTATAAAACATATGAACAATCTCATTTCTAACATCATGCTTAGGTCTTTTAAAAATTAGAACTGCCCTTAGTCTACTTAGTTATTTAATAATGTTTGAATGTGTTGTGAGTTAAACACAGTTCTTGCCTCTTGGCTGAGGCTAAGAATTGGGTCGATTTCGGGTAGCTGTAATTGATATTTCGATTATCAGAAACCGAAAATGATAAAAAATTGCTAACCGTAGCCAATACCGACTAATAATGCGATTAGCCAATAGCCGATTGGTTCGGTCTCGATTAGTCCACTTAACCGATAATCAAACCGATTTGGTTAAAATTTTGAAAAAAGTTAAACTAATTAAATAAGAGGTCCTCATCGTTAAGCGAGAAATCCTACCAATTTTTCAAATAAAACTTAGTAAGTTGATACCTAAAAATATACTCCCTCCGTCCCACCGAGCTTGTCCACTTTCTATTCGGTGTGGTAATTTAGAAAAATTGGTGTAAGTTGATAAATGTGTGGGACTCATACACTAATTAATAATTTAGAATTGGATTGTGAAGTAGAGGTGTTAAACTCATTTAATTAATTAATATTTTTGAGTTGATTTGAGTTGTTAAAGATGTGGGACCTACTTTCTTTTTTTAAAACTAAACAAATTGGGTGAGACAGCTCGAAAAAGAATACTGAACATGTTCGATGGGACGGAAGGAGTACTAATTTTGTTTTGATACATGAAATCTCTTGGGAGATGATGTATTTATAGTTTCCTTTTGTCCAGCGAGTCTGACTCCTATCCGATGCTGGACTACCGATTGCGCCTCTCTTTCTTTCTTTCCTTCTTATTATTACTAAAGCGAAAACTGCTGAAGTGCTGCCGCACTTATCCCACATCGATTTGAAGTTTAGTGGGAAATTCTCTATATATATCCCTCTTCTCCCCACGTCTCAATCGCATTTATAATAGTATTGACGCTTTTCGGTTAACCAACCATAATCCGATAGGTTAGCCACATCTGAATGAAGTTTAAGATTCAAATTGGAATACCAATCCGAAACCGATAGTTGTGATGTTCATGTGATCTCGAAAACGAAAACCATCTGTTATTTTCCCAACTCTACTCTTGGCATGCACTTCAAAGGAGCTAGGTGCAATTTACGTCTTGTGATCTCGAAAAAGTGCAATTATCCCCCCTGTAATGTAAAAAACTGCAATACACCTTCCTGTAGTTTCTACTACGTTGTACAACACCCCCTGCATGTTATTTCACCCGATTTTCGGCTTGTAAGGACAAAAATATAATACTTATGTTAATATAATATCATAAATATTAAGATAAAACCCTTCAAACCACGAGGGGCACTATACGTGTATTTTACCACGTCTGAGTGGAGGGGGAAGATTGCATCTCCTTGCAAACTACGAGGAGGTTCGACACACCTATGTGAAATCATAGGGAAAAATAATTACTTGCGGGAAACCATAGGGAGGTAAATAACACCTCTTTGTAAATCATAAGGGGATTCAATGCACCATCTGAAATCATATGGGTTGATTTGCACCGAAGTAAAACCACAAAGAGGCTAGCTGATAAACAAATTATAATTCTCGTAAGTGCACGAATCGGTGTAATACCTAATCTTGCAACTCCCGAGGTCGATCTCATAAGGACTCAGCTAGGTTCTAATTATCCTAAATATTTCACTATCTACTTGGTCCTAAACTGGATTTGGTTTATTCTAAACTACGGAATTAAAATAGCAAGGAACTAAAAGAGCAAGTAAAAGCAAAACAAAGTGGATTAATGAGTGTGGTTTCAAGTTTGATGAAGAGTGTGGAGGTTTCACAATCATTATGTCTAAGATGATCGATTCATTCCTATTCTCTAGCTAGCATTTATGAATTTCTTTTGTTGGTTCATCCACTAAGGCTCTAGGGATTTCGTATGATGGCGGGAGATCTCTAACTTATAATCCTAACGGTCAATCAAGTGATCATATCATGAACCTAAGGATCGTATCATGCTCAAGGATTTAAGGAACCATCTAAACTATTCCAAACCAATGGTAACAATCTAAACACTTAATTGTAGGTCTAAATAAATAATCGGGTATGATCCGCCGTATTATCTATTACATATATTCTCTACAATTATCTAAGATGATGGTCAATCACATTAAAGAATCATAAAAAAATCAAAAGCAGACTCAAACAATAAGAAACAAAACAATTCATTCATTGAAAAACTAGGGTTTGCATTAATTCATCAAAAACATAGATCTTGCTAAAAAACCCCCACAAGGGGATTTAGCCACTCATATTTGTAGGAAAACAATCACATGATATGAAAAAAGAATCCATAGAATTTAAGTATTAAACACCCTAAACAAAACTGGGAAGGAATAATACAACCTAGAATCTAGCGGATTGATCCTCGCACTTGGTTCTCGGGTTGTGGCCTTCAATCTTCGTCTTGAATCTTCAACGAAGGGATGTCTTGGGTGTTTCTCTGCTTTGGAGGGTGGAAGAAGTCGAAAATATGGTGTATTGTCCCAAGGAAAGAAGTCTGGAAGAGTTTATATACGTTTCGGGCCGAGAAAAAAACGATTCTAGGCCTAAACAAACGCGGACCGCGGTCCAGCACAAAAGGTGGACTGTGGTTCGACTGCCATGAATATTCACGTTTATGGGTCAGAACAGGGCGGACCGCAGTTCAGCACAAAACGCGAACCGCGGTCCGCCTGCTTCGGCCGAGACACAATTTCCTACACTTACCACTTTTGGAAAAAACACGATATCTCCTTCGATAACCGTTGGATCGTTACGAAACTTTGCCAAAATGTTCCTAACAAATAGAAGTACAATGTGGATGGTGGAGATAGGATTATAAGATCGTTAGATCCGTCTTTCACGTGATTTACCAACTGCCTTGTTACAAGAGCTCCGAAATACGGTTTCTTCAACATCCGGCTTCAAATCCTCTTCAATCTTCATCCAAATGACTCCATATTTGCCAAAAATGCATCAATGGTCATGGTTACTTTCATTTAGGTGCCAAATACTACCAAATATGTCAAAACGCGCAAGAAACCTACAAAACCAAAAACCATCGAAAGTATACAATTCCAAGCAAAACGAAAGGTAAAAATGGATAGAAAGTGATGTAAATAAGCTTAAAAAGAACATGATAAGATGGTATAAAAACCACTCATTACTAGCTGCTATTAACTCCACTTCAAAGAAACAAAACAAAAAGTTAGTGATTGGACGAAGAATTGGTTTAGTTTTATTATTATTCATATAAAGTGTTTATTCCTAAAAGTAAAGTAAACAAACTACTTTGCAACTTCATTAAATTCATCTATCACTATAATAATAAGTTGATTTAGAGAGTAAGATATTTATTTCAACCTTTTGGACTATAGATTATATGTCCATCATTTATGTTTCCATATATAGTTAAACAAATAATTTTATCTTACATACTTCCTCATGTTGGAATTTCGTAAATTAGAAGCAACATTTTTGTTTGTATACAATGTGTTTTCTTTTCCACTATTTTAATTCTCCCATCCGATTAATTATATTCGCGCATGTTGGTCATTTAACTTGTATAAGAGTTAGATTATGTAGTGTTTTGTAGATCACTGAAAATTGCACAATTGGTTGAACTAAAAAGATATAAACAGTTATCACAACAGAAACAACTTAAGGAGAAATTGTCTGTTTAAGTTACAGTTTAGATAAGAAGTGGCGGCACAATTGGTTGAACTAAAAAGATATAAACAGTTATCACAGTTGAGACAACTTAAGGAGAAATTATCGGTTTAAGCTGCAGTTTAGATAAGAAGTAGCTTGTCTTGGCTGCTTGTCTATACTGGTAGACTAAAGGTGGTGTATTGATGTATCACAGTGAGATGTGTTCTCCTAACAGACCTTAGTGGAGAACCAAAGACCTCGATTACTTAACTTGGTCTTAAGCTTAATAAGATTTCAGTTGATTGCGTTTAGCTATCTATGACTTTGACTTACTATGGTGAATGTCTTCGCTATTGGATCTACGTATCTTGGGTGACAGTAGTTATTTGTAGCTCAGGTTGGTTATCTGTATCTTGCAAACGTATCCCTGTTCATTGGGTTGATAATATCCCTTAAGGAACTTGTAAAGATTAGCACAGTAAACCCGACCGGTTGATTAAGATCAGTTTTGTTAATAAAGTCCAGTGGTACTACTCATGATATATATAATAACATGTTAATTATTTTAAGCTATAGGTGAGATTAATTAATTAGCGAATATATGTTTCTTAAATTCGGGAGTCAATTGAAGTCTAAAATAGAAGCTCATGCTCAAGTTGGAATAAAGGGATAAATCAACACGGATTCTCCAGTGGAATGAATCTGCACGTGTTTATTAACTAATTTTGCTTTGGTCTGAACATAGATAATTAATTAAATTGTGGTCCGACTTTATTTTTTGTATTGAATCCCTTGTCTGACCTAAATAGATGCGCTGCATTTATTCTGCTCTCTTAGGAATTATTATTATGAAAATAATATATTTTTTACATTAATTAATAATAAGGAAATTTATGTATTTGGAGTTAATTGGTTGAACAAATTAATTGATAAATAAATGTAGCCCAAATTATTAATTTTATTATATTATGAGCTTGTTGGTAATTAAGTCCACTAAAAATTAATATAATTCAATTAATGGGCTACGAATTATTAATATATACATTTCTGAAGCTTGAATTAATTGATCATTCACACACACACAATCACAACATAGAGGCACGTTTGAGAACGTGAGTTTGAGAGAGAGCAACTTGATTTTTCCTTCAGATCTCTATCCACCCGGAGGAAGTGAAAGGGCCAGGACAAAGTCCAGAAGATTCAACCACGAGCAATAATCAGAATAGCAAAGGATGCATGTATGGATTCGTCCTTGCAATCCTTCAATTGGTATTAGAGCTAGTTTAGGTTCTGATTATTGCTTTCTTAGGAGCATGTTTAGGGTTTTTCGTTGTTATCGGGTTTCTTTTTCATGCTTTAGGGCGGCCTGTGAGTCATGTTTTGACCCTGATTGTATCGTTTTTCTCATGAAAAATCCACATTAGTAATATGACCAATGTATGTTTTAATTTCATGTAATTGTAATGTACTTGGTCTGGCGGTGCACGAATTTTGAGGAGGTAGAGAAAGCCTTTAAAACCTGCAAAAACCCTAGTTTTTTAGGTAATCGCCGCATCTTGCGGCGGCAATTCCAGGCGCGTCTGGTGCCTTATCGGCAATCCTATACTACTCGTGGATTTATCTCACGAGAAAAATGATACAACGGGGTCAAAATAGTGGTTCACATATGTTGGGAGATGATTCAGTCGCTCCACAACTTGTTGGGAGATAGCTCAACAACCTAGTGCTCTGAATATTTGTTGAAGATTTGAAGATCCCAAAACCCTACTTTGAACTGATGAACCATTCCGTTGTAATCTGTATTGTTTTGTCTCTGAGGTTTCAAACTTAGTAGACACTCTTCATTTGGTTCAGGCGCTCAGTAGATTACCAGCCTCAGTACTAGAAGAAGAAGACTCAGTGATACTGGACTCAGCAGGAGCAGTATACTGAAACGAGTCAGTGATACTCAACTCAGCAGGAGTAGTTCACTGAACTCAGAGTTGATCTTCAGTAGAGCTGACTCTGCAGGAGCATGCTACTGAATATAGATCAGACTCAGCAACGGCTGGACAATCTTCTAACTATCAGAATTTACTAAGTCAAATCAGCAGAGTCATACGAGGAAGAGAGAAGTCAGCTTCAGATCTACCTTGAAGTCTGTTCTGTCTCACCTACTTTCTTCAGCCTCGACCAATGACGAGCAGCCAGCTGTTCACTTTCTGATTAAAGCTGCAAGTCAACAACTTTCCAGAAATGGAGGGAAAGGACTCTGCCACCATGTTTGAAAGAGCCGTTAGCTACCCAACAGAGAGAGACACAAGGATCGTCGTCTCCAACGGATCTATCCTTGCCTCTGCTCTATAAATAGAGGGATACATTTTAAATTGAATCTCACGAGTGAACACCTAGAAAATCGAAATACACACGAGCATTCACGAGCAACTCAAAACGACCTAAGTCTTCCGCAAGAAGTTCAAAGAGAAATCTCCGGCGAAAGAAGACATACCTGCTCATAGGGAACCAAGCTGAACCCGAGTATAAAGTCTCTAGTATCCAAGCGACTGAATACGAACCCAAGTCCATACTTAAACTGTTCGTCGCTCTAGAAGCCACTTTCTCGTTCCCTATCCCTCTAACCTAAGCTCAACAGATCTTATCCATAGCTTAGACGAAGGAGTTCATATCTGAAGTGATCCTTATTGTAAAGGACTCCTTCATAGTTGGAGAGTTTGTCAAACGCTTTAGTTTGATCCTTTGTAAACCGAGACTTGCTTAGTATAAATCTCAAGACCTGTGTTTGTCCAGCGTACAAACCGACTGAGACTATCTCAGTATAATACATAGCTTCCTGATCTTTTGGGACAGTGGACGTAGGATTGTTGGATCCGAACCACTTTAAAAATCTCTGTGTTCTGTGTGTTTCTCTGTTTTAACTGTTGCATTGATTACTGTGCATACTGAAAGTATTTTCTAAAATCATTCAAAGGAGTTTCAGCATAGCTTAATCGATCGCACTAACATACTGAAACTGTTTTATTAAAAACGTTTTCTAAACTCAACTGAATTTGGGCCTACACATTTCCGCACTACTGAACTTCAGCTGAACGGTACTGAATTCTGACTCAAGTCAGCTAGCAGGCCTCAGTTAAGTCAGCCACTCTGCCGTACGATACAGAACAGTTTATTTGGTCTACTGAACTTGTTCAGTACGGCATTTTCCTGAAAAGGACTGTTCGTGTTTGAAGTTGAGAAATTGTTTTCAGGTGTATTCACCCCCCTCCCCCTTTATACCAGAACTTTTAATCTCGGGACCAACAACATGCCGCCCCAAACACGAAAAATAGCCTGCTAACAACTGAAAAACGCATAATCAAAACCTAATGATTCTCCTAATACGCAAATCAATAACAGAAACCTGGCTCGAAGGAGTTAGGAATTCAATACCTGTATTCTTAAGCCACACTTTGATTGTTGGTCGTGTATAAGATCTTCTAATTTGTATTTCGATGCCTGCTTCCCGTTTGGATGGACAAAGAACTGGAGAAGCAATAAAAAAATCTTGTTTCTCTTTCTCACGATTTTTTAAACGTGAGTCGATATCTTTTGAAGTGGGAAGGATTATGTTATTATCCAGTGTCATGCTAATAACATGTCTCACTTATAACATAAATTTTCATCCCATTAATCATATTCTTAATCGACCAGGCCCATACATATAATTAATTAATTACTGGGCCACATATAATTTATCAATTAATTGGACCACCCAATTAATTTCAAATAAGTAATTCTCAAATTATTAAGTAATGTATTAAATACATTGATCCCTTAATGATTCCACGAGAGCACCGAAATAGACTAGGCATTAATTTGGGCAAGGCTATGGATCCAATACAAGAAATAAAGATGGACCTCAAAATTATTAATTGTCTTTGCTCAGCCCAGAGCAAAATTAATTAATAAACACAAATTTATTCCACAAGAGAATTCGTGTTGACTTATCCCTTTATCCCAATTTGAGCATGGGATTGTATTGTAGATTTAATTGAGCCCCGTTTTAAGAAAAAAAATATTAATTAATTAGTTAATTAAGAACATTGACTAAATCTAATGATAAAACGGGATGGTTGTGTCATAGACGACTTAGTCACCTCAACTTCAAAGCAATGAATAAGCTAGCAAAGAACTCAAGAGTCAGAAAACTACCCAACAAAGTATTCAGAAGACATAGAAATTGTGAAGCATGCCTAAAGGGAAAGCATGCCTAATGGAATTATTCAACTTCTTCATATGGATCTATTTGGATCAGTTTCTCCAGTAACTATCAAAGGCAAGAAATATGCCCTTGTGGTTATAGATGACTACTCAAGATATACATGGGTAATATTCATCGCCAACAAGTCTAATGTCAAGACTCAGATGCCAAGCATGAGGTCTAAAGTTAGCTTATAGAAACCTTCTTACCTTGCAACCTAAATTCGACCTACTATCATATTTTACACCATATTCATACATGTTAAACATCATTTAAACACAATCTAATCCCATTGTAATTTAAAGCTCGATTCGTTTGTTCAAACTACTACGCGTTTCTTCTAGTTTGGTTTTCAAATGAAAATACCTATAATTCAAAAGAATTTTCATCAAAAGATATAAAACCTAAATCATACACCTCCATTTATAATATGACAAAGGTTTCAATCTATAGCCTCTCATTAACTCGATGCATTACTTAAATTGTCAAAACGGATTTAATCAAGCAACTAAACTTCACTAATTCCTCATGCACTCTTACGTGATAATCAAAGATTAAGAATGCATGAAATGACGAATATGGACAGGTAATTATGGATGAAATGTCAGGCTGTGACAATTCCTCCCCCCTTAAAAATTTTGTCCGCGAAATTTGTACCTGTATCCGGAAACAACCATGAGTAGTGCTTCCTCACATGTTCCTTTGTTTCCCACGTTGGTTCTTTACTAGAATGATTTTTCCACAACACCTTTATCATCTCTCTTTCATGCTATTTCGCCCTCTTTCTCTCTCTCACCACACGCACTCTCTTTCTTTCTCACTTCTCTCTCTTCTTGCACTCCTACTATTTCTCCTTCTATCTTTCTTTCTTAGTTCTCTCTCTTCTTGTTCCGTATTCTCTCTACTTGTGTTCGGTGTTTTTACTGTTGCAATGATTACTGTTCATACTGAAAATGTATTTCTAAATCATTCAATTGAGTTTTAGCAAAGCTTAACAGACTGCACTAATATACTGAAACAATTTTCTTAAAAACGTCTTCTAACTCAACTGTATTTGGGCCTTCACATTTCCGCACCATACTGAACTTCAGCTGAACGGTACTGAATTCTGACCTAAGTCAGCTAGCAGGCCTCAGTGAAGTCAGTCACTCTGCCACGCGATTCAGAACAACTTATTTGGTCTACTGAACTTGTTCAGTACGGCATCCTCCTGAAAAGGACTATTCGTGTTTTAAGTTGAGAAATTGTTTTCAGGTGTATTCACCCCCCCCCCCCCTCTACACTTGAACGTTTAATCTCGGGACCAACAATTGGTATCAAAGCAGGAGTTCTCTAAGACTCTAGTTTTCAGAAACTGGTCTACTTGAACGGATCCAGAAAATGTTTTCACTGCATATCATTCTTCATTCATATCACTATTTTCAATGTCTGATATGTCAGGAATCAGGATGGTACCCATGTTCTTAGTAGAGAACTACGGGGTATGGCGAGTCAGAATAGAGGCACATCTGACTTCCCTCCATGACAGCATGACAGAGGTACTGGAGGACGGACCTATCGTTCCCATGATTGATAGTGTCGAAACCCAGGACCCAGCACAAGGAGGAGGCATGGTGACCGGGAAGAAGATTCCCAAAGATAAAAGTCTCTTCACCCCTGAGGAGAAGAAGCTTCACAACTTAGATCGGGTCGCCAGAAACGCCATACTGACCATCCTGAGTGATCTTATCTCGGGAGAGTTCAGGACTGCAAGTCCGCGAAGGAACTCTGGAATGCTCTAGCGCTACTGAGTCGGGGGACTCAGAAGATCAAAGCAAACAAACTGGCGCTCGAACTTCAGAAGCTGGAGAGACTGTCTCTCATGCCTAGTGACACTATTGAGGATCTTAACGTCAGATTCACGGATTTGATGAACACCATCAACGGGCTGGGAAAGACGTTCTCCAACTGAAAAATGAATCTCAAGATATTGAGAGCACTGCCAGACGAACATTGGACTCCATTTACTACTTTACTAAGACATTCTGACTAAGATATTATTTCTCCTGACCATATCTTTTCAGAACTAAAAGCTGAGGAGTTCGAGTTTGGTCTACCTCAAAGGAAGCAGTGAGCTGAAGCTGACACTCAAATTGACCATGCCTTCAAAGCATCAGTCAGTACAGCGGCTCCCGCGTCTAGCAAGGCTGAACCTTCACTCAGTGACATACAAGAAGGAAACCTGGCTAAGAAATACGCACTGCTTGTCGTGATGTATCAGAAGGAGAAGGAGAGGCGCAGAAAACTCTCAAGAGTCGTCAGAGACTCCAAGGGTAAGTCTGAATATACACCCAAGCGCACTCCTGACTCACATACTTCTGATTGCAGGAAACAGGAGTACTCAGCTCAGTTGAAAGACAGCGAAAGCAAAGAAGAGAGAGTCACCACCTGCTACAACTGCAAAAAGCCAGGACATTATCAGTATGACTGTCCTGAGCTCAGTACTGCTGAGAGAGCAGCACGCAAAGCTCGAAGGGAGAAGTTCATCAAGAAGCGTCAAGAATATATAGTTGGTGAACTCTCAGACGTCTCAGATGAAGTCGTTTCCTTCATGGATTCATCAGATGATGAAGCGGCATTCATGGCCGTAGAGCTTGAAGAAGATGCTGAAAAGTGTCTTATGGCAGGAGAAGAGGATGAGGTAAACTCTCACACTCTATTGAACTCCTCTTCACACTGCACACACGACACTATTTCAGGTGCAAATGAGAATTTGGACGTCTCGATCGCCTACGAAGAATTATTAGACGAGCTGATTAAGATGAGCCTGCAGCTCAGTAAGACTCTTCAGGAGTTGGATACCCTGAAAGTGGAGAATCAGAGACTTTCTTAGGAGAGTCAGGTTGCTACTGAGTGAGAAGGACTTGTGTTGAGACTCAGGGAGGAGATAAACTCTCTAATGGCCAAGTCTCAGCATCAAGAAGATCTGATCTCAGTACTGACCATTGACTTGACTCAGAAAGATATTGAACTGAGTCTACTGAAGCAAAAGTTGTCAGGACTTCAGACCGAGCATGAAACACTTAAGAAGAGTGATGATGTCTGGAGGAATCTGATGACAAAGCGGTACATGGGCGCTGAAAAGAAGCTTGAGGCCATGCTAGCCAGCAACAAGCCTAAGCACTTCAAGGAGGGACTTGGATTCAGATATGGAGCCTCCTCATCTGCCCCCGTACGCTCAGAGAACCGGCTAGCTGATAGATTTGTTCAAGGGGAGACCATCAACTCTGAGATTCTGAAACCCCTAGCCAAGAACAAACAGAAGATGAAGGCAACTCATCCCAGCTATCAGTATTCTGACAAGAAGATTAGCTCAAAATCACCCCAGTTTAGTCAAGGGGGAACCAGCAGAGTCAAATGGGCTGATCAGTATGGACCTCCACAACTGACACATCCGGCTCAGTATGGGTCATATTATTATGATCCTATAGTCAGGAGAGGACCTAAAAGTCAAAAAAAGAAGAAGAAAGTTGTTCAAAGGCAAAGGTCAGTAGTCCACCAATTCAGAAGATCATGACTCGTGAACCTGTGAAGCCTTAGAATTCAGCATCGACCAGTCCAGTGGTCAAGTATGTTGATCAAAGTGGAAAGAAACTGTCTGAGACCACCAGGGTGGTGAGACAGATCTGGGTTTCCAAAACTAACATTTAAGGACCCTAAATAAAAAATAAAGGGTACCTGAATATAATTCTGTTTTGCAGGTGCACAAGGACCCTTGGTATGTGGACAGCGGATGATCAAGACACATGATATACCAGAAGGATCTACTGAAGAATTATACCATTGAAGAAGGACCCAGAATCGAGTTCGGAGACAATGCAAAAGGCTATACCAGAGGCTATGGAACACTCAGCATTGGAACCACTACATTTCCAAGAGTATCATATGTTGAAGGACTTTAGCATAATCTTCTCTCTGTTAATCAATTTTGTGATAACTCGAATAGAGTGATTTTTGACGCTGGTCTCTGTGATGTCATTGATAAATCTACAGGGAAAACAGTGTTATCAGGTTCGCGCAAAAAGAATATCTACGTAGCTGACTTGAACTCAGCTGAACGTGAAGCTTGTTTGTTGGCAAAGAACGACAACAAAATGCGGTGGCTCTGGCACAAAAGATTCAGCCATCTCAACTTCAAGACGCTCAACAAGCTAGCTAGAAACCCTCTAGCAAGAGGACTGCAGAATGAAGTATTCAGCAAAGGCACTCTGTGTGAAGTATGTCTGAAGGGAAAGCCAACAAAGAAAAAAAATCCACCCGTTCCATCGCCTTCCACTAATGGAATCCTTGTGTTGCTACATATTGATTTATTCGGTCCAGTCTCTCCGGTGACGATCAGAGGCAAAAAGTGTGCTTTAGTGGTCATGGATGACTACTCGCGCTACACATGGGTCATATTTATTGCCAACAAGTCAGACGTCAAAACAGAGTTACCTACGCTTCTGAAAAGGCTCTGTGTCGAAAAGAACACCAAGATTATAAAGATACGTTCAGACAGAGGAACTAAGTTCCTGAATTCGATGGTGGAAGAGTTCTGCAAAGCTGAAGGCATAGAGCATGAGACGTCTGCCGCGCGCACGCCTCAACAAAACAGGGTTGCTGAATGGAAGAATAGAACACTCAAAGAAGCAGCAAGAACCCTGCTCGCAGACTCAGGACTCCCAACGAAATTCTGGGCAGAAGCAACTGACATTGCATGTTACACTCAGAACAGATCTCTACTGACTAAGCAGCATAAGAAGACACCATATGAACTATGGAACGAAAGGAAGCCTTTCATATCTTATTTCCATATTTTTGGGTGTTCGTGCTTTATTCACAATAATGGGAAGGATCGGTTAAAGACTTTTGATAGCAAGTAAGACCAGGGAGTCTTCTTAGGATACTTCCGGGTCAGCAAAGCTTTCAGAGTTTTTAACTACCGGACCCTTTGCGTGGAGGAAAGCCCTCATGTTGTTTTTAATGAGTTTGCTACTGAAGACAAGAGTAGGAACTCTAAATCAGAATCTGAGGACATCAGTAAGCAGCTACAGGATCTGAACCTAAAAGATAAAGTTGAAAAGATCCAGCTGTGTTGGGATGATGATTCAGAAGAGGAAAATGAAGATAAGACAACTGAATTTCAGCCAGCGGCGGAAGTAGCTCAACAGATTGACTCTACTGAACAGAGTCAATCCCAGGTAACTGAGGTCGATGAAGAAACCCTAGTGCTAACTGAGAC
Source organism: Lavandula angustifolia (assembly GCA_028984105.1). Classification (NCBI taxonomy): domain Eukaryota; kingdom Viridiplantae; phylum Streptophyta; class Magnoliopsida; order Lamiales; family Lamiaceae; genus Lavandula; species Lavandula angustifolia. Next base: position 17,810,532 of record CM054817.1, read on the forward strand.
CTCTACTGAGAATAATAATTTAGGGGGAACGAATGAAGTTCCTGAGCTAAATGCCCCTGAACCTGGCGACTCAGTAGACCCAACTCTCGTAACTGAATTACTTGAATCTCAGAATAGTACAACTGAAATGCCTAACTCACCTACTATCTATGTTGAACATATTTCAGATGAAGAGTTGAAACATCGTCGATCGTGGCTGAACGCTCACACTTCTGACCTGATTATTAGAGATCCTTCAGCAAGCGTAAAGACAAGATCCAGATTCTGTAAGGGAGAAAGCACATTATATTCCTGTTTCTTGTCTACTAAAGAACCTCAGTCAGTTGAGGACGCACTCAAGGATGCTGATTTGATCATAGCTATGCAGGAGGAGCTGGACCAGTTCACGAGAAACGAAGTATGGGAGCTTGTTGACAGACCCCGGCATCAACATGTGATTGGAACTAAATGGGTCTTCAAGAACAAGCGAGATGAAAACAAAGTTATAGTAAGGAACAAAGCGAGACTCGTGGCAAAAGGCTACTGTCAAGCCGAAGGGATAGATTTTGACGAAACTTTCGCTCCAGTTGCAAGATTGGAGGCAATCAGACTATTCCTAGCCTACGCAACACATCAACGATTTAGAGTTTATCAAATGGATGTGAAGTCTGCGTTCCTGAACGGCGTGCTGAAAGAAGAAGTCTATGTAGAACAGCCTCCCGGCTTTCAGTAGGGACATCAGGTCACAGACTCATAAAGGCTCAGTACGGGTTAAAACAAGCACCCAGGGCTTGGTACGATACCCTGTCTGAGTTTCTTCTTCAGAAAGGTTTTCAGAAGGGCACAGTAGACCGCACATTATTCAGCATTCGACTGGAAGACGACATCCTACTTGTGCAGATCTACGTAGATGACATAATTTTCGAATCGAAGAACGTCATCATGTGTCAACAATTTGAGAAAATGATGAAGAATAAGTTCGAGAAGTCAATGACGGGAGAGATGAATTATTTCCTCGGCTTTCAAGTCAAACAATCTGAGAAGGGAACATTCATCAATCAAGGCAAATACACTTGAGACCTCATCAAGAAGTTTGGTTGCACATCCGACAAACCAATCCAGATCCCGATGAACACGAATATGAAAATTGATCTTGATAAAGAGGGAATATCAGTAGACCATACTGAATTTCGTACAATTATTAGTTCATTATTATATCTAACTGCTACCCGACCTGACATAACTTTTGTTGTTGGTGTCTGTGCTCGATTTCAGGCGAATCTCAAGCAGTGTCACATGGACTCAGCAAAGAAGATTCTTCGCTATCTCAGAGGAACACCTGACATAGGTTTATGGTATCCAGCATATGATAATATTGAACTAACTGGTTATTCTGATGCAGACTATGCAGGATGTAGAATTAACCGAAAGTCAACTTCTGGAACTTGTCAGTTCCTTGGCAGTAAGCTGATTTCATGGTTTTCAAAGAAACAGCATTAAGTATCAACGTCAACTACTGAAGCTGAATATATGGCTGCTGGAAGTTGCTGCGCTCAAATCCTTTGGCTGAGACAGCAGCTACGCGACTATGATATCATTCAGAATGAAGTGTCGATCTTCCGCGACAGCTCCAGTGCGATTGCAATCACTCAGAACCCTGTACTTCATACTAGATGCAAGCACGTGGACATCAGACACCACTTCATTCATGATCATGTCGAAAAGAAGGATATCAGGATGGAGAAGATCCATACTGACCATCAAAGGGTAGATATTCTAACAAGCCTCTAGCTGAAGCCAGATTCAGAGAACTTTCATTAGAGCTAGGTCTGCTGGCCCCTACTGACTCCAGTCAGTAAGAGGATCCAAGAGAGGATCATTCAACAAGGGGGAATGTTCACTCTCAGTACTAAACTAATTCAGTACGTAGAGACTCAGCAACCATCTACACGAGGTATCAACTGACTACGATGTTCAGCTGACAGGTTTGCGTATCTCTACTCAGTAGCCAATGAAATATTCTGTGCATTAATGATTCAGATTCAGCTTCATATTCAATGCCTTAGAAAATGTCATTTAATATAACAGTTTACATTTAATACACGACATTTTATGTAAAGTATGCTGAACTCTGCGGCGCATTAAATGCATGTCTAATCAAGTTACTTCTCTGGCTATATACAGATGTAGTTTGACTTAGGCGGCTAATTTGCCTATTTTATAACATTAAATCCTAGCCGTCCATCTCATAAAGCAGATTTAAACTGAATCGTGGAGTAATAACTGTTCATCTTCTTTATCATATAAAAACACGTTCAAAGTTTAGAAACCGCCATTTTACTCCGCAAAATTTCACAACCCTAGAATTTATTAGAAAGCACTCGTTTACTTGCAAACTTCTTCTATTCCAATCTCTCAAAATCATCTTTGGTAAATATTAATGATTATTCAGTATCGTATATGTTCATGATAATATTTTTCTTTCGATACTCATATCTTTCTTTCGCAGATTATAAACCATGGCAGGAAGGGATGTTAGTGTTCCGCTTGACATGAAGGAGATCCTTCGAGAAGGATCGGGTATGGTGTGAGCCGATGATGGAGTTTGACGCTTGCGATCTAGACTTCATGGAGGAGATATTCGACGCGCTGAGGGCGTCAGGGCTGGAGGCCTTTCTTTCTAGGAAGCCATCTTACTTCCTTCCACGTCAGATCACTGAGTTGTATCTGAACTCAGAATCAGTTGAAGGCGATATCAGATGTCGCTTTGTTACTCATCAGATTGGAGACCCCGCCCGTGTTGTGCCAGAGATCAAGCTGATGTCAATCAAGGAAGCTCTTCAGCGAAGCTTTCAGCTTCCGAGCGAGGGATTCAACACAGTGGGCTACAAAGACAATATTATGGACGAATACTTGGAAGTATTCTGCGGGAAGCCTACCACCTTTAGAGCCACCTTCCCAAAGAATGTTATGCTTCCTAAGTTCAGAGCCTTAGCCTATATCGTTGATGAACAAATTATAATTCTCGCAAGTGGACGAATCGGTATAGTACCTAATCTAGCAACTCCCGAGGTCGATCTCATAAGGATTCAGCTCGGTTCTAATTACTCTAATTATTTAACTATCTACTTGGTCCTAAACTGGGTTTGGTTTATTCTAAACTACGGAACTAAAATAGCAAGGAAGTTAAAAAAAACAAATAAGAGCAAAGCAAAGTGGATTAATGGGTGTGGTTTTAAGTTTGATGAAGAGTGCAGAGGTTTAACAATCACTATGCCTAATATGATCGATTCATTCCCATTCTCTAGGTAGCAATTACGAATTTATTTTGTTGGTTCATCGACTAAGGCTCTAGGGATTCCGTATGATGGCGGGAGATCTCTAATTTATAATCCTAAGGGTCAATCAAGTGATCATATCATGAACCTAAGGATCGTATCATGCTCAAGGATTTAAGGAACCATCTAAACTATCCCAAACCAATGGTGACAATCTAGACACTTAATTGCAGGTCTAAATAAATAACCGGGTACGATCCGCCGTGTTACCTATTACCTATATTCTCTACAATTATCTAAGATGATGGCCAGTCACATTAAAGAATCATAGAGAAATCAAAAGCAGGCTCAACAATTAATAAACAAAACAATTCATTCATTAAAAACTAGGGTTTGAATCAATTCATCAAAAACATAGATCTTGCTAAACCCCCACACAAGGGGATTTCATATTCGTAGGAAAATAATCACAAGAGATGCAAAAATAATCCATAGAATTCAAGTATCAAAAACCCTAAACAAAACTGAGAAGGAATAATACAAAACCATAAACCATCGAAAGTATACAATTCCAAGCAAAACAGAAGCTAAAAATGAATAGAAAAAAATGTAAATAAGCTTAAGAAGAACACGATGAGGTGGTATAAAAACCACTCATCAAATCCCCCTAAACCTAAGCTTTTGCTTGTCCTCAAGCAAAGAAACAAGATAAAAGAAAGACTATGACTAAATATTAAAAGGATGAGCATAACAATTCAAGCCTAATTCAGTTTTTTTAGAAGAATACATCATTAGCATATGAAAATCATTCAAGCTTGATGCCATCTTCAAAACAAAATAGAACATAGAAGTAGTGTAGTCCCTCTCCAGAAATCTGTATCACTCAAACACTCAAGTGTATAAGGGTAAAATCATCACTCAAACTCAACCCTAGGAGAGCGTCTTCATAAGCTTGCAGATTGTCTAATTCTACTCATAATGAACACAATTCATGGCAAAGATCTCGAAGGTCTTACTTTGGTTGTAATGGGGCTAAGGCATGTAATAAAAAAGTAGGGAAGATATAGGAAAAGTGACTCATAATGTACGAACAATCAAGGGATCTAGTAGAGCAACCAAATGATGATATATCAAAATAAACCTCTAAAACCAACCACCTTTGAATCACTCATAATCAAACAAATCAAGACTCCCCAAGTTCTCCCTTTTTCATCTTCATCCCTTTTTTTTTCATTATTATTATTTTTTTTATCATCTCCCAACTATACATATGTCATCAATAAACTCCTTTCAATCAAAGTTAGGAGTACATGCACAAGTCTCCCATATTCTATCCAATTGTTTACTTGCCAACCTCTACCAATAATTAGATAAAGATTTCAGTATAACACGGTGTCATCAAGTTCGGTACCAGGCTGGATATAATCAAAATCAATTCACACAAATCTCACTTTTTAGCAAATATTTGTCCCTTGATCACCAAACCCTCACAAGCCTCCATTTCCTCCCACAACACTAACAACTCTACTAGATCCTCGGTTAAGGCTAGATAGGCTAGGCAATTTAAGTGGAGGTACATGAATAAAAAGGATACATTCAGCTCAAAAGGGCTCACTAGGTTGATATTCAAGGTAGGAATCATATTTGGCTCTTGCTAAAGAACGAAATAGTGCATAAGATCATATCAATACCATATACGAAAAGTGTTCAATAAACTTCAAACAGACTCAAAGCAAGTTCTAAATGTTCTCCCTAAAGCGAGTATCACACATGAAAGAAAATTGAGACCGACATAGGATTTCGTTAGTTCACAATAGGCTCAAATTCTCACCAAAGGCTTTGGACTACCATACTTTTACATCCTACATGTTCGAAAGTTTTATCATGCTCAAATTTAATTCAACAATGCTTCAGCAAAGAAAAATTTTAAGGTAAGAAATGCATAAACATCAAATAACATAAGTCATAGTAATTCAAATATCAAGTACATGGAGAATCATCAGAATCATAATTATATAGACCAAATCAGTAGGGTTCAAGATTCGACATATCCCCCCCCCAAACCTATCTACGAGCTAGTCCCTAGCACGAAAATAGAGTGAAATAAAGAAAATTGGGTAAACGAATCTTCCCTGATGTCTAGGTGATGTCCGATTAATCTACATATGCGAAGCTTGATCTGCAGGCTCAGATCCAAAGTTAATCCCGACCGTATCAGCTCCCCTAATGCTCTGATATAGCTTATTATGCATTAAAAATCAATAGGTGAAGCATATATGTCAATTTTCCTCCTCAGTTTTTTTTGTTTTTTTTAATGGAAAGCAATAAATCTAACTAAGAAAACTAGAAAAACTCACAAACGTAGGTTGCCTCCCACGAAGCGCTGTTGGTTAGAGTCGTTGGCTCGACTTTGCTAAATCAGATTAGAAACTTGACGACTTTGGGCACCCGACTACAGCTTTGTCGAACGCCTCCTTTGATGATGCTCCACAAACATCCTTCACCTTGAAATGTTTTTTGGCTCGTGGATTCATCAACTTCACCACACCATGCGACAAAACGTCTACCACATGAAATGCTCCGGAGAATGTAGAACTTTGGTATCCTGGAAAAACTCTAGAACCATCGTCATATAAAAAAACTTTAAGACCAGGATAGAGTGTTTTACCCAGTGTGCTCTTCCCACAAGCAGCTTTAGTGCGTCTGACATAGATGGTTTTCTTCGGGAACATGTCTTTTTGATCTTCAATACATTCATCCAAGTTCGGAACACCGACATCAGTTGACTCCTAATCGAATAATGTGTGTATTCCTAATCCATCGGTACCATCAGAATCCTTCACTACATCATATGCAGGCTGCACAAAGTTAACTTCAGCAGTTGAGGCATTAGTTCCCAATGTGGTTGGAGCTAGTGCTTTGAATTCTATAACCTCCCCCAAGACTTCCATCCTCACAGTTCGTGATGGTACATCAACACAAGTCCTAGTGGTTGCCATGAATGGCCTCCCTAGGAGGATAAGCTGGTCACTTAGCCCTCGAGAAGTATTATCTGCATCAAGAACAATAAAGTCAACAGGAACAATAAACCTGTCTACCTTTACCAACAAATCTTCAACAATTCCCATTGGGGTCTTCACCAAGTTATCAGCAAATTGAAGCCTCATAGGTGTAGGCTTCACATTGTTAACTCCCAGTATTTTGTAGATAGAGTAGGGCATTAGGTTGATACCAGCTCCAAGATCTTGCATAGCTCGTGTAACTCTATCCTTGCCCATAAAGATATTGATGTCGAATCTTCCAGGATCTGCTAACTTGGGCTGTAGAGCCGATATATCAACTACAACACCCCCTGATTCAAGTGTAGGAAGATTTGTACTCTGCTTGTAATCGTTTTTGTTGGTGATGAGCTCCTTGAAGAACTTGGATTGCCTTGGAATACTCTTGACGAGGTCTAAGAGCGGCAGATTGATCTTCACTTTAGAGAGTATATTGAACAAGGATCCAAAATGTTCTTCTTGTTTGTTAACCTTGAGGCGTCCTGGAAAAGGAGGTGGGGGATTGTATGGATTCACAGCTTTATGCAAAGGAGTCCGAACAGTAGGCTTCTTCTCTTCATCTCTTGTCCTTTCATCAACAATAGCCATAACAACTTCGTCGATTTTCTCTTTTGCCTTCTCCGGATCATCACCAAGCAAAATAGTCATGGATCTCGCCTCTTCAGTTTGACCGGGTAGTTTCCCTTGTACCATTTTAAGCAAAGCGACTTCCCGCACTAGCTGGCCAAGTTGAGTCCCCAAAGTTTTGGAAGTTGCTTGCACGTTCTTAACAGAAGTGGTGAGTGTCTCCATTTGCTCCCTAGAATTCGTCATAAAGCAGTTTAAGGTGTCTTGCAAGATGGCAATGATATTCGGTTCAACTTCCTCAATCTTTTGCTGAGGGCGAGATGATGATGTGCCTCCAAAGTGCTGTTGTTGATTTGTATTATGTCCTCCATAATTCTGGTAACTCTTATAGTTGGGATTGTACCCTTGCTGCTTATGGACAAAATTTTGGTGCGGCCTCTGATATTTCTTTCTCTCCTCCCATTCCTGATGTCCTAAGCCTTGTCCCCAATTAACTTCTTCTTCTTGAAATTGGCTATGGATGATATTAAACTGGCATTGGGTAGTAGAGTGTTGTGGATCATCACAAATGGTACAGACCTCGCCAATCTTTGGGGCTTGCACTTGTCTCTGCTTGAGCTCCTTGATTTCTTGCTAAGCAGTTGAAGCTCCTTAATAGTGTCATCCGCGTGTGCAGCCCGCACATCCTGCGTTCCACATTGTCTCACTCTCTGACTTCTTTGTACGGAACGAGCCTTCAACGTCTCAAAAAGCTCATGCAATGCACTTGGGGTCAGTGCAAGAATGCCTCCGGGAGCCATGTTATCAACCACAATCTGACACGGCAAGAGCAATCCATTGTAGAAGAACTCATTCAGCATCGCGACCTGGTAATTATGATGTGGACATTGGATGAGGAGTCCCTTGAATCTATCCCAAGCTTCATGGTATGTCTCATTGTCAAACTGGGAGAAAGTAGCAATCTGCTGCCTCAACTCGTGGCTCTTGCTTCGGGAGTAGTATCGCTCAGTGAATGCTTTGAACACATCCTCCATTGTTCGCAAAGAGTTAGTAGGTAGTGTGTTCAACCAAGTCTTAGCCTTATCCTTCAGAGTGTAGGGAAACAATCGTCTTCCCAATTGATCAGTAGTGAGCCCGCTGAGAGGGAGAGTCCCCAATGTAGCATAGAACTCACTCATATGAGCAAGAGGATCTTCAGTTGCTAGCCCATAGAAAGATGGTAGCATATTATAGTAGATAGGCTTCAGATCATAATTCCTTGCGATCTCTTCTAGGATGATGCAGGTGGTATTGGCTCCAAGTATCGGCCTTGTGTAGTCTCCCTGCACCCTCTCTGGTTCAGGATTGTTCTCAATTCGCTCCATTACAATTTTGTCTTCTTGTTCTTTCCTCGTAATTCGAGTCCCCACTCTGTGTATGTTATCGATAAAAGGCGCAAGTTCTGGATTTTGCGACCTTCAACCGTGCATAAACATACAGAAAACTCAAGAAGTAAGATTTGATGCACTAAAAAAAATGGAAGAAGTAGAAACAAACTTAAAAATAAAATCTAAACAAATAAACAACTAGTAAAAAGAATAATCAAAACGACTGAGTCCCCGGCAACGGCGCCAAAAACTTGATGAACAAATTATAATCCTCGCAAGTGCACGAATCGGTATAGTACCTAATCTAGCAACTCCCGAGGTCGATCTCACAAGGACTCAGCTGGGTTCTAATTACTCTAATTATTTAACTATCTACCTGGTCCTAAACTGGGTTTGGTTTATTCTAAACTACGGAACTAAAATAGCATGGAAGTAAAAAAAACAAGTAAGAGCAAAGCAAAGTGGATTAATGGGTGTGGTTTCAAGTTTGATGAAGAGTGCGGAGGTTTAACAATCACTATGCCTAAGATGATCGATTCATTCCCATTCTCTAGCTAGCAATTATGAATTTATTTTGTTGGTTCATCCACTAAGGCTCTAGGGATTCCGTATGATGGCGGGAGATCTCTAATTTATAATCCTAAGGGTCAATCAAGTGATCATATCATGAACCTAAGGATCGTATCATGCTCAAGGATTTAAGGAACCATCTAAACTATCCCAAACCAATGGTGACAATCTAGACACTTAATTGCAGGTCTAAATAAATAACCAGGTACGATCCGCCGTGTTACGTATTACCTATATTCTCTACAATTATCTAAGATGATGGCCAGTCACATTAAAGAATCATAGAGAAATCAAAAGCAGGCTCAACAATTAAGAAACAAAACAATTCATTCATTGAAAAACTAGGGTTTGAATCAATTCATCAAAAACATAGATCTTGCTAAACCCCCACACAAGGGGATTTCATATTCGTAGGAAAATAATCACAAGAGATGCAAAAATAATCCATAGAATTCAAGTATCAAAAACCCTAAACAAAACTGAGAAGGAATAATACAACCTAGAATCTAGCGGATTGATCATCGCGCTTGGTTCTCGGATTGTGGTCATCAATATTCATCTTGAATCTTCAAGGGAGGGATGCCTTGGGTGTTTCTCTACTTTGGGGGCTGGAAAAAGTCGAAATTATGGTGTGTTGTTCGAAGGAAAGAAGTCCGGAAGGGTTTATATAGGTTTCGGGCCGAAAAAATCTATTTTTGGGCTGTAGACGACGCGGACCGTGGTCCAGCACAAAAGGCGGACCACGGTCTGACCCCCATGGATTTTCTAGTTTTTGAGTCAGAACACGTTTTTTCTGCAATGTCACGTTTTGTAAAAAACGTGATATCTCCTTCGTTAACCGTTGGATCTCCACGAAACTTTGTCACAATGTTTCTAACACATAGAACTAAAATGTGGACGGTGGAGATCGGATTCTAAGATCGTTAGATCCGCCTGCCATGCGATTTTCCAACTGCCTTGTTACACGAGCTCCGAAACACGATTTCTTCAACATCCGGCTTCAAATCCTCTTCATTCTTCAACCAAACAACTCCATCTTTGCCAAAAATGCATCAATGGTCATGGTTTCTTCCATTTTGGTGCTAAATACCACCAAATATGCTCAAAAAGCGTGAGAAACCTTCAAAACCAAAAACCATCGAAAGTATACAATTCCAAGCAAAACAAAAGCTAAAATTGAATAGAAAAAATGTAAATCAGCTTAAGAAGAACATGATGAGATGGTATAAAAATCACTCATCAATCGTTACTCAGATACTGACAAGTCAGGCTGGGTCATTTGACCAAGTGTCGAGGCCAAAGATTCAGATGATGATGGCCATCTACGATCAAGCGAAGATAAATTAGACAAGGTTCTTCTTAAAGGAGTTCATGACTTAGGCAGCCAAATTTGATTAATCCACTAACTGCTTAGCCATGAAGGGAAAACTCCTCTACAGACTGAAGCTCTCCGTGATGATAGAAGACCTATGTGGAGCTGACCATGTGGTCTACGCTGACAAAATGAACTTCAATCCTAAGAAGGTGAGGTTCCAGAGCAGGGTAGCAGCCCTTCAGCAGATTGGCTCAGGGCCTGCTGAGCCCAAGCAAGGCGCTCTAAAGACCCCCACTCCATCAAAGAAGAGGTCACCTCCCAAGGCAGCTCAGAAGACACCGACCAAGAAGCTGAAGAAGGTCAGTGAGGCTGTAGTTGTACCTCCTCTACAACTTAGAGACGAGGCTGAGTCCTCTGAAAAGACAGTGTCAGTGGAGAAGGCTGTCTCCATTGAACAAGGTGAAGTAGTGGACCAAGGGGTAGAAGCTGATCCAATTTCTCCTACTCAGATCCCCTTGGATATTCCACCACACAGCAGCATCCCATCTGCTGAAAAACAAACGTCTTCGATAGAGGTTGAGGATTCGGAGACTGCATCAGAGTCAAAGTCAATTGGGATGGAGGTATCAACGCTGCAATCTAGAGCCTCCCGAGAAGTTTCAGAAGCAATCCCCGAGATAGCCAGCCATTCAGACTTAATTATATTGGCAAGGCAGGCTAGGCTCAATACTCTGATTCGGTTCTAGGCGTGGTCAACACTGAATAAGTTGATCCAGCAGTACTCCTGCGCGCAACTCCATGAGGAGGAGTTAATGATCCGAGAGAAGATAGGCTACTCCGAGCCTATTGACATCTGCTCCCTGGAGGATTTGAGGGCGGCAAGCTCACTCTGCTGAATGATCGTCTACCCACTTCAGCAACTGCTCGCTCAGATGGGTCTGATCCTAACGATCAGGACCCGCCACGTGATTCAGGCCTTGAGAAGCCTGATGAGGGAACTCAACTGGAGGAGGATGTTCCTACTACAACTGCTGAACCACCTCTCAGCATCCTCCCTCCAGGGACGGTCGGGACCGGGTACCTCTCGATCCGCGGACCCCGGTTCATTGGTATTCTTTGGGGTCTGCATTTAAGGTAGCGCCCAGCCCTAGGAGCCGACGATCGAAGATAGTGGCAAGGGCCCTCAGGAGTCAAGGTGCTCAGAACAAAATCCTTGCCCGCGCTGTCCATAAGACGTGGAGGCAGTCCACTCAGGCTCAGAGTACGGAGATTAAGGGGCTCAGAACGTCAATTCAGAATACACCTTCTCCTGACTTCTCTACTATATTGACTGATGCACTAGCCACTCAGAGAGCCGAATTCGAAGAGCAACAGAAGCTGATGGCAGCTGCCCAGGCCAAACTTCTTGAAGAATACAAGGCAGCCCAGTCAGCTCACACTACATCCATATCTTCCATGACTCAGGCCATAGAGCTCAGACTCCAGACCATTCAGAAGGCCCTGGAAGAAAAAATGGATCAGAAGTTGTAATCAATTCAGAATGTAGTGGAGAACTCTCAGAAAAAATACAGCGAAGAACTCACAGATGAGAGAAATGAACTCCACGAGAGGCTTGTCAAACTGCAGGATGCTTTAGATAAGCTTGCCTCAGCTTACACCAGTCTGGATAAGAAGGTACAAACACCTACCCTTGGCCTATTTGTTGATGCCAAAAAGGGGGAAGGTAAAGAAAAGGTACCTAGAGCACCAAGGGGAGTCAGGACAGTGGCAGGAGCAACTCAGACTAAGCAATCAGCTCCCATTGCTCAGCAAGATCAGGGTGAGGCCCATGATGTCTCAACAGCCGGGGTTGTAGTGCCTGCTGAGACATGCCCAAGTTACTCAGGACCAAAAGAGTCAGCAACCCAAGCTCCTAGTGATATTATTAAGTAGGTTGCTGAGTATACAGAGGAGGACTCTGAAGAGCAAGAAGTCTCTCTACCTCCTCCAGTTCCAGGGAAAGGGAAGAAGATACTGAAGCTCCCTACTCCACCCAAAAAGAAAGGAACTAAGAGGTTCATATCTCCTGAGGGACAGGCTCAGATTGCAGCTGATGAGAAGCTGGCAAGGGAGATAGCCGAGGCAGATGCTGCAAATAAGCTAAAGAAACAGCCTGCCAAAGGCAGAACCAAAGTTCAGAGGGGAAGGAAGCCATGGACAAGGCTACCCCCGAGGAATCTGAAGCTCAGTGATGAATCTGACAAGGAGAAGGAAAGAGAACAGCAGCAGCAGCAGCAAACTGGTCAGCATGGTACTTCTAAATCAAAATCTTCAACACCTGCTGATTCAGAAGAGGAACAAGAGCACATTCCATCTTATACCCCCTCCAAGGCTCAAGAGCAAGAGATGAAAGAGATCTGGAATCAGATGGAGAGGTACTTAGACAGAGGAGCTGAAGCCAGGCATATTAGTGAAGCAAGGGAAAGGCTCAAACTCGCTGATCTATAGGCTCTTAGGATCAAGGATAAGAAAGAAGCAAGTCAGAGGGTTCCTGAGAAGGCTGAAATTCCATACAAGTACAGAAGATTCAGGAAGCCCACAGACCTCAAAATCCATAGATGGCCCAGAGTTGATACTTGGATGCCATGGGAATGGACTCAGAGGTGGGAGACACTGAAAGCTAACTTTATTAAGAGGTTCTATTTTTAGAGGTATTGTCCTGACATGCACAAGTCAATTACCTTTGCTGAGTGACTTCTGAAGAGTGATCCAGAGATTTATGCAAGAGTTCAAAAGGCCCTAGCTGAGAAGGTTTGATGTCAGGGTTCCAGATTCAAGACCTCTGCCTCCCCCACTGAAGCTTGATGGTTATCTACATATTGGGGTCATTGAAGGAGAAATTAAGAGTGCTGCTCAAGCCACTGATCTTGATGAGACTGATCCTGCTGATATGGCACAGATACTGAAGCTGAGGAGAGTTACATACAGGATGTATGGAATGCCGCTTCCTGAAGAGAAATCTAAATACTTTAAAGACCGGATTCAGCAGTTCAGGAGATAGATGATAGCTTCTGTGTATCTTGGTCTTTCTTTTCTCTAGAATAGAGAGTTGATGTACTGTACTGATATTCCTACTGATATATAACATCATTGCTGTTCGGCCCTGACAATTCCTTGTTGTCTACATGGCCTTGTTCTTTTATGCTTAACACTCAGAATCACCCAAGTGATTACTGACTCACACACTCACTGAATATTTATATTTTTATCTGTCAGTATTTGCTTAGCTTGCTAGATCTAGTTTGATAGATTAGGGGGAGATTGTTGTTAGTAAGGGAGAAATTGTTGTTAGTTTTCTGTATAGGTTCTGATATTTCTTCCCTGAACTCCCTCAATAGTCTAGAACTTGAAGAACAACTCCACTGATTCTACTTGTAATATTTGTAAGGAGTTTGTTTCTGACAGTTTGTAGTGTTAGGTTTTGGCATCATCAAATAGGAGGAGATTGTTGGGAGATGATTCAGTATGACTCAGTAGCCTAGTCCTCTGTTGATTTGAAGATCCCAAAACCCTACTTCGACTGATGAACCATTCTGCTGTAATTAGTTGTTCTGTCTCTGAGAGTTTCAAACTCAGTAGAAACTCTTCAATATGGTTCAAGCGCTCAGTTCTCTCCCGCTGGTTTTTCAACAGACTATCAGCCTCAGTACCAGAAGAAGAAGAATTAGTAGTACTGGACTCAGCAGGAGCAGTATACTGAAAGGGGTCAGTAGAACTAAACTCAGCAGGAGTAGTTCACTGAACTCAGAGTTGATCTTCAGTAGAGCTGAACTCAGCAGGAGTACGCTACTGAACATAGATTAGACTCAGCAACGGCTAGACAGTCTTCTGACTGTCAGGATGTCTCATAAGTTAAATCAGCAGAGTCATACGAGGTATAGAGAAGTCAGCTTCAGATCTACCTTGAAGTCTGTTTGTCTCATCTACTTTCTTCAGTCTCGACCAATGACGAGCAGCCAACTGTCTACTTTCTGATTAAAGCTACAAGTCAACAACTTTCCAGAAATGGAGGGAAATGACTATGCCACCATACTTTGAAAGAGCCGTTAGCTACCCAAAAGAGAGAGACACATGGACCGTCGTCTCCAACGGATCTATCCATGTCTCTGATCTATAAATAGAGGGAAGATTTCAAATTGAAGCTCACCTAGAAAATGAAGAACACACGAGCATTCACGAGCAACTCAGAAATGACTTAAGCTTTCCGCAAGAACTTCATAGAGTAATCTCCAGTGAAAAGGGACATACTTGCTCATAGGAAACCGAGCTGAATCTAATGATAAAGCCTCTAGTATCCAAGCGACTGAATACGAACTCAAACTTTATACATAACCGTTCGTCGGTCTAGAAGCCACTTTCTCGTTCCCTTCCCTCTAACCTAAGCTCAGCAGACTATATCTATAGCTTAGAATGAAGGAGTTCATCTTTTAACTGATCCTTATTGTAAAGGAATCCTTCATAGTTGGAGAGTTTGTCAAACACTTAAGTTTGATATCTTGTAAATTAAGACTTGCTCAGTATAAATCCCAAGACCAGTGTTTGTCCAGTGTACAAACCGATTGAGACTAACTCAGTATAATAAAATAGCCTCCTGATCTTTACGGGACAGTGGACGTAGGATTGTTGGATCCGAACCTCTTTAAAATTGCTTGTGTTCTGTGTGTTTTTACAGTTGCATTGATTACTGTTGATATTGGAAATATATTTCTAAATCATTCAACTGAGTTTCAGCAAAGCTTAACAGACTGCACTAATATACTAAAATAGTTTTCTTAAAAACGTTTTCTAACTCAACTGAATTTGGGCCTACACATTTCCGCACCATACTGAACTTCAGCTGAACGGTACTGAAATCTAACCTAAGTCAGCTAGCAGGCCTCAGTGAAGTCAGTCACTCTGCCACGCGATTCAGAACAACTTATTTGGTCTACTGAACTTGTTCAGTATGGCGTCCTCCTGAAAAAGACTGTTCGCGTTTTAAGTTGAGAAATTGTTTTCAGGTGTATTCACCCCCCCCCCCCGGCCTACACCTGAACGTTTAATCTCGGGATCAACAAAGACTCTCCCAAAATTTTGATGTAAAGCGAGGATCACGATCTGAAGTAATAGATGAAGGTACTCCATGCAATCTTATAATTTCATTCACATACCTTTTTCCAAAACTCTCAAGTGATGAACCCCATTTTATAGGTAGAAAGTGAGCTAATTTCGTTAAACGGTCAACGATAACCCAAACGACATCATTCTTCTTTTGTGTCATAGGTAGACCATTAAACAAAATCCATGGTGATTCGCTCCCACTTCTAAATAGGAATAGGTAATGGATGTAACTTACCTGCGGGGGCTTGATGCTCTGCTTTAATCTGCTGACATGTCAAACATCTTGAAACATACTCTGCAACATCTTTTTTCATTCTAGGCCACCAATATTGAGTTCTCAAAGAGTGATACATTTTTGTACTTTCTGGATGCATAGAATATGGAGTAGTATGAGCTTCTTCCATTATCTCCTCTCTTAAGTTGTCAACATCAGGAACACACAGTCTATTGTTCAAACTACCATCATCATTAAGCAAAATGTTTGTCTTCTCTTTTTGTCTCACCTTTTCAGCAATTTTAACTAATTTATCATCCCCAAATTGAGCATGTTTTATTCTGTCCATCATCATCGGACGAACACAGATTGAAGCACAAATAGCACCAACACCATCCACCTTCATCTGAATATTCATCTTTCTTAGATAAAACAAATACCTTAAAGAATGCACAGAGATAAGAAACAGAGGCATAAGACTTTCGACTCAAAGCATCAATAGTATAGTCAAAATCTTTCAACAATTCAAGCCATCGCCTCTGCTGCATATTCAGCTATTTCTTACTCAATAAATATTTCAGTCTTTTATGATCAGTGTAAATTTGAAATGTAGTGCCATATAAATAATGCCTCCATATCTTCAAAGCAAACACTACAGCTGCAAGCTCAAGATCGTGAGTAGGATATGTTACTTCATATGATTTGAGTTGTTGAGAAGCATAAACAACCACCTTACCGTACTCTATTAGAACACATCCTAAGCCTTGATGTGAAGCATCACTGTAAACAACAAAACCATCATTACCCGTAGGAATAGTCAATATTGGAGCAGTGGTTAGACGTTCCTTCAATTCTTCAAAACTTTTCTGGCAGCTATCAGTCCAAATGAAGGGAATACCTTTTCGTAATAATTTTGCCAGCGGGGTAGCAATTAAAGAAATGTTCTCAACAAACCGCCAATAATATCCTGCTAAACCTAGAAAACTACGAACTTCATGAATATTCTTCGATCATTCCTACTTAATTATTGCTTCAACTTTCTGTGGGCCAACTTTTATACCATCTCCCAAAACAACATGTCCTAAAAATATAACCTGATCTAACCAAAATTCACATTTACTCAGCTTTGCATATAATTGTTTCTCACGTAAAGTTTGCAATACAGTTCTCCGATGTTGCTCATGTTCTTCAGCAGATTTAGAGTACATCAAAATATCATCGATGAAGACAATCACAAATTTATCCAAGTAAGGTCTAAAAACATCATTCATTAATGCCATGAAGACTGCAGGTGCATTTGTCAAGCCGAAAGGCATCACTAAAAATTCATAATGACCATACCTTGTTCTAAAAGTTGTCTTCGAAATGTTATTCTTTGAAATCTTTAACTGATGATACCCTGACCTCAAATCAATTTTTGAGAAGACCCTAGCACCCTGCAACTGATCAAATATATAATCTCCCCGAGGTAATGGATATTTATTTTTCACTGTTGCCCTATTTAGCTGTCTGTAATCTATACAAAGTCTCAAGGTGCCCTCCTTCTTTTTAAGAAACAACACTGGTGCGCCCCATGGTGCCACACTCGGTCTGATGTATCCTTTATCTAAAAATTCTTATAGTTGCTTCTTGTTGGTCCCGAGATAAACGCTCATGTGTAAAGGGGGGGGGGTGAATACACCTGAAAAAAATTTCAACTTAAAACGCGAACAATCATTTTCAGGAGAGTGTCTAGCTGAACAGGTTCAGTAGACCAAATAAACTGTTCTGAATCACGTGGCAGAGTGACTAACTCTTCTGAGGCCTGCTAGCTGACCTAAGTCAGAATTTAGTTTTGTTTAGTAAGAGTTCAGTAGAGTGCGGAAATGTGTAGGCCCAATTTAGTTGAGTTAGAAAACGTTTTTAGTAAAAACTATTTCAGTATATTAGTGCAATCCTTTAAGCTTTGCTGAACCACAGTTGAATGATTTTGAAAGATATTTTCAGTATGAACAGTAACCAATGCAACAATAAAACAGAGCACACAGAACACAACAATTTTTAAAGTGGTTCGGATCCAACAATCCTACGTCCACTGTCCCGAAAAGATCAGGAGGCTATTTTATTATACTGAGTTAGTCTCAGTCGGTTTGTGCACTGGACAAACACTGGTCTTAGTTATTTTACTGAGCAAGTCTCAGTTTACAAGATATCAAACTAAAGCGTTTGACAAACTCTCCAACTATGAAGGAGTTCTTTACAATAAAGAACAATTCAAGAATGAACTCCTTCGATCTAAGCTATGGATATGGTCTGCAGAGCTTAGGTTAGAGGGAAGGGAACAAGAATGAGGTTTCTAGAGCGACGAACGGTGAGGTATATTCTATGGGTTCGTGTTCCATCGCTTGGATACTAGAGGCTTTGAATCTGATTTAGTTAGGTTCCCTTTGAGCAAGATTGTTGCCTTTTGCTTGGAATAACTCTTTGAAGGTCTTGCGGAAAGCTTAAGTCGATTTAAAGTTGCTCGTAATTGCTCGTGTGTTCTTGATTCTCTTGGTGAGCTTCGATTTGAATTCTTCCCTCTATTTATAGATGAAAGACATGGAAAGATCCGTTAGAGATGATGATCCATGTGTCTCTCTCTTTTGAGTAGCTAACGGCTCTTTCAAAGAATGTTGGCAGAGTCTTTTCCCTCCATTTCTGGAAATGTGTTGACTTGCAGCTTTAATCAGAAAGTAGACAGCTGGCTGCTCGTCATTGGTCGAGGCGGTAGAAATTAGGTGAGACAAACAGACTTCAAGGCAGATCTGAAGCTGACTTCTCTGTACCTCATATGACTCTACTGATTTGACTTATAAGATTACTGACAACGAAGATACTGTCTGGCCGTTGTTGAGTCTGATCTATGTTCAGTAGCATACTCCTGGTGAGTCCAGCTCTACTGAAGATCAACTCTGAGTTCAGCGAACTGCTCCTGCTGAGTCCAGTTCCATTGACTCGTTTCAGTATGCTGCTCCTACTGAGTCCAGCACAACTGAGTCTTCTCTTCATGGTACTGAGGCTGATAATCTACTGAAGAGTCAGCTGATAGAACTGAGCACCTGAACCATGCTGAAAGAATGTCTACTGAGTCTGAAACTCTTAGAGACGAAGACAAAACAGTTACAACAAAAAGGTTCACCAATCAAAGTAGGGTTTTGATGATGCCAAAACCTAACACTACAAACTGTTAGAAACAAACTCCTTACAAATGTTACAAGTAGAATCAGTGAAGTTGTTCATCAAGTTCTAAACTACTGAGGGAATACATGACAGAAATATCAGAACCTATACAGAAATCTAACAACAATTTCCCCCTGAACATCCTTATACAATAAATTTCCCCCATGCTTCTAACAAAGGCAGATCTATCAGCTAAGCAAAAACACACAGATATAGGTAGTGAGTGTGTGAGTCAGTAATCACTTAGGTGATTCTGAGTGTTAAGCTTAAAATAAACAAGGCCATGAAGACAATAAGGTATTGTCGGGCCGAACAACAAAGATGTTTTATAGATAAGAGAATTCAGTACATTACATCACTTGCTATTCTAGGAAATAAGAACAGGATACAAAGAAGCTATCTATCTATCTCCTGAACTGCTGGATCCGTGCATTGAAATCTCTGGACTTATCCTCTGGCAGCGACAATCCATACATCCTGAAGGTGTCTTTCCTGAGTTTCTGTATCTTCAACATATCAGCAGGGTCAGATTCATCAAGATCTAAGGCTATGACCGCACCTCTGACTTCTCCTTCTATGGCTCCAATATGTAATGATCCATCAAGCTTCTCTGGAGGAGGCAGAGGTCTAGGTAGGGGTGTTAGTGGTTCCGGTCCGAACCGTGAAACCGACGGAACCGAACTGAACCAAACTGAAAAATGCGGTTCGGGTTCGGTTTCGTGGTTCGGTTTGGTTTATATTTTTCGAAACCGTTTACAATCAGTTCGGTTCACGGTTCCAAAGGTTTAGAAACCGCTCAAACCGAACCGAACCAATGAAACCAAACCGAACCAATGAAACTGAATGTAATATAAAGATTTTTGTTCATACTACCTACTACTTACTAGGTAATATACTAATATGTGATTACTAGATGTATAGTAGGTAATTGATACATATGTAAATATGTAATTAAAAAAATTAAAAAAGAGATGTTAATACTACTATTACACTAGGGTAGTAGGGCACGCCGCACAACTGAGTCCTAACTACACGACTCTTCTGTCTTCTCAATTCTCATTTATTCCATCTTCATTCTCATTTCTCAATTCATTCTCAATACTATTTTCACTTTTTCTACAAAAAGTAAAAGTTGAACAAGTCCTCCATCCGTATGATTTTTTTTTGGGAGTTCTTAGTTCATCCGTTTACGTGGAGTCATGAAGTTGTTTCATTTTTCTACTGCCTATGTGGATTGTGGAGTCATGAATTTGTTTCCCCTAGTTGGAGATTAACTATTGTAGTTAAGTATATTTATATTTTGGAGCACTAGTTTGAGATTAACTTTTGTAGTTATGTTTAGTATATTTATATTTTGTTAATATTTTGGAGTTGTCGTTCTTGGATTTTATTCGCGTTAAGCATGTATGGAATATTATGGTTCAAAAAAATCTATTTAGGATTTAAAAAAGGTAGAACCAATGAACCGAACCGAACCGAACCATTTCTAAGCGGTTCGGTTCGGTTCCAAAAGTAAAGTACACATTAAACCGAACCGAACCGAACCACTTTCATATGTTCGGTTCGGTTCCTAAATTGTACTAAAAACCGAACCGAGCCGAACCGTTACACCCCTAGGTCTAGGAACTGGGACTCGGACATTTTCCTTTTCAGCTAAGGCTTTATGGACTCTGGCATAAATTTCAGGGTCACTCACCAGAAGCCACTCAGCAAGGGCAGTTATCTTGTCCATGTCAGGCTAGTACTTCCAGACGAAGTACCTCTTAATGAATTCTGCTTTGAGAGTTTCCCATCTCTGGGTCCGCTCCCATGGCATCCATTGGTCAATCCTTGGCCATTTGTGAATTTTCATATCAGTGAGCTTCTTGCCTCGTCTGTTGGATTTCAGTCTCAAGCCTGAGCCTCTCTCTGGCTTCACTGATTTGCCTTACTTCAGCAATTCTTCTAGAGCCCTCTCCATCATATCCCACATCTCTTTCATCTCCAACTCTTGTTCCTTAGAGGGGACATAGGAGGGAATGTGTTGTTCTTCTGCTGACTCAGCAGGTGATTGAGATTTAAACTTGGTTTCATTCTGCTGGCCAGTCTCCTGCTGTTGCTGCTGTTGTTGTTGTTGTTGTTCAACTTGTTTTTCCTTGTCGGCCTCATCGCCAATTCTGAGCTTTCTAGGGGGAGGTCTAGATCCAGTCTTCTTTCCCCCTGAGACCTTGGTCTTACCCTTTGCAGGAGCTTTCTTAGGTTTGTTGGCAGCTTCTGCTTCAGCAATCTCCCGGGCAAGCTTTTCATCGGCCTCAATCTGAGCTCTCTCCTCAGGGCTGATATAGCGTTTGGCTCCTTTCTGTGGTGGGGTTGGGAGTTTCAGCTTTTTCTTCCCCTTACCCGCCACTGGAGGAGGTAGAGGAGTCTCCTCCTCATCTGAATCCTCCTTAACGAAATCAGCAACCTCTTGAATGTGTTCAATTGGAGTTTGGGTTGCTGAGTCCTTCGGTCCTGAGCCGCTTGGACCGGTCTAAGCAGGCTCTACATCACCCGCTACTGAGACACCCTAGGCCTGACCTGTTCCTTGGGAGTAAGTGGGAGCTGATTGACGTCCAGCTGCTCCTCTTGTTGACCTTGTTCCCCTTGGAGTCCTCAGTGTCCTTTCCCCCTTTTTGGCATCATCAATTGAGCCAGGGGTAGGAACCTGAACCTTCTTATTCAGACCATCATATGCAGTGGCTAGCTGGTCTAAGGTTGTCTGCATTTTCTCAAGGCGTAGGTGGAGTTCGTTCCTCTCTTCGATGAGATCAACACTGTACTTCTTATGAGAAGAATCCACCAAGGTCTGAATGTCCTGCAACTTGGTATCCATCTTTTCTTCAAGAGTCTTCTGGATAGATTGAAGTTTGAGCTCTAAAGCTTGACTCAGTGAAGAAACGAATTCAGTGTGTGCTGAGTGAGCTGCCTTAAAATCTTCTAAAAGTTTCTTCTGGGCAGCTTCCAACGATGCTTGTTGCTTTTCGAACTCTTCTCTCTAAGTGGATAGGGCATCTGTGGGGATAGTTGAGAAGTCAGGAGCTCCTGAGTTTTGAATGGAGGTTCTCAGCTCCTTCATCTCCTCACTCTGAGCTAGAGTAGACTGTTTCCACGTCTTGTGGACAACCTTGGCCAGAAGTCTATTTTGAGCTCCTTGACTCTTGATGGCCTTGGCTACAGTCTTGGACCATCGGCTCTTCGGGCTGGGCACTACCTCGAAAGCAAACCCCATCAAAAGTTGTACTAGGTCCGCGGCCTGAGAGGTACCAGCCGCCGACTTGAATCGAGGGAGGATGCTGAGTGGAACTTCAGCAGTTGAGGGTTAGGCACCCTCCTCCAGTTGAGTTCCCTCAACAGGCTTCTCAGGGCCTGTATCACTGGGCGGGTCCTGATCATCAGGATCAGACCCATCAAAAGGCGCGGCTGCTGTCGAAGGGACGCAATCATTCAGAATGGCCAGCATTGCCACCCTTAAGTACTCTATGAAGATGATGTCCGCATGCTCTGAATAGCCTATCTTCTCGTGGATTATCAAATCTTCCTCATGTAATTGCTCGCAGGTATGGTGTTGGATCAGCTTGTTAAGAGCAAACCATTCTTGGAACCTGATCAGCATGTGAAGCCTGGCCTGCCTTGCGAGAGCAACCAAGTCAGAGTGACTAGATATCTCTGGTATGCCCTTTGAGACTTCTTGTGAGGCTTTGGTCTGAAGAGCTGCAGCCTCTATCCCGATGGTCTCGACTTCTGAAGCTATCTCCGAGTCTTCCACCTCAATTAGAGATATCTCTTTCTCAGTAGAAGGGATGCTATTTAGGGGTGGAACATCTAGTGGGGTCTGAGTAATAGGAGTAGTCGGCTCAGCATCAGACCCCTGTTCTACTGTCTCTTCCCTTTCAACAGATACAGTTTTCTTTGCTGAGACAGTCTTCTCAGAAGAGTCTGCTTCATCGCGCAGTCTGAAGGGAGGGACAACCACTGCCTTAGAAACCGTCTTCTGCTTCTTCGATGGAGTCTTCTGAGCAGCTTTGGGAGGCGATCTCTTCTTGGTCGGAGTATTGGACTTCTTCCATTTCTTAAGCTCAATAGGCCCTACCCCAATCTGCAGTACGGCTGTAGCTAGGGCTGGTAAAATGGGCCCGGCCCAATGGGCTGACCCGGGCTACCCGCACCCGGGGTTGGATTGGGCTTAAAAAATAGAGGCCCAAAATGAATCTGGGCCTAAAAAAGCCCGTCCAGAGAGCCCATAGGGCTTATTGGGCTCGGGCCTAAAAAGCCCGGTCTTCCGAAAAAAGTCTGGGGTCTCGGGCCTTAAGAAGCCCGCCCGAAACCCGCCCGATAATATTAGTCCAACAGCAATTAACAAGTTATCAATTGTAATATTAGCCCAATAAATATTAGTCCGATATATATATATATATATATATATATATATATCTCATAGATAAATTTCTCACATATATATATATCTCATAGATAACTTTAAGTGCAAATATTAGTCTTCACTACCACCATTCCTCTCCGCTGCATGATTCCATTTCTCTCTTAAAAAAAAAACACAATGTTGGTTAGAAATTATGTTTATATATATATATATATATATATATATATATATATATATATATATATATAATATTAATAAATAACTGAATCATCAAATGGAAATAAATGGGTAATGATATTTAATATCTTATTTCTTACTTCAAATTTAAATATTTGCATTGACTTATATTTTCAAATTTTTTTAATCTTCAAATGTAGATGAAGAAAAAGTTGAAGTGATAAAATTATCAATTGAAGATTCAAATTGTTATCAACTCATCATAAGACATTAAGATTCATATTTGCAATTAAAGTTATCTTCAATATATTTTTCTTGGTTTCCGTTTCAACTTTTGATTCTCAATTTTATTTAAAAATAAAAAATATGAAAAACTCGAGGTAAGCCCGCCCGCCCGCCCGAAAGCCAGGGGTTGGGCTGGGCTTAAGATATTTGGACTCGAATGAATTTCGGGCGGGCCCTACCTGGCCCGACAAATCATGAAAGCTCGATGGGCCGAGCTTGGGCGGGCCCGACTCGCTACTTTGCCACCCCTAGCTGCAGCTTTGCTGTGAAACCTAACCGTCTTAGGATTAAAATATCCCTTGTCAGCATAAGCGATGTGATCAGCACCGCAGAAGTCCTCGATCATAACTGCCAGCTTCATCCCGTAGAGAAGCTTCCCTTTGACAGTTAGGCTGTTCGTCACCTTATCGAACTTGGTGGCCTGAGTCATGAATTCTTTTGGAAAGAATTCCATCCAATTGACCTGAGCTCTGTTATATATTGTCATCATCATCTGGAGCTTTGGTCTGGACACTTGATCAAAAGAGCCCGCCTGGCTAGTCAGAATATGCGTGACTATATAAGCTAGTGCTCTGTACTTAGGCAGCATGGAGTTCTTCGGGAATGTGGCTCTGAACGACATCGGCTCGCCGTAGAAGATCTCCAGATACTCATCGAGCATGTCGGCCTTATATTCAGTGACGTTGATGCCTGAACTAGGCAGCTGAAAGCTCCTCTGAGGAGCTTGTCTGATGGACATCTGCTTGATCTCGGAGTCAGCACGGGTGGGGTCTATAACGTGGTGAATGATGAACCGCCCCACAATGTCTCCGTCTACTGAATCGAGTTTAAGTACAGCTCCGAAACTTGTCGTGGGAGGAAGAAGGCTTGCTTCCTCGACAAGAAACCTTCAAGTCCTGACGCCCTCAATGCCTCAAATATATCTGCCATGAACTCAAGTTCGCACGAGTCGAACTCCATGATTGTTTCGCACCAAACACGGTCTTTCTCCAATATATCTACGATGTTGGCAGGGGTAGACACAACAACGTTATTTGATTGTATGACTATGATCTGTAAAACGAAATATTAGTATCGAAAAAAATGTTACAAATAATCATGGGATACTGAATATGGATATAATTTTACCGTAATAATTTTTGAGAAGTTTTGAAAACAGTTTGCAGATGGTAGATTAAATTCTCAAAAAATTCTAGGGTTTAATTTGCAGAGAAAAAATGGCGGTTTTTCAGACTTTGAACTTGTTTTATATGATCAAGAAGATGAACAGTTTATATCAATGGTTCAGTTTAAATCTGCTTGATGAGATGGACGGCCAAGATTCAATGTTGTAAAATAGGTAATGATCAAACTAGCCGCCTAAGTCAAATTACAGTTGTAAATAGCCAAAGAAGTAACTTGATAAGACAAGCATTTAATGCGCGGCAGAGTTCAGCATACTTAGCATAGAATGTCGTGTATTAAATGGAAACCGTTATATTAAATGGCACTCTCTTAAGGCATTGAATACGATGCTAAATCTGAATCATTAATGCATTAAATACGATATTGGCTCTTGAGTAGAGATACGCAAACCTGTCAGCTGAACATTGTAGTCAGCTGATACCTCGTGTAGATGGTTGCTAAATCTCCATGTACTGAATGAGTCCAGTACTAAGAGTGAACATTCCCCCTTGCTAAATGCTCCTCTCCTGAATCCACTTACTGACTGGAGTCAGTAGAGTCCAGCAGACCTAACTCTACTGAAAGTTCTCTGAATCTAGCTTCAGCTAGAGGCTTGGTCAGAATATCGGCCCTTTGGTCAATATGGATCTTCTCCATCCTGATATCCTTCTTTTCGACATGATCACGAATGAAGTGGTGTCTGATGTCCACGTGCTTGCATCTAGTATGAAGTACAGGGTTCTGAGTGATTGCAATTATACTGGAGCTGTTGTAGAAGACCGGCACTCATTCTGCATGACGTCATAATCGCGTAGCTGCTGTCTCAGCCAAAGAATTTGGGCGCAGCAACTTCCGGCAGCCATGTATTCAGCTTCAGTAGTTGACGTCGCTACTGAATGTTGTTTCTTTGAAAACCATGAGATCAGCTTACTGCCAAGGAACTGACATATCATTCTTCATTCATATCACAATTTACAATGTTTGATATGTCAGGAATTAGGATGGTACCCATGTTCTTAATAGAGAACTACGGGGTATGTCGAGTCAGAACGGAAGCTCATCTGACTTCCCTCTACGACAGCATGACAAAGGTCTTGGAATATGGACCTATCGTTCCTATGATTGATAGCGTCGAAGTTCAAGATCCAACACAAGGAGGCGGCATCGTGACCGGAAATAAGATACCCAAAGACAGAAGCGTGTTCACTCCTAAAGAGAAGAAGCTTCACAATCTAGACCGGGTTTCCAAAAACGCCATACTGACCACCCTGAGTGATTTCTATCTCGGAAGAGTTCAGGACTGCATGTCCGCGAAGGAACTCTGGGATGCTCTGGCGCTACTGAGTCAGGGGACTCAGAAGATCAAGGCAAACAAACTAGCACTGGAACTTCAGAAGCTGGAGAGATTGTCTCTCATGCCTGGCGACACAATTGAAGATCTCAACGTCAGATTCACGGATCTGATGAACACCATCAACAGGTTGGGAAAGACTTTCTCCAACCGAGAAATGAATCTTAAGATATTGAGAGCACTGCCGGACGTACATTGGACTCCATTCGCTACATTGCTTAGACATTCTGACCTTGATGTTGTTTCTCCTGATTATATCTTTTCAGAATTAAAAGGTGAGGAGGTCGAGTTCGGCCTACCCCAAAGGAAGAAGCGAGCTGAAGCTGACACATAAATTGACTATGCCTTCAAAGCATTAGTCAGCACAGCAGCTCCCACATCTAGCAAGGCTGAACCTTCAATCAGTGATATACAAGAAGGAAACCTAGCTAAGAAATATGCACTGCTTGCCGTGAAGTATCAGAAGGAAAAGGAGAGGCGCAGAAAGCTCTCTAGAGTCGTTAGAGACTCAAAGGGTAAGTCTGAATATACACCCAAGCGCACTCCTGAATCACACACTTCTAATTGCAGGAAATAGGAGGATTCAGCTTAGTCGAAAGACAGTGAGAGAAAACAAGATAGAGTCACCACCTGTTACAACTGCAAGAAGCCAGGACACTACCAATACGACTGTCCTGAGCTCAGTACAGCTGAGAGAGCAGCACGTAAAGCTCGAAGGGAGAAGTTCATCAAGAAGCGCCAAGCATATATTGCCGGTGAACTCTCAGACGACTCAGATGAAGTCGACTCGTTCATGGATTCATCAGACGATGAAGCGGCATTCATGGCCATAGAGGTTGAAGAAGATGCTGAAAAGTGTCTTATGGCAGGAGAAGAGGATGAGGTAAACTCTCACGCTCCATTTAACTCCTCCTCACACTGCACACACGACACTAATTCAGGTGTAGAAGAGAATCTGGATGTCTCAATCGCATATGATGAATTATTAGACGAACAGATTCAGATGAGCCTGCAGCTCAGTAAGACTCTATAGGAGTTGGATACCCTGAAACTGGAGAATCAGAGACTTTCTCAGGAAAGTCAGGTTGCTACTGAGTCAGAAGGACTTGTGTTGAGACTTAGGGAGGAGATTAACTCTCTGATGTGCCAAGTCTCTGAAGAAAAATTGATGGTTAGAAACGCTACCTTCCTCCTTCGTATGTTGTCGCGGCTTTGATTGTTGCTCCTGTGTTAGATCTTCTGATCTATTTATCAATTAATTGGCCCAGCCAATTAATTTTAGATAAATAACATTATTAAATAATGTAAAAATACATCAATCCATTAATAATGATTTCTGAGAGACAATAAATTACTAGGCAACTAATTGTGCCACATCAGGGATCCAATACAAGAAATAAAGTTGGGCCTCAAATTAATTAATTATCCATGCTCAGCCTAGAGCAAAATTAATTAATAAACACAGATTCATTCCACTAGAGAATCCGTGCTGACTTACCCCTTTATCCCAAATTGAGCAAGGGCTTGTATTTTAGACTTAATCGATCTCCGTATTTAAGATAGAAATATCCGTTAATTAATTAAGCTCACTGACAGCTTAAATTAATTAACATCTTATATTCCTGAGTAGTACCACTTGACCTTATTAACACACCTGAACTTAATCAACCGGCCGGGTTTAGTATGCTAATCCTTTCGAGTTCCTCAGGGGATATTATCAACCCATTTTACTAGGATACGGATGCGAGATACATACAACCAGCCTGAGCCACAAATAACTACTAACACCCAAGATACGTAGATCCGGTCGTGATGACGTTCACCATAGTAGGTCAAAGTGATAGATAGCCAAATGCACTCAGCTGAAGTCTTACCAAGCTTAAGACCAGCTAAGTCACCGAGATCTTGGTTTTCCACTAAGGTCAGTTAGGAAAACACCTCACTGTGATCCGTCAATACACCACCTTAAGTGTACCAGTAAAGACAAGCAGCTAAGACAAGCCACTTTTTATCTAAATTGCAGCTTAAACCGACAACTTATCCTTAAGTTGTCTCAGCTGTGATAACTGTTTATATCTTGTCAGTTCAACCAATTTGTGTTGTCTTCTGTGATACCCGACACACCACACAAATCTAACTTTTATACAAGATAAAGGATAACATGTGCAAATATACATATTTATCAGATATGAGAATAAAACAGTGATAAGGACAAAAACACTTTGTATACAAGCATAAAAAAGTGCTTCCAGTATACAAAATCCCAACAGTCTCAGCATCAAGAAGATCAGTTCTCAGTATTGACCAATAACTTAACTCAGAAAGATATTGAACTGAGTCTACTGAAGTAAAAGTTCTCAGAACTTCAGACCGAGCATGAGATGCTTAAGAAGAGTGAAGATGTCGGGAGGAATTTGATGGCAGAGCAGTACATGGGAGCTAAAAAGAAGCTTGAGGTAATGCTAGCCAACAACAAGCCAAAGCATTGTAAGGAGGGACTCGACTTCAACTATGGAGCCTCCTCATCTGCCCCCGTACGCTCAGAAAACCGGCTGACTGATAGGTTTGTTCAAGGGGAGACTATCAGTGCTGAGATCCTGAACCCCCTAGCAAAGAACAAACAGAAGATGAAGACACCTCATCCTAGCTATCGGTATTCTGACAAGAAGATTAACTCAAAATCACCACAGCTCAGTTAAAGGGGAACCAACAGAGTTTGGTGGGCTGATTAGTATGGACCTCCACAAATCTATGTAGCTGACTGGAACTCAGTTGAACCTGAAGCATGCTTACTGGCAAAGAACGACAACAGAACGGGCTGGCTCTGACACAGATGACTCAGCCATCTCAACTTCAAGATACTCAACAAGCTAGCTAGAAACACTCTGGCGAGAGGACTGCTGAATGAAGTATTCAACAAAGACACTCAATGTGAAGCTTGTCTGAAGGGAAAGCAAACAAAGAAGCAAAATCCGCTTGTTCCATCACCTTCCACTGATGGAATCCTTCAGCTGCTACATATGGATTTATTCGGTCCAGTCTCTCCAGTTACGATCAGAGGCAAAAAGTATGCTTTTGTGGTCATAGATGACTACTCGCGCTACACATGGGTCATATTTATTGCCAACAAATCTGACATCAAAATAGAGTTACATGTGTTCTAAAAAGGCTTAGTGTCGAGAAGAACACCAAGATCATAAAGATACGTTCAGACAGAGGAACTGAGTTCTTAAATTCGATGGTGGAAGAGTTTTGCAAAGCTGTAGGCATAGAGCATGAGATGTCTGCCGCGCGCATGCCTCAATAAAATGGGATTGCTGAGAGGAAGAATAGAACACTCAAAGAAGCAGCAAGAACCCTGCTCGCAGACTCAGGACCCCCATCTAAATTCTGGGCAGAAGCAATTGACACTGCATGTTATACTCAGAACAAATCTCTACTGACAAAGCAGAATCAGAAGACACCATATGAATTATGGAACGACAGGAAGCCTTTCTTATCTTATTTCCATATTTTTGGGTGTTCGTGCTTAATCCACAATAATGGAAAGGATCAGTTAAAGACTTTTGAATGCAAGTCAGACCAGGGAGTCTTCTTAGGATACTCCCGGGTCAGCAAAGCCTTCAGAGTTTTTAACTAACGGACCCTTTGCGTAGAGGAAAGCCCTCATGTTGTTTTTAATGAGTTTGCTACTAAAGACAGGAGCAGAAATTCAAATTCAAAATCTGAGGACATCAGTAAGCAGCTATAAGATCTGACTTAAAGGATAATGTTGAAAATATCCAGCTGTGTTGGGATGATGATTCAGAAGAGGAAACTGAAGATAAGACTACTGAATCTCAGCCAGCAGCAGACGTAGCTGAATAGATTGATTCTACTGAACAAAGTCAATCCCAGGTAACTCAGGTCGATGAAGAAACCCAAGTGGTAACTGTGACCTCTACTGAGGATAATAATTCAGGGGGAACAACTGAAGTTCCTGAGCTGAATGCCCCCGAACCTGGTGACTCAGTAGACCCAACTCTAGTAACTGAATTACTTCAATCTCAAAATCGTACAACCGAAATACCTAACTCACCTACTATCTGTGTTGAACAAATTTCAGATGAAGAGTTAAAACATCGTCGATCGTGGCTGGATGCTCTCTATGGGTTAAAACAAGCACCTAGGGCTTGGTACGATACCCTATCTGAGTTTCTTCTTTAGAAAGGTTTTCAGAAGGGCACAGTAGACTCCATATTATTCAGCATTCGACTGGACGACGACATACTACTTGTGCAGATCTACGTAGATGACATTATATTCGTTTCAAAGAATGTCATCATGTGTCAGCAGTTTGAGAAGATGATGAAGGATAAGTTCGAGATGTCAATGATGGGAGAGATGAATTATTTCCTAGGATATCAAGTCAAACAATCGAAGAAGGGAACTTTCATCAATCAAGGCAAATACACTCGAGATCTCATCAAGAAATTCGGTTGCACATCCGGCAAACCAATCATGATCCCGATGAACACGAATATGAAAATTGTTCTTGATAAAGAGGGAGTATCAGTAGACCATACTGAATTTCGCGCTATTATTGGTTCATTATTATATCTAACTGCTAGTCGACCTGACATCCGTGCTGACTCCGAGATCAAGTAGATATCGATCAGACAAGCTCTTCAGAGGAGCTTTCAGCTGCCTAGTTCTGGTATCAGTGTGACAGGATATAAGGATGACATGCTGATGAGTATCTGGAGATCTTCTGCGGTGAGCCGACGTCGTTCAGAGCCGTATTCCCGAAGAACTCAATGCTGCCGAAGTATACAATGCTGGCCTATATAGTCACGCAAATTCTGACTAGCCAGGAGGGCTCTTTTGATCAAGTGTCCACACCGAAGCTCCAGATGATGATGGCGATATATGAAAGAGCTTAGGTCAATTGGATGGAATTCTTTCTGAAATAATTCATGTCTCAGGCTCCCAAGTTTGATAAGGTGACGCACAGCCTAACTGTCAAAGGGAAGCTTCTCTACGGGATGAAGCTGACAGTTATGATCGAGGACTTCTGCGGTGCTGATCACATCACTTATGCTGAAAAGGGATATTTTAATCCTAAGAAGGTTAGGTTTCACAGCAAGGCAACAACCCTACAGCAGATTGGGGCAGGGCCTGCTGAGCCTAAGAAAGGAAAGAAGTCCACTACTCCGACCAAGAAGAGGTCGCCACCCAAAGCGGCTCAGAAGACTCCGTCGAAGAAGCAGAAGATGGTTTCTAAGGCAGTAGTTGTCCCTCCCTTCAGACTGCGCGATGAAGTAGACTCTTCTGAGAAGATTGTCTCAACAGAGAAGATTTTATCTGCTGAAAGGGAAGAGACAGTGGAACAGGGGTCGGATGCTGAGCCGAATACTCCTATTACTCAGACCCCACTAGATGTTCCACCCCTCAGTAGCGTCCCTTCTGCTGAGAAGGAGATGTCTCCAATAGAGGTGGAAGACTCGGAGATAACTTCAGAAGCAGAGACCATCGGGATAGAGGCTGCAGCTCTTCAGACCAGAGCCTCCCGAGAAGTCTCAGAGGCCATCCCAGAGATATCAAGTCACTCTGACTTGGTTGCACTCGCAAGGCAGGCCAGGCTTCACATACTGATCCGGTTCTATGAATGGTTTACTCTTAACAAGTTGATCCAACACCATACCTGCGAACAGCTTCATGAGGAGGAGTTGATAATCAGCGAGAAGATAGGCTATTCAGAGCCTGGAGACATCACCTCGATAGAAGACTTAAGGGCGGCTATGCTGGCCATGCTGAATGATCGCGTCCCTTCCACAGCAGCCGCGCCTACTGATGGGTCTGATCCTGATAATCATGATCCGCCCACTGATACAGGCCCTGAGAAGCCTATTGAGGGAACTCAACTAGAGGAGGGTTCCCAACCCTCAACTGTTGAAGTTCCACTCAGCATCCTCCCTCCAGTCAAGTCGGCGGTTGGTATCTCTCAAGCCGCGGACCTAGTACAGCTTTTGTTGGGATCTGCTTTCGAGGTAGCGCCCAGCCCGAAGAGCCGACGGTCCAAGACTGTAGCCAAGGCCATCAAAAGTCAAGGAGCTTAGAATAGACTTCTGGCCAAGGCTGTCCACAAGACGTGGAAACAGTCTACTCTAGCTCAGAGTGAGGAGATCAAGGAGCTGAGAAGCTCCATTCAAAACTCAGCAGCTCCTGACTTCTCAACTATACTCACAGATGCTCTATCCACTCAGAGAGCAGAGTTCGAAAAGCAACATGCATCGCTGGAAGCTACCCAGAAGAAGCTGCCCAGGAGGTTGCTAAGTTCATTGAGGAGGATTCTGACGAGGAGGAAACTCCTCTGCCTCCTCCGGTGGTAGGTAAGGGGAAGAAATTGCTGAATCTCCCAACCCCACCAAAGAAAGGAGCCAAACGCTACATAAGCCCTGAGCAGAGAGCTCAGATTGAGGCCGATGAAAAGCTTGCCCGGGAGATTGCTAAAGCAGAAGCTGCCAACAAACCAAAGAAAGCTCCTGCAAAGGGTAAGACCAAGGTCTTTGGGGGAAAGAAGATTGGAACTAGACCTCCTCCTCCCAAAAAGCTCAGAATCAGCGATGAGGGCGATAAAGAGAAGGAAAAGGAACAACAACAACAGTAGGAGACTGGCCAGCAGGGTGAAACCAGGTCTAAATCTCAATCACCTGCTGAGTCAGAAGAAGAATTGCATAACCCCTCCTATGTCCCCTCTAAGGAAAAAGAGTAGCAGATGAAAGAGATGTGGGATACGATGGAGAGGGCTCTAGACAGGACTGCTGAAGCTAGACAAATCAGTGAAGCTAGAGACAGGCTCAGACTTGCAGATTTAGAAGTTATCAGGCTGAGAACTGAGAAAGAGGCTCGGGAGAGAGTACCTGACAAACAAGCTGAAATCCCTTATAGGTACAAAAGAGGCAAGAAGCTCACTGATCTGAAAATTCACAGATGGCCAAGCAGAATTCCATGGGAGCGGACTCAGAGATGGGAAACTCTCAAAGCAGAATTCATTAAGAGGTACTTCGTCTGGAAGTACTGGCCTGACATGGACAAGATAACTGCCATTGCTGAATGGCTTCTGGTGAGCGACCCTGAAATTTATGCCAGAGTCCAGAAAGCCTTAGCTGAAAAGGAAAATGTCCGAGTCCCAGTTCTTAGACCTCTGCCTCCTCCACAGAAGCTTGATGGATCACTACATATTGGAGCCATAGAAGGAGAAGTCAGCAGTGCAGCCATAACCTTATATCTTGATGAATCTGACCCTGCTGACATGATGAAGATACAGAAGCTCAGGAAAGACACCTTCCGGATGTGTGGATTATCGCTACCAGAGGAGAAGTCCAGAGATTTCAAAGTACGGATCCAGCAGTTCAGAAGATAGATAGATAGCTTTTTTGTATCTTTTTTTTATTTCTTAGAATAGCAAGTGACGTAATGTACTGAATTCTCTTATCTATAAAACATCTTTGTTGTTCAGCCCGACAATACCTTATTGTCTTCATGGCCTTGTTTATTTAAGCTTAACACTCAGAATCACCTAAGTGATTACTGGCTCACACACTCACTGCTGATATCTGTGTCTGTCTGTTTTTGCTTAGCTGATAGATTTGTCTTTGTTACAAGCATGAGGGAAATTTATTGTATAAGGTTGTTCAGGGGGGAAATTGTTGTTAGATTTCTGTATAGGTTCTGATATTTCTCTCTTGTATTCTCTCAGTAGTTTAGAACTTGATGAACAACTCCACTGATTCTACTTGTAATATTTGTAAGGAGTCTGTTTGTGATAGTTTGAAGTGTTAGGTTTTGGCATCATCAAATAGGGGAAAATTGTTGGGAGATGATTCAATAGCTTAGTGCTAGTAGATTTGAATGATCCCAAAACCTTACTTTGATTGGTGAACCTTTCAGTTGTATTTGTTTTACTTGTCTCTGAGAGATTCAGACTCAGTAGACATTCTTTCTGCATGGTTCAGGCGCTCAGTTCTGTCTACTGACTCTTCAGTAGACTACCAGCCTCAGTACCATGAAGAGAAGACTCAGCAGTGCTAGACTCAGCAGGAGCAGCATATTGAAAGGAGTCAGTGGAACTGGACTTAGCAGGAGCAGTTCACTGAACTCAGAATTGATCTTCAGTAGAGCTGGACTCAGCAAGAGTATGCTACTGAACATAGATCAGACTCATTAACGGCCAGAGAGTATCTTTACTGTCAGTAATCTTATAAGTCAAATCAGTAGAGTCATACGAGGAACAGAGAAGTCAGCTTCAGATCTACCTTGAAGTCTGTTTGTCTCACCTACTTTCTTCAGCCTCGACCAATGACGAGCAGCCAGCTGTCTACTTACTGATTAAAGCTACAAGTCAACACTTTTCCAGAAATGGAGGGAAAAGACTCTGCCACCATTCTTTGAAAGAGCCGTTAGCTACCCAAAAGAGAGAGACACATGGATCATCGTCTCCAACGGATCTTTCCATGTCTCTCATCTATAAATAGAGGGAAGAATTCAAATCGAGGCCCACGACACATACGAAGAACACACGAGCAATTACGAGCAACTTCAAATCGACTTAAGCTTTCCACAAGATCCTAAAAGAGTTATTCCATGCGAAATGCGACATTCTTGCTCAAAGGGAACCAAGCTGAATCTGACTCAAAGCCTCTGGTATCCAAGCGATTGAACACGAACCCAGAGTTTATATCTCACCGTTCGTCGCTCTAGAAGCCTCATTCTTGTTCCCTTCCCTATAACCTAAGCTCAACAGATCATATCCATAGCTTAGACCGAAGGAGTTCATTCCTGAACTGTTCTTTAGTGTAAAGAACTCCTTCATAGTTGGAGAGTTTGTCAAATGCTTAAGTTTGATACCTTGTAAACTAAGACTTGCTCAGTATAATAACTAAGACCAGTGTTTGTCTAGTGCACAAACCGATTGAGATTAACTCAGTATAATAAAATAGCCTCCTGATCGTTTAGGGACAGTGGACATAGGATTGTTGGATCAGAACCCCTTTAAAAATCATTATGTTCTGTGTGCTCTGTTTTACTATTGCATTGATTATTGTTCATACTGAAAATATCTTTCAAAATCATTCAACTATGTTTCAGCAAAGCTTAAAAGACTGCACTAATATATGAAACCGTTTTACTAAAAACGTTTTCTAACTTAACGGAATTGGGCCTACACATTTCCGCACTCTACTGAACTCTTTCTGAACGGTACTGAATTTTGACTTAGGTCAGCTAGCAGACCTCAAAAGAGTCAGTCACTCTGCCACACGATTCAGAATAGTTTATTTGGTCTACTGAACCTGTTCAGCTAGACACTCTCCTGAAAAGGATTGTTCGCGTTTTAAGTTGAGAAAGTTTTTAGGTGTATTCACCCTCCCCCCCCCTCTACACCTGAACGTTTATCTCGGGACCAACAGCTGCTCCTGCTAAGTCCAGCACTACTGAGTCTTCTCTTCATGGTACTGAGGCTGATAATCTGCTGAAGAGTCAGCAGACAGAACTAAACGCCTGAACCATGCAGAAAGAATATCTACTGAGTCTGAAACTCTCAAAGAGGAAGACAAAAAAGTTACAACAAAAAGGTTCACCAATCAAAGTAGGGTTTTAGGATCATTCAAATCTACTAGCATTAAGCTACTGAATCATCTCCCAATACTTCTTTAACTCTTGCAATTCAAGAGGAGCCATTCTGTATGGAGAGATAGATATTGGTGTAGTACCTGGTTGTAACTCAATAGTGAAGTCTATGTCCCTATCCGGTGGTAAACCTGACAAATCATCTTGAAACACATCGGGGTATTCTTTCACCGCAGGAATGTCTTCAAGTCTTATTCCACATAATTTAGCATCTACCACATAAGCTATATACATTTCACAACTTTTCTTGATCATTCGGGCTGCTGTAGATGTAGATATAATATGTATAAAAATACTTTCCATATCCCCTTTAAATACTACTCGCATCCGCACAGAAGGCTGAAGTTCAATTTCTTTAGTGAAATAATCAACTCTTGCATGATATTCGGATAGCCAGTCCAGACCCAAAATTACATCAAAATCCTTAATCGGCATAAGCAACAAAGTTGCCCGAAATTCTGTACCCTTAATCAATATTTCGTTGTCACGATACTCTGTATTAACTATCCTACTTCCAACAGGGGTTTAAACATATACTTCATAATCCAATGGTTGTATTTTATTGTACAAGTGTGATGCAAATGATTGTGATATAAATAAATGTGTTGCCCCCGGATCAAACAACGCATAAGCATTTTTACCGGAAATAGAAATAGTATCTGTAACCACATCGGTTGCAGCCTTAGCTTGTTCGTGTGTTATAGTAAAAACTTAAGCCTGTGGCGGACTTCTATTTATATAACTTGCTACTGTATTAATACTTCACCCTGCACCAAATCTTCCTCGACCCCGACCTCTATTCATGGTGAATTCATTCATTCTTGTTTGATCTACAATACGTTCTTCGCGTGGCCTTGAACAATTCCTTGCAATATGATCGGATTCCCCACATCTAAAACATTTTCCAGTGAGTATCATACACTCTCCCCAATGATTTTTCCCACAATGAACTCAAGTAGGGACAGATGGTGTAGAACCCACACTTTGAGTAGCAAAAGATGTACCCCTGAGATGTTTACCCTTGGAACCACTCGGACTATCACTTTGGAAGGATGTGGCAAACTCCCTACGATTGCGAGGTCGTCCAGATTCCTCACAGTACATCCTTTTATTTTGTTGATAGTTTAAGCTTGATTCTGCCGCTAATTTTTTAGCTCGTATGGCCGCAGCTTTCAGCTTACTATAAGATTCCATATCTGTAGGTGTAATACGGTTCCTAATAGAAAATCGAAGCCCAGATTCAAACCTAGTGCACTTCTTCTGTTCAGTTGCAATCATATGTGGGGCATAATGAGATAACTGATTAAACTGCACTTCATATTCTGCGACAGACTGGTTTCCCTGCTTTAGTTCAAGGAATTCTTTTTATTTTTTATCCTTATAAATTTCAGGAACATAAGCCTCATTAAATTATCTAAGAAAATCATCCCAAGAAAGCTCAGGAGGCTGAACAGTACTCTGTGGTACAGTCTCCCACAAATCATATGCATTTCCTTGAAGAAGTGAAACTGCATAATCAAATTTTTCTTCAGGAGTACATCTCAACTGATAAAAGACCCTCTCTATTCGTTTCAACCATGTCTCAGCTTCATTAGGATATGTAGTACCTGTAAAATCAACAGCTCCCATTTTTCTTAGTTTATCGTACTTTCTCTCCTATTGCTGCGGAAGGTGTGCTCGAGTACATGGTACAAATGAACATAGAAAAGAACCATCATGCACATGATGATAAGATGAATGTGAATGTGACTCGGTTGATCCTTCCCTTCCGTGAACAATTGGATCATCATGCACTATGTATGCATCTTGATGTTCAGTATATTGCCTAAAATATGAAAATAATTTCACACATACTTAGATAATAAAATGATAATGCATGTGTAATATCAAAACCTATAGAATCCATACCCGGGCTTTGATACCAAAAATTGTAACACCCTTACTCAGTTATATGTAATGAAATCCCCCATGATCATGATTATTTATTTACCAACTATTATTTATTACTGAACATAACAATTAGGATCACACAAATATTTACATACATGTCAACACTTTATCTATAAAAATTCACGTTTGTATAATATAATATCAAGTATTCAAAAGATGCAGTTAAAATGTTGAGGAGAAAGATCTAAAACCAGCCGGCCGACCCTTGATCCATAGTGCAAAACTCTAGATAGACTCCAGTCACTTCAACAAAATCTAAAAAAAAACATATTGCATTTGGTGAGTTGCAATCTCAATAAGTATAATTCAGTAACTAATTATTTAACATAATGCAAGAACATATAATATCCATATCATCAATCAGTAACTATTAAACATCCATCATTAACACGTAGAACATATTCACTCTACATCATTTATAAATAATATAACACGTTGTCAATAATCACATCTTATAATAAGTCCATCTTGTTGGGAGATGATTCAGTCTTCTCACAATCAGTTGTGACATAACTCAGTAGCCATGTGCTCTGAATATTTACTGAAGATTTGAAGATCCCAAAAGCCTATCTTGGCTGATGAACCATTCAGTTGTAACCTGTTCTGTTTTGTCTCTGAGACTTCAGACTCAGTAGACACTCTGCATCTGGTTCAGGCGCTCAGTAGATTACCTGACTCAGTACCAGAAGTAGAAGACTCAGTAATAATGGACTCAGCAGGAGCAGTATACTGAAAGAAGTCTGTAGAACTGAACTCAGTAGGAGTAGTTCACTGAACTCAGAGTTGATCTTCAGTAGAGCTGACTCAGCAGGAGCATGTTACTGTATAAGAGATCAGGCTCAGCAACGGCTAGACAGTCTTCTGACTGTCAGATTCACTAAAGTCAAATCAGTAGAGTCAATACGAGGAAGAGAGAAGTCAGCTCCAGATCTTCTTGAAGTATGTTCTGTCTCACCTACTTTCCTGAACCTCGACTAATGACGAGCAGCCACCTGTCCTATATCTATTAAAGCTGCAAGTCAACAACTTTCCAGAAATGGAGGGAAAGGACACTGCAAACCATACTTTGAAAGAGCCGTTAGCTACTCAAAAGAGAGAGACAAAGGATCGTCGTCTCCAACGGATCTATCCTTATCTTTGCTCTATAAATAGAGGGATAAAATCAAATTGAAGCTCACCTAGAAAAATTGAAGAACGCACAGAGCATTCAGAGAGCAACTCATAAACGTCCTAAGTCTTTTGCAAGTAATTCGAAGAAGTAATCTCCGGCGAAGACTACATACCTGCTCATAGGGAAACAAGCCTAACCAGAATCATATAGCCTCTACTATCCAAATGACTGAGCACGAACCCAAGTCTATACTTAGCTGTTCGTCTAGAAGCCGCATTCTTGTTCCCTATCCCTCTACCCTAAGCTCAGCTGTTCATATCTATAGCTTAGACGAAGGAGTTCATAATCGAACTAATCCTTATTGTAAAGGACTCCTTCACAGTTGGAGAGTTTCTCAAACACTTAGTTTGATACCCAGTAAACTGAGACTTGCTCAGTATAAATCTCAAGACCAGTGTTTGTAGAGTGTACAGACCAACTGAGACTATCTCAGTATAATACATAACTTCCTGATCTTTCGGGACAGTGGACGTAGGATTGTTAGATCCGATCCACTTTAAAAATCGTCTGTGTTCTGTGTTTATTATTTACTGTTGCATTGATTATTGTGCATACTGAAAATATCTTTAAAATCATTCAACTGAGTTTCAACAAGCTTAATCGACTGGACTAATATACTGAAACTGTTTTGATAAAAATGTTTTCTTAACTCAACTGAATTTGGGCCTACACATTTCCGCACTACTGAACTCTATTTGAACGGTATTGAATTCTGACTCTAGTCAACTAGCAGGCCTCAGTAAAGTCAGTCACTCTACCACGCGATTCAGAATAGCTTATTTGGTCTGTTGAATTAGTTTAGTACGACACTCTCCTAAAAAGGACTGTTCGCGTTTAAAGTTGAGAAATCGGTTTTCAGGTGTATTCACCCCCGCCCCCCTCTACACCTGAACGTTACTCTCGGGACCAACAATTGGTATCAGAGCAGGAGTTCTCTAAGACTCTTATTATTCTGAAACTGGTCTACATGAACGGATCCGGAAAACATTTTCACTGCATAACATTCTTCACTCATATCATTAGTCACTATGTCTGATATGTCAGGAATCAGAATGGTACCCATGTTCTCAGTAGAGAACTATGGAGTATGGCGGGTCAGAATGGAGGCACATCTAACCTCCCTCCACGACAGCATGACAGAGGTTCTAGAGGACGGACCTATCGTTCCAATGGTCGATAGCGTCGTAGATCAGGACCCATCACAAGGAGGAGGAATGGTGACTGGGAAGAAGATTCCCAAAGATAGAAGTCTCTTCACCCCTGAGGAGAAGAAGCTTCACAACTTAGATCGAGTCGTTAGAAACACCATACTGACCACTCTGAGCGATTCTTATCTCGGAAGAGTTCAGGACTGCAAGTCCGTGAAAGAACTCTGCGACGCTCTAGCGCTACTGAGTCGAGGAACTCAGAAGATCAAAGCTAACAAACTCGCGCTGGAACTTCAGAAGCAGGAGAGACTGTCTCTCATGTGTGGTGACTCCATTGAAGATCTCAACGTCAGGTTCATGGAACTGATGAACTCATTCAACGGAGTGGGAAAGACATTCTCCAACCGAGAGATGTATCTCAAAATTTTGAGGGCATTGCCAGACGGTCACTGGACTCCCTTTGCTACTTTATTGCATCATTCCGACTTATATATTGTTACTCCTGACCATATCGTTTCAGAACTTAAGGCTGAGGAGTTTGAGTTTGGCCTACCTCAAAGGAAGCAGTGAGCTGAAGCTGACACCTGAGTCGACCATGCCTTTAAAGCATCAGTCAGCACAACAGCTCCGGCGTCTAGCAAGGCTGAACCTTCACTAAATGACATACAAGAAGGAAACATAGTCAAGAAGTACGCACTGCTTGCCATGAAGTATCAGAAGGAGAAGGAGAGGCGCAGGAAGCTCTCAAGAGTCGTTAGAGACTCCAAGGGTAAGACTGAATATACACCTAAGCGCACTCCTTACTCACATACTTCTGAATGCAGAAAACAGGAGGACTCAGCTCAGTCGAAAGACAGAGAAAGCAAAGAAGAAAGAGTCACAACCTGCTATAAGTGCAAGAAGCCAGGACACTATCAGTATGACTGTCCTGAGCTCAGCACTGCTGAAAGAGCAGCACGCAAAGCTCGAAGGGAGAAGTTTATCAAGAAGCGACAAGTGTATATTGCTGGTGAACTCTCAGACGACTCAGATGAAGTCGAGTCCTTCATGGATTCATCAGATGATGAAGCTGAATTCATGGCCATAGAGCTTGAAGCTGAAGAACACGCTGAAAAGTATCTCAAGGCAGGAGAAGAGGATGAGGAAAACTCTCAAGCACCATTTAACTCCTCTTCACACTGCACACACGACACTATTTCAGGTGCAGATGAGAATCTGGACATCGCAATTGCATACGAAGAACTACTCGACGAGCAGATTCAAATGAGTCTGCAGCTCAGTAAGACTCCTCAGGAATTGGATACCCTGAAAATGGAGAATTAGAGACTTTCTCAGGAGAGTCAGGTTGCTACTAAGTCAGAAGGACTTGTGGTGAGACTTAGGGAGGAGATAAACTCTCTGATGGCTAAGTCAGCATCAAGAAGATCAGATCTTAGTACTGACCAATGACTTGACTCAGAAAGATACTGAATTGAGTCTGCTGAAGCAAGAGTTGTCAGGACTTCAGACCGAGCATGAACTGCTGAAGAAAAACGATGGTGTCTGGAGGAACCTGATGACAGAACGATATATGGGCGCTGAAAAGAAGCTTGAGGCGATGCTAGCAAGCAACAAGCCTAAGTATTGTAAGGAGGGACTTAGATTCAGCCATAAAGCCTCCTCATCTGCCCCCGTACGCTCAGAAAAATGGCTAGCTGATAGGTTTGTTCAAGGGGAGACCATCAATGCAGAGATACTGAACCCCCTAGCCAAGAACAAACAAAAGATGAAGGCACCTCATCCTAATTATCCGCATTCTGACAAGAAGATCAGCACCAAATCACCCCAGTTCAGTCAAGGGGGAACCAACGAAGTAAAATGGGCTGATCAGCATGGACCTCCGCAGCTGATGCATCCAGCTCAGTATAGGTCATATTACTATGATCCTATAGTTAGGAGAGGATCCAAAAGTCAGAAGAAGAAGAAGAAAGCCGTACAGAAGGCAAAGGTCAACAGTCCACCTACTCAGAAGATCAGGACTCCTAAACCTGTAAAGCCTCAGAAGTCAGCATCGACCAGTCCAGTGGTCAAATATGTTGATAAAAGAGGAAAGAAACTGTCTGAGACCACCAGGGTCGTGAGACAGATTTGGGTTTCCAAAACTAACATCTAAGGACCCAAAATCAAAAATAAAGGGGTACCTAAACATAATTTTGTTTTGCAGGTGCACAAGGGTCCTTGGTATGTGGACAGCGGATGCTCTAGACATATGACATATCAAAAGGACCTACTGAAGAATTATACTACTGAAGAAGGACCCCGAATCGAGTTTGGAGACAATGCAAAAGGCTATACCAGAGGCTATGGAACACTCAGCATTGGAACAACAACAGCTCCAAGAGTATCATATGTTGAAGGACTTCAGCATAATCTTCTCTCTGTTTGTCAATTTTGTGATAACTTGAATAGATTGATTTTTGATGCTGGTTTCTATGATGTCATTGATAAATCAATAGGGAAAACAGTGTTGTCAGGTTCGCGCAAAAAGAATATCGATGTAGCTGACTGGAACTCAGCTGAACCTGAAGCTTGTTTGTTGGCAAAGAACGACAACAGAACGGGTTGGCTCTGGCACAGAAGACTCAGCTATCTCAATTTCAAGACGCTCAACAAATTAGCTAGAAACACTCTAGCAAGAGGACTGCCGAATGAAGTATTCAGCAAAGACACTCAGTGTGAAGCATGTCTGAAGGGAAAGCAAACAAGGAATCAAAATCCTACTATTCCATCTCCTTCTACTGATGGAATCCTTCACCTGCTGCATATGGATTTATTCGATCCAATCTCTCCGGTGACGATCAGAGGCATGAAGTATGCTTTAGTGGTCATTGATGACTACTCGCGCTACACATGGGTCATATTTATTGCCAACAAATCTGATGTCAAAACAGAGTTACCAACCCTTCTGAAAAAGCTCAGTGTCGAGAAGAATACTAAGATCATCAAGATACGTTCAGAGAGAGGAACTAAGTTCCTGAATTTTATGGTAGTGGAGTTCTGCAAAGCAGAGGGGATAGAGCATGAGACGTCTGCCGCGCGTACGCCTCAACAAAATGGGGTTGCTGAAAGGAAGAATCGAACACTCAAAGAACCCTGCTCACAGACTCAGGACTCCCAACCAAATTCTGGGCAGAAGCTACTGATATTGCATGTTATACTCAGAATAGATCTCTACTGACAAAGCAGCATAAGAAGACACCATATGAATTATGGAACAGCATAAGAAGACACCATATGAATTATGGAACGGCAGAAAAAGACAAAATCTTTTTCCATCATTTTAGATACAGAATCATCTTTGAGTCAAGATAATGCAAGTATAGTTTCCAATAATTTTAAAAGAATGCAAACTTAGATCTATCGTATTTTGGAATAATTCTTAGGAATAAATAATGAAATAGGCTAAAAATATGAACAAAAGGCACCATAATATCATCAATACTCGGAAGTGCAACTTCTTAAATTTAACAACAAAGGCATTGCTCTGCTCCACTATATTACATCCATGATTGTCGCTGGAGTCCTGCCACACAGGCCCTCGTGGAAAAGGCGAAGGCAAAAATCATCTTTTTATATACTTTTCATTCATCTTACGTAATAAAGAAAGCAAATAAACTCAGAACAAGCATGCCAGGTGTTTTTTTCGAAATTGTCTCAGAGAGAAAATTTCAATAGATCTTGAGATTCAGTCAGTAGTAAATCACCTCATAAAAAAGACATCCACACCCAATACAAACCCGTAAGGAGAATACCTTGTTCTTGTTGTTCGTCAACCGATCCTCTCGTTCCTTTATTTGTAGTCGCCCTTGCATAGTTATCCCCGGTTTGTCGAACAACTTTCTCCTCCTCCGACGAATCTGAAGACGCCCCTTCATCGTCTTCCCAAAACTCATTTAAGTCGAGTTCTAAATCGAAAGGGTATCCAATCTCATGGTTTTCTTCGTTTAATTCGATTACGAAGTTCCCTGATGAAGAATACGTTGCAGAAATTAGAATTTTGTCTTTTTCGTTTTGTAGTTCATCGTCGGTGATGGGAGGAGGTTGGTTTAAATCAATTATGAACTCTGAATCCATATATGGAGATGTGAAGATTAAACTCTCTACTTGACATATTTATAGAACATAG
Organism: Lavandula angustifolia; assembly: GCA_028984105.1. Classification (NCBI taxonomy): domain Eukaryota; kingdom Viridiplantae; phylum Streptophyta; class Magnoliopsida; order Lamiales; family Lamiaceae; genus Lavandula; species Lavandula angustifolia. The sequence continues at coordinate 17,854,697 of CM054817.1, forward strand.
GAGATGAACTTTAAAAAATTTTAAAAGTTGTCTACTAAACTTGTAAATTCCCTCCTTTTTTTTTGTTTTGGCTCCATATCTATTTTATAGAAATTGATTTTTTAGTGGCATAGTAATTGTCTCATTAAAAGTTCATTGTCATCAATAAGGTTAATATAGGAATAAATTTTTTTTATTAATTAGTGTGCAAATGGCTAAAACATCATACAAAAAAATAGGAGGGAGTATATCCATAGGAGTTCAATAGACTCAAGTGCCCGTACGGGACTCTGTCATCCAGATACACTAGAAGACTCTTTAACACATGGATCAAGGTAATCAATGGCCATACCAGTATCCTTTAGTCTTTGATGAATGCATATCATATGCTCATGTATCATTTTCATCATCAAATAACCAGAAATCCACAATCTCGTATGTATAACATATTATCTTCAAATAAGCCGTCAAACAACCATGTAAATTCATTCAATAATTATTAATCACAATACCATAGTGGTCAAATAATAAGTTATCAAATTATACTTACCACAACACTTCCAATCCAAACCTTTCTTCTCTAATGATCCTCTTTTGCTGGTTTATCGATGTTGTTACCTATCCACATATAAATGCATAACAAAATTGATAAATCTATTTTACATCATAATATTATATATATTATCTGATTTAAAATCCATGATGCAAGTGATTCATGTATCTAGAAGTATTCCAATATTTGACTCTAATATATACCTTTAGATTTTTTACTAATATTTCTGCATGACCAAACCTCGTTATATTGACCATAACTTTCTGTATACATATCTTATAAGTATGAATCATATTGATCTCGAAACTTAACTTCAATATCTAAAACTTTCATGTTTTACAGAATCTCAAAATCCTACCCTAAATGGGTGAAATAATCGCATTACCGTCACATATGCAACCTGTGCAAGAATACAGGACACTCTTCTATATTTCGACCATAACTCCATATAGAGACCTCATATAAATATAATTCTAAATCTCATAGAAAGCTAACACAAATACCTAAAACTTTTACGTTTTAGTAAATTTAATATTCGGGGTGCAAGTTAGTGAAAATCACTAAACACAACAGCATAAAATAACTGCCCAGAACAGAGCGGTTCTATGGATACATCTAGTTTCTTGTTCACTTTGGCATACTAAGATATGTCCATAGACTCTGAAACTTTAACCACAACTAGTAGACATATAAGAGATGATATTTATGTTGAGAACCCTTCATGAAAACCGAAACACATAGGCGAAACAATCCTATTCTTACAGCATAACAAATCTGGAGCAAAACTGTGACAGCTTTGGTTTATGATGTCTTTCTCTTCCAAAACTCCATTTTATGGTAACAATAGTCAATTATTAACTTCCTAACATGTTGCATATCATAAAGATAAATTATTAGGATCCATAACATAAGCAACCAAGTCGAAAACCCCCTAACAAAAGCAAGAGATATCATACCTATGCTGATTTGGAGTTAAGAGATGTGTTCCCTTGCCTTTGTCTTGATTGTCTTGTTTTTTTTCTTTCAAACAAACTATCCCAATTCATCTCCCCTGTTTTTAGGTGTCTAAGAGGTGTAAAAAATGAGATAAGGAGGTGGTGGAAAGAAGTCTTAATTGTAATAGCCCGTAAATTTCTATATATTACGAAATCAGTATTTAAGCCTTAAGGGCAAGCCTAGTAACACATCATGACTTAGAATATCGGTATTCATGTATATTGTCCTTGTATCATTATACATTAGCGTGGTCTTAGATAGTCGCATCGCATTATTCGACTAAGCTAGTATAAGCCATTAATAAATTACGTACTAAAAGAAATTACGAGTCGATAATATAGTCATTACTTAACTAATCGAGATTATATATACTTGTGAAACTTTTAGAATTTATAAAGTATAAGTTCTCTATCTCTATGATATATACTACACCACAAAGTTATAATTAATAGATCTTATATACATTTTTTTTTCTTTTCCGACTAGACTAGAGAGAGACATGGATATACTATCATCACTTAGGAAATTATAAGTGACTATTAAATGAGTTAATGAGACATAGGTCATCATTAGGATTAGACCATAGTACTGAGCTTGTTCCCTCGGTGGAGTACGTGTCAACATGCAAGGCAAGGAAGAGATGCATGTCCTTCGAAAGCTGGTGTTGCTGATGTGATGAATAGTGAGCTTCAACTGTTGTTAAACAACCTCCTAATCCACGTGTGTAGCATGCAGATTTCAGCAAGAAGAACTCTCCCACTTAAGATCTAAGCTTGTCGCCCACTCCCCTTTATATAGTAGTAGCTAGAACTTGATAAGTATTTGGAATTCCTTACTCTTCTTCACCAATCAAGCTGCTGTTATCTGTCGAAGATCCCTAGACCAAGATCAAATCCCTTCCTTTAGGCAACACACAATCGACCAAGTAAGATATACTACTCCTCTTAGTCTTTGGTTTCTAGTTTAAGATGTTATGGATTGAAAATTTCACACTTGTAAGAATCTAAACCTCAGTCTTGGAAGAGAAGTATTACTAGGAAGGCTTGCATGTTTTCAAAATAGGGCTGCATGTGGAAATCTTAGCATAGGAAGTAATCCGCTTGGTTTAAATTCCTCTATTATGTTTCTGACAACTCAAATGTTCTTAGAGATGCATTGCATGTTACATGCATAATGTTTCTAGTATAATCATATAAGGTCATGATAGATCTCACATAAGGTTCAATAAGGGTAGTAAATTTTCGTTTAAAGAATCCGAATAGAGTGGACAAACTTTAGGCAGAACGCATTTTTTTAGTTTTACGATTCTGTCGTGAGTTTCAAATCCAATTAACCGATCTTTTATTCCTTGAAAAATTTCACAAAGACTATAGAGATAAACTTTAGGATGATTTGACGTATATGAAAATTTTGGTGATTTTTTGATAATTATTTATATTTTAAATGAATTTTCACTTCTATGCTGCCGAGGATCCATGCATTCGGTATAGGGCTTAGTAAAACATTTAAATCTCACTCCACAAAAATGATTTTGACTTGATTGTTTTTTTTAAATGTTCTATACACGTAGGGACTTGTGAAAATATTTATTTTGTATTTTTAAACCATGCATGTAAAAACAGTTTATTACAAACCTTTCGTGGTTAAACAAAGACTTCCATTCGGTGGAGTAGTTTTGAGTGAAAAATAATCTGTATATTCTGAATCCATCACTTATACATAAGGTTTGAAAATTTGATATGTCATCACTATGCATGTTTCCTAAGAATTTGTGGAATATTAGAATTTTTAGAGCAGTGTTGGTCCCACAAACCGTAGCTAAAGTATAGTTAGACAGAAACTGACCCTGTTCGTACAGTGAGCACTGTTTTGGTGATAACTTTTAGAATAATGATTATTTTGTTACGAAACCAATTTCCCTATAAACAAGACTCATTAAGGATGATATACATGGAATATTAGAATTTAGGGAGTGAAACCGTGATCTGTGGAAGTTTTACAAAATAGGCCTTCTGCACGAGTTTAACGGATTATAACTACGACATTGTTCTAACCTAATAACTATTAGGTATCGCTTATAGATCATGAATTGTACACTTGCTGCTAGTTCAAGACGTTAAAACTTAGGTTATTGTTGTAGGACCTATCGTGGAAGAGCTATAGCCTCGGTGACGAGATTTCGCATAAATCAATTCGGTGAATCTCGAGGTGGGTAATATATTCGTAAAAGTTATTTTGAGTTAATGAGCTCTATAAATTACGGTTTATCCATAAGAGTTTTTGTGCATTTTTACTGTTTAATGCTCCTGAGAGATCGATCGAGATCCTTGATTAATCTAAAACATTAATCAATGATTGTGTACATGTAGTTAGTTACCGGTGGATTGATCCCCACTGAGTGCTAACAAAGGAATGGGACCCCCTGAGTTTACGACTTTAGGGGCCAGGTTTCCCGAGTAAGTAAGTGAGACCCCTGAACTACGATTCTAGGGGCCAGGGTTCTCACCGTAAGCAGTAATGGTTAAATGTAACATGTATGCGCGCACTGTAATGTTTTTGTATGCTGGGAGTTGTTTTCTTTTAAAATCCTCCTTGTATTACGTATTACTTGGATAAACTATCTTTTATTTTCAAAACATACTTATCCACTGAGTACACTAGTACTCAGCCCCATATTGTTTTCAAAATGTTTTCAGGTTGAGCGGCAGGGGCGATGGAGAAAGGGCTGAGGAGGGGTTGATGAAATAATCTTTTGCAACTTTAGAATTGTAATCAGATAATTATGCTTTTGTTATATTTTGAGACTCAATATAATTCCGTACATATTAAACGCATTTAAACCAATCTAATCTTCCATGTGTGGGTTGCATTAAATGACGTGTTTCTTTTAAAATAGAAAAAACATTCCAGTTTTCGATAAATGGTATGAAAATATGTTTTAAAATATTCTTCCGTAGCGACTCGACTTCTGTGATCCTTTGTGGAGTTTGGGGCGTTACATTAATTCCTAAGAAAGGTTGAGGTGCTTATCAACTCCACGCATGAGGTCTAAAGTTAGCTTCTAGAAACCTTCTTACCTTGCAACCTAAATTCAACCTACTATCACATTTTAAACCATCTACACACTATATTCATACATGTTCAACACCATTTAAACACAATCTAATCCCATATGTAATTTAAAGCTCAATTCCTTCATTCAAACTACTACGCGTTTCTTCTAGTTTGGTTTTCAAATGAAAATACCTATAATTCAAAAGAATTTTCATCAAAAGATATAAAACATAAATCGTACTCCTCCATTTATAATATGACAAAGGATTCAATCTATAGCCTCTCATTAATTTGATGCATTACTTAAATTTTCAAAAAGGATTTAATCAAGAAACTAAACTTCACTAATTCCTCATGCACTCTTACGAGATAAGCAAAGATTAAAATGCATGAAATGATGAATATGGATAGGTAATTATGCATGAAATGTCAGGATGTGATATTCTCAGCTTGTTTGAGTTTTTACAACTGCAGACCTTGATTGCCTAGGTAGTATAGATCGTGTTCTGGTAGGAACTAGAGTATGGATCTGTACACCTTTCTTAGCTTTTGTCTGCTTCTTCGCATATTATTTCTCAAGTTCGCGCGCCAGCTGTTCATCATAAGCAATTTGTTCCTCGAGCGTTTTGAACTTAAGCCTTTTGGGTTTCGGAGGGCTTGAAGAAGCAGGGGATTTGCCTTTGCATTTTGCTGCTGACTTTAGTGGCGGCTTGTCTTTAGTTAGAGGTTCTAAGAATTTTTCCACATCAGTAATTGCTTCGTTAGCCGGCTCTCCTCAGCCTTCGCCTTTCTGAGCTTCTTCCCCCTGAATTGCTGTTGCAGCTGAGCTGGGTCCTGCCTCTTCAGATTTCAAGAGGGTCAGTAGTTGTGCTGATCTACTACTCTCCCCTTTTCGGCATCATCAAAAATTGTTGCCAGGGCAGTAATTTTGTTGTTCAACTCTCCGATAGATGTGCTGATAGCTTCAAGAGAAGCTGCAACATCTCCAGCTGCATCTGTGTATGAAGTGCATCTCTTGTCATGCTCTGAGTTTACGGCTTTCAGTAGAGCTGATTTAGAGGCTTCTATACGCTTAATCTATGCTTCAACAGATTCTACTGCTTCTTTCTTAATCTGTGAGTAGGCAGAATGTTGTTCCACCGGTGCCTTGGCGACACTTTCAGTGGCGAGCTTATAACGCCCTTCAACAGCTTTCAGGACGCGATCTGTTGCAGTGGCCATTACTCCAGAGAATGTCTTGGTCTGAGTCTGCAGTATAATATAAAATTGAGTTGTCAATTCTGCCCTTTGTGCTTCAAGTGCCTTAGTGAGGATCACTTCAGCATTGATATCAGTAGGAGTGTTGATCCTCTGCACTTCAACAGATAAGTTGCCCAAAATCTTGGTCTGAGCTTCAGTGAATTGGCTCTACTTTGTTGTTGGTCCCGTGAGTGAGTTCAGGTGTAGAGGGGGGGGGGGATGAATACACCTGAATCCAAATTTCTCAACTTTCGAACACGAAACAGCCCTATTCGGGGAAGGTGCCGCATCGAAATAGTTCGAGCAGACTGCATAACCGTTTCGAATCGTGTTAAAGGCTAAAAGAGTACTGACTCAGCTGAGATCTGCTAACTGAATAGGTCAGAATTCAGTATCGATCAGTGAGAGTTCAGTGTGCGGAATTGTGTAGGCCCAAATCAGTTTTAATGAGGAAAACATTTTATGCAAGTCTCAGTTCAGTAGATAAGAAGTTCAGAATACTGAGACAGTTAAATCGATTTTAAATATGATGTTCAGTATGCATAGTAAAACCAATGAAACAGTAAGTAAACGACACAGATATTTTTAAAGTGGTTCGGATATCAACAATCCTACGTCCACTGTCCCGATAGATCAGGAGGCTATTTATTATACTGAGTTAGTCTCGGTCGGCCTTGTACACTCGGACAAAGCCGTGGCTTGGGGATTATACTGAGCAAGTCCCAGTTTACAATTCTATCAAACTTTAAGTGTTTGACAAACTTCTCTAACAATGAAGGAGTCCTTATACAATAAGGATTGGGTTCAAATGTGAACTCCTTCGTCTAAGCTATGGATATAACAAGTTAGCTTAGGGTTAGAGGGATAAGGAACGAGAATGTAGCTATCTAGAGCGACGAACAGCTGAGGGTTTAGCTATAGGTTCGTGTCAGTTGCTTGGATACTAGAAGCTTATGTCGGTTCAGCTTGGTTCCTTTTGAGCTGGATGTAGTCTTTCGCCGGAGATAACTCGATTGATTCTTGCGGAAGACTTAGTCGTTAATTTCGCTCATTTGAATGCTCTGTACGTTTCTTGCTTCTATGTGTCTGGGTGTTCTTTGTGATAGGTTGGTGAGCTTCAAATCTTGAATGATCCCTCTATTTATAGAGTGGAGAGAAGAATAGATCCGTTGGAGACGATCTTCTTCTTTTTCCCTCTTTTGTGGTAGCAAACGGCTCTTTTGTGTAGTAGGTACAGTGTCCTTTCCCTCCTTTTACGGAAATATGTTGACTGTAGCTTTAGTAGGTGAGACGACACGTGTATGCTTGTCATTTGTCGAGGTGGATGTGGTGGTTGAGACAGAACAAACTTCGAGGCAACTGAAGTTGACTTCTCTCTTCCTCGTACTTGACAACACTGATAGCTTATCAAAAGATTTAGACAGTTCAGAAGACTGTCAGCCGATGCTGAGTCTGATTTTGTATTCAGTAGATAGACAGCTGAGAAAGGTCTACTGAAAATCAGCTCTGAGTTCAGTGAACTACTCTTGCTGAGTTCAGTTCAACTGACTCTCTCAGTATACTGCTCCTGCTGAGTCTAGTATTCACTGAGTCTTCTACACTGGTGCCGAGGCTGATGAGCTACTGAGCGCCTTGACCAGAGCAAAGTGTCTACTGAGTCTGAAACCTCAGAGACAAATACGAATACAAAGGAATGGTTCACCAATCAGATAGGGTTTTGGGATCTTCAAATCTTCTCAACAGTCAGAGCACGAGGCTACTGAGCGTGATTCAGTATAGAAGATAGAATCATTTCCCATAAGTATGATCATGCTGAGGATTGAATCATCACCCAACAATTTCCCCCTATTTGATTATGCCAAAACCTATCATCTATGCTAACACTAAACAGATAGAAACAAAAACTCCTTACAAATATTACAAGTAGGATCAGTGGAGATGTTCCATCAGTTCTAGACTATAAAGCAAACAGAGTAAACAGAACAATTTCCCCCATTGCAAACAAAACAGGCTAGCAGAACCTATCAAAGCAATCAGCTGACATGTAATAAACAGAGTGTGTGTGCCAGCAATCACTTCAGTTATTCTGAGTGTTAAAGCATAAAACAAACACGGCTGTATAGACAACAAGTAATTGTCAGAGCCAAAAGCATATTGTATAAATATAAGAGAAATTTAGTACAGATACAATCTTGCTATGCTAAGAGAATAAGCTAAAGATCTAAGGAGGAGGGCCACTGAACTTCTTGATTCTGTCCATGAACTCTTGAGTCTGATCTTCAGGGAGCGGCACTCCATACATCCTGTATGTGATCTTCCTTAGCTTCAGAAATTCTGCAAAATCAGCAGGCTCATCTTCAGCAAGTTCTTTCTTCGCTGCTGCATGCTTCACTTCCGCTTCAATCGTACCATAGTGTACTGAGTCATCCTGTCTTCTCGGTAGAGGTATGATTTTGGGTCCCGAAACACTGACTTCTATACCTTCAGATATGGCTTTGTCGAGGTATGGGTAAAGTTCAGGTTCAGTAGCGAACATCCATTCCATGTAAGCTTCAATCCTTGTTCTGTTGGACCAGAACCTCCAGAAATAGTTCCTCTTGATGAACTCAATTTTCGCATTTTCCCATCTTTGATTGAGCCGAGCTGGTATCCATTCATCTCTGTTCTTGGCCATCTTTGAAACTTCGTGTCACCGGCTTCCCGAATTTCCTCGTATCCGTATGGAATATCGCCTTTAGAAGGCACTCTCGGCCTGGCCTCCTCTTCGGTCCTTTTCATCATAGCTTCAAGGTCCGCCTTCCAAATTTCGTCTCTCGGCTGAATCTGTCTTGCCTCCTCGCCTCTGTATAGATATCTGTTCATCAGATCAAATATGGCTTCGATTTCTTCTCCTTGTGTATCGGTGGCTTGCTTGAGGGGCTTCTTCCCGATTCAGCAGGGGTACTAGATCTAGATTTGGATGTACCCCGCCTTTCGGTACTCTTCTTCGTCGTCGCTCCTTTTCCTTTTCTCTCGTCCTCTTCATGTGTTATGATGAGCTTTCTCGGAGGCGATCTAGCGGTTCTCTTTCCTCCTCCTGGATGGGGCTTTAGTCTTTCCTTTGGCGTGCTTAGACTTTGGCTTGTTAGCCGCTTCGGCCTCTCGCAATTTCTCCGCCGCCTCTCATCCACAGCTATTTGGGCTTCCTCCTCAGCAGATATGTACCTTAATCGCTTTGCTGGAGGGGTTGGAATTTTAAGCTTTTGTTTGCCCTTTGCCTTCTTGAACTGGTGGTGGAAGAGGAGCCTCTTCTTCTTCTGAGTCCTCCACCGCCTGTTCAGCGTACTCAGCAACCTCCTTAATAATGTCTTTGGGAGTCTGGGTTGCCTGAGTAGTCTGCTGGGGTCCTGAGCCACTTGGGCCGGTTTCAGCTGTGCTCGCAGCCGAAACACCCTGGGCCTTACCCGGAGTCTGAGTTTTCTGAGACTGAGTTTTGCTAATGTCAGCAATAAATTTCTTCTTCTCAGTCCCCTTCTTTCCTTCAATAGCTGTCCCCTTCAGTAGTATAGAAGGTTTGGTGGGAGTCAGCTTCTCAGTACTCTTTTTCTTTCCTTCATTTCCTTCACTTTCTTTCCTTCATTTCCTTCACTTTCTTTCTCAGTACCCTTCTTCTTTCCTTCCCCCTTTTTGGCATCATCAAGTACAGCCGAGGTTGGGATGAGTACCTTCTTTTCTAGCTTCTGATAAACAGTGGACAAGTCGTCCAGTCTGTTATGAACTTTCTCCAATGCTAGATGCAGCTCGTTCCTCTTGACATTAAGTCCGTCCATTATGGCCATCATTAACTGAATCCTGACCAGGGATAATTGGTCATAAGATCCCGCTGAGCTGGTCACTACGTGATTCACGATGTAGGCCAAACCCCTGCATCCAGGGAGCAGCTGGTTTTTAGGAAACGCTGCTTTGAACACCACATCCTTCTGACCACTGAACTTGCGTAGATACTAATTAATGGAACGCTCCTTGTATTCGATCGGTGAAATCCCTTCATCAGACATACTAAAGCTTCAGAGAATACAGTCAGTAATATCAATGTCTGCTATCTTCTCTATCCAGACATTGGGGGCAGTCTCTCGCACGTAGTTGATGCAAGTGTTATCGGTGATGTTGTCGTCTTGCCGGATGTTCATGAATAACTCGGCGACTTACCTGGGAATGCAGTGAGATGGAAACCTCGAGGGCACAATCATAAGACCGGAGGCCTCCAGCGCATCAAAGATGATATCTATACACTCAATATTGCAGGATATGAAGGAGAGAATTGGCTCGAACCAAAATCTCTTGGCGTCGAGGATCTCCAGCATGTCAAAGGGGATGAGGACTTCGTTGTATGGAGACGTCGCCATTGTATATGATAAAACTGAATCTGCAAAAACAATGTAAGCACTCGAAAATAGAGTGAGTCAGTAAGTATCAGAAGCAGTTTTAGAAAAATTTACTGAGAGATATGTGTTTTAATGCAATGGATTTCTAGAGCAAAGTATGTTTGCAGAGCACAAGATCCTTCGTTAATGGGCGGAAAGTATTTTAGATGAGAGATACACATAAATATGAACAGTTTATTCCTTGTGCGGTTGATATTAACCAGTTTTGAAAAGGTGGACGACTCAGATTAAATGTTATAAGAGGTTATGATTACAAGCCGCTTATAATCTTGACCTACTTATCTCTATCGCCTAATAGGTAAGGTGGAATGACATGCTTTTAATGGGCCGCAGTCAGCATATGGAATGTCGTGCGGTTGAAGAGAACGATATGATTAATGACGTACGTTGAACATTAATGATGGGAAATAAATGCTTTATCATGCTGATCACCAAATATTGAATAAATACTCATAACCTGTAAGTTGAACATAGTAGTCAGCTGGTACCACTGTGAAGACATTGAGTATTTCTGTAGTACTGAGAGTTTGTTCCCCCTCACTCAGTACCCTCTGGATCGTCTTACTGAATTGAGTCAGTAGGATCCAGTTGACCTAGTTCTATTGAGAGATCGTTGAATCTGATCTCAACTAGAGGTTTGGTCAGTATATCAGCTCTTTGCTTATCATTATGGAATTTCTCCATTCTGATGTCTTTCTTCTCGAAATGATCTCTGATGAAGTGATGCCTTATGTTCACGTGCTACTGATACTGTCACAGTAGATTGGAACTTCATCTTGATGTATGTCGTAGTCTCTCAGCTGTTGTCAAAGCTACAGTATTTGGGCACAACAACTTCCAGCAACCATGTATTCAGCTTCAGTAATGGAAGTAGCTACTGAGTGCTGTTTCTTGGAGAACTAAGATATGACCTTACTGCCGAGGAACCGACATGTTCCTGAGGTTGACTTTGTTGGGTGATGATTCTATCCTCAGCACTGTTGCATATAGTGGGAAATGATTCTGTCTTCCGTACTGACATATACTCAGTAGCCTTGTGCTCTGAACGAGTCTATGAAGATTTGAAGATCCCAAAACCCTATCTTGATCGGTGAACCATTACTTTGTATTTGTTTTTGTCTCTGAGGTTTCAGACTCAGTAGACACTCTACTCTGGTTCAGGCGTTCAGTATCTTATCAGCCTCAGCACAGCAGTAGAAGACTCAGCAAAACTGGACTCAACAGGAGCAGTATACTGAAAGGAGTCAGTGAAACTGAACTCAGCAGGAGTAGTTCACTACTGAATCAGCGATCAGACTCAGCAATGACCAGACAGTCTTCTGAACTGTCAGATCTTTTGAAAGTCAATCAGTATAGTCAAATACGAGGATAAGAGAAGTCAGCTTCAGATCTCCACGAAGTCTGTTCCATCTCAAACTTTCCAAACCTCGGCAAATGACAAGCAGACACCTGTCCTACACCTACTAAAGCTACAAGTCAACAACTTTTCGGAAAAGGAGGGAAAGGACACTGTCACTCTACTTCAAAAGAGTCGTTAGCTACCAAAAGAGAGAGACAAAGGATCATCATCTCCAATGGATCTATCCTAATCTCTTCTCTATAAATAGAGGGATAAATCGAAATTTGAAGCTCACGGGAAGAACACGAACCGAACCTTCGCATACACAAGAACATAGAGCATTCAAAACGAGATAATCCGAAAAGCCCAAGTCTTCCGCAAGAAGTTCGAAGAATATATCTCCGGCGAAAGACTACATTCTAGCTCTTAGGGAACCAAGCTTAAATCATTACATACAAGCCTCTAGTATCCAAACGACGTTACATGAACCCATAGCTAAACCCAGTTGTTCATCGTTCTAGAAGCTAGCTTCTTGTTCCCTATCCCTCTAACCTAAGCTCAATAGAACATATCCATAGCTTAGACGAAGGAGTTCATATTTGAACTTAATCCTTATTGTAAAAGGACTCCTTCATAATTGGAGAGTTTGTCAAACATTTTAGTTTGATAACCGTGTAAACTGAGACTTGCTCAGTATAAATTCCAAGATGCGGCTTTGTCCAGCGTACAAGCCGACTGAGACTAACTTAGTATAATATATAGCCTCCTGATCTTTCGGGACAGTGGACATAGGATTTTTGTGTCCGAACCACTTTAAAAATCTCTGTGTCTCTCATTTGTGTTCTCTTTACTGTTGAATTGATTTTAACTGTTCATACTGAAAACTATCCTTTAAAATCATTCAACTGAGTTTCAGCAAACTTAACTGATCGCACTAATCTACTGAAACTGTTTTATTAAAAACGTTTTTCAACTCAACTGAATTGGGCCTACACTTTTCCGCACCACTGAACTCTATCTACATGATACTGAATTCTGACGCTCAGTCAGCTAGCAGATCTCAGCAGAGTCAGTCACTCGGCCAACACGATTCAGAACAGCTTTCTGGTCTGGTGAATTCATTCAGTACGACATCATCCTGAAAAGGACTGTTCGTGTTTAAGTTGAGAAAATCAGTTTCAGGTGTATTCACCCCCCCCCCCCCTCTACACCTGAATGTGCTCTCGGGACCAACAGACTTTCTGTCTATTCGACATCCTGCATAATCAGCATCAGAATAACCAATCAGTTCAAGATTATCATCAGCAGGATACCATAACCCTCCATTTGGGATTCGCCTGAAATCTCGCGCATATACCTACAACATAAGTTAAATCAAGTTTGTTGGGTATTAGATATAGTAATGAACCAATAGTAGCAAGATAATCAATTGAGCTTATAGATATTCCTTCGTTATCAAGATCAATCATGAGATTGGTATTCATGGGTATCTTCACTGATTTGCTGGATTCGCAGCCGAACTTTTTGATTAGATCTCTTGTGTATTTAGCTTGATTAATGAATATTCCTTTCTTGGATTGTTTGACTTGAAGTCTAAGGAAAAAAGTCATTTCTCCCATCATCGACATTTCAAATTTTTCCTTCATCATCTGCCCAAATTTCTGACACATGGTCAGCTTTCGAGATCCAAAGATGATTTTGTCCACATAGATCTGTACCAGTAGGATGTCATCTTCTAACTTGATATTGAATAGGGTGCGATCTACTGTTCCTTTCTGAAGCAGAAAATCTGATAGGTCTGGTTGCTTGTTTTAACATATACATCGCTTTCTTAAGTCTGTAAACTTGATGTCTCTGCTGAAAGTCAGACGGTTGTTCAACATAGACTTCTTCCTTCAATACACTATTCAGGAAAGTTGACTTCACTTCCATCTAATAGACTGTGAACTGCTGATGTGTTACATATGCTAGAAATACACGAATAGCTTCCAATCTTGCAACTGAAGCGAACGTTTTGTCGAAGTCTATCCCTTCTGCTTGATAGTATCATTTGGCAACAAGTTTAGCTTTATTCCTGACGCTCACGTTGTTTTCATCTCTCTTGTTTTTGAAGACTCAATTCGTTCCTATCACATGTTGATGTCTATGTCTGTCTACAAGCGTCCATATGTCGTTTCTAGTAAACTGGTTGAGCTCTTCTTGCATAGCAGTGATCCAGTCAGCATCATTCAGTGCATCCTCAATCATCTGAGGTTGTTCAGTAGACAAGAAGCATGAGTATTAAGCAGTTTCTCCCTGACAGAATCTGGATCTTGTCTTGACACTAGCTGACTGATCTCTGAACTATGAGCGTCTAACCATGAACGATGGCGTCTTATTACTTCATATGGAATTGATTCTACACATATAGTAGGAGTATTAGGAATTTCAGTTGTACTATATTGTAATTGAAGCAATTCAGTAACAAGATCAGGTTCTACTGAGTCACCAGGTTCAGAGGTATTCAGATTAAGAACACTATTAGTTCCCCTGAGTTGTTATTCTCAATTGATCTCTCAGTTACCACTAGGGTTTCTTCATCGACCTGAGATACCTGGGATTGATTATGTTCAGAAGAATCAATCTGTTCAGCTACACTGCTTCTCAGTTGATTCTGAATTTCATCGTCTGAATAATCATCCCAACAATGCTGGATCTTTTTGATGTTATCTTTTAAGCTTTGATCCTGTAGCTTGGTCCTGATCTCTTCAGCTTCTTTCTGAGAGTTTGACTTCCTGTCCTCAGAAGTAAATTCATCAAATACAACCTGAGGGCTTTCCTCCATGCAAAGGGTCCGGTAGTTAAAGACCCTGAAAACTTTGCTAATCTTAGGGTATGCTAAAAAAACTCCTTGGTCTTACTTGCTATCAAAGACCTTTAACTGGTCCTTTCCGTTATTGTGGATAAAACACGAACAGCCAAAAATATGAAAATGAGAGAGAAGGAGTTCTCCCTTTCCCGATTCTTCATGTGCATCTGAGTCAATAGAGATCTGTTCTGAGTGTAACAGGCCGTGTCAGTAGCTTTTGCCCAGAACTTCAATTGTAGACCTGAGTTTGCGAGTAATGTTGTTGCTGCTTGTTTAAGTGTTTAGTTTTTCCTTTCAGCAAGACCATTCTGTTGAGGCGTACGTGCCGCTGAGGTCTCGTGTTGAATTCTTTCAGCTTCGTAGTAGTTCTTTATCATTGAGTTCAGAAACTCTGTTCCACGGTCTGAGCGTATCCTTTGAATTTTTATATCCTTCTCGATGCTTAGCCGTTTCAGCAGTTTTTGCAGTTCAGATTTAACGTCAGATTTATTGGCGATGAAAATCACCCATGTATACTAGTTCTCAGCCCCATATTGTTTTGAAAATGTTTTCAGGTCGAGCGGCAGGGGCGACGGAGAAAGGGTTGAGGAGGGGTTGATGAAATAATCTTTTGCAACTTTAGAATTGTGATCAGATAATTATGCTTTTGTCATATTTTGAGACTCAATATAATTCAGTACATATTAAACGCATAAAAACCAATATAATCTTCCATGTGTGGGTTGCATTAAATGACGTGTTTCTTTTAAAATAGAAAATTTTTCCAGTTTTCGATAAATGGTATGAAAATATGTTTTAAAATATTCTTCTGTAGCGACTCGACTTCTGTGATCCTTCGTGGAGTTCAGGGCGTTACATTAATTCCTAAGAAAGGTTGAGGTCTTTATCAACTCCAAGCATGAGGTCTAAAGTTAGCTTCTAGAAACCTTCTTACCTTGCAACCTGAATTCAACCTACTATCATATTTTACACCATCTACACACTATATTCATACATGTTAAACACCATTTAAACACAATCTAATCCCATATGTAATTTAAAGCTCGATTCCTTCGTTCAAACTATTACGCGTTTCTTCTAGTTTGGTTTTCAAATGAAAATACCTATAATTCAAAAGAATTTTCATCAAAAGATATAAAACATAAATCATACTCCTCCATTTATAATATGACAAAGGTTTCAATCTATAGCCTCTCATTAACTCGATGCATTACTTAAATTGTCAAAAAGGATTTAATCAAGAAACTAAACTTCCCTAATTCCTCATGCACTCTTACGAGATAAGCAAAGACTAAGAATGCATGAAATGATGAATATGGATAGGTAATAATGCATGAAATGTCAGGATGTGATATTCTCAGCTTGTTTGGACTTCATCAGAGGTTTTACAACTGCAGACCTTGGTTGCTTAGGCAGTATAGATCGTGTTCTGGTAGGAACTAGAGTCTGGATCTGTACACCTTTCTTAGCTCTTGTCTGCTTCTTCGCATATTATTTCTCAAATTCGCGCGCCAGCTGTTCATCATAAGCAATTTGTTCCTCGCGCATTTTGATCTTAAGCTTTTTGGGTTTCGGAGGGCTTGGAGAAGCAGGGGATTTGCCTTTGCATTTTGCTGCTGACTTTAGTGGCGGCTCATCTTTAGTTAGAGGTTCTAAGAATTTCTCCACATCAGTAATTGCTTCGTCAGTCGGCTCTCCTGAGCCTTCGCCCTTCTGAGCTTCTTCCCCCTGATTTGCTTCTGCAGCTGAGCTGGGTCCTGCCTCTTCAGATTTCAAGAGGGTCAGTAGTTGTGCTGATCTACTACTCTCCCCTTTTCGGCATCATCAAACATTGTTGCCAGGGCAGTAATTTTGTTGTTCAGCTCTCCGATAGATGTGCTGATAGCTTCAAGAGAAGTTGCAACATCTCTAGCTGCATCTGTGTATGAATTGCATCTCTTGTAATGCTCTGAGTTTACGGCTTTCAGTAGAGCTGATTTAGAGGCTTCTATACGCTTAATGTTTGCTTCAACAGATTCTACTGCTTCTTTCTTAATCTGTGAGTAGGCAGCATGTTGTTCCACCAGTGCCTTGGCGACACTTTCAGCGACGAGCTGATGACGCTCTTCAACAGTTTTCAGGACGCGATCTGTTGCAGTGGCCATTTCTCTAGAGAATGTCTTGATCTGAGTCTGCAATATAATCTAAAATTGAGTTGTTAATTCTGCCCTTTGTGCTTCAAGTGCCTTAGTGAGGATGCTTCAGCATTGATATCAGTGGGAGTGTTGATCCTCTGCACTTCAACAGATAAGTTGCACAACATCTTGGTCTGCGCTTCAGTGAAGTGGCTCTACTTTGTGTTCACGTCTACCGTGAGGAGACAGTTCTTGTGACCTTGACGTTTTATTCACTTATTTATCGACGCCACTTTAGAATCCTTAATCTCAATAGCTTGATAATGCGATTGCTGCTTAGGCTGAGATTTGGATGGCGTAGGGATGATTGGGTCGGATGATGGATGAGGAGGTGGTGAGTCATCCCTGGGAGTATTTCCCTCACCAGATCCTCCCTAGTCTGCTTCCTTGGGTGGTGAGTCAGGGTGCAAGTCACATTAAGTTGCGGGGTGAGAGGTCAGTTCAGGTTACCCCTTCTGAGTCAGGAGCATAAGCATGGCGGCTTTAAGATCTTCCATTGAAGCGATGTCAGCAGGCTCACCATAGCCTATCTCCTCTCTAAGTATCTGAGCGTACTTAGCCAGTTCAGAGACTGTCCTAAGGTGAATCGTCTCTTCCAACAGATCCCATCTAGGAACCTGAGATGAATCTGCACCCTCGCTCTGACTACTATATCCAAAAGATCCGCATGGTCGAGAATCTCGAGAATCACATCTGCTCTTTCCTCAGCAGCTCTGCTCTGAGCTAGCAATACTGAGGTAGGGACATATTTGGAGAACTCAGTCGGTGGAATGTCAGCTGGGATATCTGACTGAGTCTCCTCGGAGAGAATCTGCTTGACCTTATCTCTCAGAGTCACATCCTCCTGACCGTACTCTGAATCCTGAGTTGAGACAGTCTCAGGGATCACTACTGAAGGATCTGGTTTCTTCAGCACCTTCCTCTTCTTCTGCTGAGTCGGGCGGGTATCAGAAGAGATAATCAGTGGACACTTGTTATACAGTCCACGCCCGAGTGATTTCTCAGTTGCTGTTGCATTTGAGAACTTCACGTTCTTCCTTTTGAAAGGATATACATCGACAAAGACCACTCTTCCGTGGCAGAAATCTTCAAGAATAATAGTGCCTTTGGTGCCGTCGAGCAGCTTGCCCTTGGGAACGAGTTGTAGGCCGGATTTGTCTTCATTAGCAGTGAATTTTGGGAGTTAAGCCTTAAATTCTAATCGGAAGTGTTCCAGTTGACATTAACTCCGTCCATTATGGCCATCATTAACTGAATCCAGACCCGGGATAATTGGTCATAAGATCCCGCTGAGCTGGTCAGTACATGATTCACGAGGTAGGCCAGACCCCTGCATCCAGGGAGCAGCTGGTTTATAGGAAACGCTGCTTTGAACACCACATCCTTCTGACCATTGAACTTGCGTAGGTACTAATTAATGGAAGGCTCCTTGTATCCGATCGGTGAAATCCCTTCATCAGACATACTAAAGCTTCGGAGAATGCAGTCAGTAATATCAATGTCTGCTATCTTCTCTATCCAGACATTGGGGGCAGTCTCTCGCACGTAGTTGATGCAAGTGATATCGGTGATGTTGTCGTCTTGCGGGATGTTCATGAATAACTCGGCGACTTACCTGGGAATGCAGTGAGATGGAAACCTCGAGGGCACAATCGTAAGACCGGAGGCCTCCAGCGCATCAAAGATGATGTCCATACACTCAACGTTGCAGGATCTAAAGGAGAGAATAGGCTCGAACCAAAATCTCTTGGCGTCAAGGATCTCCTACTTGTCAAAGGGGATGAGGACTTCGTTGTTTGGAGACGTCGCCATCGTGTATGATAAAATTGAATCTGTAAAAATGATGTAAGCACTCGAAAATAGAGTGATTCAGTAAGTATCAGAAGCAGTTTTAGAAAAATTTACTGAGAGATATGTGGTTGAATGCATTGGATTTCTAAAGAAAACTATGTTTGCAGAGCACAAGATCGTTCGTTAATGGCGAAAAGTATTTTAGATGAGAGATACACATAAATATATGTGCAACTGAATATGAACGGTTTATTCCTTGTGCGGTTGATATTAACTAATTTTAAAAAGGTAGACGACTCAGATTAAATGTTATAAGAGGTTATGGTTACTGGCCGCTTATAATCTTGACCTAGTTATCTCTATCGCCTAATAGGTAAGGTGAAATGACATGTATTTAATGCGCCACAGTCAGCATATGAAATGTCGTGCGATTGATGACAACGATATGCTCAATGACGTACGTTGAACATTAATGGTGGGAAATAAATGCTTTATCATGATGATCACCAAATGTTGAATAAATACTCATAACCTGTCAGTTGAACATAGTAGTCAGTTGGTACTGCTGTGAAGACACTGAGTATTTCAGTAGTACTGAGAGTTTCTTCCCCCTCACTCAGTACCCTCTTGGAAGTAGCTACTGAGTGATGTTTCTTGGAGAACCAAGATATGACCTTACTGCCGAGGAAGTGACATGTTCCTGAGCTTGACTTTCTGTCTATTTGACATCCTGCATAATCAGCATCAGAATAACCAGTCATTTCAAGATTATCATCAGCAGGATACCATAACCCTCTATTTGGGATTCGCCTGAAATCTCGCGCATACACCAACAACATAAGTTAAATCAAGTTTGTTGCATATTAGATATAGTAATGAACCAATAGTAGCACGATAATCAGTTGAGTTTATAGATACTCATTCCTTATGAAGATCAATCTTGAGATTGGTATTCATGGGTATCTTCAATGATTTGCTGGATTCGCAGCCGAACATTTTTATTAGATCTCTTTTGTATTTAGCTTGATTAATGAATATTCCTTCCTTGGATTGTTTGACTTGAAGTCTAAGGAAAAAAGTCATTTCTCCCATCATCGACATTTCAAATTTTTCCTTCATCATCTGCCCAAATTTCTGACACATGGTCAGCTTTCGAGATCCAAAGATGATTTAATCCACATAGATCTGTAAACTTGATGTCTCTGCTGAAAGTCAGATGGTTGTTCAACATAGACTTCTTCCTTCAATATGCCATTCAGGAAAGTTGACTTCACTTCCATCTGATAGACTGTGAACTGCTGATGTGTTACATATGCTAGGAATACACGAATGGCTTTCAATCTTGCAACTAAAGCGAACGTTTCGTCGAAGTCTATCCCTTCTGCTTGATAGTATCATTTGGCAACAAGTTTAGCTTTAATCCTAACGCTGACGTTGTCTTCAACTCGCTTGTTTTTGAAGACTCAGTTCGTTCCATCACGTGTTGATGTCTATGTCTGTCTACAAGCGTCCATATGTCGTTTCTAGTAAACTGGTTGAGCTCTTCTTGCATAGCAGTGATCCAGTCAGCTTCATTCAGTGCATCCTCAATCATCTGAGGTTCTTCAGTAGACAAGAAGCAGGAGTATTAAGCAGTTTCTCCCTGACAGAATCTGGACCTTGTCTTGACACTAGCTGACTGATCTCTGAACTATGAGCGTCTAACCATGAACGACGGCGTCTTATTACTTCATATGGAATTGATTCTACACATATAGTAGGAGTATTATGAATTTCAGTTGTACTATACTGTAATTGAAGCAATTCAGTAACAAGATCAGGTTCTACTGAGTCACCAGGTTCAGAGGTATTCAGATTAAGAACACTAATAGTTCCCCTGAGTTGTTATTCTCAATTGATCTCTCAGTTACCACTGGGGTTTCTTCATCGACCTGAGATACCTGGGATTGATTCTATTCAGAAGAATCAATCTGTTCAGCTACACTGCTTCTTAGTTGATTCTGAATTTCATCGTCTGCATCATCATTACAACATTGCTGGATCTTTTTGATGTTATCTTTTAAGCTTTGATCCTGTAGCTTGGTCCTGATCTCTTCAGCTTCTTTCTGAGAGTTTGACTTCCTGTCCTCAGAAGTAAATTCATCAAATACAACCTGAGGGCTTTCCTCCATGCAAAGGGTCCGGTAGTTAAAGATCCTGAAAACATTGCGAACCTTAGAGTTTGCTAAGAAAACTCCTTGGTCTTACTTGCTATCAAAGACCTTTAGCTGGTCCTTTCCGTTATTGTGGATAAAACACGAACAACCAAAAATATGAAAATGAGAGAGAGAAGGAGTTCTCCCTTTCATCATTCTTCATGTGCATCTAAGTCAATAGAGATCTATTCTGAGTGTAACAGGCAGTGTCAGTAACTTCTGCCTAGAACTTCATTGGTAGACCTAAGTCTGCGAGTAATGTTCTTGCTGCTTCTTTAAGTGTTTTGTTTTTCCTTTCAGCAACACCATTCTGCTGAGGCGTACGTGCCGCAGAGGTCTCGTGTTGAATTCCTTCAGCTTCGCAGTAGTCCTTCTTCATTGACTTCAGAAACTCTATTCCACGGTTTGAGCGTATCCTTTGAATTTTTATATCCTTCTCGACGCTTAGCCGTTTCAGCTAAGCATTCCTCTTATCATCACTGGATTGACTGCCCCTAATAAATCCTTGTGAAGCAAGTGAGGTATCCCATCATTTTGTTTGCTTCCCCTTCAAGCTTGCCTCACAATTCTTGTCTCTTTTGAAAACTTCATTGGGAAGTCCTCTGAATTTAGCATTTCGTGCTAGCTTGTTCATAGTCTTGAAGTTCAGATGGCTCAGTCGTCTGTGCCACAGCCATGTTGTTCTGTCATCTGACTTCGTGTGTGCTAGCAGGCAAGCTTCAGGTTCCGCGGTATTACATTCAGCATATAGATATTTCTTCGCCGCGTCCCTGATAATATAATTTTCCAATAGATTTATCAAGAACATCACAAAAACCTGCGTCAAAAGTCACTTTAATTGAGTTATCACATAATTGACTGACACAAAGGAGATTATGTTGAAGTCCTTCAACATATGATACTCTAGGAACTATTGCAGTCCGTATTTTCAGCGTTCTATATCCCCTTGCGTAGCCTTTGGAGTTTTCAACAAACTCAAGTCTGGCTCCTTCTTGCTAAACATAGTCGATCAACAGATTCTTCGGATGTGTCATGTGTCTTGAGCATCCGCTGTCCACAATCCAAGGGTCCTTTAGCACGTGCAAAACAAAATTAGATTCAAGTACCCTTTGGGTTCAGCTTTGGGTCCTTAGAAGTTAGTGGAATTTTGAATCCAAACTTGTTTGGCAACCCTGATAGTTTCAGACTGTTTCTTGCCCTTCGTGTCAGCTGACTTCTTTACTGGACTCGGAGATGCCAAATTTTTGTTCTTCTGAGGTCCAGCCTTCTTCTTCTTTGGTTCCCCCTGACTTCTTTACTTTAAGTACGATCCATGTTGAGCTGGGTGAGTCCATTGCGGTTGACCATACTGTTCGGGCCACCTGACCTTTTTGGTTCCCCCTGAGTTAGATCTATGTGTCTTGGAGCTTGAACCATGGGTCAAATTCTTGTTGTTGGGCTGAGGTGTGAGCAATTTCTGTTTGTTCTTCGCCTGAGGGGTGATAAGTTCGCAGCTTGAGTCTTCCCTCGGACAAATCAGTCAACCAGCTTTTCTGAGCTTTTCGAGGTAGAGGTAGATGCTTCATATGTGTAGCCAAGTCCTTCCTTAATGGAAACTGGTCTCTGAGCTCTAAGCATACCTTCTAACTTCTCCTTGGCTCCTAGGTACTGTGCTGTCATCAGACCTTGCCATACTTCATCACTCTTCCTGAGTGACTTAAAATCCTTCTGTACTTCAACGAGTTTCTGACTGAGCCTAGCTATCTCAGTATCTTTCTTAGAAATATCTTTGGTCAAGACTGAGATCCGTGTTTCTTAATGTTGAGACTTAGTCATCAGAGAGTTAATCTCTTCCTTCTGTCTCAGCTCAAGTCCTTCAGACTCAGTAGAGTCCTTACTTTTCATCGAAAGTCTCTGATTCTCTGCTTTCAGAAGTTCCATCTCCTGAATTGTCTTACTGAACTGTTGGTTCATCTGCATCTATACCTCAAGCAGATCCTCATATGCAAGAACCACATCTAGCGGTTCACCTCCAATAGAGCTCGTGTTTTGTGTGCATGTTGAAGAGGGGCTTATATTAGGATCATAATTTATCTTAGCCTATTCTCCTGCTATGAGATACAGTTCTGTGTCCTCTACTTCAATCGCGACGAACGCAGCGTCATCATCAGATGATTCTATGAAAAGTTTTGCGTCGCTTGAACAGTCAGATAAATCTCCAGCTATGTAGGCTTGCCTCTTTCTAACAAATTTGTCACGTCTAGCTTGCCGTTCAACTCTTTCTGCTGTTGAGAGATCTGGACATTCGTACTGGTAATATCCTGGCTTCTTGCAGTTATAACATTTTGTGATCATGCATTCCCTTTTGGGTGTCTCGTTATGTCCAGCGGGGACATCTTTAGTAGTCCTGTATTTAGGTAAAGATTTAGATTCACTTTTCGAGTGATCATTCTCTCTCTTACCTTGATTGCTTTAGGAAGCTCTTTTCATCTTTATTCTTCGGAACTTGTTCTTCTCCTTCTAGTATTTCACCCTAAGGAGAGCGTACTTCTCAGCCAAGTTGTCAGCAGATGGTATTGTCACTAAGCTTCGGGCTTAGTGACTTGTGGTTGAGGGACTCGCTCCAGGTGTGCTGACTGATGTCTTTTAAGCGTGATCCATTGGCACTTCAGTCTCAGCACCGGGGGTGAGTGGCAGATTAAACTTGAACACCTCTACCTTTAATTATGAAAATATATAATCAGGAGTAACAGAGTTAAAGTTAGTTCTCGTTAAACTTGTAGCAAAAAAGTACCACTTGGGCCTGCTAAGAGCCCTTAGAATCTTTGTGTTTGGTCCCCTTATTGCTGAATGTTCTCCCCAGTCCGTTGATGTTGTTGATTTGATTAGTGAATCTGACGCTGAAATCATTAATAGACTGCCCTGGAAGCATAGCAAATGCTTCGCGTTTCTGCAGCTCTAACTCCAATTTGTTTTCTTTTATATGTGGAGTTCCTTGGCTTAGCACAACTAGAGTATCCTATATCTCATTTTCTATCTTGCATTCATGCACCCTTCCTAGATACGAGTCACTGAGAGTTATCAGTATCGCATTTCGTGTGACTCAGTCGAGGTTGTGCAACTTTCTCTTTTCAGGTG
Source organism: Lavandula angustifolia (assembly GCA_028984105.1). Taxonomy (NCBI): domain Eukaryota; kingdom Viridiplantae; phylum Streptophyta; class Magnoliopsida; order Lamiales; family Lamiaceae; genus Lavandula; species Lavandula angustifolia. Next base: position 17,878,406 of record CM054817.1, read on the forward strand.
TGAAGAGGCTCTTGTATTTTGGAATATTTGGGCCGGTTCGGGCACCTACTACTCTTTCTACTACGATCTCAACGCTGTCAATCATAGGAACAATTTGCACTTTTTCTAGAACGTTAACCATGCTATCATGCAGCGATGTTAAATGAGAATCCATCCTCACCCGCCATACCACATAGTTTTCTGCCTAAAACATGGGTACTATTGTTGTACCTGAGAAGTCAGACATGTTGAAAAAATATGGTATAGGATGCTGTGAATAGATGCAAGTGTAGAGAAAATGATTTTCAGGATCTGTTCGAGTTAGACCAGTAAACAAATAATGATCATCAAGAAGAACACCCCTTTGATACCAATTGTTGGTCCAGAGACGAGCTTTAGCTGTAGAGGGGGGGGGTTTGAAAACGCCTGAATGCAAATTCAAAACTCAAAACACGAAAGTCTGTTGATGCTGAAGATTGCTACTGAGCTTATCAATTAGCTAAATAAGCTTTCTCATTCGCGTGGGCAGAGATTCTCCTACTGAGTACAGTCCTACTGACTTATGTCAGAAAATAGTAGTTCAGCAACAGAAGTTGTGTGGGGATGTAGGCCCTTAAAATAGTCGTCTAAGTGAAAATCCGTTTTATGCTTGTTTGATTAAAACTCAGTTGAATGCAGAATAAACAGTTAATCGATGCAAAAGTTAAAATCAACACAGGCAATTTTTAAAGTGGTTCGAACACGGGTCCTACTTCCACTGTCCTGAACTAAGCAGGAGTTCTTGTACTAATTATACTGATCAAGTCTCAGTTGATCTGTTCACAGGATAGATTCTCAATTGTTTGCTTATACTGAGCAAGCCTCAGTCAATCTGTGCGAAAGACAAATATCTACATATCATGATAGTGACTTTACAGTTCTTAACCTTTTAAGGTTAGAAATTTCTCCAACTAAGAAGGAGTTCTTACAATAAGAACAGTTTAAGAGATGAACTCCTTCGAGGTTCAAAGCTATTGAATATTACAATAATCACGCTTAGATAGAGAAAGGGAACAGGTGTTCTCTAGAGAGAAGAACTAAAGAAAATTTAATTCTAAGTGCAAGTTCTTCGCTTGAATATCGCTGTAAGTTTGCTAGTGAGTGTTTGAGCCTTGATTGCTTTGGTTCCCGGTGTCTTTCTGCATGAAGACTCTTCTCTATTTATAGTCTCTGATTTGTGAATAGATTTATTGGAGGGAGTCTAGACACGTGTTGAATAAGACAAGGAAAACGACCATAATAATTTGAAAGTTGAGTAGAGGTACTGTAGAGATTTCCTCTTTTTTTGACTAAGAGCAGCTTTATGGCAGGGCAGGCAAGGCATTGTCGGCTCCTTATTGGTCAAGGTTTATGAGAGTTGGTGAGGCTTGTTCAAACTCAAAGTATGATAAGTTGACTTCCTCTGAATCATCGGACCTTCAACTGATTTACCTCCATTGACATTCGTTTGAACAATTCAGTTCGAAGGCTCAAAATCCTTTGCAGATTCAGTTGGTCGATAGTTGTCCAGCTGACTTCCTCGATACTGAGTTCTTTGGCTGAGTACAGAATCTTCTACTGAGCGCACTTCTACTGAACTCTAGCCTACTGAGTTCCCAACAGCTGAACTCAACAAAGCTATTACAATATCGAAGGTTCATCATTCAGCTAAGGGTTTCGGGATCTTCAAATCTTATCATGATGAATCTCATCCCAACACTACCAATGCCCTTGCAGCCCTCAGGAAGTTCTATGACCTCGTATACCTCCATATCAGTTATGGACTCAAATTCTTAGACCAAGGCGATTCGCCATAATCTGCATCGACATCTCCCACTGATTCAGTGTAGGTCCACGGATCCACGGTATCTTGTTCATCAGCCAGGGATGATCAGACGTCTTCCTAGTGAACATAAACCGATCAGGCGTGAATATCACCAACCCACTACGTCGAAGAGTGTCAAGCGTTGTGTTACCAGATTGTGTAGGTGCTCGTGGAGCTCTATCTTGCACAACTGGCTCTCTGAGTGGATATCGATCACCTTGTAATTGCTTAAGGACGATCTCAACTCGAGACTTGTGGCTACTAATATAATCCTCCTCTAAGAACCGAGCATTGGTGCTAACATTGATTTTCTGTTCCTTAGGATCATACAAGTAACCATCCTTTATTTCCTCTGGATACCCTATGAAAAACATAACCTCTAAACGTGGCTCCAAGTTGTCGGCCTGCTTATTCAGCACATAAGTAGGACACCCCCAAATCTTTATGTGGTGCATACTGGGCTTGTGCCCGCTCCACAACTCGATCGGAGTCATGTTAACCGACTAGGATGGCAAACGGTTCAATAAATATGCTGCAGTCTCAAGGGTATATCCCCAAATGGAAACTGCAAAGTTGCATAACTCATCATCGACTGAACCATCTCTAAGAGAGTTCGGTTCCTTCTCTGAAACACACCATTCTGCTAAGGCGTGTCCGGTGCTGACAGGTGGGATGTAATCCCACATTCTGTCAAGAAATCCTTGAACTCGTTGAACTCGTTGTACTGGTATTCCCCGCGCCTAGGTTCTTAACATGAATGGAATTAATAGTTTGATATTCTGGACCATGTCACTATTAAATTAAAACGTGAGAAGAGACTTCGAGGGAAGTGAAATGAACCCGCGGTGACATCTGACATTGACAATTAAATTCTCGAAATTGACATACTAACAAGAACCTTGCAGCATTAAATCTGATCTAATTAGAAATCCTATTTAATTATTATATTCTAGAGTACTCGTGTTTACTAGGCACGTCAGCCACGCAGGTGGACGTTTACGGGTTCGCTCCCACTACTCAATAATAATAATATATTATTTTTAAAAACTCATCTCACAAAGCTTGTAGCTAAAAGATGCAAGCAAGCCATAAAGGTGGATGTTTACTAACATAATCTTACAACTTTTGTACAAAGTCCAATTAAATGGAGGTCCGATTAAATATTTAATTTCCATTTTCAATGGAAGCCAATTAAATATTAAATTTATTTGCTTACTCTTTTTCTTCAAAAGATTTTTTTATTCATGTTTAAACCGCTTAAATCCTAAAGATGCTCGCAAAAAGTAAAACATGCTTTGTAACCAAATTAAATCCTATATTCATAGTTTTATAAGCGCAATTAATCTTATAATTGCATGCTAAAGCATAGTAATAAATAAATTCGAAAACAAGAAATAAAACGTCATTTTCTGGCAAAAAAAAAACAAAATACATAAATTCTATCTATTACACATCCCGAACAAAATACAGATCTTCGATAAAATCTCACACCAGAAATTGAACGTAGAAACTTCATCGAAATTCGGCATTAGAGATGGTCACTCAGCGCCATGTGCCGCCACATCATCTAGGGCTGACGTCAGCGAGCCACATCAGCGCACCACGTCATCATCTTCTCCAAATCGAAAACGCGCCGCAGCCACCACCTGAAACTTGCCGTTACGGACTATTCCTCCACCTTTTCGTGGTCTTGCGAGGCTACGCCGGCCAGCTATTGCCGCAAGGGGCCCACGGCTGCGCCACCGTTTGACATTTGAAGCAGCAGTGCACAGCCGCGACTGCACATAGCCCACACGTGCCGCAGCGCCTTCTCCACCCTGTTCTGACCATCCTCGGCCCTCCTCCGCCATCGCTCATTGCTCCACACGTCACCCAGACATCTGGGCATTTTGCTATTTCCGCCACTATGATGGGAATTCGCGTAATTGCGCAACCCGTCACCAGCGAGCTCCGCCGCTCAAAATCGAGTATTTTCGAGACACGATTCGATCAATTGAAAGAGGGGAAACATAATTCACACACTCACGACCATCGTGTAACAGAGTCCATCCGAGATTAGGTCATCAATTTTCTGAATTTCAATCGAATAGCCAAAAAGAATCTAAATTGAGAAGCCAACTTCAGATGTCGATTCTGGTTGTATGCGGGATCAGATCATCCCATAGGACCTATCGACGCGAAGCCCATGCAACGAGGAATGTTATGGTGAAAGACGATCGTCGAATGCGTTGGGAATTGCTACTGCACGATGCGGTGGAACCCTGGAATAACTAGGGTTTTCGGCTAGCTTTAGGGCTTCGTCTCCATCTCGATTTTCATGCATCATCAAGCAAAATTACAGTGAAATTATAGAAAATTGAAACATATTAGCCCTATAATCTACACGTGGATTTTGTCATAAGAAATACGGTACATCGGGGTAAAAATAATGGCTCGCAGGCTGCCCCAAACACGAAAAATACCTAAAGACGACGGTAAAAACCCTAACATGCTCCTACAAAAGCAATAATCAGAGCCAAAAATCATGGCTTTGATAACAATTTAAGGAATTCGAGAAGAAATTATACCTTTCTCCATGTATGTTGTCGCAGCTTGATTATTGCTCGCGTTTGGAGTTTTTGGACTGTGTTCCGGTCATTCCTCTCCTCCGTGTGGACAAAGATCTGAGAGGAATAATTTTCCTATTCTCTCATGTTCTAACGCTTCTCATGAATGAATAATAGTATCTGAACGTGCATATCAAACTTATAATATAATGTATAAAATCATTATATTATAATTGTAGCCAATTAGTAATTATATTGCTAATGGGCTTCCATTAAATTAATATCAACCCATAATTTAATTAATAATAATTGGGCTATCTATTTATCAATTATTTGGCCCAGCTAATTAATTCTAGATAATTAATTTACATATTATTAAATAATATATAAATACATTAATCTATTAATAATAATAATTTCCAGATAGAGCAGAATATATATTGGATATCTAATTGGGCCAGACTAGGGTTCCAATACGAGAAATAAAGTCAGGCCTCAAATTAATTAATTAACTGTGCTCAGTCTAGAGCAAAATTAATTAATAAACACAAATTCATTCCTGTAGAGAATCCGTGCTGACTTACCCCTTTATCCCAACTTGAGTGTGGACTTTTATTTAGGACTGAATTGATATTCATATTTAAGAAACAAATATTCATTAATTAATTAAGCTCACTGACAGCTTAAATTAATTAACATCTTATTATATTCCTTAGTAGTACCACTAGACCTTATTAGAACACTAAACTTAATCAACCGACTGAGTTTAGCGTGCTAATCCTTACGAGTTCCTCAGGAGATATTTTCAACCCAATTAATATGGATATGGATGCAAGATACTGATAACCAACCCGAGCTTCAAATAACTACTATCGCCCTAGATACCTAGATCCAGTCGCGATGAAATTCAACATAGTATGTCAAAGTGATAGACAACTAAATGCACTCAGCTGAAATCTTACAAGATTAATAACAAATTAAGTGATCGAGATCTTTAGTTCTACACTAAGGCCAGCTAGGAGAATACATCTCACTGTGGTCCATCAATACACCATGTTTGTCCCGAGATATACGTTCACGTGTAGAGGGGGGGGGGGTGAATACACTTGAAAACTTTCTCAACTTAAAACGCGAACAGTCCCTTTCAGGAAGATGTCGTATTGCACAGGTTCAGTAGAGCAGATAAGCTGTTCTGAATCGCGTGGCAGAGTGACTGACTTCACTGAGGCCTGCTAGCTGACTAAGGTCAGAATTCAGTACTGTTCAGTTGAATTTCAGTAGAGTGCGGAAATGTGTAGGCCCAAATTCAGCTGAGTTAGAAAACGTTTTTAGGAAAACTGTTTCAGTATATTAGTGCAATCTTTTAAGCTTTGCTGAAACACAGTTGAATGATTTGAAAGAAATTTTCAGAATGAATAATAATCAATACAACAGTAAAAATAGAGCACACAGAACACAAGCAATTTTAAAGTGGTTTGGATCCAACAATCCTACGTCTACTGTCCCGAAAAGATCAGGAGGCTATTTTATTAAACCGAGTTAGTCTAAGTAATCTCCAACTACGAAGGAGTTCTTTACAATAAAGAACAGTTCAAGGATGAACTCCTCCGTTCTAAGCTATAGATACGGTCTACTGAGCTCAGGTTAGAGGGAAGGGAACGAGAAAGTGGCTTCTAGAGCGACGAACGGTTAAGTATAAACTCTGGGTTCGTATTCAGTCGCTTGGATACTAGAGGCTTATGATCTGATTCAGCTCCGTTCCCTTTGAGCAGGTATGTCGCCTTTCGCTTGGAATAACTCTTTGAAGTTCTTGCGGAAAGCTTTAAGTCGATTCTGAGTTGCTCATAAATGCTCGTGTGTTCTTCGTTTTTCTAGGTGTGCTTCAATTTGAAATCTTCCCTCTATTTATAGAGTACAGACATGGATAGATCCGTTGGAGACAACGATCCATGTGTCTCTCTCTTTTGGGTAGCTAACGGCTCTTTCAAAGTATGGTGACAAAGTCATTTTCCTCTATTTCCGGAAAGATGTTGACTTGCAGCTTTAATCAGAAAGTAGACAGCTGGCTGCTTGTCATTGGTTGATGCTGAAGAAAGTTGGTGAGACAAACAAACTTCAAGGTAGATCTGAAGCTTACTTCTCTATACCTCGTATGACTCTGCTGATTTGACTTATGAGATCTCCTAACAGTCAGAAGACTGTCTGGCCGTTGTTGAGTCCAATATATGTTCTGTAGCATACTCTTGCTGAGTTCAGATCTACTGAAGATCAACTCTCAGTTCAGCAAGCTACTCCAGCTGAGTTCAGTTCCACTGACTCCTTTCACTATACTGCTCCTGCTGAGTCCAGTACTACTGAGTCTTCTTCTCATGGTACTGAGGCTGATAGTCTGCTGAAGAGCCAACGGGTAGAACTGAACGCCTGAACTATGAAGAAAGGATGTCTACTGAGTCTGAAACTCTCTCAGTCAAAGTAGGGTTTTGAGATCATTCAAATCTACTGAGCACAAGGCTACTGAATCATCTCCCAACAATTTCCCCCTATTTGATGATGTTAAACCTAACACTACAACCTGTCAGAAACAAACTCCTTACAAATATTACAAGTAGAATCAGTGGAGTTGTTCTTCAAGTTCTATGCTACTGAGGGAGTTCAGGGACGAAATGTCAGAACCTATACAGAAATCTAACAACAATTTCCCCTTTTCTAACAACAATCTCCCCCATAAATCTCTCAACCACGAAAGAATCTATCAATCTAAGTAAAAAGCAGACAGACACAAATATATTCAGTGAGTGTGTGAGTCAGTAATCACTTAGGTGATTCTAAGTGTTAAGCATAAATAACAAAGCCATGAAGACAATATGGTATTGTTAGGGTCGAACAACAATGATGTTTTATATATCAGAATATTCAGTACAGTACATCAGTTGCTATTCTAGAGAAAAAGAAAAATAAGATACAAAGAAGCTAACAAGTATTTCCTGAACTGATGGATCCGTACTTAAAATCTCTAGACTTCTCTTCAGGCAGTGGCAATCCATACATTCTGAACGTGTCTCTTTTGAGCTTCTGTATCGATAGCATAACAACAGGATCTGATTCATCAAGATCATGGACTTGGACTGCACTTCTGACCTCTCCTTCAATACCACCAACATGTAATGATCCATCGAGCTTCATTGGAGGGGGCAGAGGTCTAAAAGCTGGGACTCTGACATCTATCCTCTCTGCTAGGGCCTTCTGAACTCTGGCATATATCTCAGGGTCGCTTTTCAGAAGCCACTGAGCAAAAGTTGTAGCCTTGTGCATGTCAGGCCAGTATCTCCAGATGTAGTACCTATTGATAAAATCAGCTTTAAGCGTTTCCCACCTCTGAGTCTGCTCCCATGGCATCCTTGTATACTTTCTAGGCCATCAGTGAATCTTGAGATCAGTAGGCTTCCTGAGTCTTCTGTATTTGTAGGGAATTTCTGCTTTCTCAGGAACCCTATCTCTAGCCTCTTTCTCAGTCCCGATTCTCAGAGCTCCTAGATCTGCGAGTCTGAGCCTATCTCTAGCTTCACTGATCTGTCTGGCTTCAGCTCCTCTGTATAGATATCTTTCCATCTGGTGCCATATTTCTTGCATTTCTTGTTTTTGGGCTTTAGAAGGGGCATAAGATGGAACATGCTCTTGCTCTTCTTCTGAATCAGCAGGTGTTTGTGATATAGACTTAGATCCACCCTGTTGACCAGACTGCTGCTGCTGCGGCTGTTCTTTCTCTTTCTCCTTCTCCTTATCAGCTTTGTCGCTGATTTTCAGTTTCCTAAGGGGTTGCCTCGTTCCAGGCTTCCTTCCCCCTTGAACTTTGGTCTTGCCTTTGGCAGGCGCTTTCTTAGGCTTGTTAGCAACCTCTGCCTCAGCTATCTCCCTGGCGAGCTTTTCATCAGCTTCAATCTGAGCTCTCTCCTCAGGGGATATAAACCTTCTAGTTCCTTTCTTCGGTGGGGTTGGGAGTTTCAGAATCTTCTTCCCTTTACCTGTCACCGGAGGGGGTAGAGGAGTTTCCTCCTCATCAGACTCCTCCTCAGCATATTCAGCAACCTCCTTAATGATTTCGGTTGGAGTTTGGGTTGCTAAATCTCTAGATCCTGAGCCGCTTGGGCCGGTCTCAGCAGGCACCACATCTCCTGCTGCTGAGACACCCTGGGCCTGACCTGGGGTTTCAGTAGGAGCAGATTGTTGAGTTTGAGTTGCTCCCTTTACTGACCTGATTCCCCTTGGTGCCTTTGGTATCCTTTCCCTTTCCCCCTTTTTGGCATCAGCAAATGGGCTGAGGGTAGGTACCTGCACCTTCTTATTCAGAATGTCGTATGCACAGGCCAACTTATCCAAGGCGTCCTGCAGTTTCACGAGTCGTTCGTGGAGTTAATTCCTCTCTTCAGTCAGTTAATCACCATATTTCTTGTGGGAAGTCTCCACGACAGTCTGAATAGTTTGCAACTTCTGATCCATCTTCTCTTCCAATGCCTTCTGAATATTCTGGAGTCTGAGCTCTGAGGCCTGACTCATGGAAGATATGGATTCAGCATGGGCTGATTAGGCTGCATTATAATCTTCAAGAAGTTTCGTCTGAGCAGCTTCCATCAGCTTTTGTTGCTTTTCATACTCGGCTCTCTGAGTGGCTAAAGCATCTGTCAGTATAGTAGAGAAGTACGGAGCTGTTGTGTTCTGAAATAGACGTGTGGAGCTCCCTTATCTCCTCACTCTGAGCCTAAGTAGAATGCTTCCACGTTTTGTGGACGGCCCTAGCAAGAAGTCGGTTTTGAGCACTCTGACTTCTTAGCGCCTTGGCCACAGTCTTAGAACGTCGGGTTTTCGGGCTGGTCGCTACCTCAAAAGCAGATCCCAGCAAAAGTTGTACTAGGTCCACGGTCTATGAGGTACCAGCCACCGACTGACCTGGTGGGAGGATGCTGAGTGGGATTTCAGCAGTTGTTGTAGGTGGGGCATCCTCCTCCAGTTGAGATCCCTCAACAGGCTTCTCAAGGCCTGAATCATGAGGCGGGTCCTGATCATCGGGATCAGACCCATCTGAGGGAGCGGCTGCTGAAGATGGAGCTCTGTCGTTCAGCAAGGCTAACATAGCCACCCTCAGATCATCCATGGAGCAGAGATCCGCAGGCTCTGAGTAGCCTATCTTCTCGCAGATCAGTAGCTCCTCTTTGTGAAGCTGTTCATAGGAGTGGTGTTGGATGAGTCTATTCAGAGTAGACCATGCCTAGAACCTTATCAGAATATGAAGCCGTGCCTGTCTGGCCAAAGTGACCAAGTCAGAATGACTTGCTATCTCAGGAAAGGCTTCTGAGACCTCTCGGGAGGCTTTGGATTGAAGAGCTGAGGCCTCCATCCCGATGGTCTCGACTTCTACGCTGTCTCCGAATCTTCAATTTCAATCGGAGACGTCGTGGGCTTGCCACAAAAGATCTCTAGGTACTCATCCATGAGATCGTCTTTATAACCAACGGTGCTGAAACCGGTGCTGGGAAGCTGAAAGCTCCGCAGAAGAGCTTCTCTAATGGACATTTTCTTAATCTCCGATACAGCACGGGCGGGATCTGCTACATGATGAATGACGAATTGGCCTCGGATATCACCATCTACGGACTTAGAGTTCAGATAAAGCTCTGAAATCTATCGCAGAAGGAAGTGGGATGGCTTCCTAGACAGAAAGGCTTCCAGCCCTGAAGCCCTCAACGCTTCGAAGATCTCCTCCATGAAATCCAATTCACAAGCGTCGAAGTCCATGATTGGCTCACACCAAATGCGGTCTTTCTAGAGGATTTCTGCCATATTGACCAGAGTGATGACTGATCCTGTCATGATTTTAATCTGCAAAAGAAGATGTTAGTATCGAAGAGAGAATATTATCAAGAAATCTACGTGATACTGAATATGCATGAGATTTACCACAGTAATTTCTGAGACGTTTTAATAGAAGTTTGCAAAGAATATACGCTTTTTCTCAGAAAATTTCTAGGGTTCAAAATTCCAAAGTAAAATGGTAGTTTTCTAACTTTGAACGTGTTTTATATATGATCAGGAAGATGAACAGTTATTAATCCACGGTTCAATTTAAATCTGCTTTATGAGATGGACGGCTAAGATTTAATGTTATAAAATAGGTAATGATCAACGTAGTCGCCTAAGTCAAATTACAGTTGTATATAGCCAAAAAAGTAACTTGATTAGACATGAATTTAATGCGCCACAGAGTTCAGCATACTTAGCATAGAATGTCGTGTATTAAATGTAAACCGTTATATTAAATGACATTTTCTAAGGCATTGAATATGAAGCTGAATCTGAATCATTAATGCATAAAATATTTCATTGGCTACTGAGTAGAGATACGCAAACCTGTCAGCTGAACATCGTAGTCAGCTGATACCTCGTGTAGATGGTTGCCGAATCTCTATGTACTGAATAAGTTCAGTATTGAGAGTGAACATTCCCCCTTGCTGAATGCTCCTCTCCTGAATCCTCTTACTGACTGGAGTCAGTAAGGTCCAGTAGACCTAGCTCTACTGAAAGTTCTCTGAATCTGGCTTCAGCTAGAGGCTTGGTCAGAATATCTGCCCTTTGATGGTCAGTATGGATCTTCTCCATCCTGATATCCTTCATTTCGACATGATCACGAATGAAGTGGTATCTGATGTCCACGTGCTTGCAGCTAGTATGGAGTACATGGTTCTGAGTGATTGCAATCGCACTGGAGCTGTCGCAGATGATCGGCACTTCATTCTGAATGACGTCATAGACGCGTAGCTGCTGTCTCAGCCAAAGGAATTGGGCGCAACAACTTCCGCCAACCATGTATTCAGCTTCAGTAGTTGACATCGCTACTGAATGATGTTTCTTTGAAAACCATGAAATCAGATTACTGCCAAGGAACTGAAAAGTTCAAGAAGTTGTCAATCCTACATCCTGCATAGTCAGCATCAAAATAACCAGTTAGTTCAATATTATAATCTGCTAGATACCATAAACCCTGTCAGGTGTTCCTCTGAGATAGCGGAGAATCTTCTTCGCTGAGTCCATGTGGCTCTGCTTAGGAGTCGCCTGAAATCGAGCGCAGACACCTACAGCATAAGTTATGTCAGGTCGAGTAGCAATTAGATATAATAATGAACCAATAATAGCACGAAATTCAGTATGGTCTACTGATACTCCCTCTTTATCAAGATCAATTTTCATATTCATGTTCATCGGGATCGTGGTTGGTTTGCCGGATGTGCAACCGAATTTCTTGATGAGGTCTCGAGTGTATTTGCCTTGATTGATGAATGTTCCCTTCTCAGATTGTTTGACTTGAAAACCGAGGAGATAATTCGTCTCTCCCATCATCGACATCTCGAACTTATCCTTCATCATTTTCTCAAACTGTTGACACATAATGACATTCTTTGATCCGAATATTATGTCATCTACGTAGATCTGCACAAGTAAGATGTCGTCTTCCAGTCGAATGCTGAATAATATGCGGTATAGTGTGCCCTTTTGAATACCTTTCTGAAGAAGAAACTCAGACAAGGTATCGTACCAAGCCCTGGGTGCTTGTTTTAACCCATACAGAGCCTTTCTGAGTCTGTAGACCTGATGTCCCTGCTGAAGGCTGGGAGGCTGTTCTACATAGACTTCTTCTTTCAATACGCCATTCAGGAATGCAGACTTCACATCCATTTGATAAACTCTGAATCGCTGATGTGTTGTGTAGGCTAGGAATAGTCTGATTGCCTCCAATCTTGCAACTGGAGCGCAAGTTTTGTCAAAATCTATCCCTTCGGCTTGACAGTAGCCTTTCGCCACGAGTCTCGCTTTGTTCCTTACTATAACGTTGTTTTCATCTCGCTTGTTCTTGAAGACCCATTTAGTTCCGATCACATGTTGTTGTCGGGGTCTGTCAACAAACTCCCATACTTCGTTTCTCGCGAACTGGTTCAGCTCCTCCTTCATAGCTATGATCCAATAAGCATCCTTGAGTGCGTCCTCAACTGACTGAGGTTCTTCAGTAGATAGGAGCAGGAATATAATGCGCTTTCTCCCTGACAAAATCTGAATCTTGTCTTTACACTAGCTAAAGGATCTCTAATAATCAAGTCAGAAGTGTGAGCGTCCAGCCACGGTCGATGATGTTTCAACTCTTCATCTGAAATTTGTTCAACACAAATAGTAGGTGAGTTAGGCATTTCAGTTGTACTATTCTGAGATTGAAGTAATTCAGTTACAAGAGTTGGGTCTACTGAGTCACCAGGTTCAAGAGCATTCAGTTCAGGAACTTAATTTGTTCCCTCTGAATTATTATCCTCAATAGATGTCTCAGTTACCACTTGAGTTTCTTCATCGACTTGAGTTACCTGGGATTGACTCTGTTCAGTAGAGTCAATCTATTCCGCTACTTCTGCTGCTAGCTGAGATTCAGTTGTCTTATCTTCAAGTTCCTCTCTCCTGAATCATCATCCCAACACAGCTGGATCTTTTCAACTTTATCTTTTAGGTTCAGATCCTGTAGCTGCTTGCTAATGTCCTGAGATTCTGATTTTGAGTTCCTGCTCCTGTCTTCAGTAGCAAACTCATTAAAAATAACATGAGGGCTTTCCTCCATGCAAAGGGTCCGGTAGTTAAAAACTCTGAAGGCTTTGCTAACCCGGGAGTATCCTAAGAAGACTCCCTGGTCTGACTTGCTATCAAAAGTCTTTAACTGGTCCTTCCCATTATTGTGGATAAAGCACGAACACCCAAAAATATGGAAATAAGATATGAAAGGCTTCCTGCCGTTCCATAATTCATATGGTGTCTTCTTATGCTGCTTAGTCAGTAGAGATCTGTTCTGAGTGTAACATGCAGTGTCGGTTTACGCCTGGAATTTGGTTGGGAGTCCTGAGTCTGCGAGCAGGGTTCCTGCTGCTTCTTTTAGTGTTCTATTCTTCCTTTCAGCAACCCCATTTTGTTGAGGCATGCGCGCGGCAGACGTCTCATGCTCTATGCCTTCAGCTTTGCAGAACTCCTCCACTATCGAATTCAGGAACTCAGTTCCTCTGTATGAGCGTATCTTTATAATCTTGGTGTTCTTCTCGACACTGAGCTTTTTCAGAAGTGTAGGCAACTCTGTTTTGACGTCAGAGTTGTTGGCAATAAATATGACTCATATGTAGCGCGAGTAGTCATCCATGACCACTAAAGCATATTTTTTGCCTTTGATCGTCACGGGAGAGACTGGACCGAATAAATTCATATGTAGCAGCTGAAGGATTCCATCAGTGGAAGGCGATGGAACAGGCGGATTTTGCTTCTTTATTTGGTTTCCCTTCAGACATGCTTCACATTGGGTGTCTTTGCTAAATACTTCATTCGACAATCCTCTTGCTAGAGCGTTTCTAGCTAGCTTGTTGAGTGTCTTGAAGTTGAGATGGTTGAGTCTTTTGTGCCAGAGCCACCCCGTTCTGTTGTCGTTCTTCGCTAGCAAGTAAGCTTCAGGTTCAGCTGAGTTCCAGTCAACTACATAGATATTCTTTTTGTGCGAACCTGATAACACTGTTTTCCTGTAGATTTATCAATGACATCACAGAAACCAGCGTAAAAAATCACTCTATTCGAATTATCACAAAATTGACTAACAAAGAGAATATTATGCTAAAGTCCTTCAACATATGATACTCTTGGAACTGTGGCGGTTCCAATGTTGAGTGTTCCATAGCCTTTGGCATAGCCTTTTGCGTTGTCTCCAAACTCGATTCTGGGTCCTTCTTCAGTAGGATAATTCTTCAGTAGGTCCTTCTGGTATGTCATATATCTTGAGCATCCGATGTCCACATACCAAGTGTCCTTTTGCACCTGCAAAACATAATTATATTCAGGTACCCTTTATTTTTGATTTTGGGTCCTTATATGTTAGTTTTGGAAACCCAAATCTGTCTCACGATCCTAGTGGTCTCAGACAGTTTCTTTCCACTCTGATCAACATACTTGACCACTGGACTGGTCGATGCTGACTTCTGAGGCTTCACAGGCTTAGGAGTCCTGATCTTCTAAATTGGTGGACTGCTGACCTTTGCCTTCTGAACGACTTTCTTCTTCATTTTCTGACTCTTAGGTCCTCTTCTAACTATAGGATCATAATAATATGACCCATACTGAGCTAGATGTGTCAGCTGTGGAGGTCCATACTGATCAGCCCATTTAACTCTACTAGTTCCCCCTTGACTGAACTGGGGTGATTTTGAGCTAATCTTCTTGTCAAAATGCTGATAGCTGGGATGAGGTGCCTTCATCTTCTGTTTGTTCTTTGCTAGGGGCTTCAGGATCTCAGCATTGATAGTCTCCCCTCGAACAAACCTATCAGCTAGCCGGTTCTCTGAGCGTACGGGGGTAGATGAGGAGGCTCCATGACTGAATCCAAGTCCCTCCTTGATGTGCTTAGGCTTGTTGCTTGCTAGCATTACCTCAAGCTTCTCTTCAGCGCCCATGTACCGCTCTGTCATCAGATTCCTCCAGACATCATCACTTTTCTTAAGCATTTCTTACTCGGTCTGAAGTCCTGACAACTCTTGCTTCAGTAGACTCAGTTCATTATCCTTCTGAGTCAAGTCATTGGTCAGTATTGAGATCTGATCTTCTAGATGTTGAGACTTGGCCATCAGAGAGTTAATCTCCTCCCTGAGTCTCAACACAAGTCCTTCTGACTCAGTAGCAACCTGACTCTCCTGAGAAAGTCTCTGATTCTCCACTTTCAGGGTATCCAACTCCTAAAGAGTCTTACTGAGTTGCAGGCTCATCTGAATAGTAATTCCTCATACGCAATCGAGATATCCAGAATTTCTTCTGCACCTAAAATATTATCGTGTGTGCCGTGTAAAGAGGAGTTAAATGGAGCGTAAGAGTTTACCTCATCCTCTTCTCCTGCCATGAGACGCTTTTCAGCATCTTCTTCAACCTCTACGGCCATGAATGCCGTCTGATGAATCCATGAAGGAGTCGACTTCATCTGAGTCGTCTGAGAGTTCACCGGCAATATATGCTTGACGCTTCTTGATGAAATTCTCCCTTCGAGCTTTACGTGATACTCTCTCAGCAGTACTGAGCTCAGGACAATCATATTGATAGTGTCGTGGCTTCTTGCAGTTGTAGTAGGTGGTGACTGTGTCTTCTTTGCTCTCTCTATTTTTCGACTGAGCTGAGTCCTCCTGTTTCCTGCAATCAGAAGTATGTGATTCAGGAGTGCGCTTCGGTGTATATTTAGACTTACCCTTTGAGTCTCTGACGACTCTAGAGAGTTTTCTGCACCTCTCCTTCTCCTTCTGGTACTTCACGGCAAGCAGTACGTATTTCTTAGCTAGGTTTCCTTCTTGTGGGTTACTAAGTGAAGGTTCTATCTTGCTAGACGCGGGAGCCGCTGTGCTAACTGATGCTTTGAAAGCATGGTCAATTTGAGTGTCAGCTTCAGCTCGCTGCTTCCTTTGAGGTAAGCCGAACTCCTACTCCTTAGCTTTTAATTCTGAAAATATATGATCAGGAGAAACAATATATAGGTCAGAATGTCTTAGCGAAGTAGCGAATGCAGTCCAATGTCCGTCCAGCAGTGCTCTCAATATCTTAAGATTCATTTCTCTGTTGGAGAATGTCTTTCCCAGCACGTTGATGGTGTTCATCAGATCCGTAAATCTGACGTTAAGATCTTCAATCGTGTCGCCAGGCATGAGAGACAATCTCTCCAGCTTCTGAAGTTCCAGCGCCAGTTTGTTCACTTTGTCTTCTGAGTCCCCCGACTCAGTAGCGCTAGAGCGTCCCAGAGTTCCTTTGCGGACTTGCAGTTCTGAACTCTTCCGAGATAGGAATCACTCAGGGTGGTCAGTATGGCATTTCTGGCAACCTGGTCTAAGTTGTGAAGCTTCTTCTCCTCAACGGTGAAAATACTTCTATCTTTGGGGATGTTCTTTTCGTTCACCATGCCGCCTCCTTGTGCTGGATCCTGGGTTTCGACATTATTAATCATTAGAACGATAGGTCCGTCTTCCAGTACCTCTATCATGCTGTCGTGGAAGGAAGTCAGATGTGCCTCCATTCTGACTCGCCATACCCCGTAGTTCTCTACTGAGAACATGGGTACCATTCTGATTTCGGACATATCAGACATTTAAAATTTTGATATGAATGAAGAATGATATGCAGTGAAAACGTTTTCAAGTGTACGAGGGGGGGGGGTGAATACACCTGAAAGCTTTCTCAACTTAAAACGCGAACAGTCCCTTTCAGGAAGATGTCGTACTGAACAGGTTCAGTAGACCAGATAAGCTATTCTGAATCGTGTGGCAGAGTGACTAACTTCACTGAGGCCTGCTAGTTGACTTAGGTCAGAATTCAGTACCGTTCAGCTGAAGTTCAATAGAGTGCGAAAATGTGTAGGCCCAAATTCAGCTGAGTTAGAAAACGTTTTTAGGAAAACTGTTTCAGTATATTAGTGCAATCTTTTGAGCTTTACTGAAACACAGTTGAATGATTTGAAAGATATTTTCAGAATGAACAGTAATCAATGCAACAGTAAAAACAGAGCACACAGAACGCAAGCAATTTTAAAGTGGTTCGGATCCAACAATCGTACATCACTTGTCCCGAAAAGATCAGGAGGCTATTTTATTATACTGAGTTTGTCTTAGTCGGTTTGTGCACTGGACAAACACTGGTCTTGAGATTTATACTGAGCAAGTCTCAGTTTACAAGGTATCAAACTTAAGTGTTTGACAAACTCTCCAACTATGAAGGAGTTCTTTACAATAAAGAATAATTCAAGGATGAAATCCTTCGTTCTAAGCTATAGATATGGTCTGCTGAGCTTAGGTTAGAGGGAAGGGAATGAGAAAGTGGCTTCTAGAGCGACGAATGGTTAAGTATAAACTCTGGGTTCGTATTCAGTCGCTTAGATACTAGAGGCTTATGATCTGATTCAGCTCAATTCCCTTTGACCAGGTATGTCGCCTTTCGCTTGGAATAACACTTTGAAGTTCTTGGGGAAAACTTTAAGTCGATTCTGAGTTGCTCGTAAATGCTCGTGCGTTCTTCGTTTTTCTAGGTGAGCTTCAATTTGAAATCTTCCCTCTATTTATATAGTAGAGACATGGATAGATCCGTTGGAGACGATGATCCATGTGTCTCTCTCTTTTGGGTAGCTAACGGCTCTTTCAAAGTATGGTGACAGAGTCCTTTTCCTCCATTTTCGGAAAGATGTTGACTTGCAGCTTTAGTCAGAAAGTAGACAACTGGCTGCTTGTCATTGGTCGAGGCTGAAGAAAGTAGGTAAGACAAACAAACTTCAAGGTAGATCTGAAGCTAACTTCTCTATACCTCGTATGACTCTACTGATTTGACTTATGAGATCTCCTAACAGTCAGAAGACTGTCTGGCCGTTGCTAAGTCTGATCTATGTTCAGTAGCATACTCCTGCTTCAGCTCTACTGAAGATCAACTCTATGTTCAGCGAACGACTCCTGCTGAGTTCAGTTCCACTGACTCCTTTCAGTGTACTGCTCCTGCTGAGTCCAGTACTACTGAGTCTTCTTCTCATGGTACTGAGGCTGATAGTCTGCTGAAGAACCAGCGGACAGAACTGAATGCCTGAACCATGAAGAAAGGATGTCTAATGAGTCTGAAACTCTCTCAGTCAAAGTATGGTCTTGGGTTAATTCAAATCTACTGAGCACTAGGCTACTGAATCATCTCCCAACACACCACCTGTAGTGTACCAATATAGACAAGTAGCCAAGAAAGACCACTTGTTATCTAAACTGCAGCTTCAACCGACAACTTGTCCTTAAGTTGTCTCAGTTGTGATTACTGTTTATATCTTGTTAGTTCAACGAATTGTGCATTCTACTTTGATCTAAAACACACTGCACAATCTAACTCTTATACAAGATAAAGGACTAACATGTGCGAATATAATTAATCAAATAGGAGAATAAAATAATGGAAATGAAAAACACATTGTATACAAGCAAAAAAGGTTGCTTCCAGTAAACAAAATTCCAACAGAGATTTCATATTCTTATTTCTAGTATTCATTCTTTAAGTTCATTAACAATAGATTTAGGTTTAAATATGTTTTTTGTTCGATTTTGTTCTGCATAGTCTCTTACTTACTTAATTGGCCACCGTAGCTTGCCCAGTCTATAGCTAACTTAGTACTTCCGTTGTTTTCTCATTGAATTAGGCTAGGAAAGTAGCAAGATTATTTATAGAATAATTGAATTAAACCGGTAGGAGACTATTAGATGCCCAACATACGAGTAGGCTCCTAAACTAGGTTCCCTTAGTTCCAAAAGTATTCTAGTTGCTAAATCTATTGATTGCCCAACAACGTAGGATGTATTTAGATTAGGTAAGTAGTTGTTCCGATTTCCAACGTGGCGGTTACCGACTAAGTAAGTGGGAATAAGGATTGTGTCAGTTTAATTATGGCGATCTATAACTAGTTGATTCTAAAGATTAATTAATAATATGTGCCGAGGATCGAAATTATTAGTATGTGGAATATCTTGTTGGACATGCCTCTTAATTGTGCAGTTAATACGTTTATTTGCTCATTTCGATTTTTACAAATTCGTAGTTTAGTAATTCCCAAAACTTATGTGGTTGCTAACCAAAACCCAAAGATAAGTATGAGAAATAATGACTAATCTCAGTTCCCTGCATTCGACACTCTTTTAGCTATATTGATTTGAATTTTAGCATTTATATAATTTATTTGGTGCAATACTGTGATCACCATTTTGTTGTCAGCATCGGTCGGTTCTCACTGTAACATGCAGTGTTAATAGTTTAACCTTGAATATCTTGAGTATTCTGGGTTCTGCAATAATTGTCCTATCGGCTTCTTTCAAGATGCATTTCTTTCTTTCAGCAAGTCAATTGTGGGTAAAATCCTTACCGAAGAAGTCTCATGTGTTATTAGGTTATATGGGTTCTTATTCCTTGGTTCGTTCTTGCCGCACTTTAATCAAGACTACATTCCCACTTAAGTCATGACATAACCTTCGATAGTATTTATGGACTGAAGTAGGGACGTCCAACATAATGACTTCCTATTGCATTAGTGAATGAACTCATCTTAGCATATCCGCATCCCCTCTTCAGAGTTGTCCCTAAGCCATAAGAAATCATACCTTAGTGAAGACGACTTCTCCACTAATTTTTTACATATCTTCAAACACGTCTATTCAATACTCTATTTCTTGCTTGCTTGTTTGGAAATAGTGCAGGCGAGATAGAGCTTTAACAAGGAAATAACACTAGGCTCACTGTTGGAGCTTATTATACTTGTATTGTGTTCTATGTTCAAGCTAGGAATCCTTGACATGAAGCAATTCTATTACAAAATGCTAACGGAGTCCACTAGCTCATCTGAGGGAGTTCTTCAACACCCTTGCTAAAATTTCAGCACCCAAACTCACTCTAATGCCAATTGAGCATGAGACAAATAACTCGGTTTATGAACAAGTTACTTTGAAATTAATAGTTCCTTCTTCATTGGTTTACCACATTATTTTTGTTACAATAGATTTGTTTTTGCTTGCTTTCTCGTTTTATTGCTATTGTATGTATTAGGTCCATAGTGAAGAACGGAAGATAAAGATGCGTTACACAAGGAAGGAAGGGTTGAAAAATTCCCTGATCAGTCATTTTCGTACTATTCGATTCCTAGCCAATTTGGCTTCTACCTGGCAGTTCATAGGTGTTTCTCAGTGTATATGCAAGAATTAAGTGTTGATGTGGCATTTGACAAGGATGCAAGGTGGTAGTATTGTTGAAGGCGAAAGCTAATGTATTTTTTACTCGATTTAGATGAAAGCAAAGAAAGATTTGAATAGTATCAATCTAAAGAAATTTTTCATTACCTAAGAAGATTTACCCTAGTTTCCATCTAAGAAGATCACGTATATATATATATAAGAGACTTAAAGGAAGCGGCAGATATACGCGTTCAATTCTAGAATCCTGTGACTAAGGTTCCTACATCGAAAATCTATTTTGAAGACCAATTCATTTTATGCACTTAAATTCGAGATATTTGGGGAGGAAGAAACAATGACCTTTTTCTTTTCGTTCATGTTTTAATGCTTATTTCGAACACTTGTTCTAGTTATTGATTATATTTGTCGCTTGTGGACGACTTTGATTCGGTATTATTTGCCTAATCATTCAATATTATCTTTACTTTATTTTGTGAGTTCTTTAATTGCTTTTTCATATCTCAATTCGTGCATGAGTTAGGATTTACTATAATTATTATTATTATTTTATGTTCTGCATACCCTTCTGCTTACCAGTTCAACCAGTAGGATAAGTAACTATATTTCTAGTGGCACGACGAGATATGAAACACACACATGAATAATACATGATACTTTAGGGCTCATAATTAATCTAGGGGTTTCGAATTAATTCTGAATTATTTAATCAGATTAGTAATTTAGGCTTGATCATCATATGTTATCTAATTCGTAGCTAATTTAGTAGTTCAATCATTTCTCATGCAGAAAGGCAAAATAAGTAGCAAGGTTGTTTTTCGAGAAACCGGATTAATTTGACAGGAGACTATTAGATGCTCATCATACAAGTAGGCTCTTAAATGAGTTTCCTTGGTTCGTAATGTTGTCTAGTTGCTAAATTTGTCGATCACCCATCAACAAGGTTGTAACTACGTTAGAGAAATAGTTGTTTCAATGCCCACCATGGCCGATTGTTGAATAACTAATGGGGAATAAGGGACATGTCATTTTAATTACGTCGACCTATAACTAGTTGATTCTCTATGATTAATTAATCATTAGTGTCGATGATCGGAATCGTGTGTGTGGATAATCTTGTTGGACCATCCTTACCCACATATGTATATCAGTCTTCGTTATTGAATACTTAATTTAATCGTGACAAGTAGTTTTGTAAAATTTCCAAAGCATGTGTTCGACAGTCTATTACCCATACTAATTTAATTTGCAACATTTGTAGAATTTTTTTTGGTGCAAGATAACTTTCACCAAATTGGTGCCGTTGTTGGGGAACAATGTATTTTAGCTTATGTTTTACTAATTATTGTTCTTTTAACTTTTGCATGCGCACATCTTCTCGCCCTAACCTTGTGTTTGATTCGGACATAGAAAAAGAAGCAAAGAGGAACAGAAAGGAGGCAAAGCTGCAAAAACAACAACTTCTATCCCAGGTAACATGTCACAACCCGTTTTCGAAAAAAGGGCGTATGATGGGGTGGTGTGAAAATACATCAAAATTAAAGATAAATAATGATTTATAATCAGGGGATAATATGAATTAATTTTAAAAAGATCAAATTTCATAAGTCCTCAAGTTAAGAATTCATTCAAAATACGATCAGTATTTGAACTTCATTCCTCGAAATGGGCAAAAACTACTTATGCACAGCGGAATCTATTTTATTGATCAGCAACCATTTTATAAAATATGGATATTGGGGACCTTTCCCCAAATAATCCCTTGTAGAAGTTAGTGCACAGTAAAGATCTAACCACGACACAACTAACAGGTGTGTACACAATTCCAGTCTGATGTGTTAGGTAAGAACAAGAACCTCGATCGACCATACAAGAGCATTAAACTGAATCGAACGAGCATAAAAATATTTCAATGGATAACAACATTTCATATATTTTTAGAGGAAAAATAGAACCCACCTCGTGGCGCGTTATAATTATCCGTAGCGTTTTTTGAAGTTACCGTCCTTCCTCAGTAGGTCCTACAAGAGATATCTAAATTCCGTTAGGGTTAAATCCCAAAGTACAAGAATTTTTTTGAATTCAAAACCACAAAATTTGCGTTTAGCGAATAGGGTTTTCGGCTACAAAGGACAAATTTTTTTCGCTATATTTCTCGAAATAACTAAGGTGCGTCTTCAATATTCATGCTCGGATATACCCTGTACGCATTTTCGATAGCAGCCCCTTTACATTCAGTAATTAGTGGTGTTGGTATTTATTAATTTTTATTTATGAAATTTAAGGTTGCATTTTAAATATATAATATAGTTTGAAAAAGTTTTCATAGCAACTTCCGGCTTTATTTCTGAACGATCTGACCTTTTGAATTCTATTTTATACCGTCGAGCATAGTTTTGGAAAGCCAACAAACTAACTTTCTATCTATATAAGGTTCAGTGAGTTTCGAGAAGGAACGAAGCTCATGGACAGTTTTGAAGGTGGATGATCTGTATATTCTGGGAAAAAGAGAGTTTTTCAACGATGCATTTTCTCCGATACGTAATTTCTTGATTCGAACTCCAAATGGCGAATGGAAAGGGGCTGGAGATGGCCTGACTGTCAAGGTTTAAGACAGTAGGGGGGTTAGGGCAACCAGCTTTGAGGGATCTTCTGAAATCCTTGTTGATTAAGCTTTGTGATGGTGTAAGTTTTTCTCAGTTTTTGGTCAATTAAGTTATCAAACTCGGGCCAAAATCTTGTAGCCTGCACTTCTCGCCAGCTTGGCAGTTTTGAGTTGGCGTTTTCGACGTGGCATAATATTTTGGTTTGAGCTCCAGTTGACGAGGGAGAAGTCGCGTTGGAAAGCCTGTAGACGTGGATTTCCAATGGTATGGATGTCAAAGGATTCAAGACAGTTAGAAGGCTTTGGGAAAAGCCTGAAAAGTGCTACTCCGCAGCTTGGAAAGCTTAAGGCAGTTCGGCGAGCTGTATTCGACGGTGAATAACTTTGTGGTTCGAACTTTGTTTCATCAACTGATTGCGGTGTTGGAATGCCGATGAAAATGTCTTTCTAATGGGATCTATATTGATAGGTTTTCTGTTGAATCGGAGGTCTAGATATTGAGCATGAATTCGTTGTCAAAGAAGGGATACATGCAGATTTTAGCAGGAAGACAAAGCGCTCTCTTATGCATTTTATCAAGCACTTACAGAAGTATATATTTTCTGCTACTTTACAAGGTTCGTTAGGTATTCACGATTCCAACTCTTCAACATGATGGATATTACGTAGATGAACATGATATTGTCTCCGGAAAGGGAAGTGTGAGAAAAAGACATACAAGGAGATTAAATCAATGATACTGATCACAAGCATTCATCATGGGTTGATGCAGTAGGTAACTGTACCACAAAGGAAAGGCTATTCTATCATCTAAAACATCCAATCATCAACATCTCATAAGAAAGTTCAAGACAAAAGATAAAAATGTTTCATTAATCGCTGGAAAACAAATTTACAATTTTGTCCATATTCCATGGTCGAAGAATAAGGGCAGGAGGGTTAACAAGAAACAAAATTGCCTTCTTCACTCCTCCTAGATAGGGCGAGACTCGTGATAGTCGGCCACGGCGAACTCAAAATAGAGGGTTGTGCTGAACCTCGGGAACCAGGAAGGGTTGAGAATGTTGTTGAAGTTGAATATTTGAAGGAAAGTCAGAGATAAATTTTGAGGAGTAAGTGGGAAAAATAATTGGTCCTTCTGCTGCATAAAGGAAAGAGGTCTCGTCATAGGAGCACTCAACTATCATGAGGCTTATCTTCATCTCCCCTAGCAGCGCTAGCGACGTGGAGGACTACAATTTGAGCCAATGAATTACCGTGGAGTATCATCAAGTTGCTGTACAGAAACTAAAGCGTTTCGCTTGAAGTTTGGGGAGAAATAATCCTGTCTCTATGTATGTATGCAGGCTAGGATCTGTTAGGGTTTTCATAAGGAAGATGCAAGATTTGAGGGTGAAATTTCTATCGAGAAGGAGAGAGAGAGAGGGATATGGAAGATTTATATAATTATGGAATTTATAAGCATAAGCTTCTTCCCCCCCTTCTTTTTATAGATAATGTTATAATCGTTGGTTTAGAGAAGAACCTTCAGGTGTGGGGGGTATGGGGGGGGAGGGGGGGTTGAATACACATGAATGCAAATTTTAACTCAAACACGAAAGTCAGTAGTTACTGAAAAAAGCTATTGAACAAGTCATATTGTTAAATAAACTTTCTCGATCGTGTGGGCAGAGAATCTATCAACTAAGTCACTATCTACTAACTTTAGTGAGTGTACAATAAGTTCAGTATGAGATGATGTGCTGAAGTGTAGGCCTAAAAATGTTTTCGTCTCGATGAAGAAAATGATTTTTATGCTGAGTGCAGTTTTGAAAGTTCAGTTGTATGCAGTATGAACAGTAAGACAATGAAATAGTAAAAAGAACTCAAACAGTTTTTAAAATGGTTCGGATACGCTGGATCCTACGTCCAATGTCCTGAACAAAGCAAGAGTTCTTGAATTAATTTTTACTAAGCAAGTCTCAGTTGTTCTGTTCACAAGATAGATACTAAACTTATAGTCGTAGTGACTTGATCTGTACACTGGACATATACGTTACTTATAGTCGTAGTGACTTTACAAGTTCGAACACAAGGTTTTTGATTTTCTCCAACTAAGAAGGGGTTCTTACATTAATAACAACTCAATAAATTGAACTACTTCGGTTTTTCTAAGCTTAAGATCTTACAATGAGTGCTTAGAATAGAGAATGGGAAATATAGATCTCTAGAGTGAAGAGCTAAGACTTATCGTTTTGAGTGAGTTCTTCGCTCGATAGACTGTTTGATTGCTAGAGCTTTTGAATGCTTGATTGCTTTTGGTTCTCGGGTTATCTTCTTCGCGTGAAGACTGTTCTCTATTTATAGTTTCGACTCATTAATAGATCCATTGGAGAGGTGCTAGAAACGTGTCAAAAATGCCAAGTAAAACGGCCATCTCGAATTTGAATCATACTGGAGAGGTGCTAGACGCTTGTACTGAGTTGTCTTCTGCTGACATTGTTCTCAGATATTTAGTACTTGGCTCGAATTTGTTTATTGATTCTGTGACTTCTGAGCTACCCAACTAAGTCTCTGGTGCTGAGTTCATCCTGCTGACAAGAGATGTTCTACTGAATCTATCAGCTACTGAACTCTAGCTAGCTTAGTGAGTTCCTAACTTGCTGAACTCAACTAAGCTATTATATTATCAAGGTTCATCATTCAGCTAAGGAGTTTTGGAATCTTCAAATATTTTCCATCACTGAATCTCATACCCAACAATATTATCTCTATATACACACACACAAACACACACACTCACACACACACACACACACACACACATATATATATATATATATATATATATATGAATCCTTATGTAAAATATTATTCTTGAATTATGCTACCAAGAGGATAATAACATATGATTAATAGTCATGGTAAGACATTAGAACAATCTTACTAGATTATTCGGAACGTTAATAAATATGAACCCTTAATAAGTATAAAACCCTTATAATAGAACTTATGATTATATGGGGCAGTACATCTTCCCCTCATTCACAAAAATTTTGTCCTGAAATTTTCGCATCTGGGAACTCAAGCTTTGGATATTGAGCCTTCATCTTATCTTCCAGCTCCTAAGTTACGTCCTCTTGTGCGTGATGATTCCACAATACTTTGACTAAGCAAATCTTCTTGTTTCTCGGGTTTTGGGTTTTTCAATCGAGTATTTGTACCGGTCGTTCCTCATAACTCAAATCTTGAGCTAAGACTACTTCATCATATATAGTTCATCACGTGCTTTAGATCAAAGATATACTTTTGTAGTTGTGAGACGTGAAATATGTCGTTTATGTTTTCAAGGCTTAGTGGTAGCGCCAAGCCATAGGCTACAGGTTCAATCCTTTCTTTGATTTCAAAAGGACCTATAAAGCGAGTTCGTAGTTTTTCTCCTGTCTTGCCGAATTGCACAACTCCCTTTGAAGGGGAAACCTTGAGAAAGACTTTGTCCCCGACATTAAACTCTAGACCGGTTCAACGTTTGTCTCCATACGACTTCAGCCTATCTTGAGCCTCTTTAAGTCTTTGTTTGATCATGTCCAACTTCTCTATCATTTGTTGCATATTCCGGACCCAAAAGTTTTTTTCACTGACTTCGTCCCAAAAAGGCGGTGATCCGCATTTCCAGTCGTACAAGGCCTCGTAAGGAGCCATTCCTATAGTTGCTTGGTAGCTTTTATTGTAGGAACACTCCACAAGAGGTAGTATGTCTTCCCAATTTACACCTTCGTAAGGGATCACTACTCGCAACATGTCTTTTAACACCTGAATTATCCTTTTTAACTGTCCATCGGTCTGGGGGTGGTGAGTGGTGCTGAAATTTAACTTCATGCCCAACGCTTCATGCAAACGAGACCATAATTATGAGGCGAATCTAGGGTCGCGTCAGATGTGATGGAGACAGGTACACCGTGAAGGCGTACTATTTCTTTTACATATATCCTAGCAAATCTCTCCAACCCTAATTTCATATGTATTAGTAAGAAATGTTCGGAATTGGTAAGGAATTGCAGTGTTTCCGCGGGCTGATCTTGGAAACACAATATGAAATTCATGCTCTTGTGCTCCCATTTCCATCTAGTAATTGGTAGTGGTTGTAGCGTGCCGTACGGTCTTTAGTGTAAGGCTTTAACTTTTTGTTATGAAAGGCTTCATTCCACGAACATGTCTACGTCTCTCTTCATGCCTCTCCACTAGAACTTCTCCTTGAAATCTTGATACATCTTTCTGCTTCCTGGGTAGGAAGTATAAGGGGTATCACGGGCTTCACTCAAAATCTCATTCTTAAGTTCTTCATTCTAGGGCACACACAACCTTTCGCCGAACATAAGGGCATTATCTTCCGCTTCGAAGAATTCCTTTGTATCTCATAATCTCGAGTCACGTCGCATGTTTTTTAGAAACTTATCTGACCTCTGGGATTCTATAACTCGTCCTCGTAAGTCAGGGGTAGCTACAACCGTGGCTATGTACCCTGATACCGTCTCAGGAGGGTGTATAACTTCAAAGTTTAGTGTGGCGATCTCTCATCTTAGCTCTCCTTGGTTGGTCAGGAGGTATCCCAACTTGGCCTTAGTCTTTCGACTTAGGGTGTATGCTACCACATTTGCCTTCTCAAAGTGGTAGTTTATCGTACAATCATAATTATTCCCCAACTCTAGCCATCTCCTTTGTCTAATTTTTAGTTCTTTTCACTCGAACAAATAATTTAAGCTCTTATGATCGTTGAAAATCTCGCACTTTATGCTATAAAGGTAGTGTCTCCATATCTTCAGCGCATGCACCACAGTTGTTAACTCCAAGTAATGAGTTGGGTAATTAAATTCATGAGGCTTCAACTGGCGGGACGCATAATCTATCACCTTCTGATTTTTCACAAGTACGCAACCAAGACATAGTTTCAAGGCATCTGTATATACTACGAAACCTTGGTTCTCCTCCGGGACTGCTAACATTGGGGCAGTCGTTAGCTTTACCTTGAGTTCTTGAAAGCTCTTTTCACAGTAGTTAGACTAGACAAATTTAGTACCTTTCCTCAAAAGTTGTGTCATCGGCCTTGCTAGCTTCAAAAATCCTTCAATGAAACGTCTATAATATCCAACCAAACCAAGGAAGCTTCTGATATCACTAACATTTTTTTAAGTCCTCAGTCTTTTACTTCTTTGGATTTTCACTCCAAGAATAACATCAGCCACTCCCATGCCCTTCATGTCGAAATTTCTCTTCAGCATGCTCGTGGTTTCATTAACCACTTGAATGTTACGTCCCATAATTAGCATCTCATGAACATAAAGACATACAATAACAAAATCGTTATTCGTATTCTTTATGTAAACACATTTGTCACACTCATTTATCTTGAATCCGTTTGACATCATAACTTCGTCAAATTTCTAATGCCATTGTAAAGGGGCTTGTTCTAATCCATATAGGGACTTAACCAACTTGCATACCTTTCATTCTTGACCAGGTACCACAAAACCTTCAGGTTGTTCCATATAAATTTCCTCTTCTAAATCTCCATTTAAAAAAACAGTCTTCACATCCATTTGATGAATTTCAAGATTGTGCAAAGCAGCAATCGAAAGTAGCACGTGGATTGAAGTTATTCTCGTGACAGGCGAAAAAGTCGTACCCTTCCCTTTGCTTAAAACCCTTTACAACTAAACGGGCCTTATATTTATCAATTGAACCATCAACCTTATATTTTCTTTTTAGGATCCACTTACATCCTAAGGGTTTACAACCTTCTGGCAGATCTGCTAACACCCACGTATGATTTTGCATAATGGAATCAATCTCACTTTGGACAGCTTCTTTACAAAGTGGTCCATCGGGTTTAATAAGAGCCTCATTAATAGACCTCGGTTCCTCATCTAAGAGGAACACCACATAGTCCGGACCAAAGTCCTTAGCAATTCTTGCTCTTGTGCTATGTCCCGGTTCAAGAGCTTCTAGGTCAGAACCAGGTCATTTTCGTGAAACTGGTTCAGCCCTTCAAGCTCAGAACTAGTAGCTTCATCGCTCGTTCTAGAATTAGAGCTAGATTCAGCCTTATCCTTACACGGATAAATATTCTCAAAGAAAATAACATTCCATGATTCAATAGTTTTTCTCACATTCATATCGGGAACTTCCGACTTATGAATAAAAAACCTATAGGCACTACTATTCAAAGCATATCTGACGGTCTTAGGTCCGATTGTAACTTGCTTAGGTAGAGGCACCTCTACCTTAGCCAAACACCCCACACTTCAAGTTATTTGTAGGAAGGTTTCCTTCCTTTCCACATCTCGTAAGGAGTTATATCCTTACCTTTAAGAGGAATCTTGTTTAGTAAGTAGTTAGCCGTTAAAACAGCTTCCCCCCACATGTTCTGGGGTAACCCCAAACTGATTAACAAGACATTCATCATCTCCTTAAGTGTTCGATTTTTCCTTTCAGCAATGCCATTAGATAGTGGCGAATAGGGGGCAGTAGTTTGATGAATAATACCACTTGATTTACACTACACTTCAAACGGGGCTACATATTCTCCCCCTCTATCACTTCAAATGGTTTTTAATCCGACAATCTAGTTGATTTTTGGCTTCCGCTTTGAAACTTTTAAAAGCTTCAATTGCCTCATCTTTACTTCTTAGAAGATAAAGACAACAATAACGTGTGCAGTCATCTATAAATGTAATGAAGTACTTTTTACCACCTCTTGTTTGCTCAAACTTTAAATCACACACATCTGTGTGAATAACTTCAAGAGGTTTAATGCTCCTTTCCACCGAATGAAACGGTGGTTTCACCAATTTTGCTTCTACACATACTTCACATCTTTTATTTTCATTAAACTCATTTACTTTTAGTAAATCGAGATTAGCTAGACGTTTTATTTCATTTAGATTAATATGTCCTAATCTACAATGACATAAATCGGAGCACTCGGTGAAGTAAGAAGAAGCAGAAGCATAATTATTATTTGCTTCATTCTTGGGCACTTGGCGAAGTGCTGGTACATTGAGCTTAAAAAGTCCATCGGTAAGATACCCCTTACCAAGGAACACACCAAACTTAGATAAGATAAACTTATCAGCTTCGAACACTAGTCTAAAGCCACGCTTGACTAGTAAGAAGCCGATAGAAGGTTCTTCCAAATATCCGGAACACTAGTTTCAGAATTAACTCTTTGTCGGAAGTCATCCTCAGGACGACGGTTCCAACTCTAACCACGTCAGAAGACGCTTGGTTCCCCATGTTCAACTTCCTCCCTTGACAGGGATGGTACTTAATGAACCGACTTCTATCACCAGACACATGTGCAGTTGCAGCAGTGTCGACGAACCAAAGGCCAGGGTTCTCGACAATATTCACCTCTTCCGTGATCACAGCCGCTAGATCCTCTTGAGTGAGGTCTTTTTCCACCATGTTGGCTTATCTCGCCTTCTTCTTCTTGGGCTTTCGGCAGTCCTTGGACATGTGACCCGCTTTGCCACAATTGTAGCAATCTCCGTCAAACCTTCTAGTTTGACCTTTACCTTTTGCATGGTCTTTGCCTTTGGGACGCCCTCGATTGTTAGAGTCATCACCTTTCTCCAACAAGTTGACCCTTGGGTTCATCGGGGCTTTGGACATTATGTCTTGAACTCGGACATCAACCTCGATGCGAAGCTTTACATTCAAGTCTTCAAGCAACATCTCCTTTCGCTTGTGTTTGAGGTAGCTTTTGAAGTCCTTTCAACTTGGTGGGAGCTTCTCGATCATGGCTGCCACAGTAAATGCGTCGGGCAATAGCATCCCTGCAGCATGAACCTAGTGTATAATTAGGAATTCTTGCACTTGGTCCATGATGGGTTGGGAATCCACCATCTTGTAGTCCAGAAACCGGGCAACAATAAACTTCTTTGTATCTGCATCGTCAGTACAATATGTCTTGTCTAGTGCCTCCCAAATTTCTGTAGAGTTTTTATGTTTGCATATACACTATACAAATTATCCACACAAATTGTTTTTTACAAAGATAGTCGGAGGTACACTATTGGGAGTTGATTCAGTCCCTCCACAACTTGTTGGGATATCACTGAAGATTTGAAGATCTCAAAACCCTACTTTGACTTATGAACAATTCCGTTGTAATCTGTTGTTTTATCTCTGAGAGTTTTAGACTCAGTAGACACTCTTCATTTGGTTCAGGCGCTCAGTAGATTATCGGCCTCAGTACCAGAAGAAGAAGACTCAGTGATACTGGACTTAGCACGAGCAGTATACTGAAAGGAGTCAGTGGAACTTAACTCAGCAGGAGTAGTTCACTGAAATCAGAGTTGATCTTCAGTATAGCTGACTCAGTAGGAGTATGCTACTGAATATTGATCAGACTCAGCAACGGCTGAACAGTCTTCTGACTGTCAGAATTTATAAAGTCAAATCAGCAGGTCATACGAGGTATAGAGAAGTCAACTTCAAATCTACCTTGAAGTCTGTTCTGTCTCACCTACTTTCTTCAGCCTCGACCAATGACGAGCGGCCAGCTGTCCACTTTCTGATTAAAGATGCAAGTCAACAACTTTCTAGAAATGGAGGGAAAGGACTCTGCCACCATCTTTGACAGAGTCGTTAGCTACCCAAAAGAGAGAGACAGAAGGATCGTCGTCTCCAACGGATCTATCCATGTCTCTGCTCTATAAATTGAGGGATAAATTTAAATTGAAACTCACGAGTGAACGACGAGAAAAACCTACGAGAGACAAAGAACACACGAGCATTCACGAGCAACTCAAAATGACAAGCTTTCCGCAAGAACTTCAAAGAGAAATCTCCAGCGAAAGGCAACATACTTGCTGATAGGGAACCAAGCTGAACCAGATTATAAACCTCTAGTATCCAAGCGACTGAATACGAACCCAAGTCTATACTTAACCGTTTGTTGCTCTAGAAGCCACTTACTCGTTCCCTATCCCTCTAACCTAAGCTCAGCAGATCTTATCCATAGCTTAGACGAAGGAGTTTATATCTAAACTGATCCTTATTGTAAAGGACTCCTCATAGGTGGAGAGTTTGTGAAACGCTTTAGTTTGATACCTTGTAAACTGAGACTTGCTCAGTATAAATCTCAAGACCAGTGTTTGTCCAGTGTACAAACCGAGTGAGACTATCTGAGTATATTACATAGCTTCCTGATCTTTCGGAACAGTGGACGTAGGATTGTTGGATCCGAACCACTTTAAAATCTGCCTGTGTTATGTCTTCTTTTCACTGTTGCACTGATTACTGTTCATACTGAAAATATTTCTAAAATCATTCAAATGAGTTTCAGCAAAGCTTCAATCAATCGCACTAATATACTGAAACTGTTTTCTTAAAAACGTTTTCTAAACTCCACTGAATTTGGGCCTACACATTTTCGCACTATACTGAACTTCTGTTGAACGGTACTGAATTCTGACTCAAGTCAGCTAGCAGGCCCCAGTGAAGTAAGTCACTCTGCCACACGATCCAGAATGACCTATTTGGTCTACTGAACTTGTTCAGTACGTCACTCTCCTGAAAAGGATTGTTCGTGTTAAAGTTGAGAAATTGTTTTCAGGTGTATTCACCCCCCCCCCTACACCTGAACGTTTAATCTCGGGACCAACATACACCAATTGTCGTAGGCAATGGAGACTTGCATGTTCTCCTCATTTGAACTTGGAGGTGCGGGACCATCTTCCTTAAGGATGTTTCAAAACCCTAGTGTTGTTAAGTAAAACAACATCTTTTGTTGCCAATGTTTGAAGTCGGCTCCACCAAATTGTGGTGGCTTTTCAGTGGCGGGCAATGGTCTTGAAGAGTGCAACGGTGCGGTAAAGTTGGGGTCGAGCCCCCCACCCCTCCAAGGTGGTTCAACGTCCCAAATGGGATAAACAGAGTCGCCGAAGACGACATGATAACATGAGTTGCATCACGTAAATTGTTCACAATCCGGTCATTAGTAGCGGATGACATGGCGGCCAAGGTGGAGATAACGGTCATGTTGTATGATGGCAAAGTAATACTTGTTGTTGAAGATGCCACGAACGAAAATTGAGGTGGTCCACCAAATCCGGCAGCGGAGAAGCCGACGGAAGTCACCACGGGAAAAGGGACACCGATGGAGGAGACGGTCGTAGAGGAGGTGGCGGTTGCGGCCGAGGAGACGGCGACGCCGGCAGCGCTGGTGGATGATGTAACGGATGAAGACAACATTTCCAAGCTAAGGCAAGTTAAGTTTCGGTTTTTTGTTTCCGACAACAAGGTCGCGTTTTATCTCTTACGATTGTTACAAAAATATATTTGTAATTCGCCGAACACAAAAATACGTGAAATGAAAATGAAAATTATAACTTGAACAATAAAACCAAAATATAACCAAATATCAAGCTGAGTCGAGATAACCTCTCTATTTGTAAGAGATAAACGCCCCGGTAGTGCTCTCGGTGTAGACGTTATCTCTCCAAAGTAAAATGACTTTCTTCTTGTTATAGGTAGCACCGCAATACAACAAGCTCCGGCGAACTAGACGAATGGCGAGGACAAGAGCTTGATGAACTTAGAGCTAATATGAAAATGAAATGATATGCTTGGGTGTGTATGAAATGCTTGCATCTTAAACCTATTTATAGGCTTTCTCTACATGTGGGAATCAATGCTCATGATGTCCACCATCATCACACAAACGGCGGTTACGAGAGGTGGTCATAAAGTCGGCGGTTTCAAGAGTGAGTGGAGAGTTACAAATTAATTCAAGATTTGAATCATGGACCATCTCCACTTCAATTTATTACCACACTTCGAGAAACTATTTCTCACTCACCGAAAATCGGAATTGAGAAACTCCTCTATAATGCATGTAAATGCAGATTTTGCAACACTCTCTCCATTTAACTTTTGGTTCCAACGTAATGCAGGGGGAAATTGAATAAACTCTAGTTTTTGATTCGCCAAGGGAATACCAACGAGAGTTCTTCTAAACCCGTTGATCTATCACAGCAGATATCCAAATTTAGGCATCCACTAGTCGCTTCCTTACAGAGAACGAGTAATGGGAGAGAAAATGCAGACACTATTTTATTTCAATATCAAAAACTGCGGCACAAAATATATCCGGGAGATATAAATACCCCACAAAGAGAAAACCTGTTGGGTGATGATTCTATCCTCAGCAATGTTGGTAAATAGTAGGAAATGACTCAGTCTTCTTTATTGATATGTACTCAGTAGCCTGTGCTCTGAATAAGTCTGTGAAGATTTGAAGATCCCAAAACCCTATATTGATTGATGAACCATTTCGTTGTAATATGTCTTTGTCTCTGAGGTTTCAGACTCAGGAGACACTCTGTTCTGGTTCAGGCACTCAGTAGATTATCTACCTCAGCACCAGAAGTAGAAGACTCAGTTATACTGGACTCAGCAGGAGCATTATACTGAAAGGAGTCACTGGAACTGAACTCAGCAGGAGTAGTTCACTGGACTCAGAGCTGATCTTCGGTAGAGCGAACTCAGCAGGAGCATGCTACTGAATCAGAGATCAGACTCAGCAACGGCCAGACAGTCTTCTGACTGTCAGGATCTTTAAAAGTCAATCAACAGAGTCAATACGAGGAAAGAGAAGTCAGCTTCAGATCTCCTTGAAGTCTGTTGTGTCTCGACCACTTTCTGAACCTCGAACAATGACAAGCAGCCACGTACCCTATATCTACTAAAGCTGCAAGTCAGCAACATTCCAGAAATGGAGGGAAATGACACTGCCACCATACTTCAAAAGAGCCGTTAGCTAACCAAAAGAGAGAGACAAAGGATCATCGTCTCCAACGGATCTATCCTAATCTCTTCTCTATAAATAGAGGGATAAATCAAATTTGAAGCTCACGAACCTTACCAAGAACTCACGAACAAACGAGAGAACACACAGAGCATTCAAACGAGCAAATTCGAAAAGCCTAAGTCTTCTACAAGAAGTTCGAAGAATCAATCTCCGGCGAAAGACTACATTACTGCTCTTAGGGAACCAAGCTAAATCGCTTAATACAGCCTCTAGTATCCAAACGACGATACACGAACCCAAAGCTTACACTCAGTTGTTCGTCGTTCTAGAAGCCACATCCTTGTTCCCTATCCCTCTAACCTAAGCTCAATAGAATATATCCATAGCTTAGACGAAGGAGTTCACTTCTGAACTGATCCTTATTGTAAAGGACTCCTTCACTGTTGGAGAGTTTTTCAAACACTTAGTTTGATGACCGTGTAAATTGAGACTTGCTCAGTATAAATCTCAAGACCAGTGTTTGTCCAGCATACAAACCGACTGAGACTATCTTAGTATAATAAATAGCTTCCTGATCTTTCGGGACAGTGGACGTAGGATTTTTGTGTCCGGACCACTTTAAAAATCTCTGTCTTGTGTTCTATTTTTTACTGTTGCATTGATTTACTGTTCATACTGAAAACATTATTTAAATCATTCAAATGAGTTTCAGCAAACTTAACAGACTGCACTAATCAACTGAAACTGTTTTGATAAAACGTTTTCTAACTCAACTGAATTTGGGCCTACACTATTCCGTACTAATGAACTCTATCTGGAAGATACTGAATTCTAACTCTAAGTCTGCTAGCAGGTCTCAGTAGAGTCAGTCACTCTGCCACACGATTCAGAACAACTTATCCGGGTCCGCCGAACTTGTTCGATGACGACACTATCCTGAAAATGACTGTTCGTGTTTAAATTGAGAAATCGGTTTTCAGGTGTATTTACCCCTCCCCCCCCCTCTACACCTGAACGTAATCTCGGGACCAACAAAACCCTAGCTGACTTAGCAAAGCAGGAAATATAATAAAGTCTTGGAATAATAAAGATAATAAAGATAAAGTCAAACATGACTCTTAAAGTTTGTTTCACCCTTCCTTCACTTCTTGTTGCACTTCGCATAATGATCCAGAAACTTTGACACTATTTCATCATGTCGTTCGCCATCACAACGGTTGCAACAATCCACCCATAACTATAAATGAATTTGAAAAGAGCGATGGAGTTGCTCTAACAACAAAGTTCCAGGTGAGTACTAGTGCAATCAACTTGCTACGTAGAAGGAAATATTCCAAGAATATTTGACGTCAAACTATTTTAAGTTTGTACGAAAATATTTTAGTTTCTGCAACTTAGTAAATGTTTCAGATTGTAACATCTGACGTTGGAAACTATGTGTTGCTTGCTTTTGTGAGCGCCTGTGAAGCTGTTGGATAAATCTCTTACCAGATTAAGCTGTTGGTGGATGCTTAAGAGTTTTCAGAGGTCTTATGATCGTGTGAGGATTAATTTGTCATGATAATAAAAGGTCTAAAATGAGTATGCTCCTTTAAGTGGCTGTAGAAACTTCATGTACATTATAGAAACACCCGTACTCATTCCATTTGTGGATTTCTTGTATCATGAAATTATGGATGATGTTATCCTGCCCTAAGCTTTGGGGCACATTTTCAACTGTTGCGAGGCTGGACATGATCTTCCTATTCAAGTTCAAAATCACCATTTTGGATAGTTTTTTCATACATACACAAAAAGTGATGATAATTCTTTGAGGTTGGGAAGATAGTGGTTCCTCATTCGCGAACATAGCCTCTACAACAAAAGGGAATGAAGTGGGGAAGAGAAGGAAAAGGCCACGTCAGGTGGACGCTGCTATTCATCATTCTTCTTATGAGTCCCCTCTCTCCTCTGTGTGTGTATATAAAGTTGTTTGTCATCACTCTTGTCTCTATTTCAGATGTCGATTGCTATATGCTTCTTGTACCAACAATATACTAGTTCTCTCCCATTCACCCATATCGGCCTCTCTATATATATATGTTAGATTTTTATTATGGAATTATTAAATTAATTAATTGAAAGGATACGTTGGTTCCTAGATGAATGGACATGTTACTTCGTGGAATGGACATATTATTTCATAAATTAAATGATGAACGAATGTGTTGATTCATGAAGAGATATATTGGTTCATGCCAAGAGGTACTTGGAAGTTGAACAAATGCAACCATTCACAATTCATCTTATTGTGAAGAATTGTGTCCATTGTGTCCATTACGAAAAGTTGCGACCTTTGTGAAGAGTTATGTCTTTTATGAATGGGTGTTTCAAATCTATAAATAGACCATTCCATCCGATTATTAAGAATCAATTTTTCCAATTTATTTGTGTTTCCTTTCATCACATACTTTCATTTCCTTAGTCCCAATTATCAAGTAGTTCGCCGGAATTACGAGATGTAGTGCAACTACTCGTAATTGAAAAACCGTTGTATCTTGGAGACGAGTGCTATAGACCGCTTGCACCGAGTAGTGGAGCATTATCGTCTTGCGGAGAGAGAGTCTAACTCTCGCCTCGGTTTGCATTTCATTATTTTCGCTAATCTATTCTCATATATTGTTTGTTATATTGTTGTAGTATTTATACTAACATTTGGTTTATTGTCGCTACATTTCTTCATACCTAATTTTTAATAACAATCGCAAGACGATAGTCCGTGTTGAAGAAATGATGACAAGTAGTAGTAACGTGCTGCCGAACTTTACAACAACAACGAACAACCAAATTCACGCGGAAAGGATCCCTGTTCATGCGGAAAGGATCCGACCGTCGCTCTTTGACGAAAATTCACGTTTAGGTTCTGCCCCAGGAGGGCTTCAAGTTCGTAGAAGTAAGCTTTCTGATCGGGCGTCGTTACGATAATTAAAATGGCCTCCAAACTTGAGTCAGCGAGTTTGTGGCAGTTCTGCCAGCTGTACTTCGCGGGCTTGTATCTTCTTCGTCTGAACTCCATTTTATACGTCGATCATAGTTTTGGAAAGCCAACGAACTCAGCTTTCTATCGGTATATGAATCGGTGAGTTTCGAGAAGGGACGAAGCTCCTAGGCTATTCTAATGTTGGGGGTTCGGCACATCCCAGGGAGGATGGCGTTTCGGTAGTGCCTTTTCGTAGATCCGTAACTTCTTGATACGATCTCCCAATGGCGAACGGAAAAGTTCTGGAGATCCTTTGAATGACAAGGTTCGATACGGTATAGGACTTGGGGTTTGCAGATTTGAGTTCTATTCACAAAATATCTCTCAAAATGGGTGGAGCTAAGCCTCATTTCAATACTTAGAATTTTCTGGGTGTGGCATTTAATCAAACAGCTTCTGGGCGACATTCGAGCAGACGTATCTCAGCGGTCGGCACTCTGTTTTACGATCGAAGATATGCTCTGGAATCCTTGTTTATCAAGGTTTGTGTGGATGTCAGTTTTCTAGAATTATGAGTTCGATTGGGTCATGAAAATCGGGTCGAAACTTGCCGCTCGCGCTTCTCGCCGGTTTGGTGTTTTGAGTAGGCTTTTTCTGAGGGGTATAACATTCTGGTCCGAACTCCAAATAACGAGAGGCAAGTTGCGTTGGAAAGCCTGTAGTCGTGGATTTACAACGGTATGGGTTTCAAGGGGTTTTCGGATAAACAAATAGTGTGTTGGAAATGCTCGGAACATGCTGCTCCGCAGCTTGAAAATCAGGAGGTAGTGCAGCGAGCCTTCTTCGACGGCGAATAATTCCTTGGTCCGATCTCCGTTTCACGAACCGATAGGTGTGTTGAAAAGCT
The DNA here is from genome assembly GCA_028984105.1 of Lavandula angustifolia. Lineage (NCBI taxonomy): Eukaryota > Viridiplantae > Streptophyta > Magnoliopsida > Lamiales > Lamiaceae > Lavandula > Lavandula angustifolia. The sequence goes on from CM054817.1 coordinate 17,916,821, forward strand.
AAAAGTATAAGGTTTGCAATGGTATAGACTTTGGGAATTGTTTTTCATTACTCCGGTCGGAAATTGCGACGCAAGTTCGCAAGATGAAAAGTTTTTCTTTCGCAAGAAAAATCTGGGTTTAGTGATGATTTTGGGCAGTTTAACGGGGTGTAACTCCTAAATCGAGAGTCCGTTTATCGAACTGCGAGATGCGTTGGAAAGCCTATACAAGTGGCTTTCCAGAGGTATGAGTTTCGATAGGTGTTAGTTGGTTTTGAGTGATCGGGAGTTGTTTGAACATAGCCGGTTCACTGCCTGTGGCACCGAGGCAGTTCGGAGTGCCATCTTCGGCAGCAGATAACTTCGGAGTTCGAGGTCCGATTTACGAACAGTTTGCGGCGTTGCAAAGTTCGTATTATAAGGGATTATCTGAGGAAAGACCCGATATCCAAAGTTGAAAAGGGTACTCTGAGTAACGGCTCGAGACCCTAGATGAAATTGGATCCAACGAGGATACGTTCCGGGATCGCAATAAAAGTGGATCCAATGAGGATGTGTTCCGGGATCGCAAGAGTAACTAAAAGAACGCGCTAGGATTGACTACTAAAATGTTATTTTATTTAACTACTTTGAATCTGTCTCGATTCTTGAAAGAGACACCTCCAATTGTGGGGGAAGATGAAAAAGATGAGCAAAAACGCATAGCGTATGATGCATGACTCATAACGATTACATACGAAGAAGCCGAATGACTACAGAACTTCTTAGAGGATATTCCTTGTTGGGAAAAATCCGTGTCTCCCGTCTTGATACATTGTGATAGTATGTATGCAATAGGGAGAACACAAAGTAGTATGTATGATGGTAAGTCTCGACATATTCGTCGAAGACATAATACCGTTAGACAATTGATCACTAGTGGAATAATAGGTATTGACTATGTGAAGTCAAAAGACAATATTGCGGATCCGTTTACTAAAGGTATTAACCGTGATCAATTGTACAATGCAGTTAGGGGAATGGAATTAAAATCCACACTAAAAGAACGCTCTTAATGGTAACTCTACCATGATAATTGGAGATCCCATGAACATGGTTCAAAGAGACAACTAAGTTAAGAATGTTCAAGTTGTGCACTTGAAAACACAACTAAAAATCCATTCTCAAAGCTGCCCCAAGTGCAAACCTGTAGCTTGTGGTAAAAGGGTAAGCTATAAGCTTTTAATGATTCCTATAGCCTTATTGGTTGAGTATGACATGATACTCTTTATAGGAGATCACCTATATAAGTGAGAAGTGTGGCCGCTTCAAATATAAAAACACTTATGAATCCAAGATATGGTCCAAGGCCAAAATGGACACAACGTGAGAACGAAAGATATTGTATCTATTATTGTGTATATGTTATTGTCTTGGTTTACACAAAAAGCTGACCGGTTCAAGACATCGCGTTCACCGAGCAGCGAGTAAATCCGATTACATTATACTAAGGAAGGTTCAAAGCAAAAAACTACCTATCCTGATGCAATAATACGTTATTGGGACTTTGGTTTGCATAACATTTTGCATTTGCATATGCATTTAATAATCTAACTTCCATGTGGGGGATTGTTAGATTTTTATTATGGAAATTAGATTATTAAATTAATTAATTGAAAGGATGCGTTGGTTCCTAGATGAATGGACATGTTACTTCGTGGAATGGACATATTATTTCCTAAATTAAATGATGAACGAATGTGTTGATTCATGAAGAGATATATTGGTTCATGCCAAGAGGTACTTGGAAGTTGAACAAATGCAACCATTCACAATTCATCTTATTGTGAACAATTGTGTCCATTGTGTCCATTACGAAAAGTTGCGATCTTTGTGAAGAGTTATGTCTTTTATGAATGGGTGCTTCAAATCTATAAATAGACCATTCCATCCGATTATTAAGAATCAATTTTTCCAATTTATTTGTGTTTCCTTTCATCACATACTTTCATTTCCTTAGTCCCAATTATCAAGTAGTTCGCCGGAATTACGAGATGTAGTGCAACTACTCGTAATTGAAAAAGCGTTGTATCTTGGAGACGAGTGCTATAGACCGCTTGCACCGAGTAGTGGAACATTATCGTCTTGCGGAGAGAGAGTCTAACTCTCACCTCGGTTTGCATTTCATTATTTTCGCTAATCTATTCTCATATATTGTTTGTTATATTGTTGTAGTATTTATACTAACATTTGGTTTATTGTCGCTACATTTCTTCACACCTAATTTTTAATAACAATATATAGATAGTTACTTGCCAAGAAGAGCATGAAGTGGAAACATTTGCTCCTTTAATTTGAAATAGAGGAAGAGTAATACAGCAATGAGTAACAAGATACAGTAGTACAACAAGGATCAATAGTGGTAGTTGTTAAGAGCTTATTCGTACAATGATATTACTAATATTATCTTCTCAATAAACAACAGTTTCCACTCAGAAGCAGCAAGGGCAGCAGTGTTCGAATATGCAGCAGCAACAGAGGGCAGATAAACTACAAATTTAGCCAGTCAGCAAACAAAAGAAAAGATATATATTCACAAGATCAACAAATCTTGCAAAGAAACATACGAGAACAAGTAGTTGCAGTAAATTCAACATACCAGCCTTTTAGGAAGGAGGAGCAACCAGAACCAGAGTGATGATCATCGTGATGGTGATGGGAAGACGGCGGAGGGGGACCGTGACCGTGATCGAAGTATCCTTGATAAGCACCACCGTGTGGGGGTGGTGGATGTGGCTGTGGGTGCCCCCGCTGCGGAGGTGGAGGATATGCCGCCCCGTGCCCTGTTTGAATAAGAGAAATTCAAAATCAACTCAATCTGATTCTGCAAGAAGAATCAACCCTAGAAATTCAGAAATTAACCTGGACCTGGAGGATGGTGGTGTGGTTCGTGAGGCACGTTGTGATAACTCATTCTGGATCTCGGATTCACTTTAAAATGAGATTCAGAGTCGATTTGGGGCTTTTATCTTTTGCAGGCAGCTCTAGTTTCACCAATCACGAAGCTACAAATTTCACCCAACACCAATGGTACCATAATCTTTATTGCCACGTTTAATCTACATTTTTAATGACAATCAAGTTACGAGATGCACGCAATAACTTAACTCTATATCTACAAGATATTCCTAAAATTTGAATTAGCGGAGTGTTTAAGTGGGTTTTTGGAATAGTTGAAGTCTATTGATAAGTGCTGAATTATTAAAAGTGAGAAAATAATGTTTGGAGAGATATAAATAGCCTATTTTAACTTTTTAAATAAAATGTATATCTTACTTATTAAATAATTATAATTTATAATAAATAATTAAATAAAATTAAGATTTTTTGCATTATAATTTCAATTTCAGTATTACAAAATACTAAATTAAATTAATTTTATATTATATAAATTTAAGTATATCATATTAGCACAAACATATCATATATTATATTTTAAATATCACAACTTATTTGCATAAGTTCATAGTAATAATAATATTTTTATAAAATTTTAATGATTACTTAGCTAAAAAATAATTATTATTAAATAAAAATAGAAAAATATTAATCTTAAAGTCCAAATCCTCCAAACCTACTAATTTAAGTAATTTATATTTAATTTTAATAATTATTATTTCATTAAAGTTGAAGAATTTATAAATAATTAATATAAAATATTTTTAAAAAAATTACTAACTAATATATTAAAATATAATTATAATTAAAATTTTAACTAATAAAAATATTAATTTTAAAAATAAATGATTTTTTTAGAATTATAAAAATATTTAAAGGATAAAATAGTCCATTAAATTAGATAAGTTGTAAGCTGCAGATGAAAGCTGAGTCATAACACCTTAAACAACTTCTCTATCTTGGTTATATTTGGTAGTGAATTTCTGCTGAAAGCTGGATGTTTCAAACATTCCAGCTGCAGTTGAAAGCTATAAGCTGCAGCTAAAAGTTATTCCAAACACCACCTAAATGAGCAAGATCAAATTTTGAGTTCATATTTCGTGAACTGCAAAATATAAAATTAGAAATCTGCAAGAATATCACAATTGTAATTTTTCATTATCAAAATAAAAGAAGCCTAATAAAAACTAATGGTGATTTTTTACTGTTATTAAACTACACCAGTTCTAGAAAACGAAGCCATTCCTATTTTCTTCTTCTTCATCTTCGACGACACTTCTCCATCGGCGGAGAATTTCAAAAGCAACAGAATCTAACGTAATTCATACCCAAATCTCGACGAATTGGTGTCTGGTATCTTCAAATCTTAAACAATTTTTACATATATGTTTTGCGAATTGATTTTGCAAGGTTATGGGTAATCGTGAGTAGATGAGTTCTTGTCTAGAAATTCTTTTATGGGGCATGTGTAGACAATGTAGATAACAAACATTCAAAATGCAAAACTATACATCTAACTCCACATCTGCAAAAATATACTCCCTCTGTCCCAGCCGACTTGTCTGGTTTCTTTTTAGCAGGTTAATTATACGGATTGATTTTATATAATAAAAGTGTCAGACCCATATAATAAAATAACTGTTTTGAATTATTTTGTGTGGTAAAGGTGTGAGACCTATATAGATATTTAATTGTTTAAAGTTGATTTGAATTGGTAAAGGTATGAGACCTGAATATATAATTAATTGTTTAAAGTTGATTTGAGTTGGTAAAAGGTGTGTGACCCATTTGCTTATGCAAAAAGTAGCCAAGTGAGATGAGACAACCTAAAAAAGAAATGTGGACAAGTCGGGCGGGACGAAAGGAGTAGAAAATATCATTAAAGCCCCTAAAAAGTTACCCTAACTTCTAGTTATTTTTTCTCTTCATCATGTTATAGCGCACACAGTGCACACAGATGAAAGAGAAATAGGGGTGTTCGGGTCCTCATGTATATTTTTGGAAGTGGGATGTACAAGAATGTGCACTTCAAATGCCTAAAAATGCAAAAATGTACATAATATTCCCAAAATGCAAAAGTGATTGAACTAGCTTCATGCAACTATCTAGTTCTTCCTCTAACTTTTGCATAAAAAATGATTGAATTGTTATGAGTTGGCCTAAACTTTAATGTTCCTCTCTCTCTTCACGTAACATTCATGCTTAGCTTTATGTTTCTTCCTCTCTCTTTACGTTACATGCATGCATGCCTAACTTTTTGTTCCTCTCTCTCTTTATGTTCCTCTCTCTGTTTACGTAACATAAGTTGGCCTCCACTTTAATGTTCCTCTCTCTGCTTACATAGCATAAGTTGGCCTCCACTTTAATGTTCCTCTCTCTCTCAATTAATTTCAATTTCTAATTACGTAACTCTCGACTATGCAGAACTCTACCTTGAAAAAAAAAAGACTATGTATAAATAGAGACGATAAGGGGAAACCCAGAAAAACTTCTTCTTCAAGCACATAGAGATAGAAAATTCGGAAAGAGAGAGTTGTTTTTTTTTTTGAATTCATAAAATCGGAAAAAGAGAGTTATTTTTTCCGTTCTTTGGCCCACAAATGTGAGGCACATAAAGAGAGAAGGAAAATAGATAAATTCTGGAACATGCGTGAAGTGCAGAAACTTGAATAACCTTACACACACCATATCATGCAATGCTCTATTCAATTTGTATTCTTCTACTTACCTTTTCCAGAAAGTCAAATGCAGCACATAAGAGTATATCCAAAAATGACCAATGTCACATGCAAAAAATAGGGATGCAAAACGGTTGTGTCTATACACGGTAGGAGGGGAATCCGATTGTTTTCCTATTGAATCATCTTTTCATCACATGTTGTACATAAGAGTAGCAGGTTAAGTAAAGAGCAAGTTCTTTCATCAAAGAGAAATCAAAGAGAACGAGAGAGCAAGAGAAATAAAAGAGAGTGAGAGAGCAAGAGAGAGCGGAGAGAGCGAGAGAGCGAGGGTGGAGGGAGTTCCGTCGTTTGCCAAGAAACCATCTTTAAAGGTAACCATAATCCTAACCTTTTACAATTTAACCGTTTAAGGTCAGTTTCTCTAACTGTGAAGAATTCTTACAAGAAAGAACAGTTCAAAAGAAATGAACTCCTTCAGGGTTCTAAGCTATTGATTTTACAATACGCACACTTAGATAGAGAATAGAACAATTATTCTCTAGAAAGAAGAACTAAAAGATATCTGATCTATGAGCAAGTTCTTCGTTTGTATGTCGTGTTGGTTCGGAGACGATAGTCAGGTGTAGAAGGGGGGGGGGAATACACCTGATCACAGTTTCTTTTCTCAAACGCGAAGGACAGCTGAGCTGTAGGTTGCAACTGATGACCAGTGCCAAATAGTAACCTTCGATCGCGGGTCAGAAGTGTGCCAACTACTGAGCTCTCCTACTGATTTTTGTTAGTACTTTGAAACTCAGTTGCAGACGTTGTGCAGATAAGAGTGTGGGGCCCCGAGATTCATCTCAGTTTGAAAACGTGTTTTCGCAAGATAAAGTATTTTGGCTAGTGCGCTTTGAAAATACGTTTTATGCAAAGTTATGATTTTGTAATAAGTTTGTATGTAATGCAATAAAACAGTAAATAACACAAGCAATTTTTAACGTGGTTCGGATACGCAAGATCCTACGTCCACGGTCCTGCTGAACGGGAGGTATTGTTGATTTATCTGAGCAAGCCTCAAAGAAGGAATCCGTGCTGGGCCGGACCACTTCTAAGTTATAGTCCTTAGCGACTTTACAATTCAAACCTAAGTTTGAAGAGGAGGGGATAATCTCCAACTAAGAAGGAGTTCTTACAATAAGAACAATCACTAAAAGTGAACTCCTTCGAATTTCTAAGCTATAGATTTGGCAATGAGATTAGCTAGAGAAGAGGGATCTAAAGAACTCTAGAGAGAAGAACTAATGATTTTCTATTGGGCTAGTTCTTCGCTGGATTGATCTTGAATGCGCTAGAGTCGTTTGAAAGCTTGAGCATTTTTCCCTTGATATCCCGTGCGTGAAGCTCGGATTTCTTCTCTATTTATAATTGTGACCTAGGCATATGTCCGTTGGAGACGACGATGCCACGTGTCACAAGCTTCCAAAGAAAACGGCCATAAATTCGAATTGTTGCAGCAGAGTTGTTGGACACTGTACATGAGAGCAGCTTTAGTTGGTAAGAGCAGATATGCTTTGGCGGCCTCTCATTGGTCGAGGTTTGTGGTAGGTGAGATGTGTCAGACATCGGAGTTGACTCTCCCTAATCCTCATATGGTCTTCTGCTGACTTTCGAAAAGACTTGAACAACTGGGTCGTTTCCTGTAGGATACAGTACACTTCAAGCAGTCTCTGTCTTCTTCGTCTGAGTCGGTCGACAAGAGATTCTCTTGAGTATGGTCAGCTGATGACTGCGAAGGTACTAAGCTTGCATAGAGTTCTTTTGCTGATGTCTGTCAGCTGATGAGATGTCTTCTATTGAGGCGAAGATCAGCTGATGACTTAAGAACGCAAGCAATTACACTGATGACGTGGTGTTCTGGAAATTAACTTCGACGGAAGATGAATCCAACATTTTACCCCGTACAGGACATAGATAGAAGTACAAACAAAATAAAAACAGTCTAGCCTATACATCATCTAGTTCTATCGACACTACACTACTGATATCAACTGGGTTTTGGGATCTTCATTTCCATAGTACTACTACGATTTCCCCCAATAATATTTTAACCCATTATTTGCTGAGTATCTCCTACTGACTCATAACCCAACAATTTTCCCCTAATTGATGATGCCAAAACATCTAGATGATACAACACAATTCCCCCTAAGACTTCAGTAAAACTGAATCAGTTAACTCATGAGGTCAGTAGTGAGAGAGAGGCAAAATCAGAGAAACGGTTATGTGTGAGTGTATGTCAGATCACTTCAGTGATCAGTTGTGATAACACAAACAAAAATAAGGGCCGTAAGACAATGAGTAATTGTCTGGTTAGAAATAGGAACTGATATGTATGAGCAAGTACATTACAAGGTTCCTATCTCTATACAAAAGAAGGAAAGGATCAGAAGACTATTGTTGACGTCTGAACTTCTTGGTTCTGCTCCGGAAATCTGCAGACCTATCAGCTGGAGGGTCCAAACCATAGTATTTATAGATCCTTGTGCGCAGAGTTTGGATTTCCTCGAGATCAGCAGGTAGATCAGAACTAAGGTCATCGTGATAAGCTGCTGCTTTGATCTCGTCTTCTATCTCCTTCGTGCATAATACGCCATGAGTCATCCTTGGAGGAGGGATGCGTCTGAATGCAGGGGCTCTGAGAGGTAGCTTCTCCTTCTCTAGGATCAGCAGAATTTGAGCTTTGAGCCGAGCATTATACTGATTAATAAGTTCGTTGAATAGTTGATCAGCTGGGATCCCAGAAGGATAGAAACCCCATACATAGTATCCCTTGATGAATTCCTCCTTTAGTTCCTCCCATTGCTCGTTTAGCTCCAAAGGTACCTATTTGTCTACATGAGGAGAAGGGGTTTTCTTCAGATAAGTTCCTTTGGGAGCGCCTCTCCTGTAGAACTTGGATGACCTTGGAATTTGTCTCTTCCAATCTACCACTGGTTCACTGGCCATCATGTCAGTCATCTCGATGATCTTGGCCAGATCTTCCAATCTCTTCTTTTCTCTGAGGGCAGCTGATCGAGTGTCTCCTCTCCGGAGATTCAGTCCTTTCAGCGTAGCCTCCCAGGTGGCCCTGTCCTCTGCCTCTTGCTCTGGAGTGAGTGTAGGAATATCAGTACTCTGAGCCAAGGGTAGGATTTTAGTGGCAGAAGCTTTAGCCAGCTCCTCCTAAGCTTTTCTCTTCTCTTCATGCAGGAGCTTCTTGACTTTGCTTTTGGCGATTCTACCAATAGGTTTCTTGGGTTTCTTTGCTTCTTCTTCGATCTGTTGCTCATAATCGAGTTCATCTTGAAGTTTTTGAGCAACACGTTGATCGAATGCCTCCTGCTCCGCCTTTGATTTGAATTTAGGCGTCGGGGAAGATGGAGGAGTAGCTTTAGTGGTAATCTCCTTCCCCGGCCTTTGCGGTGGCAGTGGCTCGTCCTCTTGGTCGACGAACTATACGACCTCCTCGATATGTTGAGCTGAGGATTCAGCAGTTGGCTCAACCACAGTCGTTTGGACAGATGGGATTTGGACGATTTGGGAAGGGGGTACTGAGCTGGTTCCAGCTTGAACAGCTGAACCTTCCCCCTTAGTTATTGCTTGGACTTCTGGTTCTCCTTCCGCCTGAGCCTGATCCGCCTCAGCTTTCTCCTCTTCCTCTACTCCTTCACCCTTTTTGGCATCATCAGCCAGGGAGAGGCAAGTGCGGATGGCAAATACCTCCTTCTCCAGATTGTAGCATATATTCTTAATGGAGGTGGCTGTTGTTTCGAAGTCTTTGACAGCGTCGCAGTAGTGCTCCCAGTCTTTCTCTCCGGTCGGCACGTATGTGTTTGATTTGTCTTTGCGGACTCCTGTCTCAGTTGTAGGAGAGACTCATCATGAGATTCTGTCATCTCCTTCTGAATAAGCTTGAGGGCCTCCGCCTGTTGTTTTATAGCTGTTTGAAGGCAGGAGAAGGCCACTTTGTTGCGTTCGTCCATTGTGGCTTGGACTGCCGCAAGACTCTGAGTCAGCTGTTCAGAGAATGATTTCTTCTGAGAGAGTAGGAGCTGCTGATTCTGAGCGGCTAAGTCTGCCTTATGAGCTGCGAGGGCGGTCTCGACTATCTCCTGAATATTGAGAGAAGGAGTAGGAGCTTCTGAGACCTTCTTCACCTCTGCTGCAAGTCGGTCAACTTTCTCGTCCTGGGCCTTGGTGTACTGAGCCCATTTAAGATGTACGTCCTTGGCAAGGAGATGATTCTTGTCTCCCTGTCGCCTGATGGCTTTGTTGACTGACTTGGAGGTCATGGAACCAATAGGTTTTATCTGATAGCTGCTGGTCCCGAGCCTCTGCTCAGATATCGCGAGTTGTTGCGCTCGACTCGGCTTCGAGGCAACCGGGGCATCACCTGATGTAGAAGGTTGTGGTGATTTGCCCTGCTCGTGGGGAGTGTTACCCTCTACAGATCCTCCCAAATCTGCTTCCTTGGGTGGTGCCTGATCTATGTCGTCATCATCATCATCATTGTCGTCGTTGTCATGATGAGATGGAGGCAAAGGGCTGTTGACAGGTTCCGAGGATCTTAAGCTCAGTAGATAGAGCATAGCAGCGCGAAGATCCTCGAGTGACGCTAGATCAGCGGGTTCCCCAAACCCAATAGCTGATTGCAAGCTCTGTTCTTCTATCAGTAGGGACAAAGCTGACTCCGTCCTAATAAGCTCCTCAAGGACGTCCCAGCTGAGGAATCTCAGTAGCATCTGAGTCCTCGCCCTTATAGCAATTTCGACCAGATCCCTATGGTCGGCAATCTCGGGGATCTGAGTAGTGACCTCTCCAGTGGCTCGGAGGCGGGTCGACTGGATGGTCGTCCATTCAGAGGAAGTTTCCTCAATCGGTCCGGCAGTGTCCGACTGGGTCTCTTCAGAACTGATGCGCTGGACCTTGTCCTTCAAGGTAGCACCTTCTATGCCAGTGTCCGCATTAAGTATTGGTTCCTCCTGAGTGGGTGGAGGAGAGGCAGGTTTTGCTGGAACCTCAGAAGGTCCAGTCTTGCTGAGCCTGTTCCTCTTGGGTGTGGGTCGGCACGAGGGGGCAAGTCAGATGTGACACGTTTCTGTTCAGGTGGCCCTCGTCTGATAGACTTTTCAGCAGCGGCTCTAGTCTTGAATTTGATGAGCTCGTTGTCAAAGTATCTCGAATCATCAAAGGCTGAGTGATTCGATACATATTCTTTGATTATTACGGACATCTTTGTCCCGTACAGCAGCTTACCACACTAATTAGTCTCCTCTCTCCTGTGGGTGTGATTGCGAACTTCTGAGCTTGAGCTTTAAGCTCATTCACATAAAAACCAGTCCAGTTGACTCGAACTCCGTCATCTATGATCATCATCACTTGGAGTCGAGGCTTGGATAGCTGATCAAATGAACCAGCGGAGCTCGTAAGAATATGAGTTACGATGTAGGTGAGCCCGCGGTATTCTTCGGCAGCGCTGACTTGAAGACAATGTCATCTCTGCCGCAGAACCTCTGAATATAGGAGTTAATCTCATTCTCCTTATATCCAACAGGTGAGACTCCTCGAGCCGGAAGATCAAAAGTCAATTCTACGGCGGCTCAAAGATCGATAAAATGATGACTGGCTTCCCAGGTCTGAGGGATCACTTCCTTCATGTATGAGAAACATGACATCTCCATGCCTGTATCCTCATCGGATCTCCAATTATAGTATACCTCCGCAACTTGTCGAGGCAAATAAGCTTTGGGGTGCTTGGCGACAAGAAGCTCAAGGCCGGAACTCTCGAGAGCCGTGAAGACGGGCTCAAGAAATGAAAGTTCCGCCTGGTGCAGAACCATCGTCAGCTCAAACTGAATACGAGACAAGATGATCTCGTTGATGTTTGGTGGGGTCATCACGGTCGCCATGAATATCTACGAAAAAATCGTTAGCACTTGAAAATAGAGTAAGTTAGTGGAGTTTTAAAGCAAGATTCAAGAAAATTACCGAATAACGGAGAGCTTGGAAATAACGCAGAGCAGTTTAAGAACACTGGAGTTTGAAAGAAAACTGAATGCAAAAGCTCTTGAAATGTGAAAATGGCGAACATATGCAGTTAGAGATGTAAGCGCGAGATTTTATGAGATTTGCATATCATGCGGTTTTGATCGAACGGCTGAAACTTAATCTCGTTTTTAAAATGACGGCTGAGATTTGATGTTATAAAAGGAATGATTACACAAGCCGCCTTTAACCTAGACCCATGTAGGCATATGCGCAGTAAGGTAAGTTGAGAAGACATGCATTAAATGCGCTGCAGGCAGCATTAAAGTCTAAGCCTTTTAAATGAAAACGGTTTCCTACTGACTTAAACCTTAAAGGATTAATGGCGGGAAATAAATACTCATTAACTACTGAGTGCAAGCGACTGATATAATAAATGCAAGCATGCTTCTGATAATGTTAAGTACATAAAACTACGCAAACCTCTTCAGCTGATTTTACGATCAGCTGGTTACCGTCTTGACTCAGGAGGACAAAGGATGTGTTGATAGACACGTTCCCCCTTACTGTGTACTGTCTGATTCACCCGACTGAATCAAGTACTGAGTCTTTTGACCTGTCGTACTGATTTCTGCACTTGACACCAATTGTTATCATCAGTAGTTGGCGTCTACTGATATCAATTGTTGTGCTTCTACTGATAAGATTCAGTAGGATCCAGTAGACCTAGCTCAACTGATAATTCTCTAAATCTGTTCTCAGCTAGTGGTTTGGTCAGTATATCTGCCCTTTGCTTGTCAGTATGGATTTTCTCCATTTTGATGTCCTTCTTTTCGACATGGTCTCTGATGAAGTGGTGTCGAATATCCACGTGCTTGCATCTCGTATGGAGAACTGGATTCTGAGTTATAGCAATAGCACTGGTGGAGTCACAGTAGATGGGCACTTCATCCTGAGATATACCATAGTCTCGCAGTTGTTGTCGAAGCCAAAGGATTTGGGAACAACAACTTCTAGCAGCCATGTACTCAGCTTCAGTAGTGGACGTTGCCACTGAATGTTGTTTCTTTGAAAACCAAGATATCAGCTTGCTGCCTAGGAACTGACACGTTCCAGAAGTTGACTTTCGATCTATCCTACATCCTGCATAATCATCATCAGAGTAACCTGTTAGTATAAGATTATCATCAGCAGGATACCATAACCCTGCGTCAGGTGTTCCTTTCAGATATCGCAGAATCTTCTTTGCTGAGTCTAGATGACTTCGCTTGGGATTTGCCTGAAATCTTGCACATACACCTACAGCATAAGTTATGTCAGGTCTGCTTGCTGTTAAATATAATAAGGAGCCAATAATAGCTCTATAATCAGTTGAGTTAACATAAGCTCCTTCTTTCTCTAGATCAATTTTGAAATTAGTATTCATGAGGATCTTGACTGTTTGCTCGAGTCGCAGTCAAATCTTTTCAGGAGATCTCGAGTGTACTTGGCTTGATTGATGAATATTCCTTCAGGTGATTACTTGACTTGGAATCTAAGGAAATAATTCATTTCGCCCATCATGGACATCTCGAACTTCTCCTTCATCATTTTCTCGAACTGCTGACATATCGTCACGTTTCTGCATCTGAAAATAATATCGTCCACGTAGATTTGCACCAGTAGGATGTCATCTCCTGACATTATGCTGGATAGGGTGCGATCTCCTGTCCCTTTTTGAAAACCTTTCTGAAGTAGAAAGTCTGACAAGGTATCGTACCAAGCCCTGGGTGCTTGTTTTAACCCGTACAGAGCTTTCTTAAGTCTGTACACCTGATGTCCCTGCTGAAAGCCGGGCGGTTATTCCACGTAGACTTCTTCCTTCAGTACGCCATTCAGAAAAGATGACTTTACATCCATCTGATATACTTTGAATCTTTCATGCGTTACATAAGCTAGGAACAGACGAATGGCTTCCAATCTGGCGACTGGAGCAAACGTTTCATCAAAGTCGATTCCTTTTGTTTGACAGTATCCCTTAGCAACTAGTCGAGCTTTATTTCTGACAATGACGTTGTTTTCATCACGCTTGTTCTTGAAGACCCACTTAGTACCAATCACGTGCTGATGTCTAGGTCTGTTAACAAGCTCCCAAACTTCGTTTCTAATGAACTGGTTCAGCTCTTCTTGCATGGCAATGATCCAGTCAGCATTGTTGAGTGCGTCCTCTATTGACTGAGGTTCTTCTGTAGACAAGAAGCAAGAATAAAGTGAGCTTTCTCCTTGACTTAGTATAGATCTTGTCCTGATAGTTGCTGATGGATCTCCAATAATAAGATTTGAAGAATGAGCGTCGAGCCACGAACGTCTGAGTCTGGCTTCTTCTTCGGATACTACTTCTGCATAGTCAGTAGGTGTGTTAGGCATTTCAGTTGTACTGTTCTGTGATTGCATTAGTTCAGTAAGAAGGTTAGGATCTACTTAGTTTCCAGGTTCCGGGGCATTTCGCTCAGGAACATCAGTCGTTCCCCATGTGTTTATATTCTCAGTAGAGGTCTCAGTTACCACTGGGGCTTCCTCATCGACCGTTGTTACCTGCTGTTGATTCTGTTCATTAGAATAAACCAGGTCAGCTACATCGCCTGTTGGTTGAGTCTGTATTTCTTCATCGTCTGACTCATCATCCCAACAATGCTGGATCTTTTCAGCTTTGTCGTTTAGTGCGAGATCCTGTAGCTGGCTGCTGACATCCTCAGTATTTGTCTTTGAAGATTTCCTATTCTCAGTAACAAACTCGTCAAATACAACATGAGGGCTTTCCTCCACGCGAAGAATCCGATAGTTAAAGACTCTAAAGGCTTTACTAACTCGAAAATATCCTAAGAATACTCCTTGATCAAATTTGCTATTAAAGACCTTCAACTGATCTTTCCCATTATTGTGGATAAAGCACGGACAACCAAAATTATGAAATGAGAAATAGAAGGAATTCTCCGTTTCCATACTTCGTAGGGTGTCTTCATGTGTTGCTGTGTAAGCAGTGAGCGATTCTGAGTATAGTAGGCGGTGTCAGTAGCATCAGCCCAGAAATTTGAGGGTAGTCCAGAGTCTGCTAGGAGCATTCTTGCTGCTTCTTTGAGTGTTCTGTTTTTACGTTCAGCAAGTCCGTTCTGCTGAGGGGTGCGAGCTGCTGATGTCTCGTGCTGAATTCCCTCTTTATCGCAGTACTCTTTAACTACTGAGTTGAGAAATATTGTTCCTCTGTCTGAGCGAATTCTCTGTATCTTGATGTCCTTTTCCATACTGAGTTTCTTCAGCAGACTGGGCAGCTCAGTCTGGACATCAGATTTTTTAGCTATGAAGATAACCCAAGTATATCTCGACTAGGGCATACTTCTTGCCTCTTATAGTCACTGGAGAGACTGGCCCGAATAGGTCCATGTGCAGCAGTTGAGGGATTCCATCAGTGGAATGTGACGGAATTGGTGGATTGTTTTTCTTTGTCTGCTTTCCCTTCAAACATGCTTCACAATTTCTGTCTTTGATAAACGATTCGTTGGGCAGTCCTCTGACTTTAGAGTTCTTGGCTAGCTTGTTCATAGTCTTGAAGTTCAAGTGACTGAGTCTCTTGTGCCACAGCCATCCTGTCTTGTCACTGGATTTCGTCTGTGCGAGTAAGCAAGCCTCAGGTTCTGCAGTTTTCCTGTTTGCAACATAAATATTCTATCTCCGCGAACCTGATAACACTGTTTTCCCTGTAGATTTATCAACAACATCACAGAAACCAGCGTCAAAGATAACTCTATTCAGATTGTCACAGAATTGACTGACAGAAAGGAGATTATGTTGAAGTCCTTCAACATATGTTACTCTTGGAACTGAGGCAGTCCCAATACTCAGTGTTCCGTATCCCCTTGTATAGCCTTTTGAGTTGTCACCAAACTTAATTCTAGGACCATCTTCTAGTACGTAATTGGTTAGCAGGCTCTTTTGATAAGTCATATGTCTTGAGCAGCCGCTGTCCACAATCCAAGGGTCCTTATGCACCTGCAAAACAGAAATATTTTTAGGTACCCTTTGGTTCAGTTGGGTCCTTATATGTTAGTGGGTGATTTCGAAACCAGATCTGTCTAGGGACCTTAGAAGTCTGAGACTTCTTCTTCTGAACCTTGTCAGCTTTCTTCTCCACATGACTTGGATATACTGACTTTCTGGCAGTTTTGGGTACAGGAGCTTTCTTCTTCTGATGCTTTGTGTTTCTCCTGACCCTGGGCTCATAGTAGTACGAACCATACTGAGCTAGATGTTCATATAGTGGTTCACTGTACTGCTCTGCCCACCTGACCTTCATGGTTCCCCCTGAGTTTGATCGTGGTGTCCTGGGGATGGAACCGCTGGTCAGTTGCTTCGTGTTGCTCGGCTGAGGTGCTATTATCTTCTGTTTGTTCTTCGCTTGAGGTGTTGAGTCAGTAGCTTGAACCTTTCCTCTGACGAACCTATCAGCCAACATTTCTGAGCTTTTTGACATTGAAGTGGAAGCTTCGTGAGTATAGCCAAGTCCTTCTTTCATGGCTATTAGCCTTTGAGCTCTAAGCATGCTTTCCAACTTCTCCTTAGCTCCTAGGTACTGTTCAGTCATCAGTCCTCGCCAAACTTCATCACTTCTTCGAAGTGATTCATAATCCTTTTCAACTTCTACGAGCTTCTGACTGAGTCGGGCTATCTCTGTATCTTTCTCAGAATTGTCCTTGGTCAGATCTGATATCTGAGTTTCTTGAAGCTGAGACTTAGTCATAGGGGATTTAATCTCTTCCTTGAGTCTCACAACAAGATTCTCAGACTCAGTAGAGACCTGACAATCAGAAGAAAGTCTCTGATTCTCAGCCTTCACCTATTCCAGTTCCTGAATGGTTCTGCTGAACTCTCTGCTCAGCTGAATCTGCTCCTCTAGTAGATCATCATAGGCTTGTACCACGTCAAGAGGCTCATCTGTGACCGAGCACGTGTTGTGTGTGCTGTGAGAAGAAGAGGTTACATTAAATTTAGAATTTACCTCAGCCTCTTCTCCGGCCATCAGATAATATTCTGCATTTTCTTCAGGATCTGTTTCTCCAATCTCAAAGGCAACAAATGCAGCTTCGTCTTCAGAAGAAAACATGAATGTATCTTCCTCGATTGAGTCATCGGATATCTCTCCGGCTATGTAGGCCTGCCTCCTTCGGGCAAATTTTTCACGTCTGGCCTGCCGTTCTGCTCTTTGAGCAGCTGAGAGTTCGGGACAGTCGTACTGATAATGTCCCTCCTTCTTGCAATTGTAACAGACGGATGATCTGCTGCCTTTTCCAGCTGAGTCTTTGGATGGATTAGCAGCAGGTTCTGTGTTCCTGCAGTCAGTAGAAGGTTTAGATTCTTCCCTTTTTTGATAATCTTTCTTACCTGAGGAAGAATCTCTATGATATTTCTTCAGCTTTCTGACTCTCTCCTTTTCTCTTTGATATTTGAGAGCCATAGGAGCAAGTTGTTCACTAGGAGAGGTCTTAGAGGACTTTGCTTCTGTTGTGGCTACTGCCTTGCTTGAAGAAATTGGTTTGACTCCAGTTTTGCTGACTGTTTCTTTAAAAGCATGATCAATCTGAGTGTCAGCTGGTGTGCTTGAACATCGTTGGGGTAGGCTATTCTCAAATTCCTCCGTCTTTAGTTCTGAAAAGATAACATCAGGAGTTAGAGCGTTAAGATCTGAGCGACGTAAATAAGTAGCAAAAGGAAGCCACTTCTGTCAAGGTAGCGCTCTTAGGATCTTTGTGTTCATCTCTGTGTTGGTGAACGTCCTCCCCAGCCCGTTCATGACATTGATTTGATTTGTGAATCTGATGCTTAGCTCGTCAATGGTCTCGTTAGGCTCCATGGCAAAGGTGTTGAACTTTTGAAGCTCTTATTCGAGCTTGTTTTCCTTAATCTGCGGGGTTCCTTGGCTCAATACAGCCAGGGCATCCCAAAGTTCTTTTGTCGTTTTGCAGTCTTGCACCCTCCCGAGGTGTGAATCACTGAGCATTGTCAGGATAGCATTACGTGCAACTCGGTCGAGGTTGTGCAGCTTTTTCTCCTCCGGTGTGAAGGCAGATTTGTCTTTTGCGACCATGGCACCAGTCTGTGCCCCTACACCTCCTGCGGCAGCAAATTGTACACTGTCAATCATGGGAATGATGGGTCCTGTCTCAAGGACGTCCGTCATGCTGTCATGCAGCGATGTGAGGTGCGCCTCCATTCTCACACGCCAAACCGTATAGTTCTCTACTGAGAACATCGGTACCATCCGAATACCTGACATATCAGACATTATGGGTAAGAGTATAAGGATGTATGAAGAGATGCTTGTGCAGTGAAAAATGTTTTTAGGATCTGTTCGAGTAGACCAGTAGTTACAGAACCGATGATCAGAAGAACACGTTGCTCTGATACCAATTGTTGGTCCGGAGACGATAGTCAGGTGTAGAGGGGGGGGGGGCTGAATACACCTGATCACAGTTTCTTTTCTCAAACACGAAGGATAGTTGAGCTGTAGGTTGCAACTGATGAACAATGCCAAATAGTAACCTTCGATCGCGGGTCAAAAGTGTGCCAACTACTGAGCTCTCCTACTGATTTTTGTTAGTACTTTGAAACTCAGTTGCAGACGTTGTGCGGATAAGAGTGTGGGGCCCAGAGATTCGTCTCAGTTTGAAAACCTATTTTCGCAAGATAAAGTATTTTGGCTAATGCGCTTTGAAAATACGTTTTATGCAAAGTTATGATTTTGTAATCAGTTTGTATGCAATACAATAAAACAGTAAATAACACAAGCAATTTTTAACGTGGTTCGGATACGCAAGATCCTACGTCCACGGTCCTGCTGAACAGGAGGTCTTGTTGATTTATCTGAGCAAGCCTCAGCAACGAATCTGTGCGCTGGACAGACCCTTCTAAGTTATAGTCCTTAGCGACTTTACAATTCAAACATATGTTTGAAGAGGAGGGGATAATCTCCAACTAGGAAGGAGTTCTTACAATAAGAATAATCACTAAAAGTGAACTCCTTCGAATTTCTAAGCTATAGATTTGGCAATGAGCTTAGCTAGAGAAAAGGGATCTAAAGAACTCTAGAGAGAAGAACTAATGATTTTCTATTGGGCTAATTCTTCGCGGGATTGATCTTGAATGTGCTAGAGTCGTTTGAAAGCCTGAGCATTTTTCCCTTGATATCCCGTGCGTGAAGCTTGGATTTCTTCTCTATTTATAGTTGTGACCTAGGCATATGTCCGTTGGAGATGACGATGCCACGTGTCACAATCTTCCAAAGAAAACGGCCATAAATTCGAATTATTGCAGCAGAGTTGTTGGACACTGTACATGAGAGCAGCTTTAGTTGGTAAGAGCAGATATGCTTTGGCGGCTTCTTATTGGTTGAGGTTTGTGGTAGGTGAGATTTGTCAGACATCGGAGTTGACTCTCCCTAATCCTCGTTTGGTCTTCTGCTGACTTTCGAAAAGACTTGAACAACTGGGTCGTTTCCTGTAGGATACAGTAAACTTCAAGCAGTCTCTGTCTTCTTCGTCTGAGTCGGCTGACAAGAGATTCTCTTGAGTATGGTCAGCTGATGACTGCGAAGGTACTGAGCTTGCATAGAGTTCTTTTGCTGATGTCTGTCAGCTGATGAGATGTCTTCTACTGAGGAGAAGATCAGCTGATGACTTAAGAACGCAAACAATTACACTGATGATGTGGGATTCTGGAAAGTAACTTCGACAGAAGATCAATCCAACATTTTACCCCGTACAGGATATAGACAGAAGTATAAACAAAATAAAAACAGTCTAGCCTATACATCATCTAGTCCTATTGACACTACACTACTGATATCAGCTGGGTTTTGGGATCTTCAATTCCATAGTACTACTACGATTTCCCCCAATATTATTTTAACTCATTAGCTGCTGAGTATCTCCTACTACCTCATAACCCAACAGAAAACATAGTATCAAAGCAACAAAGTCAATTTGACAAATGATTGTCAGGTATGCTGAATTTCTCATAAGAGAAGTATCATAGCATTTGCACAAGTCTGTAGATTCAACATAACTTATAGGGCAATATCACATGCTGAATTATCAGAACGTTACTGAATTAACAGTATTGTCAGGATGGTTATCTAATCAACACATTGAAAACAATTTCCCTCAAACAAACATTTCCCCCTATCTTACTTAAACAACTTTCCCTTTATAGCATGGAAAAGTCAGTTTCTCTTAAGAAGTTCTAAGCAATTAAGCACAGAAAAACATATAAGTAGATACGCGACTTCTGTTGGTGTACGGTCAGGTGTAGAGGGGGGGGGGGGTGAAAACACTGAATCCAATTTTCTCAACTTCGAACACGAACAGTCATGTTCAGGAAAGTGTCGTACTGAAATAATTCAGCAGACCAAATAGTTGTTTTGAATCGTGTGTGGCAAAGAGTTCGACTACTACCGAGATCTCGCTAGCCGAGCGAGTCGAATTCAGTATCAAACAGGTAGAGTTCAGCGGTGCGGAAAAGTGTAGGCCCAAATCAGTTGAGTGGAAAAACGTTTTATGCAAGTCTCAGTTCAGTAAATAGACAGTTTAGTATGCTGAGACAGTTGAATGATTTTAAGAAGATTTTCAGTATGAACAGTAAAATCTATGCAACAGTAATCAGAAAGCAATAACAAGACACAGATTTTTAAAGTGGTTCGGATATCAATCGATCCTACGTCCACTGTCCCGAAAGTTCAGGAGGCTATTTATTATACTGAGTTAGTCTCAGTCAGCTTGTACACAGGACAAAGCTGTGGCTTGGGGATTATACTGAGCAAGTCCCAGTTTACAAAAGCATCAAACTAAAGTGTTTGAGAAACTTCTCCAACTATGAAGGAGTCCTTTTACAATAACGATTTGGTTCAAATATGAACTCCTTCGTCTAAGCTATATATGGTTTCGGTTGAGCTTAGGGTTAGAGGGATAGGGAACGAGAATGTAGCTTCTAGAGCGACAAACAACTAAAATAAGCTTTAGGTTCGTGTCACGTCGCTTGGATACTAGATGCTTGGTTGTCGGTTCAGCTTGGTTCCCTTAAGAGCTAAAATGTAGTCTTTCGCCGGAGATACATCTTTAGATTCTTGCGGAAGACTTAGGCTTTTCTGGTTCTAGCTCGTTCGAATGCTTGTGTTTGTTTTCGTCGTTAAGCTTATGTGCATTCTCTCTCTCTTCTTGAAATGTCCCTCTATTTATAGAGCAGAGATTGGAAAAGATCCGTTGGAGACGATCTTCCTTTCTCTCTCTCTCTTTTGGTAGCAAACGGCTCTTTTAAAGTAGGTAACAGTGTACTTTCCCACCTTTTTAGGTAAAGGGTTGACTGCAGCTTTAGCAGGTGAGAAGACACGTGTGTTCTTGTCATTCGTCGAGGTGGATAGAGTGGTTGAGACAGCACAGACTTCCAGGCAAACTGAAGCTGACTTCTCTCTTCCTCTATATGACAATGTTGATTGTCTTTCAAAAGTATTTGACAGTTCGATCGCTCGCCGATCTTGAGTCCGATCCCGTATTCGGTAGGTAGATAGCCGAGGAAAGTCTATCGAAGATCGGCTACGAGTTCGGAATCGCTTGCTCTGCGAGTCCGGTTCCATCGACTCTTTCGCATATCTTGCTCCCGCCGAGTCCAAGATTACTGAGTCTTCTACTTCTGGTGTTAAGGCAGATAATCTACTGAGCGCCTTGATGAGAGCAGAGTGTCTACTGAGTCTGAAACCTCAGAGACAAATAACGATTACAACGGAATGGTTCACCAATCAGATAGGGTTTTGGGATCTTCAAATGTTCTCAACAATCAGAGCACTAGGCTGCTGAGCATGGTTCAGTATAGAAGATAGAATCATTTCCCACTAAGTAAAACTATGCTGAGGATAAAATCATCACCCAACAATTTCCCCCTATTTGATGATGCCAAAACCTATCATCTATGCTAACACTAAACAAACTGAAACAGAGCTCCTTACAATATTACAGGTAAGATCAGTGGAGTTGTTCCAACAGTTCTAGACTACTGATAAAACAGGGCAAAACACAATTTCCCCCGTTACATAGAAACTAGACTAGCAGAATCTAACAAAGTAATAAACTGACAAGAAAGTAAATAGCAGTGAGTGTGTGAGTCAGTAATCACTTCAATGATTCTGAGTTTTAAAGCATAATACAAACACGGCTGAATAGACAACAAGTGGTTGTCAGAGCCAAAAGCAGATTTGTATATATGAGTGATTTAGATCAGTACAATTACAAATCTTGCTAAGCTAGGAAGATCAGAACTAAGCCTAGGAGCCCTTAAACTGCTTGATCCTATCCATGAATCCTTGAGATTACGTCTCTGGCAGTGGCACTCCATACATCCGGTATGTGTTCTTCCTCAGCTTCAAGTATGCAGCAAAGTCTGCTGGCTCATCTTCGTCCAGTTCTCTTTTTGATGCAACATACTTCACTTCAGCTTCTATTACCCCAAAGTGGATTGAGTCATCATTTCTTCTAGGTGGAGGTATGATTCTGGGCTCCGGAACACTGACTTTTATACCTTCAGATACGGCTTTATGCAAGTATATGTATAGATCAGGTTCAATTATCATCATCCATTCTGTGTAGGCATCAGCCTTAGTCATGTTGGGCCAGAACCTCCAGAAATAATTGCGCTTGATGAACTCTATCTTTGCAGATTCCCATCTCTGAGTAAATTGAGCAGGTATCCAATTGTCTGTCTTTGGCCATCTGTGCGATTTCAGATCAGCTGGCTTCCTGAACCTTCTGTATCGATAAGGAACATCAGCTTTTGAAGGTACTCTCAGCCTGGCCTCTTTCTCAGTCATTTTCCTCGGTGCTTCAAGGTCTGCCTCCCAGATTCTGTCACTAGCAGCCTGAACTTGTCTAGCCTCTTCGCCTCTGTATAAGTATCTGTTCATTTGGTCGAATATGGCCTCAATCTCATCATCCTCGATAATCAGTTTCCTTGGAGGTATCCTAGCAGGCTTTCTTCCTCCTCGAGCTGGAGATTTTGTCTTTCCTTTGACAGGCTTAGACTTTGGTTTATTAGCAGCTTCTGTTTCAGCAATCTCCCTTGCCAGCTTCTCATCAGCTGCAATTTGAGCCTCCTCCTCAGCTGAAATGTATCTCTTCATTTTCTTGGCTGGAGGGGTTGGGAGAATCAGCACTTTCTTTCCTTTTCCCTGAACAGGTGGAGGGAGAGGAGCCTCTTCCTCTTCTGACTCTTCCTGCTCAGCATACTCTGCAACCTCCTTGATAATATCAGTCAGAGTCTGGGTTGCATGAGTAGCCTGGGTTCCTGAGCCACTTGGGTCAGTCTCAGCTGTGCTCGCAGCCAAGATACCCTGGGCCTTACTCTCTGTCTGAGTCTGAGTCCTGCTTATCTCAGTCACGGACTTGGTCTTTTTCTCAGATCTCAGTGAAGCTGTCCCCTTAAGTAATTCAGCAGTTGTTTTGGTAGGGGTCGACTTCTCAGTACTCTTCTCTTTTCCTTAAGTACTCTTCTCTTTTCCTTCCCCCTTTTTGGCATCATCAATTACAGCCGGGGTAGGGACGAGTACCTTCTTGTCTAGGCGTTTGCGGCACGGCGGACGGTTTGTCCGATCGTCATGGATCTTTGTCAGCGCCAAGTGCAGCTCATTCCTCTCATTAGTCAGTTCCTCCGAGTATTGCTTATGGGAGAGGTCAGCTGCTGCCTTAAATTCTGTCAGCTTCTCAGAAATCTTATCCTCCACGACCAGTTGAATGTTGTCAAGTCGGATTTCTGTGGCCTGGGCTTGTTCAGTGAAGGACTCAGTATGAGTGGATATTGAAGCCTCAAATGCTTTGAGAAGTTGGGCTTGTCCTTCCTGAATGATTCTGAGCTGATCATCAAACTGCTTCTGCTGCTTAGCCAAAGCTTCGGATACAATTGCAGAGACAACTGGGGCAGCTGAATTTGATACTGATATTTTCAGCCCCTGTAGCTCAGTGGTTGTAGCTAGCGCAGTCTATTTCCACACCTTGTGGACGGCCTTCGCAAGAGCTCGATTCTGGATTCCCTGAGCGGTTAGAGCTTTCGCTACGGATCGAGATCTCTTGGTAGTTGGGCTGGGCGCTGCTTCGTAAGTCGACTCCAGCAAGAGCTGAGCGGGCTCTGCTGAGGACGAAGCACCAGCCGTGGACTTCGCAGGTCCAAGGATACGGAGTGGAGGTTGAGCTTGTTCAGTAGCATGTGTATCCTTGTCCTGGGGATTTCCCTCATCAGGCTTTCCAGGCCCGGAATCACTGGGTGGATCTTGACCATCGTGGTCTGATCCATCTGAGGGTGCTGAGCCGGTTGCTAGCTGCCTGTCATGTATCATTGCCAGCATAGCAGCCCTCAGGTTCTCCATGGTGCTGAGGTCGGCGAGGCTCGGAGTAGCCTATTTGCTCCCTCAACTTCAATTCTTCTTCATGAAGGCTGCGGCGGGAGTAGTGGAGTACTAGACGTTGTAGATGGGGCCACTCCCGAAATCGCAGCAACATGTGGAGCCTTGCCGATTTTGCAATGAGCAACAAATCGAGTAGTCACCAAGCTCGGAATCGTTGAAGAATCTCTCGGGATGCTCGGATACGATCACCGAAGCTTCCATCCCAGTTGTCTCTTCTTCGGATCTTTGTCTCGGACTCCAAGTCTATGGGAGACGTTCGAGTCTCGGCGGGAGGCATACTCGCCGAGTGGTGGAACCGAGAGGGGGCTGTCAAGACGCCGAATCTCTTCGCTATGTGCTTACGTAGCATCCCCTTGTTCCACTTCTACGGGTTCCTCGGTGGAGACGGCCTTCTCCGCCGATTGAGTCTTCTCGGATGATTCGACTCGTCTATCGCCCGCCGAGGCCGAATAGGTTGCTTGAGTAACCCGAGCAAGGCAGAACTTCGGGGAGAGACCTCGGGTTCGGTAGGCACGTCCGGAATGGCTTTCGTCGGTTTCTTAGCTGGTGCCTTTGGAGTTTTTTTGCCGGAGGTGTTCTCTTCTTCGAGGGTGTAGCCTCGCCGAGGCTTAGTCTGCCGAGTTACGACCGAGGGACTGACCCGATCTCGCCGAAGAGCAAGCAGCCTTGTTGTGGAATCGACCTTCTTCACATTAAAATACTCCTTGTCATTGTAGGTTATTGGTTCAGATCCGCAGACATCCTCTATCATTATGGACAACTTCAGTCCATAAAGAAGCTTGCCCTTTGCACTCAGCGTGCAAGAGGCCTTGTCAAATTTGGCCGCCTGAGCCATGAATTCACGGATAAAGAACTCCGTCCAATTGATCTGAGCTCTATCATATATGGACATCATGAGCTGGATCTTGAGCCTCGATACTTGATCGAATGAGCCTACTTGGCTGGTCAGTAGCTGCGTCACAATATAAGCCAAAGCTCAGCATCGAGGCAAGCATGTTGTTTTTAGGAAAAGCTACGAAGGTCGTGGGCTTTCCACAGAATATTGTCAAGTAGTCATCTACAAGATCATCATTGTACCCCACAGTACTGTCTCCTTCAGAAGGCAGATCAAAACTTCTCTTTAGCGCCTCCTTGATTGATATTCGCTTCAGTATCGAAAAAGCATCCTTGATCTCGTGAACGGCGAATCTTCCGATTATGTCCCCGCCTACTGAGTCAGAGTTAAGATAAACTTCGGCCACCTGCCTCGGGAGGAAGTATGTCGGCTTCCTTGAAAGAAAGCTTTCAAGCCCTGACTCTCTGAGAGCTGAGAAGATCTCGTCCATATAATCGAGATCACAGGCGTCGAACTCCATAGTTGGCTCGAACCAAACACGGTCCTTGTCCAGGATTTCTTGCATGTTAGCTGGAGCAGACACCAAAATATTTTTACTTGCCATTGTACCTATTACACTAGCATTTGTCAGTATCAATTTAAATAAAACAGTTTGTATAGCGATTCTGAAAAAGAAAATTAATTCGTGTAGCAGTTGTAATAAGCATACCGAAAGAGATATTGCGATTCTGAAAGGATATGCAAGAGGGGATTGCAAGAAATGATCTCAGAATTTTCGGATGCAGAGGATTTTAAGTGCGGTAATGGCGGTTTCTAAGATATGATCGAAAATATAAGTCTATCATGAAGATGAACGGTTTCTGATCTAAGGCTGAGTTTAAACTTGCTTTATGAGATGGACGGTTAAGATTAAAAGATATATATTAAGTAATGATCACATATGCCGCCTAAGTCAAAGCAGTTGTAAATACGCCTAAGTAGTAACTGTGAGATGACATGCATTAAATGCGTGCAGAGTTCAGCAAACTTATGTATGGAATGTCGTGCGATAAATATAAGCCGTTAATAATAAATGACAAACTTAGGATATTTAATAGCATGCTGAATCTTCATCATAAATGCATTACTGTTATATTCGTTACTACTGAGTAGAGATACGCAAACCTGTCAGCTGAACATAGTAGTCAGCTGATACCTCGCGTAGATGGTTTTCTGTCTCTACGTACTGAATTTACTCAGTATTGAGAGTGAACATTCCCCCTTACTGAAATGGTCCTCTCTTGAAGACTCTTACTGACTGGGGTAAGTAGGGTCCAGCAGACCTAGCTCTACTGAAAGTTCTTTGAATCTGGATTCAGCAAGAGGCTTGGTCAGAATATCAGCCCTTTGTTTGTCAGTATGGATCTTTTCCATCCTGATATCCTTCTTTTCGACATGGTCACGAATGAAGTGATGCCTAATGTCCACGTGCTTGCATCTCGTGTGTAGTACAGGGATCTGAGTGATTGCAATAGCACTGGTACTGTCGCAGAATATCGGCACTTCATTCTGAATGACGTCATAATCTCTTAGCTGCTGTCTCAGCCAAAGGATTTGGGCGCAACAACTTCCGGCAGCCATGTATTCGGCTTCGGTAGTTGACGTGGCTACCGAGTGCTTGCTTCTTTGAAAACCATGAGATCAGCTTACTGCCTAGGAACTGACAAGTTCCTGAAGTTGATTTTCGGTCAATTCTACATCCTGCATAATCAGCATCAGAATAGCCAGTTAGTTCAATATTATCATCAGCTGGATACCATAAGCCCTATGTCAGGTGTGCCTCTGAGGTAGCAGAGAATCTTCTTTGCTGAGTCCATGTGGCTCTGCTTAGGATTCGCCTGAAATCGAGCGCAGACACCTACAACATAAGTTATGTCAGGACGAGTAGCTGTTAGATATAATAAGGAACCAATTATTGCACGAAATTCAGTTTGGTCTACTCCTTATCAAGATCGATTTTCATATTCGTGTTCATCGGGATCTTGATAGGTTTGCCGGATGTGCAATCGAATCTTTTGATGAGGTCTCGAGTGTATTTGCCTTGGTTAATTAACGTTCCCTTTTCAGATTGTTTGACTTGAAAGCCGAGGAAATAGTTCATTTCACCTATCATTGACATCTCGAACTTGTCCTTCATCATTTTCTCAAACTGCTGACACATGACGACGTTCTTTGATCCGAAGATAATGTCGTCGACATAGATCTGCACGAGTAATAAGTTATCTTCCAGTCGAATGTTGAACAGCGTGTGATCTACTGTACCTTTCTGAAAACCTTTCTGAGGAAGAAACTCTGACAGGGTATTGTACCAAGCCCTGGGTGCTTGTTTTAACCCATATAGAGCCTTTCTGAGTCTATAAACCTAATGTCCCTGCTGAAAGCCGGGCGGTTGTTCTACATAGACTTCTTCTTTCATTACGCCGTTCAGGAACGCAGACTTCACATCCATTTGATAGACTCTGAATCTTTGGTGTGTTGCGTAGGCTAGGAATAGTCTGATTGCCTCCAATCTTGCAACTGGAGTGAATGTCTCATCGAAATCTATTCCCTCAGCTTGACAGTAGCCTTTCGTCACGAGCCTTGCTTTGTTCCTTACTATAACGTTGTTTTCATCTCGCTTGTTCTTGAAGACCCATTTTGTTCCAATGACGTGTTGATGCCGGGGTCTGTCAACAAGCTCCCAAACTTCGTTTCTCGTGAACTGATTCAGCTCCTCCTGCATAGCTATGATCCAGTCAGCATCTTTAAGTGCATCCTCAATCGTCTGAGGCTCTTCAGTAGACAAGAAGCAGGAATATAATGCGCTTTCTCCTTGACAAAATCTGGATCTTGTCTTGACTTTTACTGAAGGATCTCCAATGATTAGATCAGGAGTGTGAGCATCTAGCCATGATCTACGATGTTTCAGCTCTTCATCTGAAATTTGATCAACACAGATAGTAGGTGAGTTAGGCATTTCAGTTGTACTATTCTGAGATTGAAGCAATTCAGTAATGAGGGTGTGATCTACTGAGTTTCCAGGTTCAGGGGCATTCAACTCGGGAACATTACTAGATGTTCCCCCGAGTTGTTATTCTCGTAGTGGTCTCCAGTTACCTCTAAGGTTTCTTCATCGACCTGAGTTACCTGGGATTGACTCTGTTCAGGAGAGTCAATCTGCTCAGCTACTTGCTCTGCTGCTTGAGATTCAGTAGACTTGTCTTCAGTTTCTTCGTCTGAATCATCATCCCAACATAGCTGGATCTTTTCAGGTTTGTCTTTTAAGTTCAGATCCTTTAGCTGCGTACTGATGTCCTCAGATTCAGAGTTAGAGTTATTGCTCCTGTCTTCAGTAGCAAACTTATTAAAAACAACATAAGGGCTTTCTTCCACGCAAAGGGTCCGATAGTTGAATACTCTGAAAGCTTTGCTGACCCAAGAGTATCCTAAGAAAACTCCCTGATCTGACTTGCTATCAAAAGTCTTCAGCTGATCTTTCCCATTATTGTGGATAAAGCACGAACAACCAAAGATATGGAAATAAGATAAAGAAGGCTTCATGCCGTTCCATAGTTCATATGGTGTTCTCTTATGCTGCTTTGCCAGTAGAGATCGGTTCTGAGTATAACATGCAGTGTCGGTTTACGCCTGGAATTTGGTTGGGAGTCCTGAGTCTGCGAGTAAAGTTCTTGCTGCTTCTTTGAGTGTGCGATTCTTTCGTTCAGCAACCCCGTTCTGCTGAGGGGTGCGCGCAGCTGATGTCTCATGCTCAATCCCTTCTGCTTTGCAGAACTTCACTACCATGGAATTAAACGAATTTTGATTATCTTTGTGTTCTTCTCGACACTGAGCTTTTTCAGAAGCGTTGGTAACTCTGTTTTGACGTCAGACTTGTTGGCAATGAATATGACCCATGTGTAGTGCGAGTAGTCATCGATGACCACTAATGCATACTTCTTGCCTCTGATCGTCACTGGAGAGACTGGACCAAACAAATCCATATGTAGCAGCTGAAGGATTCCATCAGTGGAAGGAGATCGAACAGGTGGATTTTGATTCCTTGTTTGCTTTCCCTTCAGACATGCTTCACACTGAGTGTCTTTGCTGAATACTTCATTCGGCAGTCCTCTTGCTAGTTTGTTGAGCGTTTTGAAGTTGAGGTGGCTGAGTCTCCTATGCCAAAGCCATCCTGTACGGTTGTCGTTCTTCGCCAACAGACAAGCTTCAGGTTTTGCTGAGTTCCAGTCAGCTACATATATATTATTTTTGCGCGAACCTGATAACACTGTTTTCCCTGTGGATTTATCAATGACATCACATAAACCAGTGTCAAAAATCACTCTATTCGAGTTATCATAGAATTGACTAACAGAGAGAAGATTATGCTGAAGTCCTTCAACATATGATACTCTAGGAACTGTGGGAGTTCCAATGTTGAGTGCTCCATATCCTCTTGTATTGCCTTTTGCATTGTCTCCAAACTCGATTCTGGGTCCTTCTTCAGCTATATAATTCTTCAGTAGGTTCCTTCGTCATATGTCTTGAGCATCCACTGTCCACATACCAAGGATCTTTGTGCACCTGCAAAACAGAATTATATTCAGGTACCCTTTATTTTGGTTTGGGTCCTTAGATGTTAGTTTTAGTAACCCAAATCTGTCTAACAACCCTGGTGGTTTCAGACAGTTTCTTTCCACTTGAGTCAATATACTTGACCACTGGACTGGTCAAAGCTGACTTCTTAGGCTGTTCAGGTTCAGGTGTCCGGATCTTCTAGGCTGGTGGACTGCTGACCTTTGCCTTTTGTGCGATTTTCTTCTTTTTCTGACTCTTGGAACCTCTTCTGATTATAGGATCATAGTAATATGACCCATACTGAGCTGGATGTGTCAACAGAGGTGGTCCATACTGATCAGCCCACTTAACTCTGCTAGTTCCCCCTCTTCGAACCCGGGGTGTTTGAGTACCGATCTTCTCGGTCGAATCCGATGCGTAGGATGAGGTGCTTTCATCTTTTGTTTGTTCTTTGCTGAGGGGTCCAGAACATTTGTATTGATTGTTTCTCCTCGAACAAACCTATCAGTTAGACGCACTTCCTGGTTGAAACCAAGTCCTTCCTTATAGTGCTTGGGCTTGTTGCTTGCAAGTATAGCCTCCAGCTTCTTTTCAGCGCCCATGTAACGCTCAGTCATCAGGCTCTTCCATACATCATCACTCTTTTTCAGTATATCGTACTTGGTCTGAAGTCCTGATAGTTCTTGCTCCACTTTCAGGGTATCCAAATCCTGAAGAGTCTTACTGAGCTGCAGACTCATTTGAATTTGTTCATCTAATAATTCTTCATAAGCGGTCGTGATGTCCAAATTCCCATCTGCACCTGAAACAGTGTCGTGTGTGCAGTGTGAAGAGGAATTAAATGGTTCATGAGAGTTTACCTCATCCTCTTCTCCTGCCATTAGGCACTTTTCAGTTGTTTCTTCAGCTTCAAGCTCTAAGGCCATAAAAGCTACTTCATCATCCGATGAATCCATGAAGGAGTCGATTTCTTCTGAGTCGTCTGAGATTTCGCCGGCTATGTACAATTGTCTTTTCTGGGCGAATTTCTCTCTCATTGCCTTACGTGCTGCGCGTTCAGCACTACTGAGCTCAGGACAATCATATTGATAATGTCCTGGCTTTTTGCAGTTGTAGCAAGTGATGACTCTTTCTTCTTTGCTTTCACTATCCTTTGATGGTGCTGAGTCATCCTTCTTTCTGCATTCAGAAGATTGTGAGTCAGGAGTGCGTTTTGGTGTATAATCTGACTTACCTTTTGTGTCTCGGTATGCTTTAGTCAGTTTTCTGCGCCTCTCCTTCTCCTTCTGATACTTCACAGCGAGCAACACGTACTTCTGAGCGAGACTTCCTTCTTGTAGATCATTGAGTGAAGGTTCAGTCTTACTCATTGTCTTGCTCGTCGGCCGGAGATCTTTGCGCGCCGATCGATGCTTTGAAGGCATGGTCAATTTTATTGTCAGCTTCAGCTCTTTGCTTTCGTTGAGGTCTGTCGAACTCAAACTCTTCTGCCTGAAGTTCTGAAAAGATATGGTCAGGAGAGACAACATCTAAATCAGAATGTCGCAATAAAGTGGCAAAAGGTGTCTAGTGTCCGTCTGGCAGTGCCCTCAGTATCTTGAGATTCATTTCTCGGTTCTTCGAATGTCTTTCCCGGCCCATTGATGGAATTCATCGATTCGTAAATCGACGTTCGGATCTTCTATTTTGTCACCGGGCATGAGAGACAAACTTTCCAGCTTTTGGAGTTCCAGCGCCAGTTTGTTAGCTTTTATCTTCTGAGTCCCCCGACTCAGTTGCGCTAGAGCGTCCCAGAGTTCCTTTGCCGTTTTGCATTCCTGAACCCTGCCAAGATAAGAATCACTAAGAGTGGTCAGTATGGCATTTCTGGCGACTCGGTCTAAGTTGTGAAGCTTCTTCTCTTCAGGAGTGAAGAGACTTCTGTCTTTAGGGATCTTCTTCCCAGTCACCATTCCTCCTCCTTCAGCTGGGGCCTGAGTCACGACACTATCGATCATGGGAACAATAGGTCCATCTTCAAGCACTCCAGTCATACTATCATGGAGGGATGTCAGATGTGCTTCCATTCTGACTCGCCATACTCCATAATTCTCTACCGAGAACATGGGTACCATTCTTATACCTGACATATCAGCCATATAAAAATAATGATATGAATGTAGAGTGATATGCAGTGAAAAAACGTTTTCTCCGGATCCGTTCAAGTAGACCAGTTTCAAGATAACAAGAGTCTTAAAGAACTCCTGCTCTGATACCAATTGTTGGTCCCGAGTGTACGGTCAGGTGTAGAGGGGGGGGTGAATACACCTGAATCCAATTTTCTCAACTTCGAACACGAACAGTCCTGTTCGGGGAAAGTGCCGCATCTTGAAATAATTCAGCAGACCAAATAGCTGTTCTGAATCGTGTGTGGCAAAGAGTCTGACTCTACTGAGATCTGCTAGCTCACTGAGTCAAAATTCAGTATCAAACAGGTAGAGTTCAGCGGTGCGGAAAAGTGTAGGCCCAAATCAGTTGAGTGGAAAAACGTTTTATGCAAGTCTCAGTTCAGTAAATAGACAGTTCAGTATGCTGAGACAGTTGAATGATTTTAAGAAGATTTTCAGTATGAACAGTAAAATCAATGCAACAAGAATCGAAAGCAATAACAAGACACGATTTTTAAAGTGGTTCGGATATCAATCGATCCTACGTCCACTTGTCCCGAAAGTTCGGGAGGCTATTTATTATACTCGAGTTAGTCTCGGTCGCCTTGTACACAGGACAAAGCTGTGGCTTGGGGATTATACTGAGCAAGTCCCAGTTTACAAAGGCATCAAACTAAAGTGTTTGACAAACTTCTCCAACTATGAAGGAGTTATTTTACAATAAGGATTGGGTTCAAATATGAATTCCTTCGTCTAAGCTATATATGGTTTCGGTTGAGCTTAGGGTTAGAGGGATAGGGAACGAGATTGTAGCTTCTAGAGCGACGAACAGCTGAAATAAGCTTTAGGTTCGTGTCACGTCGCTTGGATACTAGATGCTTGGTTGTCGGTTCAGCTTGGTTCCCTTAAGAGCTAAAAAGTAGTCTTTCGCCGGAGATAGATCTTTAGATTCTTGCGGAAGACTTAGGCTTTTCTGGTTCTAGCTCGTTCGAATGCTTGTGTTTGTTTTCGTCGTTAAGCTTATGTGCATTCTCTCTCTCTTCTTGAAATGTCCCTCTATTTATAGAGCAGAGATTGGAAAAGATCCGTTGGAGACGATCTTCCTTTCTCTCTCTCTCTTTTGGTAGCAAACGGCTCTTTTGAAGTAGGTAACAGTGTACTTTCCCACCTTTTTAGGTAAAGGGTTGACTGCAGCTTTAGCAGGTGAGAAGACACGTGTGTTCTTGTCATTTGTCGAGGTGGATAGAGTGGTTGAGACAGCACAGACTTCAAGGCAAACTGAAGCTGACTTCTCTCTTCCTCGTATATGACAATGTTAATTGTCTTTCAAAAGTATTTGATAGTTCTGACTGTCTGCCGATGCTGAGTCTGATCCCGTATTCAATAGGTAGATAGCTGAGGAAAGTCTACTAAAGATCGGCTACGAGTTCGGTGAATCGCTCCCGCGAGTCCGGTTCCATCGACTCTTTCGATATCTTGCTCTGCGAGTCCAAGTATTCGAGTCTTCTACTTCTGGTGTTAAGGCAGATAATCTACTGAGCGCCTTGAACAGAGCAGAGTGTCTACTGAGTCTGAAACCTAAGATACAGATAACGATTACAACGGAATGGTTCACCAATCTGATAGGGTTTTGGGATCTTCAAATGTTCTCAACAATCAGAGCACTAGGCTGCTGAGCATGGTTCAGTATAGAAGATAGAATCATTTTCCACTAAGTAAGACTATGCTGAGGATAGAATCATCACCCAACAACTTCACTAATCAGTAGTGCTGAAAGAAAATACACAGCCAAATGATAATGTGTAGTTGTCAAAGGCCAATAGAAAAGAAGTCATAAATGAAAAGAAATTTACAGTTACATGACATTCTATTCTAGAGCCTAGAAGACTAAGGAGACAGTCGGCTGGACTTCTTCTTGAAGAGTTGCAACGTAGCTTTGAAGTCAGCAGATTTCTTCTCCGGAAGATCAAGGCCATAAGCTAAATAGACACGCTGCCGCAGGGCCTTATTTTCTTCCTTGTCTTCTTCATCATGCTTGTTCAGAATTTTGTTGTTAATGACATCAAAGATCTCTCCCTCAATCTCCTTTTTGCATAGATTGCCTTTCTTCCTTAATGAAAGAAAATTTTGCTTGTTCAGAATTTTGCTGTTAATGACATCATAGGAGGAGGTAGTGGTTTGAACCTGTGTTCTTAAAACCGGCCCGGTCATTGACCCGGAAATTTTTTTTTTACCGGTCGAACCGGTTCAACCGGTGGGTCAACTCGGTGTGACGTCATAAATATATGATTAAATTATATAAATATATAGCTATTTTAATATATGATTAAATATATATATATATAGCTACTATTTTTAATAATTTTAATTATTATTATTATTATTATTATAATTATTATTATTATTATCATTATTATTATTATTATTATTAGTATTAATTAACGAAAAAATTTAAAGAAAAAAAGGAAGAAGTAGATAGTTATATATAGGCTTATGTTGTTTCTCATTTCTCATATATATTCGATGTGGGATGGAGGAAAGAAATAAATGGGTGTTGTACACTTCTTTTGTTCTCATTTCCAAAGTGTTGTCATCCCACATCGAAAATGAATGGAAGTTGAGAACAATTTTTTTCTATATAAACCCTATCCCCTCCTTTCATTGGTAATCACACTTGAGTGAAGTTTTGAGCTTTGGTATCGAATTCGAGTACCGAATTCGAACTTCTGTATCGAATTCGAGCTTTCGAGCTTGAATTAAAAAATTAAAAATTATTTTATTTTTATATTTAATTGAGCTTTTGAACCGAACTCGAACATTATAAAATTTTATCGAGCCGAGCTCGAACTCTTATTACCGGTTCGATAACAGCCCTATATAAAATAATATATTCAAAAAAAAAAACAGGTCGACCCGGTCACCGGTTACCGGTTCAACCGGCCGAACCGGTCGGGTCACACCGGGTCAATTGGAAAACCGAGTCAACATGTCACTTGGCCCGGATTTTTGACCGGTTTCGGGCCAAACCGGTTGAACCGGCCGGTCCGGGCCGGGTTTCAAAACACAGGTTTGAACTGAGGTGCTTTCAGTGATTGATCGGATTGCTCCTGAAGGGTTTGAATTTCAGCGTAGAGAGGAGCATCCACGTGTTTAAGAAAATCTGCGATGGCTTCTTCAGGATCAGCTTCCTCTTTCAGAATCTACCAGACATAGAATCTTCTGATAAAGTCCACTTTAATCTGCTCCCATCTCTGGTTGATTTTGTATGGTACCTATTCGTCAGTCTTCTTGAAGGTAGTCCTCTTCACCTCATTTACAGGCTCCCATCTTCTGAAAAACTTAGAAGTTGTAGGGATGCTCCTGTCCTTCTTAGGAACTCTCTCGCGAGCTTCCTTCTCAGTCCTCAGCTTGAGCGCCTCCAGATCAGCTAAATAAATATGCTCTCTAGCTTCGCTGTTCTATTTGGCCTCAAGTGTCAGGTCTAATCCTGACTCAGCTGTCCCACAACTCTTTCATTTCAGCTTCTTATCTCTTTGACAATTCAGTGGTGGTGACAAACTGGACGTCTGAGTCTCTTTGCTCTGTTGATTTTTACTTGAGAGATGCAGGTTTCGGCTTCTCGGCTTGTTTGGACTTTGTGGGAGTCTTTGCCGCTGAAGACCTTGATTGCATGGGCTGTACTGATCTAGTTCGAGTAGGGACTGGAGTACGGATCAGTACGCCTTTCTTGGCTTTGGCCTTATTGGCATCTTCCTTCTCTAGCTCATGCGCGAGCTGCTCATCATATGCTATCTGCTCTTCGCGCGTCTTGAATTTGAGCTTCTTAGGAGGAGAGGGAGAAGGAGAGGCTGGAGCTTTGCCTTTGCCTTTAACATTGGCTGACTTTGCTGCTGACTCAGGTTGTGGCTCTTCTTGGTCTTCTTCAGGTAGAGCTTCCAGATACTGAGTCACATCAGCAACTACTTCTTCAGCAGGCTCTCCTAATCCTTCAGCTTCCTTCTCTTTTCTTTTGCTAGCAGCAGCTGCGCTGGGACCTACCTCTTCGGCTTTCAAGAGGGTCTGTAGTTGAGAGGACCTACTACTTTCCCCCTTTTTGGCATCATCTATCCTCGCTGCCAAGGCAGTCACTTTGTTTTTTAGCCCCTCGATGGTTGTTCTGATCGAGTCTAAAGAGGCTGCGATATCTTCAGTTGCATCGGTATAGAAAGTCCATCGCTTGTCGTGCTCCAGATTGATAGCCTTCAGTAGAACTGACTTGGATGAATCTATACTTTTCAGATAAGCTTCCACATATTCCACAGCTACTTTGTAGATCTCTATGCTTGCTGCATGCTGCTCTATGAGTGCATTTGATACACTCTCAGTTGCGAGCTTGTGTCACTGCTCGACTGATTTTAGGACCTGATCAGCTGCAGAATAATTTGGAACTGATTCTGCAAAATAATTTGGAACTGAGCTTGCGGATCGGTCCGTTGAGCTTCTAGTCCCTGCTTGAGGATCGCTTCATCATTAACTTTAGTTGGGGTGTTAATCTTCTACAGTTCAGCAGATAAGGTTCCTAACTCCTTGGTCTGAGCCTCTATGAATTAGCTCCATTTATTGTGCACGTCTTCCACGAGGAGACGGTTCTTGTGACCTTGGCGTTTGATAACCTTATTGATGGACGCCATTTTAATATCCTTGATCTTAGCAGCCTGGTATCTGGATTGTTTCTTAGGCTGAGTCTCGGATGGCGCTAGGATGATTGCGCCTGATTCAGGAAGTGGTAGCGATGAGTCATCTCTGGGAGATTGTCCCTCGGCAGATCCTCCCTAGTCTGCATCCTTGGGTGGGTTATCGCGGTGAGAGTCAGACTGAGTCTGGGGCTGAGCGGGCTAATCAGATTGCCCCTTCAGACTCAGGAGCATCAGTATGGAGGCCCTAAGATCCTCCATGGAGGCTATGTCAGCCGGCTCGCCGTAGCCAATCTCCTCACGAAGAGTTTGCTCTTCTCTTGCCAATTGAGAAGCAGTCCTTAGGTGGAGTGTCTCTTCCAGAAGATCCCAATCTAGGAATCTCAGACGCATCTGCACCCTAGCCCTGATCGCAATGTGCACAAGATTTGAGTGGTCCAGAATCTTGGGAATTTCATCCGCGATTTCCTCAGTCACTCTACTTTGGACTAGCAGAACTGAGGCGGGGAGAGAGGTGAGTAGTCAGTCAGTGGAATTTCAGCTTCAGTAGGCGGCTCCGACTGAATCTCCTCATCAACAATTCTCTTGACTTTATCCCTTAGGGTCACGTCCTCTTTCCGGAACCTTAAATCCTCCATAGAGATAGTCTCTGGTGGTATCGCTGCAGCTGTAGGCTTCTTCAACGTCTTTTTCTTCGTCTGTTGAGGTTGCTAAGGAGCCTGAGAGAATACCAAGGGACGTTTGTCATGAAGTCCCTGATCAATCGATTTCTCTGCTGCTGCAGTGAGAAATTTCACATTTTTAGGATCGAACGGAAATGCGTTAGCAAATACCACTCTTCCTTGGAACAAATCCTCTATAATGATGGAGATCTTGGTGCCGTACAGGAGTTTGCCCTCCAGAATGAGCTGAAGACCAGTTTTGTCTTCATTAACTATGAACTTCTGGAGATGTGCTTTAAATTCGGATCTGAAGAACGCATTCCAGTTAATATGAGCTTCGTCCACGATGGCCATCATTAGTTGTATTCCAACTCTGGAGAGCTGATCATATGAACCTGCTGAGCTGGTCAGCACGTGGTTCACAATGTAAGCCAATCCACTGTATTCAGGGAGCAGCTAATTTTTAGGGAATGCTGCTTTGAATACGACGTTCTCCTGACCACTGAATTTGGAGAGGTATTGGTTGATGGAAGAATCCTTGTATCCAACAGGAGAAATCCCTTCATCAGAGAGGTGGAAGCTGCAGAGAAGGAAGTTGGTAATATCGACGTCTGCGATCTTCTCCGTCCAGATGTTGGGGGCCGTCTCTCTCATGTAGTTGATGCAGGTGATGTTCGTCATCCCATCATCTTGCCTGATGTTCATGGCAAACTCGGCAACCTGCCTAGGGAGGTAGTGAGAGGGAGACCTCGAAAGAATGGTCATCAGACCAGAGGCCTCCAAGGCGTCAAAGATGCTATCCATGCATGGAATATTGGAGGACCTGAACGAAAAGATGGGCTCAAACCAAACTCTCTTGGAGTCTATGATCTCTTGCATGTCGGTCGTAATGAGCACTTCGTTGTTGGGAGATGTTGCCATTATATGAGTAAAACTGAATCTGCAAAACCAACGTTAGCACTTGAAAATAGAATAAGATAGATTCAAATATAATTTAGAGAAATAATTACCGAAGGATATGTGCTTGAACGTAGTAGATTTCTTAGCAAGTAAATATGCAAAGCACAATTCAATCGTAAATGGCGAAGAGTGATTAAGTTGAAGATACACACAAAGATACATATGATCTGAATATGAACGGTTTTTCTTTGTGTGGATATGATTAATCAGTTTAAAAAGAGGTGGACGACTCAGATTGAATGTTATAATAGGTTATGATTATTGTGCCGCCTATAATCTCGCCTACTTATCTCAATCACCAAATGGGTAAGGTGAAATGACATGCATTAAATGCGGCGTAGTCAGCATATAGAATGTAGTGCGTTAAAGGAGAACGACAGGCTTAATGAAGTACGATGAACATTAATGGCGGAAAATAAATGCTATGTCATGTTGATCCCCCAATGTTGAATAAATATTCATAACCTGTCAGTTGAACATAGTAGTCAGTTGAGTCCGTGTTGATGCCACTGAGTATTTCCGTAGTACTGAGAGTGTTCCCCCTCACTCAGTACCCTATGGATCTCCTTACTGAATCGAGCCAGTAGGATCCAGTATACCTCGTTCTACTCAAAGATCGTTGAATCTGGTCTCAGCTAGAGGTTTGGTCTGGATATCAGCTCGTTGCTTATCAGTGTGGATCTTTTCCATTATGATATTCTTCATCTCAACATGATCTCTGATGAAGTGATGCCTGATGTCCACGTGTTTGCATCAAGTATGTAGAACAAGATTCTTACTGATTGCAATGGCACTAGTACTATCGCAGTAGATAGGCACTTCATCTTGACGAATGTTGTAATCTCTCAGATGTTGCCTGAGCCATAGTATCTGGGCGCAACAGGTTCCGGCAGCCATGTATTCAGCTTCAGTAGTGGACGTAGCTACTGAATGTTGTTTCTTGGAGAACCAACATATCAGCTTACTGCCGAGGAACTGACAAGTTCCTGAGGTTGATTTCCTGTCGATTCGAAATCCTGCATAATTAGCATCAGAATAACCAGTTAGTTCCAGATTATCATCAACAGGATACCATAGTGCAACATCAGGTGTTCCCTTTAAGTAACGAAGAATTTTCTTCGCTGAGTCTAAGTGGCTCCGTTTGGGATTCGCCTGAAATCTTGCGCATACACTCTTTATCAAGATCTATCTTGAAATTTGCATTCATGGGTATCTTTACTAATTTGATGGATTCACAGCCGAATTTCTTCATGAAATCTCTAGTATATTTAGCTTGATTGATGAATATTCCCTTCTTGGATTGTTTGACCTAAAGTCCAAGGAAATAAGTCATCTCTCCCATCATCGACATTTCAAATTTCTCTGTCATCATCTGTTCAAACTTCTGACACATAGTCAGGTTCCTTGATCCAAAGATGATGTCATCCTCATAGATCTGCACCAATAGAATGTCAGCTTCTGACTTGATACTGAATAGGGTGCAATCTACAGTTCCCTTATAAAAACCTTTCTGAAGAAGAAAGTCTGATAGAGTATCGTACCAAACTTGGGTGCTTGTTTTAACTCATACAGTGTTTTCTTAAGTCTACAAACCTGATGTCCCTACTGAAAGCCAGGTGGTTGTTCAACGTAGACTTCTTCCTTCAGGACGCCGTTTAGGGAAGCTGACTTCACATCTATCTGATAGACTGTGAATTGCTGATGTGTTGCATATGTGAGGAATAGACGAATAGCTTTCAATCTTGCACCTGGAGCGAATGTTTCGTCGAAGTGTATCCCTTTAGCTTGACAATAAACTTTGGCAACAAGTCTAGCTTTATTCCTGACGATTTTGTTGTTTTCATCTCGCTTGTTCTTGAAGATCCACTTCGTTCCAATCATGTGCTGATGGTTTGTCTACAAGCATCCAGACGTTGTTTCTTGTGAATTAGTTGAGCTCTTCTTGCTTGGCGTTGATCCAGTCAACACCATTCAGCGCATCCTCAATAATTTGAGGCTCTTCAGTAGACAAAAAGCATGAGTATATGACACATTATCCCTGACAGAATCTGGATCTTGTCGTGACACTAGCTGAAGGATCTCTGATTATTAGATCTAAACTATTCGCATCTAGACATGAACGACGATGTCTTGTTACTTCATCTGAAATTGATTCAACACAGATAGTAGGAGTATTAGGAATTTCAGTTGTACTATTCTTTAATTGAAGCAATTCAGTAACAAGATCAAGTTCTACCGAGTTACC
The DNA here is from genome assembly GCA_028984105.1 of Lavandula angustifolia. Lineage (NCBI taxonomy): Eukaryota > Viridiplantae > Streptophyta > Magnoliopsida > Lamiales > Lamiaceae > Lavandula > Lavandula angustifolia. The sequence goes on from CM054817.1 coordinate 17,957,011, forward strand.
AGTTTCAAGGGTATTCAGATTAAGGACATTAGTAGTTCCCCCTAAGTTGTTATTCTAAGTAGAGGTCTCAGTTACCACTGGGGTTTCTTCTTCGACCTGAATTACCAGGGATTGATTCTATTCAGTAGAATCAATCTCCTCAGCTACATTGCATGTTGGTTGATTCTGGATTTCATCATCTGAATCATCATCCCAACAATGATGGATCTTTTCAGTTTTATCTTTTAAGCTTAAATACTGCAGCTTGCTCCTGACCTCTTCAGCTTCTTGCTGAGAGTTTGACTTCCTGTCCTTAGAAGTAAATTCATATAATAGCACATGAGGGAAGAAGGAAATATAAGGTTAGGAATCGATACCTTCCTCCTTCGTATGTTGTCGCAGCTCTGATTGTTGCTCGTATGTCAGATACCTTCCACCTTCATGATTTAGTCTTCTGATAACGACGGAATTGAACCCTAATCATACACCTAACATCAACAATCAGAGCCTAAACCTTGCTCTGATACCAGTTGAAGGAAATATAAGTTAGGAATCGATTCCTTCCTCTTTCTTATGTTGTCGCAACTCTGATTGTTGCTCGTATGTCAGATCTTCTTATCTGTGTCCTGACCTTTTTCTTTCTCTGCGTGGTCAGAGAACTGAAGAAAATTAAGAATATTGTCTCTCCACATCTCACGCACTGCATGATTTAATTTGTGAATGTGTGTGTTCTGTTTCTGAACAGAATACTAATAAATATAGGCTTCAAAAGCCAATATAATATTAATATATTTGAAGCCCATTAATTTAATTACATTCCTATTAGGCTTCCACATAATTGACCCATAATATAATTAATTAATCCACTGGGCTACTAATATTTATCAATTAATTGGCCCAACCAATTAATTCCAGATAAATAATATTATTAGATAATATAAAAATACATTAATCCATTAATAATGATTTCCGAGAGACAATAAATAACTATACAACTAATTGGGCCAGATCAGGGATCTAATACAAGAAATAAAGCAGGGCCTCAAATTAATTAATTATCTATGCTCAGCCCAGAGCAAAATTAATTAATAAACACAGATTCAATCCACTAGAGAATTCGTGCTGACTTACCCCTTTATCCCAAATTGAGCAAGAGCTTGTATTTTAGACTTAATCGATCTCCGTATTTAAGATAGAAATATCCGTTAATTAATTAAGCTCACTGACAGCTTAAATTAATTAACATCTTATATTCCTGAATAGTATCACTCGACCTTATTAACACACCTGAACTTAATCAACCGGCCGGGTTTAGTGTGCTAATCCTTTCGAGTTCCTCAGGGGATATTATCAATCCATTTTACTAGGATACGGTTGGAAGATAAAGACAACCAGTCTGAGCCACAAATAACTACTAACACCCAAGATACGTAGATCTGGTCGCGATGATGTTCACCATAGTAGGTCAAAGTGATAGATAACCAAATGCGCTCAGCTGAAGTCTTACCAAGCTTAAGACCGGCTAAGTCAACGAGATCTTGGTTCTCCACTAAGGTCAGTTGGGAGAACACATCTCACTGTGATCCATCAATACACCACCTTCAGTGTACCAGTAAAGACAAGCAGCTAAGACAAGCCATTTCTTATCTAAATGATAGTTTAAACCGACAACTTATCCTTAAGCTGTCTCAGATGTGATAACTATTTATATCTTGTCAGTTCAACCAATTTGTGTTGTCTTCTGTGATACCCGACACACCACACAAATCTAACTTTTATACTAGATAAAGGATAACATGTGCAAATATATATATTTATCAGATAGGAGAATAAAATAGTGGTAGGGACAAAACACAGTATACAAGCATAAAATTTGCTTCCAATATACAAAATCCCAACAATGGCTTTCTTCCACGCAAAGCGTCCGGTAGTTGAAGACCTTAAAAGCTTTGCTGACCCTGGAGTATCCTAAGAAAACTCCTTGGTCTGACTTGCTATCAAAGACCTTTAACTAGTCCTTTCCGTTATTGTGGATAAAGCACGCACAACCAAAAACATGAAAATAAGAGATAGAAGGAGTTCTCCATTTCCATAATTCGTATGGCGTCTTCATGTGTATCTGAGTCAGTAGAGATCTGTTCTGAGTATAGCAGGCAGTGTCAGTAGCTTCTACCCATAACTTCAATGGTAGACCTGAGTCTGCGAGTAAAGTCCTTGCTCCTTCTCAAAGTGTTTTGTTTTTCCTTTCAACAAGACTATTTTGCTGAGGCGTACGTGCGGCTGAGGTCTCGTGTAGAATGCCTTCAGCTTCGCAGTAGTCCTTCATCATTAAGTTCCAAAACTCTGTTCCACGGTTTGAGCGTTTTCTCTAAATTTTGATATCCTTTTCGACGCCTAGCCTTTTCAGCAATTTTGGCAGTTCAGATTTGAAGTCAGATTTATTGGCTATGAAAATCTCCCATATATATCTTGAATAGTCATCAACGACTACAAGAGCATATTTCTTTTCTCTGATCGTCACTGGATTGACTGGCCCAAAGAGATCCATGTGAAGCAGCTGAAGCATCCCATCCGTGGAAGGTGACAGGATTGGCGGATTGCTTGACTTTGTTTGTTTCCCCTTCAAGAATGCCTCACAATTCTTGTGTCTTTTGACGACTTCGTTGGCCAGTTCTCTGACTTTAGCATCCCTTGCTAGCTTGTTCATTGTCTTGAAGTTCAGATGGCTCAGTCGTCTATGCCATAGCCATGCAGTTTTGTCATCTGACTTCGTGTGTGCTAGCAGGCATGTTTCAGGTTCGATGGTATTCCATTCAGCAAAGTAGATGTTTCTTCGCCGTGACCCTGATAACACAGTTTTTCCTATAGATTTATCAAGAACATCACAAAAGCCTGCATCAAAAGTCACTTTATTGGAGTTATCACAAAAGTGACTGACAAAAAGGAGATTATGTTGAAGTCTTACAAAAATGATACTCTAGGAACTGTTGCAGCCCCTATTTTCAGCGTTCCGTATCCCCCTTGTGTAGCCTTTGGAGTTGTCACCAAACTCATTTTGGCTCCTTCTTGTTGAACATAGTCGATCAACAGATTCTTCTAATGCGTTATGTGTCTTGAGCATCGTTTGTCCACAATCCAAAGGTCCTTTAGCACCTGCAAAACAGATAAAGATTCAGGTACCCTTTGGGTTCAGCTTTGGGTTCCTAGACGTTAGTTGATTTTTCGATCCAAACTTGTCTGACAACCCTGACGGTCTCAGACTTCTTGTCCTTTTTGTCAGCTGGCTTCTCCACTGAACTTGGAGATGCTGTCTTTTTCTTCTTTTGAGGTTCAGCTTTCTTTTTCTTCTGAACCTTTGGCCTTTGGACTCTAGGCTCATAATAATACGATCCATGCTGAGCTGGGTGAGTCCACTTCGGTTGGCCATAATGTTCGGCCCACATGACCTTCTATGTTCCCCCTGAGTTAGACCTGGGTATCTTGGGGCTCGAACCATGGGTCGACTTTTTGTTGCTGGGCTGAGGTGTGATCATCTTTTGCTTGTTCTTTACCTGAGGGGTTGTAGGTTCAGCAGCTTGAATCTTCCCTCTGAAAAATCTATTAGACAGCTTTTTAGAATCTTTGGAGGTAGAAGTGGATGCCTCATATGTATAGCCAAGTCCGTCCTTCACGGAAACTGCCCTTTGTGCTCTGAGCATACTTTCCTACTTCTCCTTAGCCCCAAGATATTGCTCCGTCATCAGTCCTCGCCAAACTTCATCACTTCCCAGAGTGACTCATAGTCTCTCTGTACTTCGGCGAGTTTCTGACTAAGTTGTGCTATCTTAGTATATTTCTCATAGATGTCTTTGATCAAGACTGAGATTTGTGCCTCTTGATGGTGAGACTTAGTCATCAGAGAATTAATCTCTTCCTTCTGTCTCAGCACAAGTTTTTAAGACTCAGTGGAGTCCTAACATCTCATTGAAAGTCTCAGATTTTCAGCTTTCAGGAGTTCCATCTCCTGAATGGTTTTGCTGAACTGTTAGCTCATTTGGATCTATTCTTCGAGCAGATCTTCGTATGCAAGAACCACATCTAGCGATTCCCCTGCAATTGAGCTCGTGTCGTGTGTGCACGGTGAAGAGGGGTATATATTATGGTCAGAATTTACCTCAGACTCTTCTCCGGCCATGAGACACAATTCAGTATCTTCTGCTTCAATAGCGACGAACGCAGCATCATCGTCGTATGATTCCATGAAAAACTCTGCGTCGCTTGAGCAGTCAGATAACTCTCCAGCTATGTAGGCTTGCCTCTTTCTGACAAAGTTGTCACCTCGGGCTTGCCTTTCAGCTCGTTCAGCTGCTGAGAGTTCTGGACATTCATACTAAAAATGTCATGTTTCTTGCAGTTGTAGCATGGTGAGCTCATGGCTTCCCTTCTAGATGTATCGGTATGTCAAGTGGGAGCCGCTTCAGTATTCCTCTAATCAGTTAGAGGTTTAGTTTCACTTTTCGAGTAACTGTTATCTCTCTGACCTTGATAATCTGAAGATTTCTTCATCTTCATTCTCCGGAATTTGTCCTTCTCCTTCTGGTACTTCACCACGAGGAAAGCATACTTCTCAGCCAAGTTGTCAGCAGAGGGTATGGTCACTGTGCTTGCAGCTGACAGACTTGCGCTTGAGGGACTTGCTCTGGGTGTGCTTACTAATGCCTTATATGCATGATCCATTGGCACTTTAGTCTCAGCACCAGGGGTGTGTGGGATATTGAACTCGAACTCCTCTACCTTTAACTCTAAAAAGATATAATCAGGAGTAACAGAGTTCAAATTAGTTCTCTTCAAACATGTTGCAAAAGCATACCACTCAGCACCGGAATGCGAATTCAAACTCTAAACGCGAAAGTCAGGTTTAGGTGAAGAATGCTACTGAAGTAGTCAGTTGGCCATATATACTTTCTCGATCGCGTGGGCTGAATATTCTCCTACTGAGTACGGTCCTACTGACTTATGTCTTTGAATAGTAGTTCAGTACATGTGTTGTGTGCGGAAGTGTAGGCCCTTTTAAAATATGCGTCTTTGTTGAAAACCCATTTTGTGCAAGTTTGATTAAGACTCAGTTGGATGTTGAATGAACAGTTATAAATGTAATAGTTTAAAGTGGTTTGGACATACTGGGTCCTACCTCTAGTGATCTGTTCACAAGACAGATTCAAACTTTTTGCTTAAACTGAGCAAGTCTTAGTTCTCTGTGCACATGATAGATATCTACTTATAGTCGTAGTGACTTTACAATTTAACCGTTTAAGGTTAGTATCTCCAACTATAAAGAAGGTCTTACAAGGAAGAATAGTTCAAAAGATATGAACTCCCTCAAGGTTCTAAGCTATTGATTATGCACGCTTAGATAGAGAAAGGGAACAATAATTCTCTAGAGAGAAGAACTAAAAATATCTAATCTATGAGCAAGTTCTTCGTTTGTATGTCGCTTGAAGGTTCGGTAGAGTTCCTGAGCTTTGTTCGCTTTAGTTCTCGGTGCCTCTTCTGCATGAAGACCTTCTCTATTTATAGTCTTCGATTTGTCAATAGGTCCGTTGGAGAGGGTCTAGCCACGTGTGAAAAACAAGTACTCAACTATCTCTCACCTATCTATCCTATCTATCACTGCATCTTCTCCCACTTATACAAAAGTTTCTGTAGTCCTAAGTGGGGGGCATCTCTACCACTCCTAAGCCACGAACATGCTTCTCCTAAGCTAGGTTGACTTCAGTTCCAATTTTGTCAATCACCTCGTATAACGTGGTACTTCCTGTTTATGTGTTTAGACGCCTTGTGAGATCTAGGTTCCTTAGAATTTGTCACTGCACCCGCATTATCACAATAAATCGTGATTGCCTTAGGCAAATTCTAAACAATATCAAGATCCATGAGGAAATTCTTGTGCCAAACTGTCTCTTTCGAAGCTTCTGAAGCAACCACATACTCAGCTTCCATGGTTGAGTCCACAATGTATTTCTGCTTTGCACTGCTCCATGAAATGGCTCCACCTCCCAAGGTAAACACATAACCCGAGGTAGACTTCTTCTCATCTCTATCAGCCTGGAAATCGGATTCTGTATAACCCAAAGACACTAGACGGTTGACTGGTAAACAAGCATATAATCTCTAGTCTATTTAATGTAGTTGAGAATATGCTTGATCGTAGTCCAGTGTTCCTTTCTAGGGTTAAGCTGATATCTTGAGGCCATGCCTACAGCATCTGAGATATCTAGTCCCGTACAAAGCATCGCATACATGAGGCTACCGACAGCGGAAGCATATGGTACTAGCCTCATACTTTCTATCTCTTCAGACGTTTTAGAGCACTGATTCTTGGATAAAAAAATGACATGTCTGAAAGGTACTGAACCTCTCTTTACTTTTTGCATGCTAAAACGAGCAATAACAGTATCAATGTAGGACGCTTGTGACAAGCTTAACATCATTTTCTTGCGATCTCGGATAACCTTGATCCCAAGGATGTAAGCAGCTTCGCCTAAGTCCTTCATTTGAAACTGCTCGGATAACCACGTCTTTACGTCTGATAACACTTCAACATTGTTGCCAATTAGAAGGATGTCATCTACGTAAAATGCAAGAAACACCACTGATCCGTTAAAATAAATACGATTCACACACCTCGTTAGGACAGGATACAAATCCATAGGATTTAACTACCTCGTCGAAAATGCTGGTGCCATAACCGTAAAGCTTGCTTGAGTCCATAACTAGACTTCTTAAGCTTGCAAACTAGATGCTCTTCGCCCTCCTTCACATAAACATCTGGCTGTTTCATGTAGATGTCCCTACCTTTTTCAAGGTGACCGTTTAGGAATGCGGTTTTGACATACATTTACCAGATCTCAAGGTTCATGTGAGCTGCAATGGCAAGGAGAATCTGAATGAACTTGATCATTGCTACAAGCGAGAAGGTCTCTTCGTAATCGATACCTTCTTTCTGGTTAAAACCTTTCGCCACTAGCCTGACCTTAAACGCCATGATCTCTCCATTCGGTCCTCTCTCTTTCTCTTGTATACCCACTTAATACCAATAGCCTTGCAGCCCTCAGGTAGTTCAGTGATCTCGTATACATCCATATCAATTATGAACTTAAATTCTGAGTCCATAACGATTCGCTAGGAATCTGCATCTACATCTCCCATTGCTTCGTTGTAAGTCTAGGGATCCACGGTATCTTGTTCATCTGTCGGGAGATAATCAAATGTCTCCCCAGTGAACATATACCGATCAGGTGTAAATATCACCCTCCCACTACGTCGAACAGTGTCAGGCGTTGTGTTAACAGATTGTGCAGTTACTCGTGGAGTACTATCTTGCACAACTGGCTGTTCAAGTGGAACTCGACCACCTTGTAATTCCTCAAGGAGGATGTCGACTCGATATTTATGGTTACTAATGTAATCCTCTTCTAAGAACCGAGCATTAGGGGTAACAACGATCTTCTATTCTTTAGGATCATAAAAGTATCCACCCTTCGTTTCCTTCGGATACCCTATGAACAACATCACTTCTGAACGTGATTCCATTTTGTCGGCCTGCCTATTTAGCACATTAGCAGGATAACCCCAAATCCTTAAGTGGTGCATACTGGGTTTGTGCCCGTTCCACAACTCAAAAGGGATCTTTTGTACCGACTTGGAAGGCACACGGTTCAGCAAGTACGCTGCAGTCTCTAGGGCATATCCCCAAAACGAAACTGGCAAAGTTGCATAACTCATCATCGACCGAACCATCTCTAAGAGACTTCAGTTCCTTCTCTCTGATACACCATTCTGCTGAGGCGTGCCCAGTGCTGTCAGTTGGGATGTAATCCCACATTCTGTCAAGTAGTCCTTGAATTCGTTGGATAGGTATTCCCTACCACGATCAGATCGTAGTGTTTTGATTTCTTTACCTAGCTTCTTCTCCACTTCTGCCTTGAATTCCTTAAAGGTTTCAAAGCAATCCAACTTGTGGCGAAGAGGGCAAACATATCCATACCTCGAGTAATCGTCAGTAAATGTGACGAAGTACTCATACCCTTCACGAGCTTGTATACACATAGACCCACACAAGTCAGAATGTATCAAACTTAATATTGTTGTGGCTTTATAACCCTTTACCTTGAAAGACCTAGTCATCATCTTTCCTTCCAAACAGGTTTCGCAAGTTAGAAATGGTTCAACTTGGAGAGACTCCAATGATCCATAGACCACCAACCTTTGAGTCCTATTAAGATTGTGTGACCTAGTCTTAAGTGCCATAGATAAGTTTGGTTTACCTTAGAAGACTCTTTCCTCTTCTTAGGATTTGATGATGAGGAAGCAATATTAACAGAACTACGCGGTTTACAAGTAATAGTATATAAAGATCCGTTTAATGGTCCACCACAGATAAAATCATCGTCTTTCATGATAGAAACTTAACTATCAAGACTTGATTTATAACTATCCATGGTGCAGAGTTTTGAAACAGAAATAGTGTTTCGCCTAAACTCAGGCACATATTAAACTTCTTTAAATACTAAAACAGAACTATCAAAAGATAGATTTAAATCTCCAATGGCAATTGTAGGAACTTTCGATCCATTGCCTATTGAGACTACCGCCTCGCCATTGCTCAATTCCGTTTTCTGCAAGAAACCTTGCAAAGTGTAACAAACATGATCAGTTGCCCCCGTATCCACTACCCATTCGTGGGTAGAAGAGGAAACCAGAACAGTTTCAGCTACTAGAGCGACTCGCATCTCTTTCTGTTTTGCCTTGACATCTGGATTATAATTATTCCAGTGTCCTTTCTTACCACTTCTTGAAGAACCTTCCTTTCTCATTTGACATTTGTATGTCGCCGGCAAGGACCGTCTTTAACCGTACCAAAGATTTGAGTAATATACTCATAGTAAACTCGTTCTTAGACATAGCGGTGCTAAAACAGAAGTTCTTATAGGACCTTTGCAGAGCATTTATTGGGAAGGTAAGATATCTCTTCCACTCTATGAAATTATTTAAAATTGTTAAACCCGTTAGGGTTTGGTTGGTGAGACTGTTTAGGAACTCGAAATTTTTTCGAATAGATATATCTGAAAAATGTAGTTTAAAAGCATGTATGAAATTAATATTTGCACATAATTCGTGATTAACCATCATTGTAACCTTTTGTAAAACCAATGATGTTAAATACTCGAAAACCCCTAGAGATCACACTCGCAAGCCACTCTGGTGGATGTTTACTCGTGTACCCTAGACCAAGCTATATACCTAGCTCTTTAATTTCAATCCACGCCTAGGTTCTTGAGACGAATGGAATTAATAATCCGATATCTCTAGGCCATGTCACTATTAATATTAAAACGCGGGAAAGGACTTCTCAGGAAGTTGTACCCGCGGTGACATCTAAGCTTTGACCATTAATTTGACCGAATTAACATCAAATTCTCGAAATTGGCATACTTACGCGAACCATACCGCTTTCAATTTGATTTAATTGGCCATCTTATTTAATTATTATCTGCTAGAGTACTCGTGTTTACTAGGCACGCAAGCCACTCAGGTGGACGTTTACGGCTTCGCTTCCACTACCAAATAATAATTAAATATTACATTAGAAAATCCATCTCACAAAACACGTGGTTCAAAAATACAAGCAAGTCAATCAGGTGGACGTTTACTTATATAATTGTTTCACTTCTGTGTAGGGTCCAATTAATGGAGGTCCGGTTAAATATTTAACTTCCAATTTAAATGGAATCCAATTAAATATTTAATTTGTTATTTGCTTAGTCTTTTTCTTCAAAAGGTTCGTTTTGAATCATGCATATCCACATAATTCCTAAAGCATGCATTTTCTAAGCGCACTTAATAAAATGTGCTCGCGAAAAATAAAACATACTTTAATACGACGTAAATCCTATTTTCATGTTTTTCTAAGCGCAATTAATCACATAATCACATGCTAAAGCATAATAAAAATAAATGTGCAAATAGGAAATTTAAAGCGTCGTTATCGGGCTTTAAAATACGTAATTCCTAACTATTACATAATCCGATCATAATACAGCTCTTCGATCTTCAAAATCTACGAATCTAAAAACTGCATCGAAAACTGCATCGAAAACTGTCTCCGCCACGTCATCAGGGGGTCTTCCATGTGACAGATACGTGGCAGACACATGGGCAGCTAAGTCAGCAAGGGCTGACGTGGCGCGCCACGTCAGCGCGCCATGTCAGCATAATCTTCTTCACAAAATCACGCCGGCGCTGCCGCAGCCTGCCGTCCACAGAAGGAGTCGTCCGCGGCCTTGCCGCCCCTCGTCGGTCGTCGCCGGAAAACGAGTTGGGAGCATGCGTAGCCGCGCGTTTCTGCGCTTGTCGCTGCGCCGCAGCAGCCGCCGCCTCCTCGGTGTCCCCGCCCCTTCAAGACGTCTCGGCTGTGAAGAACAGCCACCAATCACCGCGTTACGACCTGGAGTTGCGCAATTACGCAGCTCCTAGTCGGCAACCTCCGCCGTTCGAAATTGATGCAATTTCGAGCCACGATTTGTTCAATTTATTCATGGACAATGATACTTGGACGATATTAGGCAATCATGAATGGATTCCGGCCGAAATCGTCCAACAATTTCCCTCAATTTTGAAACGATTCGCTGAAAAAATTTGTTGTGAGCAATGAACTTCAAACGGCAATTTTGGTCGCGTCGAGTATTGGATGATCCCATACGACATATCAACACAAAACTTGTGTGACGAGGAATCCAGCGGTTCAAGCCGATCGTCAATCGGACGCCGGACCTGCCGGGAATCGCCGCCGCAAGATGCTATGGAACCTTAGCCGAATTAGGATTTTCGTCCGAATTAGGGATTTCTGGACAGCACGATCACTTCTCCTTTCCGACGCTATTCCGGACAAACCAGAAATCGAAATGGGTCATGCGACCTATCTAGACGAAGCTAACGAAAAATCGAAGAAAACTATCCGACCGGATCGGAACAATAAGTTGGCACGTGCCCCCATGCGCCTCTGGTAGACGACGGTCGTGTTCTGCCAGAAAATAGAGTTTCACCCTTTTTCGTCCTTCTGCGCCATCACGGCTCGATTTTCGTGCAACCCGGACCAAAATACAACATAAAAACAGTAACATTACGCAACAAATAGGTCATATCAACTACTCGTGGATTTTCTCACGAGAAAAATGTTACAACGGGGTCAAAATAGTGGCTCGCAAGCCGCCCCAAACACGAAATTAGCCTGATAAAACGGAATTGAACCCTAATCATACACCTAACAAAAACAATCAGAGCCTAAACCTCGCTCTGATACCAATTGAAGGAAATATAAGTTAGGAATCAATTCCTTCCTCCTTCGTATGTTGTCGCAGCTCTGATTGTTGCTCGTGTGTCAGATCTTCTGATCTGTGTCCCGACCTTTTTCTTCCTCTTGGTGGTCAGAGAACTGAAGAAAATTAAGAATCATGTCTCTCCACATCTCACGCACGGCGTGATTTAATTTGTGAATGTGTGTGTTCTGTTTCTGAACATAATACTAATATATATAGGCTTCAAAAGCCAATATAATATTAATATATTTGTAGCCCATTAATTTAATTATATTCCTAATAGGCTTCCACATAATTAACCCATAATATAATTAATTAATCCACTGGGCTACTAATATTTATCAATTAATTGGCACAGCCAATTAATTAAAAATAAATAACATTATTAAATAATATAAAAATTCAAAAATCCATTAATAATGATTTCTGAGAGACAATAAATAACTGGGCAACTAATTGGGCCAGATCAGAGATCTAATACAAGAAATAAAGCAGGGCCTCAAATTAATTAATTATCTATGCTCACCCCTGATCAAAATTAATTAATAAACACAGATTCAAACCACTAGAGAATTCGTGCTGACTTACCCATTTATCCCAAATTGAGCAAGAACTTGTATTTTAGACTTAATCGATCTCCATATTTAAGACATAAATATCTGTTAATTAATTAAGCTTACTGATAGCTTAAATTAATTAACATCTTCTATTCCTGAGTAGTATCACTCGACCTTATTAACACACCTGAACTTAATCAACCGGTTGGGTTTAGTGTGCTAATCCTTTCGAGTTCCTCAGGGGATATTATCAACCCATTTTACTGGAGTATCCTAAGAAAACTCATTGGTCTGACTTGTTGTCAAAGTCCTTTAACTGGTCCTTTCCGTTATTGTGGATAAAGCACGCACAACCAAAAACATGAAAATGAGAGATAGAAGGAGTTCTCCATTTCCATAATTCGTAAGGCGTCTTCATGTGCATCTGAGTCAGTAGAGATCTGTTCTGAGTATAGCAGGCAGTGTCAGTAGCTTCTACCCAGAACTTCAATGGTAGACCTGAGTCTGCGAGTAATGTCCTTGCTGCTTCTCTAAGTGTTTTGTTTTTCCTTTCAGCAAGACCATTTTACTGAGGCGTACGTGCCATTGAGGTCTCGTGTTGAATGCCTTCAACTTCGCAGTAGTCCTTCATCATTAAGTTCCGAAACTCTGTTCCACGGTCTGAGCGTATTCTCTGAATTTTGATATCCTTTTCGACGCTTAACCGTTTCAGCAATTTCGGCAGTTCAGATTTGACGTCAGATTTATTGGCTATGAAAATCACCCATAAATATCTTGAATAGTCATCAAAGACTACAAGAGCATATTTCTTTCCTCTGATCATCACTGGATTGACTGGCCGAAAGAGATCCATGTGAAGCAGCTGAAGTATCCCATCCGTGGAAGGTGACGGGATAGGCAGATTGCTTGACTTTGTTTTTTTCCCCTTCAAGCATGCCTCACAATTCTTGTGTCTTTTGAAGACTTCGTTGGGTAGTTCTCTGACTTTTGCATCCCTTGCTAGCTTGTTCATTGTCTTGAAGTTCAGATGGCTCAGTCGTCTATGCCATAGCCATGCAGTTTTATCATCTGACTTCGTTTGTGCAAGCAGGCACGCTTCAGGTTCGATGGTATTCCATTCAGCATAGTAGATGATTCTTCGCTGTGACCCTGATAACACAGTTTTTCCTATATATTTATCAAGAACATCGCAAAAGCCTGCATCAAAAGTCACTTTATTGGAGTTATCACAAAATTGACTGACAAAAAGGAGATTATGTTGAAGTCCTACAATAAATGATACTCTAGGAACTGTTGCAGTCCCTATTTTCAGCGTTCCGTATCCCCTTGTGTAGCCTTTGGAGTTGTCACCAAACTGATTTTGGCTCCTTCTTGCAGAACATAGTCGATTAACAGATTCTTCTAATCGTCATGTGTCTTGAGCATCGGTTGTCCACAATCCAAAGGTCCTTTAGCACCTGCAAAAAAGGAAAATATTCAGGTACCCTTTGGCTTCAGCTTTGGGTTCCTAGACGTTAGTTGATTTTTCGATCCAAACTTGTCTAACAACCCTGACGGTCTCAGACTTCTTGCCCTTTTTGTCAGCTGGCTTCTCCACTGAACTTGGAGATGCTGTCTTTTTCTTCTTTTGAGGTTCAGCCTTCTTCTTCTTCTGAACCTTTGGCCTTTGGACTTTAAGCTCATAATAGTACGATCCATGCTGAGCTGGGTGAGTCCACTTCGGTTGGCCATAATGTTCGGCCCACCTGACCTTCATGGTTCGCCCTGAGTTAGACCTGGGTGTCTTGGGGCTCGAACCATGGGTCGACTTTTTGTTGCTGGGTTGAGGTGCGATTATCTTTTGCTTGTTCTTTGCCTGCAGGGTTGTAGGTTCAGCAGTTTGAATCTTCCCTCTGACAAATCTATTAGCCAGCTTTTTAGAATCTTTGGAGGTAGAAGTGGATTCCTCATATGTATAGCCAAGTCCTTCCTTCACGGAAACTGGCCTTTCTGCTCTGAGCATACTTTCCAACTTCTCCTTAGCCCCAAGATATTGCTCCGTCATCAGTCCTCGCCAAACTTCATCACTCCCCCTGAGTGACTCATAGTCTCTCTGTACTTCTGCGAGTTTCTGAATAAGTTGTGTTATCTCAGTATATTTCTCAGAGATGTCTTTGATCAAGACTGAGATTTGTGCCTCTTGATGGTGAGACTTAGTCATCAGAGAATTAATCTCTTCCTTCTGTCTCAGCACAAGTTTTTCAGACTCAGTGGAGTCCTGACATCTCATCGAAAGTCTCAGATTTTCAGCTTTCAGGAGTTCCATCTCCTAAATGGTTTTGTTGAACTGTTGGCTCATTTGGATCTATTCTTCGAGCAGATATTCGTATGCAAGAACCACATCTAGCAGTTCACCTGCAATTGAGCTCATGTCGTGTGTGCACGGTGAAGAGGGGTATATATTACGGTCAGAATTTACCTCAGACTCTTCTCCGGCCATGAGACACAGTTCAGTATCTTCTGCTTCAATAGCGACGAATACAGCATCATCGTCGGATGATTCCACGAAAAACTCTGCGTCGCTTGAGCAGTCAGATACCTCTCCAGCTATGTAGGCTTGCCTCTTTCTGACAAAGTTGTCACCTCAGGCTTGCCTTTTAGTTCGTTCAGCTGCTGAGAGTTTTGGACATTCATACTAAAAATGTCCTGTTTCTTGTTGTTGTAGCATGCTGAGCTCATGGCTTCCCTTCTAAATATATCGGTATGTCAAGTGGGAGCCGCTTCAGTATTCCTGTAATCAGTTAGAGGTTTAGTATCACTTTTCGAGTAACTGTTATCTCTCTGACCTTGATAATTTGAAGATTTCTTCATCTTCATTCTCCAGAATTTTTCCTTCTCCTTCTGGTACTTCACCACGAGGAAAGCATACTTCTCAGCCAAGTTGTCAGCAGAGGGTATGGTCACTGAGCTTGCAGCTGACTGACTTGCGCTTGAGGGACTTGCTCCGGGTGTACCTACTGATGCCTTATATGCATGATCCATTGGCACTTTAGTCTCAGCACCGGGGGTGTGTGGGATATTGAACTCGAACTCTTCTACCTTTAACTCTGAAAAGATATAATCAGGAGTAATAGAGTTCAGATTAGTTCTCCTCAAACATGTTGCAAAAGAGTACCACTTGGGCCTGCTAAGAGCCCGTAAGATCTTGGTGTTGGTCTCCTTGTTGCTAAATGTCTTCCCCAGTCCGTTGATGATGTTTATTTGATTCGTGAATCTGACGCTAAAATCATCAATGGACTCTCCTAGAAGCATAGCGAATGCTTCTAGCTTTTGTAGCTCTAACTCCAATTTATTTTCCTTTATATGCGGAGTTCATTGGCTCAGTATAGCTAGAGCATCCCATAGCTCCTTAGTTGTCTTGCATTCGTGCACCCTACCAAGATACGAGTTTCTAAGAGTAGTTAGTATTGCATTACGTGCAACTCGGGGTAGGTTGTGCAACTTCCTTTCTTTAGGTGTGAAGAGGCTCTTGTCTTTGGGGACCTTCAGACCAGTTCTGTCGCCTGCTACTCCTTCCACTACGATCTCGATGCTATCGATCATAGGAATAATAGGGCCTTTCTCAAGAATATCGGCCATGCTATCATGCAGCAATGTAAGATGAGCCTCCATCCTCACCCTCCATACCGCATAGTTTTCTGCCAAGAACATGGGTATAGTCCTGATACCTGAAAAGTCGGACTTGATGTAGAGTATGGTATAGGATGCTGTGAAGAGATATCCAAGTGCAAATAAAACGTTTTTCAAGGATCTGTTCGAGTTAAGACCAGTAAACAGACAACGATGATCTTAGAAGAACATTGCTCTGATACCAATTGTTGGCCTAGAGACGTGGTTCAGGTGTAGAGGGGGGCGGGGGTGAATACACCGGATTGTAAATTCAAACTCTGAACGCGAAAGTCAGGTTTAGCCAAAGAATGCTACTGAACTAGTCAGTTGGCCAGATATACTTTCTTGATCGCGTGGGCTGAATATTCTCCTATTGACTTATGTCTGTGAACAGTAGTTCAGTACAAGTGTTGTGTGCGGAAGTGTAGGCCCTTTTAAAACATGCATCTTTGTTGAAAACCCATTTTGTGCAGGTTTGATTAAGACTCAGTTAGATGTTGAATGAACAGTTATCAATGCAATAGTTAAGATAAAAAACAACACACCAATTTTTAAAGTGGTTCGGACATACTGGGTCCTACGTCCAGTGATATGTTCACAAGACATATTCAAACTTTTTGCTTATACTGAGCAAGTCTTAGTTCTCTGTGCACAGGATAGATATCTACGTATACTCGTAGTGACTTTACAATTTAACCGTTTAAGGTTAGTTTCTGCAACACTAAAGAAGTTCTTACAAGAAAGAACAGTTCAAAAGATATGAACTCCTTCAAGGTTCTAAGCTATTGATTACGGACGCTTAGATAGAGAAAGGGAACAATAATTCTCTAGAGAGAAGAACTAAAAATATCTGATCTATGAGCAAGTTCTTCGTTTGTATGTCGCTTGAAGGTTCGCTAGAGTTCTTGAGCTTTGTTCGCTTTAGTTCCCGGTGCCTCTTCTGCATGAAGACCTTCTCTATTTATAGTCTTCGATTTGTGAATAGGTCCGTAGGAGAGGGTCTAGCCACGTGTCGAATAAGACAAGAAAAACGGCCATATTAAATTTGAACGTTGAGTAGAGGCGCTGTTGAGATTTCCTCTTTTTCCGTCTAGGAGCAGCTTTATGGCAGAGTAGGTAAGGCGTTGTCGGCTCCTTATTGGTCGAGGCACATGAGAGTTGGTGAGGCTTGTTCAAACTCAAAGTACACTGAGTTGACTTCCTCAGAATCCTCGGACCATTGCCTGATTGTTCTCTATCAATATTCGTCTGAACACTTTAGTCGCTGACTCGATTTCCTTTGCAGACTCAGTTGGTAATAGACATACCAACTGACTTCCTCGATACTGAGTTATTCAGCTGAGTATTGAGTCTTCTACTGGATCCTCAACTACTGAACTCTAGCCTACTGAGTTCTAACAGCTGAACTCAAACTAAGCTATTAAAATATCGAAGGTTCATTATCCTGCTATGGGTTTTGGGATCTTCAAATCTTATCATATAAATACATCCCAACATTTTATGTTCATCCCAACACATACTGAGTATGTTTTTAAATATTTTTTAAAATTAGATGTAATTGACTCATCTATATATAAGCAATTAACACACATTTGGGAATAACTTATTATAATTACTTTTGAATATTATTTTTAAATTCCCTATTATCTTAGCTCTCCAGATGTTAGCTAAATCATATTTCTTGTTTGTGGAGTACTGATATGGTTTACAAAGTACTAAGACATTTTTTCTTCTTTAATTCTTTCCAGATCTCCAGCTGGACACGTGTAACTGCAAAGTATGGAGGTTGTTTCTTGGGTTCAAATTACAAGTTGGGGATGAACATCTTGCTCCAGTTTGGACCGACCAATTAACGTTATCTTCCTTAATTAAGAGCAATCATCAAATCTCGTACCCAGACTAACTCACGGCTTACCCCTATGCGCTTTATTCCTTAGAGCATGCTCAATCTGGAAAGTTGATTAAGTCATTAATGATAACAAATGATGACGTGGTTCGATTTATCAACTTAGAGGCCGACCCAACTATGTGTGTCGTTTTGACTGCTTTGGCTCATTGCGGCAGAATATCACAACAACCACAATACGTCCCTTCATTAGATTACCCAGTGCCAGACAACGCATTTATACGAAGTGGCCAATTTAAATTCCCCGATATTTTTGGTGATGCATAAGGTCAAAGCAGAGCGGCATATGAGTTTGGAGTTCAACATCAATTTGGAAGGCAAGAACAACAAGAGGAGCAAGAAGAAGAAGAACAATAAAAGGAGAAATTGTTGGGATTTTGTATACTGGAAGAAAATTTTATGCTTGAATACAATATGTTTTTCCTTTCCACTGTTTTATTGTACTATCTGATTATATATATATATATATATATATATATATATATATATATATATATATATATATTATATTTGCACATGTAATCTTTTATCTTGTATAAAAGTTAGATTGTGTAGTGTGTTGTAGATCATAGAAGATGATACAATTTGTTGAACTCACAATATATAAAGAGTTATCACAGCTGAGACAACTTTAGGATAAGTTGTCGGTTTAAGCTGCAGTTTAGATAAGAAGTGGCTTGTCTTGGTTGCTTGTCTATACTCATACACTGAAGGTGGTGTATTGATGGAACATAGTGAGATTTGTTCTCCTAACTGACCTTAGTGGAGAGGTAAAGATCTCACTGACTTAGCTGCTCTTAAGCATGATAAAATTTCAGTTGAGGGCTTATAGCTATCTATCACTTTGAATTACTATGGTGAATGTCATTGCGACGGGATCTACGTATCTTGGATTATAGTAGTGTAACTCAGGTTGGTTATTTGTATCTTGCATCTGTATCCCTATTAATTAAGTTGATAATATCTCCTCAGGAACTCGTAAAAATTAGCACACTAAACCCGACCGATTAATTAAGTTCAGGTGTGTTAATAAGATCGAGTGGTACTACTCAGGAATGTAAAATATGTTAATTAATTTAAGATGTCAACGAGCTTAATTAATTAAAGGATATTTATTTCTTAAATACGAACATCATTTAAGTCAATAAATAGAAGTCCATGCTAAAGTTGGGATAAAGGGGTGAGTCAGTATAGATTCTCTGGTGCATTGATAATTAACTAATTTGAGGCACAACTTTATTTCTTGTATTGGATCCCTGGTCTGGCCTAATTACATGCTAAGTATTTATTTTGCTCTCTCGTGAATTATTATTAACAGATTAATGTATTTATACATTATTTATAATATGAAAATTATTTATTTAAAACTAATTGGTTGGGCCAATTAATTGATAAATAGGTGGCCCAGCTATTATTAATTATATTATTCACTTATACTAATTTATTGAAAGCCCATTAGCAATATAATTATTAATGGACCACAATTATAATATAAATTTATTTGCATTATATTATAAGTATACACACGTAAAAGTTATAAAACACGCCACTCATTATTGTACATACACAGAAATCTTGAGTATAGTACGTGTGAGAGAAATTAATTATTTTCTTAAGATCTCTGTCCACGAGGAGAAAGGAAAGGTTTGGGACACAGTCTAGAACCTCCATACACGAGTAAGAATTAGAGGCTTTCCAAAACGCAGGTATAATTCGTCCTTCAAATGGCATTAGAGCCGAGGTTTTAGGATTAGATTTTTGCTTTTTGGAGCATGATTAGGATTTTTATCACCATTATCGGACAATTTCGTGTTTTGGGACGGCGAGCTAGCTATAGTTTTGACCCCGTTAGACCGTTTTTCTCATGAGAAAATCCACGAGTAGATTATAGGACCAATTTGTGGTATTTTATGTATTTTCGAACAAAAAATCTTGACCGGAAAGCACGAAGATCGAGACAGAGATGAAGCCCCAATCTGGTGAAAACGTTGTTTTTCTAGGGTTCTACCGCATCTTGCGGCGGCGATTCCCAGCACGTCTGGCTTCCATCGGCAAACGACTTGAACCGTTAAAATCCTCTCATCACAGGCTTCGCGTTGATAGGTCTTACGAGGTTACCACACCTCGGATGCGATCGGAATCGATGTTGCAAGTTCGCTGCATTGTATTAATTTTTCCAACGATATTGTTCAACATTGAGGAGATTGCTCAACTAATCTCCATCGGAATCCATAAATGGTATTCATGAGTGTCAAAAATTCATTTCCCCTCTACTAATTGAACAAATTGCATATCGAAAATTTGTCAATTTTGTAGCGGTTTTGTCGCCGATAGAGGTGTGATTTCGTGCTGAAATCGCAGCAATCACGTCACTTTTGTCGAAGATTTGGCACGGCCCAGACGTCTGGTGACGCCTGGAGGGAAGAATGACAGTGGAGGGGGGCAAGGGGTGGCCTGAGCGAGGCTGGCAGCACGCGAGTTTCGGCTACCGGTGACACTACAGGTGAACCAAGTGGCAGCGTCTTCGTCTCTAGATTCCTGGTGGCCGCCCGAGGTAGAATGGATAACTGATGAGGCGGCAGCAGGCCGCCAACGGCGGTAGAGACGTGCGTTGGTGCTGGCAGCTTGAAGATGAAAGGGCTAACGTCCGCCCTTATGTTGCTGACGTCAGCCCTTGTTGTCTGGGCAGGTTTGGCTTATGTGGCACCACATGGCGCTGACATGGTGCTGACGTGGAATTTTTTGGAGTAGTTATTCGATGCAGTTTTGAAGTTCGAAAGATTTTCAATTTTTCGAAGAGTTGTATTTGTTCAGGCTATGTAATAGATAGGATTTATCTATTTGAACTGGGAATTTTATGTACTGCAAGCTACTTTTATGCTTATATAAAATATGTTTTCTTTTCCACTATTTATTCTCCAATTTAATATATTTGCACATGTTAAATCATTTATCTTGTATAATAGTTATCACGGCTGAGTCAAGTTTAGGATAATTTGTCGGTTACGCTGCAATTTAGATAAGAAGTGGCTTGTCTTGACTACTTATTTATATTGATATACTGAAGGTGGTGCATTGATGGATCATAGTGAGATGTGTTCTCCTGACTGACCTTAGTGGAGAACTAAAGATCTTGGTGACTTAGCTAATCTGAAGCATGATAAGATTTCAGCTGAGTGCTTAAAGTTATCTATCACTTTGACTTACTATGGTGAATGTCATTGCGACGAGATCTATATCTTGGGTGATAGTAGTTATTTATAGCTTAGGCTGGTTATCAGTATCTTGCATCCGTATCCCTGTTAATTGGGTTGATAATATCCCCTGAGAAACTCTTAAGGATTAGCACATTAAACCCGAACGGTTGATTAAGTTCAGGTGTGTTAATAAGGTCGAGTGGTACTACTCAGAAATATAATAAGATGTTAAATAATTTAAGTTGTCATTGAGTTTAATTAATTAACGGATATTTTTTTTCTTAACTATGGAGATCAATTAACTCTAAAAATACAAGTCCATGCTCAAATTAGGATAAACGGTAAGTCAACACGATTTCTCTATAGGAATGAATCCTTGTTGATTAATTAATTTTTCTCTGGGCTGAGCATGGAGATTTAATTAATTTGAGGCACTGCTTTAATTTCTTATATTGTCCCAAGTGTGTTGTCTGGTTATTAACTGCACTCTCATGTGATTATTAATAGATTAATGTATTTTATAAATTAATAGTTAAGTTGGGCAATTATTTATATTGAATTAACTAGGTGAGCCAATTAATTGATAAATAAGTGGCCATGTGATTATTAGTTATATTATGGGTTGACAGTTATTTTAATTGAAGCTCATTAGTAATATGATTACAAGTGGGTCGTAATATTATTAACGATAATTTTACCGATAATAAAACTCCCATAGACGTTCACATTACACAATTAATTAACGTGTTTTCAATGACCAAAGTTGAACATCTAATTCTCTTAGATTTCTATCCACACAGAAGAGAGGAAGGCACGAGATACAGACCAGAAGGTTTAAAACGCGAGCAACAATCAAAGCTGCGACAACATACTTGGAGGAAAGTAACTATTTTTTTTCGCGTATTCTATCAATTGGTATCAGAGCCTATGTTTTAGGCTCTGATTTTTGCTTATAGTCGCATGATTAGGTCTTTTAATGCTTTATTTTTTGTCGTTTTGTGGGTATTTTTTGTGTTCAGGGTAGCTAGCGTGCAACTATTTTGACCCTGTTGTACCATTTTTCACGTGAAAAATCCATGAGTAGAAAATAGGGCCAATGTGATTAATTTTTCCCTTTTAAATGTATTGTATATTTGTTGGACGACACAAAAATCGAGGTGGAAAGGCGGAAAACCTAAAAAAAGGTCGAGAAACCCTAGTTTTGGCTAGGGTTCCGCCGCCACTTGCGGCAGCAAGTGGCGGCGCGTCCGACCATCGCCTAATAGGATACACAGAAGAAACTGTTACCTTTCTTCCTCATATGTTGTCGCAACTTTTATTATTGCTCTAGTTTGAGACCTTCCGGTCTAAGTCCCGACCCTTTTCCTTCCCCCGCATGGACAAAGATCAAAAGGAAATGAGATTTATATTCTCTCACGTTCTAACGCATGTTTGTTAATGCGTGTGTCAAATGATAAATAACTGAACGTGTATCTTCATTATAATATAATGTATAAACCACTATATTATAATTGTGGCCCATTAGTAATTATATTGCTAATGGGCTTCTAAGAAATTAATATTAAGCCCATATTATAATTAATAATAACTTAACCACCTATTTATCAATTAATTGACTCAACCAATTAATTCCAAATAAATAATTTTTATATTATTAAATAATTTATAAATACATCAATCTATTAATAATAATTCACGAGAGAGCAGAATAAGTATTGGGCATCTAATTGGGCCAAATCAAGGATTCAATACAAGAAATAAAGCAAGACCTTAAATTAATTAATCATCTATGGTCAGCCCATAGCAAAATTAATTAATAAACACAGATTCATACCACTAGAGAATCCGTGAGCATGGGCTTGTGTTTTAGACTTAATTGATCTTCGTATTTTAGAAATAAATATCCGTTCATTAATTAAGCCCAAAACAGGTGTGTTTTGGGCTTGTGTTTTAGGCTTGTGTTTTATCCGTTAATTAACATCTTTTTTTATTTCTGAGTAGTACCACTCAACCTTATTAACACACCTGAACTTAATCAATTAGTCGGGTTTAGTGTGCTAATCCTTATGAGTTCCTTAGGGGATATTATCAACCCATTTAACACGGATACGGATGCAAGATACTGATAATCAACCTGAGCAACAAATAACTACTAACACCCAAGATACGTAGATCCAGTCGCAATGACATTCACCATAGTAAGTCAAAGTGATAGATAGTTATAAGCGCTTAGCTGAAATCAATGATGGGGGAGATGAACTACTTCCTTGGTTTTACAGTAAAATAATCAGATAAGGGAATATTCATCAATCAAGCCAAAATACACTCGAGACCTCCTGAAAAGATTTGGCTGTGAATCGAGCAAGCCAGTCAAGATCCCAATGAATACAAACTTTAAAATCGATCTAGATAAAGAGGGAGCTTCTGTTAACTCAACTGACTATTGAGCTATTATTTGTTCTTTATTATATGTAACAACAAGCATACCTGACATAACTTATGTTGTAGGTGTATGTGCAAGTTTTCAGGCAAATCTCAAGCGAAGTCATCTAGACTCAGCGAAGAAGATTCTACGATACCTAAAGGGAACACCTGACGCAGGGTTGTGGTACCTTTTTTTATTATAATCTGGTTTTAACTGGATATTCTAACGCTGATTATGCAGGATGTAGGGTAGATCAAAAGTTAACTTCAGGAACTTATCAGTTCCAAGGCAGTAAGCTCATATTATGGTTCTCCAAGAAACAACACTCAGTGGCGAAGTCCACTACTGAAGCTGAGTATGCAGGATGTTGTATCCTCGAGCACCATCAACTGAGCTATCAGGAAGTAAGGAGACAAAAAACCGTCTCCTAGCTAAGGATGTGCACCTGAAGTGGGCACAATATACTAAAGCTCAATCTGAGCGCGTTGATGTCCTCAATGGAGCAGTCAAGAAGATCTCTGAAGCCCCAACGCCAAACTTTCAGGAGATCATTGAGACTGCTCTGGCTGCTCAGAAGCAAGACTTGGCCACTCAGTGCCAGTAGTTGCTTGAAGCTTTATCGAAGAAATTCTCAGAGCAACTGGCTGGGGCAATGGCTGACGTCCAGAAAACAATAGATGAAAGGAACAGAGCTGCATCCTCTAGCGCAGCTAAAGCTCTTGAAAATCAAGCTACAACTCTAAGCCTCATCCGTTCTGACTTCAAGGAGTCACTCAAAACATCTCTTCTGCAACACATAACTCAATCTGAATCCCCGATCAAGCAAATTCGATGAGATCAAGTGATTGAATTGGAACATTACTACGATGTTGTCGGTGACTTCAACTCTACTTCCGCCCAGATCAAAACTTCTGTCTATAATCTCGAAGGAGAAGTAGCAGCTATCAAGACCGTGCTGACCTTGGCTGATGATGCCGAAAAGGGTGAAGGTAAAGGGATAGAAGCTAAGAGGGAAGATAAGTTAGAGACTAAGGACGGGGAACATGATAAGGGGCATGAAACGATGGAGATTGAGGAATTCATTGCTCTCTCCCTCCCCTCAGTCCAAGAGTAAAAGGATAAGGAAAAGCCTCAGCTGAAGGCCATGCAGAGCCTCAACAGATTATAGCGCAGCTGATAGTGCAAGCTGGAGGATCAGGAGAAGGATCCTCAACTTAGGCAAACATTCATGAAATAACTGATTTCGTCGAGGGAATAGAGGACATTGAGCCTCCGCCGCCAAATAGGCCTGGCAAGGAGATTGCTACTGAGAGCTCTCTCCCTCAATTGCCTAAGTTCAAATCTAAGAAGGAACAAGAGGGCACGACGAACTCGTAGATCAGCACCTGCAGGCTCAGTTAGATCATGAAGCCCGACTCGAAGAAGAGACCAAATTAAAGAGAAAGCCAAAATTCCCTGTGCCCAAGTTGTCAAGGAGTTAGGCTCAGCGAATGAGAATTCAGAAGCAGAAACTAACACCTCCTAAAAAGACTCAGCAGAAGCAGAAACCTACAGAAAAATTAGCTTCTGAGTTTACTGAAGACTCCGACACTGAAACCCAATAACTTTCTGAAAGGCTGAAGAAGAAAACTCCCAAGCTTATAGCAGAACCAATTGCGGAGTAGAAAGCCTTATGGGACGCAGTTGAATTGGGCCTTGACTTTAGAGCTATAGAGAGCCTGACAGCTGAAGCCAGAGAGAGACTGAGAAAAGCTGAGTTGGCAGAGCATATCGCAAGGACTGAAAAAGCAGCCAGGGAAGCAGTTCAAGTCAAAAGCAGAGAGATCCCAATGACTTTCAAGTTCTATAAACGCGGTGATTAGAAGCCACATCTCAGGAAAACTCCATTCCGTCGCATAGACAAATGGATCCCCTAGAACCTAAACGAGGAATGGGAAGGTTAGAAATAAGACTTCATAAAAGCGTACTATGTATGACAATGCTACTCAAGCGAAGTTCTGGCGGTCAAATTGATCGATCAATTCCTATACAACTACGACCCCAACTTTTGAGCTCAGATCAAATTGCTCCTATACAAGGAGAAACTGACATTTGTTGCGCCTGCATGCCGCCAACTGATCCCTCCCAAGACTCTCGAGCCATCTTATTGGGAGATGATTCAGTCGCTCCTCAACTCATTGGGAGATAACTCAACAGCCCAGTGCTCTGAATATTTGCTGAAGATTTAAAGATCCCAAAACCCTACTTTGACGGATGAACCATTCAGTTGTAATGTGTTATTCTGTCTCTCAGGTTTCAGACTCAGTAGACACTCTTCATTTGGTTCAGGCGCTCAGTAGATTATCTGCCTCAGTACCAGAAGAAGAAGACTCAGTGATACTTGGACTCGGCGAGAGCAAGATATGCGAAAGGAGTCAGTGGAACAAAACTCAACAGGAGTAGTTCACTGAACTCAGAGTTGATCTTCAGTAGAGCTAACTCAGCAGGAGCATGCTACTGAATATAGATCAGACTCAGCAACGGCTGGATAGCCTTCTAACTATCGGAATTTACTAAGTCAAATCAGCAGAGTCATACGAGGAAGAGAGAAGTCAGCTTCAGATCTACCTTGAAGTCTGTTCTGTCTCACCTACTTTCTTCATCCTCAACTAATGATGAGCGGCCAGCTGTCAACTTTCTGATTAAAGCTGCATGTCAACAGCTTTCCAGAAATGGAGGGAAAGTACTCTGCCACCATTCTTTGAAAGAGCCGTTAGCTACCCAAAAGGGAGAGACACAAGGATCGTCTTCTCCAATGGATCTATCCTTGTCTCTGCTCTATAAATAGAGGGATACAATTCAAATTGAAGCTCACGAGTGAACACAGAGAAATCCAAGAACACAAGAGCATTCACGAGCAACTCTAAACGACCTAAGTCTTCCGCAAGAAGTTCAAAGAGAAATCTCCAGCGAAAGACGACATACCTGCTCATAGGGAACCAAGCTGAACCCGAGTATAAAGTCTCTAGTATCCAAGCGACTGAATACGAACCCAAGTCCATACTTAAACTGTTCGTCGCTCTAGAAGCCACTTTCTCGTTCCCTATCCCTCTAACCTAAGCTCAACAGATCTTATCCATAGCTTAGACGAAGGAGTTCATATCTGAACTGATCCTTATTGTAAAGGACTCCTTCATAGTTGGAGAGTTTGTCAAACGCTTTAGTTTGATCCGTTGTAAACTGAGACTTGCTCAGTATAAATCTCAAGACCAATGTTTGTCCAGCGTACAAACCGACTGAGACTATCTCAGTATAATACATAGCTTCCTGATCTTTCGGGACAGTGGACGTAGGATTGTTGGATCCAAACCACTTTAAAATCTGCCTGTGTTCTGTGTTTCTTTTTCTGTTTTTAACTATTGCATTGATTACTGTGCATACTGAAAGAATTTCTAAAATCATTCAACTGAGTTTCAGTTAAGCTTATCGATCGCACTAACATACTGAAACTGTTTTATTAAAAATGTTTTCTAAACTCAACTGAATTTGGGCCTACACATTTTCGCACTACTGAACGGTACTGAATTCTTACTCAAGTCAGCTAGCAGGCCTCAGTGAAGTCAGCCACTCTGCCACACGATCCAGAACAGCTTATTAGGTCTACTGAACTTATTTAGTACGGCACTCTCCTGAAAAGGACTGTTTGTGTTTAAAGTTAAGAAATTGTTTTCAGGTGTATTCACACCCCTTCCCCTACACCTGAACGTTTAATCTCGGGACCAACACATCTGCACCAAGGAGATAGAGGATGAGGTTGAGATAACCATGAAATGACTTGATCTTTCCTCCCAGTAGCAACTAGATCTTCCAGATATCAAGCGTCTGAGGGAAGCTATCTATAGATCATATGGGCTTGATCCTCCTAAGGCCAAATCTGCTGACTTCAAATCCAAAATCAAGAAGTTCATATGTGAGAAGTAGCAGACTTAGCCATCTTTATGTCTTTGCCTCCCTGTCTCCTTTCTCTCTAGTGCTGTACTGATTGTACTCTAACCTCTTGACATCTATAAAATAAGTATTTCACTTGGCCAGACAACCACTCATTATCTTATGGTTGTGTTATTTACTTTTTAACACTGACTGACTGATCACTGAAGTGATTAACACACACTCACTGTCCGGATTTCTTCTGATGTGTCTCGTTAAGTAAGCTATTAACCTGTGCTTAATTCTTTCAGTTGATAATAACTGAGTTTTTGGGTTAGTGTTTAGTGCTTGTGGTTTTGGTATCATCAATTAGGGGAAAATTGTAGGGATATGAGTTAGTGGTCAAGTAGACTATTGCTAGGGGGTACATAGAACTAGACTCAATAGTTATGTAGGGATATGAGTGTGTATGTTATATGAACTGTAGGGACGCTATTGTAATATATTTTGGGGAAATTTATATGGATATTGAATTGTATTGTTATATATAATTGAAGATCCCAAAACCCCCTGTTCTAACCCCTGTGTGTTGAACCGTTATGATGTAATAGACTAGACTTGCCTTGATTGTCGTAGATTATTTTTTTAGTCTAAGTCCTATAAGGGGTATATTGTTGGACTGAACTTCAGTAGAGAAGTTAAAGTTCCAGAACCGCAAGTCATCGGTTTAGTAGAGCTCAGTAGTCTTCAGAGCCAAAAGCTGATAACACTCTGCAGAAGATTCTCTTCAGCAGACTCATGAAGAAGATACAGTACGATCACCCTTGATCTACTGATTGAGTGAAGAGCTCAGTTGATTGTCTTCGAGTCAGTAGCTGACAACATCCAGTAGAAGATCCTCTTCAGCCAACTCAGAAAGAAGACTCAGTATGATCAGCATTGATCTACTGATTGGCTGCGACTCAGTTGTAGACCGTACACGGAATTTTGACTACCTGACCTTTATCAGTCGAATGTCAACAGAGAACATTAAGTATCCGAGGTTCAGAGAGTCAACTCCGGTAGAAGACTGATGTCTGACAAGTCTCACTTACTGCCGCATACCTCAACCAATGAGAAGCTAGCAAAGCTTACTTGCTCTGACACAAAAGATGCTCTCATGCACAGAATACCAACCACTCTGCGACGACATTTCAAAAATATATGGTCGTTTTCCTTGCCGTTTTGTGAAACGTGGCATCGTCCTCTCCAATGGATCTATGCCTGGGTCAGAACTATGAATAGAGAAGAGTCTCCAAGCAAACACTTGGAACAACAAAGGAACACAAACTTTCAAGCGAACAATCTCTAGCGAACTCAAAGCCAAATACAACGAAGAACTTGCTCTTTGTAGATTTTCCTTCTTTAGTTCTTCTCCCTAGAGAACATCTAGTTCCCCTTTTCAATCTAAGCATTCATTATAATATCTTAACCTTAGAACCTTCGAAGGAGTTCACTTTTAGTGAATTGTTCTTACTGTAAGATCTCCTTCATTGTTGGAGATCATCTTTTAAACTCTAGTTTGAATTTGTAAAGTCGCTAAAGACTATAACTTAGAAGGTTTTGTCCAGTGCATAGAAACCTTGCTGAGGCTTGCTCAGATAAATCAACAAGACCTCCTGTTCAGCAGGACCGCGGATGTAGGATCTTGCGTATCCGAACTATGTTAAAAATTTCTTGTGTCATTTACTATTTTATTGCATCCTTGTTTAAACTGTTTGCAAAATCATACTTTGGATAAAACAGACTTGAAAATTGCACTAGCCAAAACGGTTTTCGTTTGCATGAACGTTTTTCAAAGAGAAGAAGTTAAATCGAGCCCCACACTTATCCACACAATATTCTGTGACTGAACTTCTCAATACTGACCTTAGTCAGTAGAAAGAACTCAGCTATTGAATCACTCTGCCCCATGATCAGAACACTTATCTGGCATTGAACCCATTCAATAGCAAAACTCAGTATTTTAGCTGACCTTCGCATTTGAGGAAAAACTTGCAATCAGGTGTATTCGTACCCCCCCCCAAACACCTGATACTCGTCTCCGGACCAACAACAATCAAAGCTCAAACACTCTTTAGTAAACTTACAACAATATTCAAGCGAAGAACTTGCACTTAGAATTACATTTTCTTTTGTTCTTCTCTCTAAAGAATGCATGCTCCCTTTCTCTATCTAAGCGTGCTTATTGTAATATTCAATAGCTTAAAACCTCGAAGGAGTTCATCTCTTGAACTGTTCTTATTGTAAGAACTCCTTCTTAGTTGGAGAATATTAAGAGCTGTAAAGTCACTATGACTATAAGTAGATATCTGCTTTGCGTACAGATTGACTAAGGCTTGCTCAGTATAAGCAAACAAGTGAGAATTTGTCTTGTGAACAGATCAACTGAGACTTTCTTAATATAATTAATACAAGAACTCCTGCTTAGTTCAGAACACTGGACATAGGACACAGCTTGTCCGAACAACTTTAAAATCGCATGTGTTGATTTTAACTATTGCATTGATTAACTTATTCATTTTGCATTCAATTGAGTTTTAATCTAACAAGCATAAAATAGATTTTCACTATGACAACTGTTTGTTGCAATGATAAAGTCGATTCGTATTCTCATTACCATACCAACACACATGAACCTAGAGATCTGGCAGATAGATGTCAAGACCACATTCCTAAACGATCACCTTGAAAAAGGTAGAGACATCTAGACGAAACAGCGTGAAGGTTACGTGAAGGAGGGCGAAGAGCATCTAGTTTGGAAGCTTAAGAGTTCTATTTGTGGCCTTAAGCAAGCTTCCCCGGTTATGGCACCAACATTTTTGTTGGTCCCGAGTCAAATGTTGGGGAGGGGGTGAATACACCTGAAAACCATTTTCTTAAATTCAAAACGCGATCAGTCTGTGTCACGGAAGATGTTTACTAAATAGATTCAGTAGACCAAGCAACCTGATTTTGATCGTACGGACAAAGTGACTGAGAGTACTGAGGTCTGCTAGCTAACTGATGTCAGAATTCAGAACTATTCAGGAGAGGTTCAGTGGCGTGCAGAAATGTGTAGGCCCGATCCAGTTTGTTTTGAAAATGTTTGTTTACTAAAGCAGTTCAGTAGATTAGTGCGATGCTTTAGCTTTGTACTGAAATAGCAGTTGTATGATTTTGTAAAGATATTTTTCATACGAGCAGTTATATCATGCAGTAATTAAATGACACAACAATTTTTAAAGTGGTTCGGATATGCAAGATCCTACATCAACTCGTCCCGAACAGAACAGGACACTATTTTATTATACTGAGTTAGTCTCAGTTAGTTTGTACCCAGGACATACTTTTACTTATGATTATACTGAGCAAGTCTCAGTTTACAGGTCAAACGTATTATACTGAATGAAGGAGTTCTTAACACTAAGAATAGTTTAATAAATGAACTCCTTCGGTTTAAGCTATATATTTTACAATGAGCTTAATGTTAGAGGGTGGGAACGAGAGAGGCTTCTAGAGTGAAGAATAAAGAGGAATAATCAACTATGGGTTTGTGTTCTTCAGCTGAGTAATCGCTAAGTGTTCTAGAGCTTGGAATCTTTGAATGCTTGAGTTCCTGTATGGTCGCTTGTGTGATCATGTAGTGTGACTTGAAGGATCACGACCTTCCCTCTATTTATAGTACTGAGCAAGGATAGATCCGTTGGAGATGAAACAGTCCACGTGTCACTCTATATAGGTAGCAAATGGCTCCTTCCTTTGAATCCTGTAGAGTCCGCTTCTTTGCAGAAAGTGGTTGACTTGCAGCTTTTGCTGGATACTTTGCCAGCTAGCTATTTGTCATTGGTCGAGGTATCGAAAAGTGGTTGAGACATTTAGACTTCAAGGTTGATACTGAAGCTAACTTTTCTCACATGTACGACCTCGGACAACTCTACCGAATCTGACGTTGAAGTCCACTGTCAATTAAAGCAACTGACAGGCCGTTGCTGAGTCTGATCCATAGGTTCAGTATTATACTCCTGTTGAGTTCAACTCTATTGAAGGTCAAGACTCTGAGTTCTGTAAACTGCTCCTGCTAAGTCTCGTTCTACTGACTCCTGTACACCTTTCAGTATGCTGCTCCTGCTGAGTCCAGCCATACTGAATCTTCACTCTACGGCACTACGGTTGATAGTCTACTGAAGGACAACAAACATAACTACTGAGCTGGACCATGCTGAAGACGAGTCTACTGAGTCTGAAAAACTTAAAGACAAGGTGTTAACTTTTACATAGGAATGATTCACCAATCAACAAAGGGTTTTGGGATCAGTTAAATCTACTAGTCACTAAACAACAACTGAATCATCTCCCAACAATTTTCCCCTATTTGATGATTCCAAAACCTATAACTATCAAACTATATCTAACACTATCTAAGAATCTAAATAACTATCATATACAAACTACTTACAAATATTACAATGAGAAACTATGGAGAGTATCTTCAAGCCTTCTGAACTAAGCAAGAACCGAACACACAAGTAATCAGTGGTTGTATGAGTAAGCAATCACTTAGGTGATTCTGAGTGTTAAAGTAAAAAACGAAGCAGGCCATGTAGACAATAAGGTATTGTCAGGCCAAGTAACAAATGATGTATTGATGATAAGAAATAGAGTACAGTTACATCATATTGCTACTCTAGGGAATACAATAGACACATACAAGCAAGACTACTTCCTAGCAGATTTAAAGCGCTGAATCCTTGCCTTGAAATCAATCGATTTATCTTCGGGCAATGGAAGTCCATACATCTTGAAAGTGTCACGCCTCAGCTTCTAAATCTTCGGAATATCATCTGGATTAGTAGGTTCAAGTTCAAGAGCTTTGGCTGCATCCCTAGCTTTAGTTTCAATCACGGTTGTGTATAATGATTTGTCTAGTTTTCTTGGTGGTGGCAGAGTCCTAAAGGCCGGAGTTCTAACATCAATGTTATCTTCAAGAATGGCCTTCTGAACTATATTGTAGACTTCATATCATTCCTCTCAATCCATTCAGCAAACGTCTCGGCTTTCACGGAGTCTGGCCAAAACTGCCATATGTAGTATCTCTTGATGAATTCAGATTTGATCGTCTCCCAAGCCTGAGTCTTCTCCCAGGGCATCCACTGATCTACGTGAGGCTATCTGTGAATTTTTTGCTCATTATGTTTGCGGCCTCGTCTGAAGAATTTGGAGGTTGTGGGGATGTCCCTGTCCTTAGGAGGTGGTGGCCTAAGCTTTAGTCGTTCTGCTTCTCTTGCCTCTTCAGCCGCCCTCTCCTTGGCTTCTGCCTCTTTCCTTCTGGCTTCAGCGAGTTGATGCCATTCAGCTTTGGAGTCCAGTGCTCTTATGTTGAGCTCGATCAATTCGTCTATGGTTGGCTCAGCCGTTTTCTTCTTCGTTTGCTGGGATGAGTCAGCCTCTTTCTTCTCATCTTCTCTCTCCTTCTCTTGTTCTTTGTCAACGTCGTCTTGGAGAGAGAGCTTCCTGACCACCTACCTCTGAGCGGGCTTTCTGGAAGGTACCTTTGTCCTGGCCTTCACAGGGGCCTTATTCGGCTTATTTGCCGCCTCAGCCTCAGCAATCTCACGAGCAAGCTTCTCGCCAGCATCTATCTGTGCTTGCTCTGCTGGGCTAATGTTTCTCTTGGGTCGGGGAGAATTTTTAAAATTGATTTTCCCTTCCCAAATACAGGTGGAGGCAGCGGAGTATCTTCATCGTCCGACTCCTCTAAGAACGCGGTCACTTCTTCTATAATCTTCTTAGAAGGTTCAGAAGTACCGGTTCCAGCCTCTTTGGGTTCTGAGCCGCTTGGGCCTATCTCAGCTGCTACATCCCTTACTGATACACCCTGGGCAATAACCCGAGTTACTTCCCCCTTAGACTGTCTAGTCCTTTTCCCTTTAATCACTTCCCCCATTTTGGCATCATCCAATAAGGTCTGGGGGGTGGGAGGAGTAACTACCTTGGTACTGAGCGGTTGATAAGATTGGGATAGCTCAGTCAAGGTCTTCTGAAGATTTTTGAACTTTAAATGCAGATCATTCCTCTCAGATATCAAATCCTCAGCATACTTGCGCTGAGAGAGATCTACAAGTTCTTCAATCTTTGTCAGCTTTGCGTTGATCTTCAGCTCACACTCATCCTGAAGTGCTTTGGTCCTCTGCTCGTGAGCCTGAGTGTGCTGAACGATCTGGTTCTGAAGCTCAGCCTGAGCTGCCTTGAAGGAATCAAGAATGGAAATCTGGGCATCCTTCAGTAGCTTCTGAACCATTGCTTGTTGATTGTCGAAGTCAGCTTTCTGTGCGGTTAATGGGTTGGTGAGAATGGAGCTGAAGTCAGGGACGGGAGGGATGTTCTGAATAGAAGTCTTTAGTGCCCTGACTTCCTCGCACTGAGCTGTAGTGGACTAGCGTCATAGCTTGTGAACGTTCTTGGAAAGGAGACGATTCTAAGTACCCTACTTCAGGAGTGCCTTCACCACTGCCTTCGACTTTCGGCACTTTGCAATGAAGTCAACCTCATATACTGACCCCAGCAACAGCTGTTCTGGGTCAGCAGGGCGAGAGATGACTGCTGCTGCCGAACCAGAAGGAGGAGGGGAGTGAGAGAGATCATCAAAAGGGTGTGTTCCCTCCAGCTCCTATTAAGTACCCTCAACAGTTTTCTCAATTCCTGCATCACTGGGTGGTTCTGGGTCATCTTGACCTGCTTAACCTTCCATAGGGTCGGCCGCTGAAGAAGGGTATCGATCTTCAAGCAAAGCCAGTATGGCCGCCCTAAGGTCGTTGAACGAGCTAATGTCTGCAGGCTCCTCATAGCCTATTTGCTGTCTCAGTTGTAGCTCGTCGGCATTTAAAATCTCCGAGGACTGAATCTGATCAGTTGCTCAAAGGTGATCCAGTCCCGAAATCTAAATATCATCTGAAGCCTTGCCCTGTTGGCAATGTCGACCAAGTCTGAATGACTGGTTATCTTAGGAATGTGCTCTGAGAGATCTTGGGTTGCTCTGTATTGATGCAATGAAAGCTCGAACCTAAGATTCTCGGCTTCAGTGTCAGTCTCCATCTCATCCATGTCAATTGGAGACTGAGCTTTCTCAGTAGATGGCAAGCTGTTGAGTGGCTGTAGGTTCAGTGGAGAAAGGGGAGCTGAAGTAATAGCATGAGCTGAAGTCCCCTGTTCAACTAACCCTCCTCGGTCAGCTGAAGGATCCTTCTATGTTGAGGCCTCCTACTCGGCAGAATTTGCCTTCTCTTCTGATTCAGCGTCCTCATCCCTCAACTGGAGGATAGAAGGGGCCACTACAATTGCTTGCTCAAAAGCTTTCTTCTTCGTCTGAGGGGTAACGAAAAATTAGAATAATCATTAAATACGTCGTTCATGATATTTTGAAATTCTGAAGGAGCATTTTTTAACCCAAATGGCATTACATTCCAATGTTAAACGCGAACAGTCCTTTTCAGGAGAGTATCGTACAGAACAAGTTCAGTAGACCAAATAAGTTGTTCTGGATCGCGAGGCAGAGTGACTAACATCACTGAGGCCTGCTAGCTGACTTGAGTCAGAATTCAGTACCGTTCAGCTGAAGTTCAGTATAGTACGGAAATGTGTAGGCCCAAATTCAGTTAAGTTGAGAAAACGTTTTTAATAAAACAGTTTCAGTATATTAGTGCGATCGATTAAGCTTTGCTGAAACTCAGTTGAATGATTTTAGAAATATTTTCAGTATGAACAGTAATCAATGCAACAGTAAAAGGAAAGAACACAGGCAATTTTTAAAGTGGTTCGGATCCAACAATCCTATGTCCACTGTCCCGAAAGATCAGGAAGCTATGTATTATACTGAGATAGTCTAACTTGGTTTGTACACTGGACAAACACTGATCTTGAGATTTATACTGAGCAACTCTCAGTTTACAAGGTATCAAACTAAAGCATTTGACAAACTCTCCAACTATGAAGGAGTCCTTTACAATAAGGATCAGTTCAGATATGAACTCCTTCGTTTAAGCTATGGATAAGATCTGCTGAGCTTAGGTTAGAGGGATAGGGAACGAGAGAGTGACTTCTAGAGCGACGAACGGTTAAGTACGGACTTGGGTTCGAATTCAGTCGCTTGGATACTAGAGGCTTTATAATCTGGTTCAGCTTGGTTCCCTATCAGCAAGTATGTCGCTTTTTGCCGGAGATTACTCTGTGAAGATCTTGCAGAAAGCTTAAGTCGTTTTGATTTGCTCTTGAATGCTCGTGTTCTTGGTGTCTCGTAGGTTTTTTTCGTCGTGAGCTTCAATTTGAATTTATCCATCTATTTATAGAGCAGAGACATGGATAGATCCGTTGAAGATGACGATCCATGTGTCTCTCTCTTTTGGGTAGCTAACGGCTCTTTCAAAGATGGTGGCAGAGTCCTTTCCCTCCATTTCTGGAAAGTTGTTGACTTGCAGCTTTAATCAGAAAGTGGACAGTTGGCCGCTCGTCATTGGTCGAGGTTGAAGAAAGCAGGTGAAACAGAACAGACTTCAAGGAGGATCTGAAGCTGACTTCTCTATACCTCGTATCACTCTGCTGGTTTGACTTAGTAAATCCTGACAGTCAGAAGACTGTTCAGCTGTTGCAGAGTCTGATCTATACTCATTAGCATACTCCTGCTGAGTCAGCTTTACTGAAGATCAACTCTGAGTTCAGTGAACTACTCCTGCTGAGTTCAGCTCCACTGACTCCTTTCAGGATACTGCTTCTGCTGAGTCCAGTATCACTGAGTCTTCTTCTTCTAGTACTGAGGCCGATAATCTACTGAGCGCCTGAACTAAATGAAGAGTGTCTACTGAGTCTGAAACTCTCAGAGACAAAACAACAAATTACAATGAAATGGTTCATCAGTCAAAGTAGGGTTTTGGGATATTCAAATCTTCAGAGCACTAGGCTACTGAGTTATCTCCCAATAATTTGTGGAAGGACTGAATCATCTCCCAACATTTTTCCCCTATTTGATGATGCCAAAACCTAACACTATAACTTTCAGAGACAAGGATCCTTACAAGTATTACAAGTAGAATTAGTGGAGTTGTTCTTCAAGTTCTAGACTACTGAGGGAATCAGGGAAGAAATATCAGAACCTATATAGAAAACTAACAGCAATTTCCCCCTTTCTAACAACATTTTCCCCTTTCTCTAAGCAATCTAACAGACTAGAATCTAACAAGATAAGAACTGACAAGTATAAATATATTCAGTGAGTGTGTGAGTCAGTAATCACTTGAGTGATTCTGAGTGTTAAGCATAAAATAAACAAGGCCATATAGACAATAAGGAATTGTCAGGGCCGAATAACTGTGATGTTTTTTATATGAAGAGTTTCCGTACAGATACATCAAACTGCTATTCTAAGAAAAACAAAACCGAAATACAAGAAATACAGAAGCTATCTATCATCTTCTGAACTGCTGAATCCGGTCTTTGAAGTCCTTTGATTTTGCTTCAGGGAGTGGCAGTCCATACATCATATAAGTGACCTTCCTCAGCTTTAGTATCTCTGGCATATCAGCAGGCTCATTATCATCCAACTGTTTGGCTTGGGCAGTATCCTTGATCTCCTTCTCAATCACCCCATAGTGTACAAAACCATCAAGCTTCACTGGGGGAGGCATAATCCTTGGAGCTGGGACCCTGACATCAATCTTATCTGCTATGGCCTTCTGGACTCTTGCATAGATCTCTGGGTCAGTCTTCAGAAGCCATTCAGCAAATGCAATGGACTTGTGAATGTCAGACCAGTATCTCCAGAAGTAGAATCTCTTGATATAGTCTGCCTTCAGTGTCTCCCACTTCTGAGTCCGTTCCCATGGCATCCAGTCATCAACCCTGGGCCATCTGTGGATCTTGAGGTCAGTAGGCTTCCTGAGTCTTCTATATTTATAAGGAATGTCAGATTTCTCAGGAATCTTTTAGCTTGCTTCCTTTTCAGCCTTAAGCGTCAGAGCTTCTAGATCAGCAAGTCTGAGCCTTTCTCTTGCTGCTTCAATCTGTCTGGCTTCAGCTCCTCTGTCTAGATACATATCCAACTGATCCCATATCTCTTGTATTTCTTGCTCTTGAGCCTTTGAGAGGACATAGGAAGGCACATGCTCTTCTTCTTCTAAGTCAGCAGGTATAGAAGATTTTTCTTTAGAAGTGCCCTGCTAACCAAATTTATGTTGCTGTTGCTGTTCTTTTTCTTTCTCCTTATCTGCCTCATCACTCAGCTTCAGTTTTCTTGGAGGCAGCCTTGTCCCTGGCTTCCTTCCTCCTGCTGGAGCCTTAGTTTGCCTTTGGCTGGCTTTTTCTTTGGCTTATTGGAAGCCTCAGCCTCGGCAATCTCCCTAGCAAGCTTTTCATCAGCTACTATCTGAGCTTCTTCCTCAGGAGTGATAATCTTTTTGTTCCTTTCTTCTTGGGAGGAGTGGGAAGCTTCATTACTTTCTTTCCCTTCCCTTGAACTGGAGGAGGTAGAGGAACCTCTTCCTCTTCTGAATCCTCCTCTGCATACTCAGCAATTTCCTTAATGATATCGCTTGGTGTCTGAGTTGCTTGAGTAGCAGAATCCTTGGGCCCTGAGCCACTTTGGCCAGTCTCAGCAGGCACTACAGCCCCTGCTGCTGAGACACCCTAGGCCTCGCCTTGTGTTGTCTGAGTTGTAGAACCAGTGGGAGTAGATTGTTGAATCTGAGTTTCTCCTGCCACTTTCCATACTTCTTTTTGTACTCTAAGTACCTTCTCCTTCCCTTCAGGTACCTTCACTTTCCCTTCTCCCTTTTTGGCATCAACAAATAGACCAAGGGTGGGAATCTGTACCTTTTTATCCAGACTCTTGTAAGCTGTGGAAAGATCATCCAATGCATATTGCAGCTTTACAAGTCTCTCATGCAGTTTATTCCTCTCATCAGTTAGTTGTTCATTGTACTTCTTGTGAGAGTTGTCCACTGTCGTCTGAATGTCCTGCAACTTCTGATCCACCTTATCTTCCTTGGCCTTCTGAATGGTTTGGAGTCTGAGCTCGGAGGCCTGAGAGATAGAGGAGATGGATGTAGTATGAACTGACTGGGTGGCCTTGTATTCTTCCAGAAGTTTAGCCTGGCCAGCCTCCATCAGCTTCAGTTGCTCTTCGAAGTTGGCTAGTTGAGTGGCAAGTGCTTTTTTCAGTATCGTTGAGAAGTCGGGGGCAGGTGTGTTCTAAATTGTAGTTCTGAGCCCCTTGATCTCCGCACTCTGAGCCTGAGTGATCTGCATCCACGTCTTCTGGACGGCACGAGCGAGGAGTCTATTATGAGTTCCTTGACTCCTCAGGGCCCTGGCTACTGACTTCGATCGTCGGCTTTTAGGGTTTGGTGCTACCTCGAATGCAGACTCAAGCAATAGCTGAGCTGGTTCTGCTGTCTTTGAGGTACCAGCCTCTGACTGTCCTGGTCTAAGGATGTTGAGAGGTGGTTCAGATGTAGAAGTAGGAGCATCCTTGTTCAGTTGAGTTCCCTCATCAGGCTTCTCAGGGCCTGAATCACGGGGTGGGTCCTGATCATCAGGGTCTTACCCATCTGAGGGCGCCATTGCTGAGGTTGGTTGGCGATCATTCAGCATGGCGAACATGGTTGCCCTCAAATCATCTAAGGAACAGATGTCAGAAGGCTCTGAGTAGTCAATCTTGTTCCTTATCTTCAACTCCTCTTCGTGGAGTTGTTCGTAGGAGTGGTGTTTGATCAGCTTGTTTAGGGTGGACCACTCCTGGAACCTGATCAATGTATGGACTCTAGCCTGCCTTGCCAGTATAATAAGATCCGTGTAGCTGGCTATCTCCGGAATATGTTCAGCAATCTCTCGGGAGGCTCTTGATTGCAGAGCAGACACCTCCATCCCGATCGATTCTAATTCATAAGCAGTCTCTGAGTCTTCGACTTCTATCGGAGATTGTTGCTTCTTAGCTGATGGAATACTGCTAAGTGGAGGAATATCCAAGGGGCTCTCAGTAGTAGGGATTGGTTCAGTTTCGACTCCTTGGTCCACTGTCTCACCTTGTTCAGTTGAGACGGCTTTCTCTAGTGACAAAGTCTTCTCTGAGGACTCAGCCTCGTCCCTTAGCTGCAGAGGTGGTTCAGCTACGACCTCAGCTACGACCTCACTGACTTTCTTTAGTATCTTGGTTGGTGTCTTGGGAGTAGAGTTAGGAGGCGACCTCTTCTTTGTAGGAGTGGAGGTCTACTGAGCTCCTGTCTTGGGATCAGCAACCCAGCTCCAATTTGCTGAAGGGTCGCTGCCCTGCTCTGAAATCTAACCTTCTTCGGATTGAAATAAATCTTGTCAGCATATACAACGTTGTCCGATCCGCAAAAGTCTTCTATCATGACTGACAGCTTCAGTCCGTATAATAGTTTTCCCTTCACGGCTAGGCATTGGGAAGATTTGTCGAACTTGGCGGACTGATTCGTGAATTCTTTGAGAAAGACCTCAGTCCAGTTGATCTTGGTGTGATCGAATATGGCCATCATCATTTGTATCTTTGGCCTCGATACTTGACTTGGTGATGATGTAGGTGAGGGCTCCGTACTGAGGGAGCATGGCGTTCTTTGGGAAGGCTGCTCTGAATGTAGTTGGATTC
Organism: Lavandula angustifolia; assembly: GCA_028984105.1. Taxonomy (NCBI): domain Eukaryota; kingdom Viridiplantae; phylum Streptophyta; class Magnoliopsida; order Lamiales; family Lamiaceae; genus Lavandula; species Lavandula angustifolia. The sequence goes on from CM054817.1 coordinate 17,996,659, forward strand.
CCGCAGAAGATTTCCAAATACTCGTCCATCAGATCATCCTTGTATCCCACCGTGTTGAATCCCTCATTGGGAAGTTTGAAGTTGCGTTGAAGAGCTTCCTTAACTGACATCGTCTTGATCTCGAAAATAGCATGAGTTGGGTCGGCAACTGTATGAGTAATGAATCTGGATCGGATGTCGCCTTCTGCTGACTCTGAGTTCAAATAAAACTTAGCAATTTGATGCGGCAGGAAATACGATGGCTTCCTCGACAGAAAACCCTCCAAGCCCGTCGCTCTGATAGCGTCAAAGATCTCTTCCATGTAGTTGAGCTCGCACGCATTGAACTCCATCATCGGTTCGCACCAGACGCGATCCTTTTGTAGGATCACATGCATATCAAGAGGAACGTTAACGAATGATCCTGCCATGATTTATATTCTGCAAATAAGAAATATCAGAATCGAATAAAAAAAATATTATAAGTATCATATACGATGCTGAATAATCATTAAAAATTTACCAAAGAGTTTCTGAGATTTTGATATAGAAATTTGCAAAGAAATGGAGGCTATTCTCAGAAAATCTAGGGTTCGAAAAATTTGCAGAGTGAAAATGGCGGTTTCTGAACTTTGAACGTGTTTTTATATGTTAAAGAAGATGAACAGTTAGAAATCCACGATTCAGTTTGAAATAGCTTTATAAGATGGACGGCTAGGATTTAATGTTATAAAATAGGTAATGATCAATTTAGCCGCCTCAGTCAAAATACAGTTGTAACTAGCCAAAGAAGTAACTTGATACGACATGCATTTCATGCGCCGCAGAGTTCAGCATGCTTTACATAGAATGTCGTGTATTTAATGTAAACCGTTATATTAATTGAATTTTCTAAGGCATTGAATACGAAGCTGAATTTGAATCATAAATGCACATAATATTTCATTGGCTACTGAGTAGAGATATGCAAACCTGTCAGCTGAACATTGTAGTCAGCTGATACCTCGTGTAGATGGTTGCTGAGTCTATACGTACTGAATTTACTCAGTACTGAGAGTGAACATTCCCCCTTGCTGAATGCTCCTCTCCTGAGTCCACTTACTGACAGGAGTCAGTAGGGTCCAGCAGACCTAGCTCTACTGAAAGTTCTCTGAATCTGGCTTCAACTAGAGGCATGGTCAGAATATCTGCCCTTTGATGGTCAGTATGGATCTTCTCCATTCTGATATCCTTCTTTTCGACATGATCGCGAATGAAGTGGTGTCTGATGTCCACGTGCTTGCATCTTGTATGAAGTACAAGATTCTGAGTGATTGCAATTGCACTGGTGCTGTCGCAGAAGATCGGCACTTCATTCTGAATGACATCATAGTCGCGTAGCAGCTGTCTCAGCCAAAGGATTTGGGCGCAGCAACTTCCGGCAGCCATATATTCAGCTTCAGTAGTTGACGTTGCTACTGAATATTGTTTCTTTAAAAACCACAAAATCAGCTTACTGCCAAGGAACTGACAAGTTCCAGAAGTTGACTTTCGGTCAATTCAACATCCTGCATAGTCAGCATCAGAATAACCAGTTAGTTCAATATTATCATCAGCAGGATACCATAAACCCATGTCAGGTGTCCCTCTGAGATATCGGAGAATCTTCTTTGCTGAGTCCATGAGACTCTGCTTAGGATTCGCCTGAAATCGAGCGCAGACACCTACAACATAAGTTATGTCAGGTCGAGTAGCAATTAGATATAATAATGAACTAATAATAGCACGAAATTCAGTATGATCTACTGATACTCCCTCTTTATCAAGATCAATTTTCATGTTCGTGTTCATCGGGATCTTGATTGGTTTGCCGGATGTGCAACCGAATTTCTTGATGAGGTCTCGAGTGTATTTGCCTTGATTGATGAACGTTCCCTTCTCAAATTGTTTAACTTGAAAACCGAGGAAATAATTCATCTCTCCCATCATTGACATCTCGAACTTATCCTTCATCATTTTCTCAAATTGCTGACACATGATGACGTTCTTCGATCCGAAGATTATGTCATCTACGTAGATCTGCACAAGTAGGTATCGTCTTCCAGTTGAATGCTGAATAATGAGCGGGCTACTGTGCCTTTCTGAAAACCTTTCTGAAGAAGAAACTCAGACAGGGTATCGTACCAAGCCCTGGGTGCCTGTTTTAACCCGTACAGAGCCTTTCTGAGTCTGTAGACCTGATTTCCCTACTGAAAGCCGGGAGGCTGTTCTACATAGACTTCTTCTTTCAGCACGCCATTCAGGAGCGCAGACTTCAGATCCATTTGATAAACTCTGAATCGCTGATGTGTTGCGTAGGTTAGGAATAGTCTAGTTGCCTCCAATCTTGCAACTGGAGCGAAAGTTTCGTCGAAATCTATTCCTTAAGCTTGACAGTAGCCTTTTGCCACGAGTCTTGCTTTGTTCCTTACTATAACGTTGTTTTCATCTCGCTTGTTCTTGAAGACCCATTTAGTTCCAATCACATGTTGATGCCGAGGTCTATCAACAAGCTCCCATACTTCGTTTCTTGTGAACTGATTCAGCTCCTCCTGTATGGCTATGATCCAATCAGCATCCTTAAGTGCATCCTCATCTGATTGAGGTTCTTCAGTAGACAAGAAGCAGGAATATAATGCGCTTTCTCCCTTATAGAATTTGGATCTTGTCAAATCAGAAGTGTGAGCGTCCAGCCACGATCTACGATGTTTCAACTCTTCATCTGAGATTTGTTCAACAAAGATAGTAGGTGAGTTAGACATTTCAGTTGTACTATTCTGAGATTGAAGCAATTCAGTTACTAGAGTTGGGTCTACTGAGTCACCAGGTTCAGGGGCATTTAGCTCAGGAACTTCATTTGTTCCTCCTGAATTATTATTCTCAGTAGAGGTCTCAGTTACCACTTGGGTTTCTTCATCGACCTGAGTTACCTGGGATTGACTCTGTTCAGTAGAGTCAACTGCGTCACTCTCTGCCGCCTGGCTGAGATTCAGTAGACTTATCTTCAGTTTCTTCATCTGAATCATCATCCCAACACAGCTGGATCTTTTCAACTTTATCTTTCAGGCTCATATCCTGTAGCTACTTACTGATGTTTTCAGACTCTGGTTTAGAGTTCTTGCTCCTGTCTTCAGTAGCAAACTCATTAAAAACAACATGAGGGCTTTCCTCCACGCAAAGGGTTCGGTAGTCAAAAACTCTGAAGGCTTTGCTGACCCGGGAGTATCCTAAGAAGACTCCCTGGTCTGACTTGATATCAAAAGTCTTTAACTGATCGTTCCCATTATTGTGGATAAAGCACGAACACCCAAAAATATGGAAATAAGATAGAGAAGGCTTCTTGCCGTTCCATAATTCATATGGTGTCTTCTTATGCTGCTTAGTCAGAAGAGATCTGTTCTGACTATAACATGCAGTGTCAGTAGCTTCTGCCCAGAATTTGGTTGGGAGTCCTGAGTCTGCGATCAGGGTTCTTGCTGCTTCTTTGAGTGTTCTATTCTTCCTTTCAGCAACCCCATTTTGTTGAGGCGTGCGCGCGGCAGACGTCTCATGCTCTATGCCTTCAGCTTTGCAGAACTCCTCCACCATCGAATTCAGAAACTCAGTTCCTCTGTCTGAACGTATCTTGATAATCATGGTGTTCTTCTCGACACTGAGCTTTTTCAGAAGCATTGGTAACTTTATTTTGACGTCAGACTTGTTGGCAATAAATATGACCCATGTGTAGCGCGAATAGTCATCAATGACCACTAAAGCATACTTTTTGCCTCTTATCATCATCGGAGAGACTGGACCGAATAAATCCATATGTAGCAGCTAAAGGATTCCATCAGTGGAAGGAGATGGAACAGGTGGATTTTGATTCCTTGTTTGCTTTCCCTTTAGACATGCTTCACACTGAGTGTCTTTGCTGAATACTTCATTCGGCAGTCCTCTTGCTAGAGTGTTTCTAGCTAGCTTGTTGAGCGTCTTGAAGTTGAGATGGCTGAGTCTTCTGTACCAGAGCCACCCCGTTCTGTTGTCGTTCTTCGCCAACAAACGAGCTTCAGGTTCAGCAGAGTTCCAGTTAGCTACGTAGATATTCTCTTTGCGCGAACCTGACAAGACTGTTTTCCCTATAGATTTATCAATGACATCACAGAAACCAGCGTCAAAAATCACTCTATTCGAGTTATCACAAAATTGACTAACAGAGAGTAGATTATGCTTAAGTCCTTCAACATATGATACTCTTGGAACTGTTGCGGTTCCAATGCTGAGTGTTCCATAGCCTCTGGTATAGCCTTTTGCGTTGTCTCTAAACTCGATTCGGGGTCCTTCTTCAGTAGTATAATTCTTCAATAGGTCCTTCTGGTATGTCATGTGTCTTGAGCATCCGTTGTCCACATACCAAGGATCCTTGTGCACCTGGAAAACAGAATTATATTTAGGTACCCTTTATTTTTCATTTTGGGTCCTTAGATGTTAGTTTTGGAAACCCATATCTGTCTTACGACCCTAGTGGTCTCATACAGTTTCTTCCCACTTTGATCAACATACTTGACCACTTGTCTGGTCAATGCTGACTTCTGAGGCTTCACAGGTTCAGGAGTCCTGATCTTCTAATAGGTGGACTGCTGACCTTTGCCTACTGCACGGCTTTCTTCTTCTTCTTCTTCTGACTCTTAGGTCCTCTCCTGACTATAGGATCATAGTAATATGACCCATACTGAGCTGGATGTGTCAGCTGCGGAGGTCCATACTGATCAGCCTACTTAACTTTGTTGGTTCCCCTTTGACTGAGCTGGGGTGATTTGGTACTGATCTTCTTGTCAGAATGTTGATAGCGGGGATGAGGTGCTTTCATCTTTTGTTTGTTCTTGGCTAGGGGGTTCAGAATCTCTACGTTGATGGTCTCCCCTTGAACAAATCTATCAGCTAGCCGGTTTTCTGAGCGTACAAGGGTAGATGAGGAGGCTTCTTGGCTGAATCCAAGGCACTCCTTTCAGTGCTTAGGCTTGTTGCTGGCAAGCATGGCCTCAAGCTTCTTTTCAGCGCCCATGTACCGCTCTGTCATCAGGTTCCTTCAGACATCATCGCTTTTCTTCAGCAGTTCATGCTCGGTCTGAAGTCCTAACAACTATTGCTTCAGTAGACTCAGTTCAGTATCTTTCTGAGTCAAGTCATTGGTCAGTACTGAGATCTGATCTTCTTGATGCTAAGACTTGGCCATCAGAGAGTTTATCTCCTCCCTGAGTCTCAACACAAGTCCTTCTGACACAGTAGCAACCTGACTCTCCTGAGAAGGTCTATGATTCTCCACTTTCAAGGTATCCAACTCCTGAAGAGTCTTATTGAGCTGCAGACTCATCTGAATCTGCTCGTCGAGTAGTTCTTCATATGTGATTGCGACGTCCAGATTCTCATCTGCACCTGAAATAGTGTCGTGTGTGCAGTGTGAAGAGGAGTAAAATGGAGCGTGAGAGTTTACCTCATCCTATTCTCTTGTCATGAGACACTTTTCAGCATCTTCTTCAAGCTCTACGGCCATGAATGTCGCTTCATCGTCGGATGAATCCATGAAGGAATCGACTTCATCTGAGTCGTCTGAGAGTTCACCAGCTATATATGCTTAACACTTCTTGATGAACTTCTCCCTTCAAGCTTTGCGTGCTGCTCTCTCAGCAGTACTGAGCTCAGGACAATCATACTGATAAGTCCTGGCTTCTTGCAGTTGTAGCAGGTAGTGACTTTTTCTTCTTTTCTCTCGCTGTCTTTCGATTGAGCTGAGTCCTCTTGTTTCCTAGATTTAGAAGTATGTGAGTCAGGAGTGCGCTTAGGTGTATACTCAGACTTACCCTTGGAGTCTCTGACGACTCTTGAGAGTTTTCCGCGCCTCTCCTTCTCCTTCTGATACTTCACGGCAAGCAGCGCGTACTTCTTAGCCAGGTTTCCTTCTTGTAAGTCACTGAGAGAAGGTTCAGCCTTGCTAGATGCTGGAGCCACTGTGCTGACTGATGCTTTGAAAGCATGGTCGATTTGGGTGTCAGCTTCAGCTCGCTGATTCCTTTGAGGTAGACCAAACTCGAACTCCTCAACTTTAAGTTCTGAAATGATATGGTCAGGAGTAACAATATCTAAGTCAGAATATCTCAGTAAAGTAGCAAAGGGAGTCCAATGATCGTCTGGCAGTGCCCTCAAAATCTTGAGATTCATCTCTCGATTGGAGAATATTTTTCCCAGCCCGTTGATGGAGTTCATCAGATCCGTGAATCTGACGTTGAGATCTTCAATGGAGTCACCAGCCATGAGAGACAGTCTCTCCAGCTTCTGAAGTTCCAGCGCCAGTTTGTTTGCTTTGATCTTCTGAGTCCCCCGAATCAGTAGCGCTAGAGCATCCCAGAGTTCCTTCGTGGGCTTACAATCCTGAACTCTCCCGAGATAGAAATCGCTCAGAGTGGTCAGTATGGCGTTTCTGGCGACCCGGTCTAAGTTGTGAAGCTTCTACTCCTCAGGGGTGAAGAGACTTCTGTCTTTAGGGATCTTCTTCTCGGTCACCATTCCTCCTCCTTGTGCTGGGTCCTGAGTTATGATATTATCGACCATCAGAACGATAGGTCCGTCCTCCAGTACTTCTATCATGATGTTGTGGAGGGAAGTCGCATGTGCCTCCATTCTAACTCGCCATACCCCATAGTTCTCTACTGAGAACATGGGTACCATCCTGATTCCTGACATATCAGACATAGTAGATAATGATATGAATGAAGAATGATATGCAGTGAAAACGTTTTCTTGATCCGTTCAAGTAGACTAGTTTCAGAATAACAAGAGTCTTACAGAACTCCTGCTCTGATAACAATTGTTGGTCCCGAGATTAAACGTTCAGGTGTAGAGGGGAGGGGGGGTGAATACACCTGAAAACAATTTATCAATATTAAACGCGAACAGTCCTTTTCAGGAGAGTGCCGTACTGGACAACTTCACTGAGGCCTACTAGCTGACCTGAGTCAGAATTCAGTATCGTTCAGCTGAAGTTCAGTATGGTGCGGAAATGTGTAGGCCCAAATTCATTTGAGTTTAGAAAATGTTTTTAATAAAACAGTTTCAGTATATTAGTGCGATCGATTAAGCTTTGCTGAAACTCAGTTGAAAGATTTTAGAAATATTTTCAGTATGAACAGTAATCAATGCAATAGTTGAAGGACAGAACACATGCAATTTTTAAAGTTGTTCGGATCCAACAATCCTACGTCCACTTTCCCAAAAGATCAGGAAGCTATGTATTATACTGAGATAGTCTAAGTTGGTTTGTACACTGGACAAACACTGGTCTTGAGATTTATACTGAGCAACTCTCAGTTTACAAGGTATCAAACTAAAGCGTTTGACAAACTCTCCAACTATGAAGGAGTCATTTACAATAAGGATCAGTTCAGATATGAACTCCTTCGTCTAAGCTATGGATAAGATCTGCTGAGCTTAGGTTAGAGGGATAGGGAACGATAGAGTGGCTTCTAGAGCGACGAACGGTTAAGTATGGACTTGGGTTCGAATTCAGTCGCTTGGATACTAGAGGCTTTATAATCTGGTTCAGCTTGGTTTTCTATGAGCAAGTATGTCGCTTTTCACCGGAGATTACTCTGTGAAGATCGTGCGGAATGCTTAAGTCGTTTTGAGTTGCTCGTGAATACTCGTGTTCTTGATGTCTGTAGGATTTTTTCGTCGTGAACTTCAATTTGAATTTATCCCTCTATTTATAGAGCAGAGACATGGATAGATCCGTTGGAGACGACGATCCATGTGTTTCTCTCTTTTGGGTAGTTAACGGCTCTTTCAAAGATGGTGGCAGAGTCATTTCCCTCCATTTCTGGAAAGTTGTTGACTTGCAGCTTTAATCAGAAAGTGGACAGCTGGCCGCTCGTCATTGGTAGAGGTTGAAGAAAGTAGGTGAGACAGAACAGACTTCAAGGAGGATCTGAAGCTGTCTTCTCTATACCTCGTATGACTCTGCTGATTTGACTTAGTAAATCCTGACAAGTAGAAGACTGTTCAGTCGTTGCTGAGTCTGATCTATACTCTGTAGCATACTCCTACTGAGTCAGCTCTGCTGAAGATCAACTCTGAGTTCAGTGAACTACTCCTGCTGAGTTCAGTTCCACTGACTCCTTTCAGTATACTGCTCCTGTTGAGTCCAGTATCACTAAGTCTTCTTCTTCTGGTACTAAGGCCGATAATCTACTAAGCGCCTGAACCAAATGAAGAGTGTCTACTGAGTCTGAAACTCTCAAAGACAAAACAATAGATTACAACGAAATGGTTCATCAGTCAAAGTAGGGTTTAAGGATCTTCAAATCTTCAGAGCACTAGGCTACTGAGTTATCTCCCAATAATTTGTGGAAGGACTGAATCATCTCCCAACAATATGTTTCTTTCTCTTCCAAAATGCATTAGGAAGATCAGAACATACTTCTGTTTTAATTATTTCTTCTAAGTTTGTAATCTTATTTTGTAAAGTTTTGCTTTGAAGTTCTTCTTCAATTTTGAAATAAGGAATCTCCTTTTGAAGAGATATAATATGATCTTCCTTTTGTTGGATAAGATTTATTCGAGATATGTAATGCTTTTGTAATAAAGAAATTTCGCGTTCCTTAATGGGCTTTTGAAATTTGAATAGTACGTTTTTACCCAGGATTTTGGTAGTTATACCACATGGGCGGATGTAGGGGTGGGTTGGACTGGGCTCCAGCCCAATGCAACCCCGGCCCAGATACTAAATTAACCCAGCCCAAATTTATTTTTTACATATTTTAGCCCACTCCAGCCTAGCCCAAATGATTTACAAATTTATTATAATTGAAACTCATTTCAACACAAATTCTAATTTGCACGCCCAAATCTCAAAATCTAATTTTCGCACCCCGTATTTTACAAAAAAAAATATTTCTGCACCCCGTATTTTATAAAAATTTAATATATTCAAGCGAATTTAAAAATATATTAGTTCTATGGCCCAACAACAACAATTAAATTAAATGGTCCAACAAGTCAACAACAATAATCCTATACATCGAGAATTGAGATATAATTCAGAGGATAGTGAATTAGCGACACTTCAAAGGACAGAGAAGGGATCAGGGAGTGAGAGTTAAGCAGACCGCATCTTAGGCGTCCGGAGTCCTTACTCTTGATTTCCTTATACTCATTGTTATATTATCTTTTGTCTAAAAAAAATTTTTCGGGGGCGCCCCATCTATAAATCATAGTTCCACCCCTACAGACCCCCCCACTATAGATTTCTAGATCCGCCCCTGTTATACCATATCCATTAACTTGAAAGGGATATATAGTTGTTAGGAAAGGAGTTCCTAAAAGAATATCTTGATTTAGATTTTTAAAAAGTATGCACGGGGTTTTGAACTGTATCCTTCATTACATATATAGGAATTGGAAAGTTTGTATCTAATATGTTGGGGAGTAGCATTAGCTGCTATAAGTCTTTGAGTAGTCTTTTCATAATATTTTGAAGGTATTAATCCTTCACGGATACAACTTTGATCTGCTCCGCTATCTATAAGACATGAGACATTGACTTTGAAGTCATCTACAACAAGTGTAATAATGCTATACCATTTTTGGAAGGATATTTGTTCAATTTGTAATACAGTTTTGGGAGGGACATCAAAATTTATATTTTCCGAGGATGCCGAAATATCTATTTTTGTTCCTGAAGATTTAGGAATGTTGTTTTGAATATTTTTTATTACAGATATTCTAGCTTCGAGTTCTAAATCTTTAGTACAAAGATTATTAATATCTTTATGAAGTTCATTAACTTGTCGTTCGAGTGTATTAACTTCTCTTTGTAAATCATTTGTATTAATAGTATTATGGTATATTGAAGAAGTAGGAGTAGTATTGAAAAGTTTAGAAATGCTAAAAGGTTCTACATTAATTATCTCTTTATCCTTTTTTGGACTTTCTTCTTTTATCATAATATCTCTTAATCTTATTAAATATCTGTGTCAATCTTCTTCATCAGCGACCTTTTCAATTAGGTCAAAAAGTAATTCTTTCTCAGTTTTATCTTTTGAGATAACATTAACAGTGATAGGACAAAATTGTTGGCATGAATCATTGTCTTCCTCTGAAGACTCACTATTAAATATTTGATTTAGAAACTCATCATTTGAATTGTCAGATTGATCCTTAGATTCTTCTGTTTCTGAAGGAATTTTGTCTGTAATGAGAAGAGCAGAGATTTTACTTCTCAAATCTTCGTTATCATAGAAAATTTCATCTATTTTTCTTTTTAGAGGACATGAATCAGCTTTATGAGCAGGTTTATTACATTTGTAACATATTATTGGTCTCTGTTGAAAAGAAGATTTTGAGTTCTGGAATCTATCATTATGAGGAATAAAATGTTTCTTTTGATATCTTTTGTTTCTATATTTTTTATAAGGATAAGGGGGTTTAGGAAATTGTTTTTCTTTTAATTTAATTTTGAAAGAAGGAACTTGAATTTTTTGTAAACCAAATGCTTCATAGAAAGTTCCAACTTCTTTTTTGAAGCAGTTTCTTGCGAAACCATATTTGGATTGAATTTTAAGTTCTGAGCATAATGACAAGCCTTCTTTTTTGATAAAGGCAAACAATTGCCCATATGTAATTTGTTCCAATTTGATTTCACTTAAACCAATAGCTTCTTTATGTTTTTGATGAATTCTTTCTCCGAATAATTTTGGTAATCCTGTAATAAATCTTTATTTCCAGAAAGATGCATTGCAATCATTTCTTTTTAAAACGTGAGTTAGATATACATCTTTATACCATCTATAATCAGATAGTGTTGGACATCGCAAATTAGAAAGAATGATTTGAGTTGAATCAAGTTCCTCTTTTGGATTACCAATGAAATACATTTCTATTTTTATGATTAAGAAATCACATGCATCATTTTTATCAACAATTGTATCATCTTCTTCTTCGAAAGTGGTAACATGTTCTAAAATTTGTTTTTTTATCATTAAGGCTAAGTGAGTTATCCCACCAATTTTTTAAATGTCCTGTAAAACCAGGAACAATTAGACCACATGCATTTTCTTCAGTTAAATTTTGAACTTTATAGGCAATTCAGGCCATACCCATATCTTGTAAAATATTGAGTATTTCATATTCAGATCGGCCATCAATATTCCATTCATGGATAGATTGACCATCATATTTTGAACCAGATTTAAATTGATTTCTTTCTTCAAATTGAATATCTGGTGGAGTATATCTATCATTATAAAAGTTCTTTGTTCCAGGTTTGAAATTTAATTTATTATCGTTCGGCTTTAAAAATCCAATATGAAACTTCATACTCCTTCAAGTTCATAGGACGAAAAGAGATTTTTTGAGGGCTTTATACTCATTATGTTGAGCAGAAGAGCCATTTTCAAATAGTGTTTGATCAATTACGCATTAATCAATATTCGATTGATTGGTCTAAGGTTATCGACAAAAAAGATTTGTCTAAGCCACTTCGTTTCTTTTTGTCCAAGTCACCGCCGGGAGCTCGTATGAGAGTTGGTTTGACTGCCCTAACGATGGCGGAATATTTCCACGATGTTAATGAACAAGATGTACTTCTATTTATCGACAATATCTTTTGTTTTGTTCAAGCAGGATCCGAAGTATCAGCCTTATTGGGTAGAATGCCTTCCGCTGTCAGTTATCAACCCACCCTGAGTACCGAAATGGGCTCTTTATAAGAAAGAATTACTTCTACCAAAGAGGGGTACATTCTCTTGAAGCTCATCCTCTTCATAATAAATGATCCGCTTGCCCCGAAATGCCTCGACCAATAGGGAAATCCTAATTCATTAGGCCTTTCGATACAGTGAAATAGAAAGGGAGCTAATTTACAAATTAATCGAGCATTTCTTCTTTTTAATCTTTGCCATTTTTCGAATCTTTTAGCATTATAATTTTTTTTGTTAAGACTAAGATTATTTATTCTTGTAGTTACTTTTTTTCTCTTTTGAAATTCTTTCAATTTGATCTATTATGCACCAATTCATCTAGCATTTGATAGACCTCATACAATAATTGTCCTAGCTCTACCATAACTTTTGTTTCATTTCTTCTAGAACAATCACAAACACTTTTTTTGATTATGGATCTACTACAAGAAATTCAATGCGTAATTTCAGCATTCAATGTTTATTCCAGAATAATCTCATTGAACAATGTGAAGACCTATTGATTCTAACAACTGATTGCAGAGTTGATCATTCGGTCCTTTCAATTCAAAGATGTAGATCTCGAACCCATGAATGGGGATATTTCCGAAACTCACATAGAAAAAAGGAAGTGAGTTCAACAAAAAGAAAAGCAATTTAGACAAAAAAGAAGTGACTTGGACAAAAAGAAACAAAGTGGCTTAGACAAATCTTTTTTACCGATAACCTCAGACCAATCAATCGAATATTGATTAATATGTAATTGATCGAACACTATTTGAAAACTAGAGAATGTTGATTTTAATGAACGATTCGTGAATATCAATGATGAATCCAAAAATTTTATACAATTATGAAAAATGAAAAGATCCCTCAGATCTGATCATTATATTGACAATTTAAAAAATCTGATCATTCTATGATCATAGTATGAGGGCGGTTGGTCAAGTTGGCCCCCATCGTCTAGTGGTTTAGGACATCTCTCTTTCAAGGAGGCAGCGGGATTCGAATTCCCCTAGGATAGGGTACTACGAAAGGAAGTTGATCATAGATTACCAATAAGCCTATTAAAAAATGTAAAATGGATTCTTCCTGGGTCGATGCCCGAGCGGTTAATTGGGACGGACTGTAAATTCGTTGGCAATGTGTCTACGCTGGTTCAAATCCAGCTCGGCCCAAGAAACCGCATCAATCTACCATGACATGGTATAAAACCCTTTGTCCTTCAAAAAGACCCAATACGAAGATACAAAAGAATTAAAATTTATGTTAGATCCCTTATTTCCTTTCACTAGGAGAGGCTTATTTATCTTACAGTTTAGGGGTTTTATCCGTCTTTGGTTTCATTGCTTGTTGTTTTGTCTGGTTCGATAATACCGCTTATCCCAGCGAGTTTTACGGACCTACTGGACCAGAAGCTTCTCGGGCTCAAGCATTTAGTTTTCTAGTTAGAGACCAACGTCTTGGGGCTAATGTAGGATCTGCTCAAGGACCTACTGGTTTAGGTAAATATTTAATGTGTTCCCTGTCCGGAGAAGTCATTTTTGGAGGAGAAACTATGCATTTTTGGGATCTGCGTGCTCCTTGGTTAGAACATCTAAGAGGTCCAAATGGATTTGACTTGAGTAGGTTAAAAAAAGACATACGACCTTGGCAAGAACGGTGTTCCGTAGAATATATGACTCATGCTCCTTTAGGTTCTTTAAATTCTGTGGGTGGTGTAGCTACTGAGATCCTATTGACGCAGCCAATCCCATGCATATTGTATGGACTTCTGGTCGTACAAATTGCATAGTATCATAAATGGCTACTCCGGGTAAGTAGCTCCCCTTACGGTAGAAGAACAGATAATGACTATTTTTACGGGAACAAATGGTGATCTTGATTCATTAGAAATTGGACAGGTAAGGAAATTTCTTGTTGAATTACGTACTCAAGTAAAAACCAATAAACTTTGGTTCCAAGAAATAATATCTTCTTCTAAGACATTTACGGAAGAAGCAAATTTATTTTGAATGGGCTTTTTGTTTAATGTTTTATTCAGCGGACGTGGTTATTGGCAAGAACATTATTGAATCCATTGTCGTTTCTCGACAGTGAAGTAAGACCAAGCTCATGAGCTTATTATCCTAGGCCGGAACAAGTTGATAGGATCCCCTTTGTGACCATAAAATGGATCTTATTGAGAATTTGATGTCTTACTCCTTAATAACTTTAAGAGAACAATAGCCTGACGAGAGGTTCAATCCTATTTGAGTGCCTTTTTAGGTACCAAATAGGCTCCATCTTGAGATATTGATAAGTGAATAACAGTCTATTCAATGCTATGCATAATAAGTATTAGGCCCTCAAAAAATCTTTTTTTCGTTCTATGAACTTGAAGGTGTATGAAGTTTCATATTGGATTTTTAAACGCGAACGATAGAGACTTCATTTAACTTAAAATTCTAGGCCAAAGGCAGACCTATGTCAAAATAACTTCACCTTTGAAACACTTTGGTAGTGCTCTGAATTAGAATAAATCCCAAATAATGAATCAGAGCACATGGAGGCATCTCCTTATCTTAATCGTGTGCCTTTGAGATAGCGGAGAATCTTCTTTGCTGACTCCATATGGCTCAGCTTAGGATTCGCGTGAAATCAAGCACATACACCTACATCATAAGTTATGTCAGGTCGACTAGCAGTTAGATATAATAATGAACCAATTAAAGCACGATAATCAGTAGAGGCTACTGATACTCCCTCTTTATCTAGATCAATTTGGAAGTTTGTGTTCTTAGGGATTTTGATTGGTTTGCTGAACTTGCATCCGAATTTACTTGCATCCGAATTTATTGATAAGTTCCTTTGTATATTTGGCATGATTGATGAATATCCCTCTGTCCGTTTGTTTGACTTGAAGTCTAAGAAAGAAATTCATCTCGCCCATCATTGACATCTCAAACTTATCTTTCATCATGTTCTCAAACTTTTGACACATGGTCACATTCTAAGATCCGAGGATGATGTCATCCACGTAGACTTGCACTAGAAGTATGTCATCGTTCAGTCGAATTCTAAATAGTGTTCGGTCTATGGTGCCTTTGCAAAAACCTTTATGAAGGAGGAAATCTGACAGGGTATCGTACCAAGCCCTGGGTGCTTGTTTTACTCACAGACAGTGCTTTCATGAGTCTGTATACTTGATGTCCCTACTGAAAGCTGGGAGGCTGCTCCACGTATACTTCTTCCTTCAGTACGCCGTTCAGAAACGCACACTTCACATTGATCTGATAAACCTTGAATCTCTGATGTGAGGCGTAGGTGAGGAAAAGGCGAATAACTTCCAGTCTTGCAACTGGGGCAAATGTTTCATCGAAGTCTATTCTCTCATCTTGACAGTAGCCTTTAGCAACTAATCGAGCCTTGTTTCTGACTATAACGTCGTTTTCGTCTCGCTTGTTCTTAAAGACCCATTTTGTTCCTATGACATGTTGGTGTTGGGGTCTGTCAACAAGCTCCCAAACCTCATTGGGAACGAACTGGTTCAGCTCCTCTTGCATGGCTTTAATCCAGTCAGTGTCGTTCAGTACCTCCTCAATATTTTGAGGTTCTTCAGTAGACAAGAAGCAGGAGTACAACGCACTCTCGCCTTGTCTGAGATTAGCTATTGTCTGAACGCTAGCTGAAGGGTCACCAATGATAAGCTCATCAGAGTGAGCATCTAACCAAGAACGTCGTTTCCTTGTCTCTTCTTCTGAAACAGATTCAGTGCAAACAATAAGAGTGTTAGGAATTTCAGTAGTACTGTTTTGAAACTGAAGAAGTTCAGTGACAAGTTGAGGTTCCAATAAATCGTCCACTGCAAGGGTGTTAGGTTCAAGAACATAATTTGTTCCCCCTGAGTTGGTGCATTCAGTTGTGGTCTCAATACCGACTTGGATATCTTCATTGACCAATACCTAGGATTGATTTTGTACTGTAGAATCAATCTTTTCAGCTACATTCAGTGTGGGTTGATTCTGAAAATCTTCTTCTCCTGAATCATCATCCCAACACTTGTGAATCATTTCAGGATCATTGTTTAAGTTCAGATTTTATAGCCTCTGGCTTACATCTTATGAATTTGAGTTGCTTCTGTTCATGTTCTCAGTAGCAATCTCATTAATGACAACATGAGGACTTTACTCCACGCAAAGGGAGGTTGAAAACTCTGAAAGCCTTACTGACCGTGAAGTATCTTAAGAACACTCTTTGGTCTGATTTGCTTTCGAAAGTTCTCAACTGATCCTTTCCATTATTGTAGATGAAACAAGAACAACCGAATATATGGAAATAAGATATAGATGGAATTCTCCTGTTCCATAATTCATAAGGCATCTTCATGTTTTTCTTTGTCAGTAAAGATCGATTATGAGTGTAGCATGTTGTGTTTGTGGCTTCTGCACAGAACTTCAGTGGTAGTCCGGAGTCTGCGATTAAGGTCCTTGCTGCTTCTTTCAGTGTTCTGTTCTTCCGCTCAGTAAGACCATTCTGTTGAGGCGTGCGTGCAGCAGACGTCTCCTGTTCGAGTCCTTCAATATCGTAGAACTCCTTAACCATTGAGTTTAGAAACTCAGTACCTCGGTCGGAATGGATCTTCTTAAGCTTGATGTCCTTCTCGACACTGAGTCTCTTCAGTAGCCTCAGCAACGCTGTCTTGATGTCACACTTACTGGGGATAAAAATTAGCCACGTATATCTGGAATAGTCGTCGATAACCACCAGTGTGTAGTTCTTGCCTCTGATCGTCACAGGAGAAACTGGCCCAAAAAGGGCCACGTGAAGAAGTTGAAGGATTCCGTCAGTAGATGGTGAAAGATTGAGTAGTAGCTTTTCTTTGTTTGCTTTCTTTCAGACATGCTTCATATTCTTCTTCCTTTTTGAATGCTCATTTGGGCAGTCCCCTGACAAGAGATCCATTTGCAAGTTTGTTCAGCACCTTAAGGTTGAGATGGCTGAGCCTTCTGTGCTACAGCTACCCAGTTCTGTCTTCCTTCCATGCTATCAAACAAGCTTCAGGCTCCACGAATTTCGAATTAGCTACATAGATGTTCTTCTTCTGTGTTCCTGATAACACTGTTTTTTCTGTAGACTTATCCAATACATCACAAAAACCAGTGTCAAATATCAGTCTTTGGTTGTTGTCACAAAATTGACTAACAGAGAGGAGGTTATGTTGGAGCCCTTCAACATAAGATACTTTTGGAACTATGGTGGTTCCAATATTCAGTGTTTCGTATCCTCTCGTGTAGCCTTTGGCGTTGTCGCCAAACTCTATCCTGGGTCCATCTTCAGTGATGTAATCCGTCAACAGTGTCTTCTGGTACGTCATGTGTCTAGAACATCCGTTGTCTACGTACCATGTGTCTTTTTGTACCTATAAAACAGAAAAATACACTTAGGTACCCTTTATGTTTCTTTTAGGTCCTTCTGAGTTAGTGGTTTCGCAATCTAAATCAGTCTGACTACTTTTGTAGTCTCAAACAGTTTCTTCCCTGACCCGCCAACGTACTTCACTGAAGGGCTCAGTGATGTTGACTCCTTCTAGGTTCAGCAGTCCTGATCTTCTGCTTATTTGGACTCTTAACCTTCTGAGCTGATTCAATTGCTTTCATCTGGACCTTTGGCGCCTTCTTGACTACTAGCTCGTAATAGTAACTTCCGTACTGAGCTGGATGAGTCAGAGTCAGAGGCCTATGTTGATCTGCCCATCTCACTAAAGTTCCCCTTTGCTTCTGACTGGGAGGTTGTGAGCGAGATCTGCTAGATTCCTGATAGGTGGGATGAGGTACATTCACCTTTTGCTTTCCTTCTGTCAAAGGTTTATAGGTTCTGATCGTTCAATACACTATTTGACAAACCAATTACTAAGCTTCGCTGCTGAATCATGTGGAGCTGAGGTTGAAGCATCATAAGTATTGTAGCCTAACCTTCCTCATGGGTTACTGGACTTTGACTTGTGACCATGGCTTCGAGCTTCTTCTCTGCTCCAAGAAACCTGTCGGTCATCAGAACTTTCCAGACTTCATCATTCTTCTTGAGAGTTTCATACTGTGTCTGTAGTTCTGAGTATTCCTTCTTTAGTAGACCTAGTTCAGTGAGTTTCGTCGCCAAGTCCTTGATCAGTGCTGAAATCAGTCCTTCTTGCTACTAAGACTGGGTCATCCGAGAATCATTCCCCTCTTTCAGTCTCTTGGCAAGTTAAGCCAACTCAGAACCATCCTGACTAGACTTAGAAAGTCTCTTATTCTCGGCTCTCAGGAGGTCCATCTCCAGAAGGGTCTGACTGAAATCTAAGCTCATCTTGATCTGCTCGTCTAATAGGGCTTCGCAGCACAGTGCAGATTCAGGATGATCACCTGCAGTAGATAGTGTATTGTGTGTGCATGGTGAAGAGGGCATATCAATAGCATAAGTTTACCTCATCCTCTTCTCCAGTCATGAGACACTTCTCATTGTCTCTTCTCATTGTCTTCAACCTCTACTGCAATGAATGAGACTTCATCATCTGATGAGTCCATGAAGTTTTCCGCCTCTTCTGAGTCATCTGAAAGCTCTCCAGCAATGAATGCTTGGCGCTTTTTGGCGAACTTCTCTCTTCAAGCTTGTCGCACATCTCTCTCAGCTGCACTCAGCTCTGGACACTCATATTGGTAGTGTCCATCCTTCTTGCAGTTGTAACATGAAGAATGTCTGCTTGGTTTCGATTTTGAGTTTTCAGGCTTTGAAGCAGATTCTTCATTCCTCCATTCAGAGAGTTTCGAGTTATGATCTCCTTTAGAAGGTGATTCATACTTACCTCGGGATTTCTGGTAGGATTTCTTCAGCTTGATCCTCCCATCCTTCTCTCGCTGATATTTAAGGGCCCGCAGAGCGTATCGTTCAGCCAAGGTTCCTTCAGTAGGAATCGAGACTGAGCTTGTCGACGTAATCTGGTTGCTCACTGCTGCTTGTGTAGCGCTGACTGGTGCCTTTAGGGCATGATCATGTGGGGTGTCAGCTTCATCCCTTATCTTGTGAGGTAGATTGAACTCTAACTCCTCTGCCTTTAATTCAGAGAAAATATGATCAGTAGAAATAGAATCAAGGTCAGAGTGTCGAAGATACATGGCAAATGAACTCCATCGTCCTTCAGGCAGCGCCCGTAATATCTTCAGGTTCATCTCACTGTTAGAGAGCGACTTCCCTAGCCCGTTGATTGAATTCATGATCTTGGTGAATCTATCGTTTAGATCTTCAATCTTCTCATTCGACATGAGGGTGAGTCTCTCAAGCTTCTAGAGCTCTAGCGTCAGTTTGTTGTTCTTTATCTTCTGAGTCCCCCAACTCAGTAACGCCAGCGCATCCCAGAGTTCCTTCGCGGACTTGCACTCCTGAATCCTGTCTAGATAAGAATCACTGAGAGTTGTTAGAATAGTATTACGAGCAACTTTATCTAGATTGTGAAGCTTCTTCTCTTCCGGCGTGTAATCATATTTGTCTTTGGCGACCATCTCCCGTGTCTTGGCTCTGCCTTCCTTGATGAATTAGACATTGTTAATCATAGGAATGATTGGACCGATTTCCAGCACATCAGACATGCTGTCATGTAGTGAGGTCTGATGCGTCTTTATTCTGACTCGCCAAACTCCATAATTCTCTATAGAGAACATGGGTACCATCCAGATCCCTGACATATCAGACATATTAAAAATAAAGGGTTAAGGATGAATGAAGTGATGTTATGCAGTGAAAAATGTTTTCAAAAAGATCAGTTCGAGTAGACCAGTTTCCGAAAACAAGAGTCAAAAGAACTCATGCTCTGATACCAATTGTTGGTCCCGAGTCAAGCGTTTAGGTGTAGGGAGGGGGAGGGTGAATACACTTGAAAACCTTTTTCTCAATCTCAAAACACGATCAGTCCGTGTCTCGAAAGATGTTTACTGAATAGATTTAGTAGACCAAGGAACCTGATCTTGATCATGCAGACAGAGTGACTGACAGTACATAGGTCTGCTAGCTGACTGATGTCAGAATTCAGAACCGTTCACAAGAGGTTCAGTGGCATGTCGAAATGTGTAGGCCCGATTCAGTTTATTTCGAAAACGTTTGTTTACTAAAGTTGTTCAATAGATTAGTGCGATGTTTTAACTTTGTACTGAAATAACAGTTGTATAAGTTTGTAAATATATTTTTTTAGTATGAGGAGTTCTATCATGCAACAATTAAATGACACAAAAGTTTTTAAAGGGGTTCGGATAGGCAAGATCCTACGTCCACTCGTCCCGAACAAAACATGATAATATTT
The DNA here is from genome assembly GCA_028984105.1 of Lavandula angustifolia. NCBI lineage: Eukaryota > Viridiplantae > Streptophyta > Magnoliopsida > Lamiales > Lamiaceae > Lavandula > Lavandula angustifolia. The sequence goes on from CM054817.1 coordinate 18,016,675, forward strand.
TATTAAATTGAGTTAGTCTCAATTAGTTTTTACGTAGGACAAACTTTTACTTGTGATTATACTGAGCAAGTCACAGTTTACAGGGTCAAACATATTGTTTGAATGTATCTCCAACTTTGAAGGAGTTCTTAACACTAAGAACATTTCAATAAATGTTAGAGGGTGGGAAAGAGAGAGGTTTCAAGAGCGTAGAACAAAGAGGAATAATCAACTCTGGGTTCGTGTTCTTCAGGTGAGTAATTGCTAACTGTTCTAGAGCTTTGAATCTTTGAATGCTTGAGTTCCCGTATAGTCGCTTGTGTGATCGTGTAGTGGGACTTGAAGGATCACGACCTTCCCTCTATTTTTAGTAGTCAGCGTGGATAGATCCGTTGGAGATGAAACAGTCCACGTGTCACTCTATATAGGTAGCAAATGACTCCTTCCTTTGAATTCTTTAGAGTCCGCTTCTTTGCAGAAAGTGGTTGACTTGTAGCTTTTGTCGGATACTTTACCAGCTGGCTACTTGTCATTGGTCGAGGTACAGCAAAGTGGTTGAGACATTCAAACTCCAAGGTTGATAGTGAAACTGACTTTTCTCAGATGTACGACCTCGGACAACTCTACTGAATCTAACTTTGAAGTCCACTGTCAATTAAACCAACTAGCATGCCGTTGCGGAGTCTGACCCATAGATTTAGTAGTATACTCCTGCTGAGTTCAACTCTACTGAAGGTCAAGACTCTAAGTTCAGTAAACTGCTCTTGCGGAGTCCAATTCTACTGACTCCTGAACACCTTTCAGTATGCTGCTCCTGCAGAGTCCAGCCATACTGAATCTTCACTCCATGGCACTGCGACGGATAGTCTACTGAAGGATAGCAAGACGGAACTACTGAGCCGGACCATGCTGAAGGCGAGTCTACTAAGTCTGAAAAACTCAAGGACAAGGTGTTAACTTTTACATAGGAACAGTTCACCAATCAACATAGGGTTTTCGGATCAGCCAAATCTACTACTCACTAAACAATAGTTGAATCATCTCCCAACAGTTTTGATGAGGTAGTCATATCCTATGGTTTTGTCTCATGTCTTAACGAGGTGTGTGTATACCCGTATCTGTGTTGATAGATCAGGGGTGTTTCTTGCACTATATGTAGATGACACCCGTCTCATTGGAAACAATGTTTAAGTGTTTTCAGGTGTAAAGAAATGGTTATCCGAGCAGTTTCAAATGAAGGATTTGGGTGAAGTGGCTTTGGGATCACGGTTATCCGAGATGGCCGCAAACGAATGTTTAGTTTATCCCATGTATCCTACATTGATACTATGATAGCTCATTTTAGCATGCAAATGGTCAAGAAAGGACAACTTTCTTTTAGACATGGCCTTTTTTTATCCAAGAATCAGGACCCTAAAATGCCTGAAGAGATAGAAAGTACGAGGCTAGTACCATATGCTTCAGCTATCGGTAGCCTTATATATGCGATGCTTTGTATGAGTCCAGATACCTCTTATGCCCTCAAGATATTAGTCTAACCCTAGAAAGGAGAACTGGATTGCGATCAAGCATATTCTCAAGTATCTTAAACACACTAGAGATTATAGACTTGTTTACTAGTTAGACAGTCTAGTACCTTTGGGTTATACAAAACTCGGATTTTTAGGCTAACAGAGATGAGAAGAAGTCTACCTCGGGTTATGTATTTACCTTGGGAAGTGAAGCCATTTCATGGCGGAGTGCAAAACAGAAGTGCATTGCGGACTCTACCATGTAAGCAAAGTATGTGGTTGCTTCAGAAGCCTCAAAAGAGACCATTTGGCTCAAAAACTTCCTCCTGGATCTTGATATTGTTCCTAATTTGCCTAAGGCAATCACAATTTATTGTGATAATACGAGTGCAGTAGCGAATTCTAAGGAACCCAGATCCCACAAGGCGTCTAAACACGTAGACATGATATACCACATTATACGAGAATTCGTAAAGCGAGGAGACATGGTAATTGAAAAAATCGGAACTGCAGACAATCTAGCTGATCCTTTCATTAAGAGCTTTCCCATCTCAGCTTTTGTGAAGCATGTTCGTGACTTGTGAGTGTGTGAGTGCCCCCACTTAGGACTGTAGAAACTTTTGTATAAGTGGGAGAAGAGTGATAGCTTAGTTAGTATTTTGGAATTAACACATTGTATACTAAAAGTTTACTTTAGTATAATTCGGAGAATTGTTGGAATTTTGTATACTGCAAGCATCCTTTTTGGCCTGTATATAATTTGTTTTTCATTTCCAATGTTTTATTCTCCTATTTGATCAATTATATTCGCACATGTTGGTCTTTTATCTTGTATAAGAGTTAGATTGTGTAGTGAGTTGTAGATCACAAAAGACTGCACAATTGGTTGAACGAACAAGATATAAACAGTTATCACAGCTGAGACAACTTAAGGACAAGTTGTCGGTTTAAGTTGCAGTTTAGATAACATGTGGCCTGTCTTGGTTGTTTGTCTATACTGGTACACTGAAGATGGTGTATTGATGGATCATAGTGAGATGTGTTCTTATAGCTGACCTTAGTGGAGAACCAAAGAACTCGGTTACTTAATTTGGTCTTAAGCTTGATAAGATTTCAGTTGAGTGCATTTAGTTATCTATCACTTTGACTTACTATGGTGAATGTCATCGCGACTGGATCTACGTATATTGGGTGATAGTAGTTATTTGTAGCTCAGGCTCGTTATCTGTATCTTGCATCTGTATCCCTGTTAATTGGGTTGATAATATCCCTTGAGGAACTTGTAAGGATTAGCACACTAAACTCGGCCGCTTGATTAAGTTCAGGTGTGTTAATAAGGTCGAGTGGTACTACTCAGGAATAGAATAAGATGTTAATTAATTTAAGCTGTCAGTGAGCTTAATTAATTAACGAATATTTGTTTCTTAAATACGGAGATCAATTTTGTCTTAAATACAAGCTTATGCTCAAGTTGGGATAAATGGTAAGTCAACACGAATTTTCTAGTAGACTGAATCTATGTTTATTAATTAATTTTGCTCTGGACTAAGCACATAAAATTAATTAATTTGAAGCCCGACTTTATTTCTTGTATTGGATCCCTAATTTGGCCCATGTAAATATCCAATATATATTCTTCTCTCTTAGGAAATTATTATTATTAATAAATTAATGTATTTATACATTATTTAATAATATGGAAATTATTTATCTAAAATTAATTGGCTGGGCCAATTAATTGATAAATAGGTGACCAAATTATTATTAATTATATTATGTGCTAATATTAATTTATTGGAAGCTCAAAAGTAATATAATTACTAATGGGACACAATTATAATATAATGATTTTATACATTACAATATAAGTTTGATACGCACGTTCAAATACTATTATTCATTCAAGAGTTAGAACGTGACAGAACAGAAAAATTATTCATCTCAAATCTATGTCCACACGGAGGAGAGAAAGGGCCTGGACATAGTCCAAAATCTCCAAACACTATCAATAATCAAAGTTGCGACATACGTGGAGAAATGTACAATTTCTTCTCGTATTCCTTCAATCTCATATGCTGAATGATTAAAACAAAGGTACAACCAAAATCTCAAAAGCAACGAAAGCAAAAAATGAATTAAATGTCTTTTCCAAGCTAGAAAATAAGAACGAAACTGAAAGTGTTTGTTTCTCTAAAATTCTAAAATTAATAATGAGAAAACTCATTGTATGGAAGAAACACCTCATTTTTTAATTGTTAGACTCTTTGTATTGAAGAAACACCTTCTTTATTTTTAATGAAATTTCTATGGAGCAAAACTCAAAAAAATTTAGATCAAGTGGAGATAGATGAGGCTGAACCGAAACGAGAAGTCTGCAACAAAAAAAAACGAAACTTTTGATAAGGTGCATGACAATTAAAGTAAAACGTGCAACATATATTAAATAAAATCATTTATCGATGGTAAATATCTTTGTAAAAATAAATGTGGTCTGGCATTGGTTAATGACATGTGAGCTCACAATTAATGGGGCTGAGGTTTCTTGGTCAAATATGTCATGGCTCAATCCTATCTACGATAAAACTACAAAGTATTATCTTAGATAGAATTGTGAAGTGTGATTTGTGTGATAGCAGATTTGTTTCTGTTGGTACGGAGACGATAGTCAGGTGTAGAGGGGTTAGGGGGTGGATACAACCTGATCACAGTTTCTTTTTCTCAAACCGAAGGACAGCTGAGCTGTTTGGTGCAACTGATGAACAGTGTCAAATAGTAACCTTCGATCACGGGGTCAGAGTGTGTCAGCTACTGAGCTCTCCTACTGACTTTAGTCAGTCGTTGAAACTCAGTCGGAGACGTTGTGCGGATAAGTGTGTAGGGCCGGGAGATTCGTCTCAGTTGAAAACGTGTTTTAGCAAGATAAATTCTTTTGGCTGTGCGCTTTTAAAATACGTTTTATGCAAACATATGATTTTGAGCGGTTGTATGATATACAATAAAATAGTAAATAACACAAGAGATATAACGTGGTTCGGATACGCATGATCCTACGTCCACGGTCCTGACTTGGCAGGAGAACTTGTGATTATTTTGAGCAAGCCTCAGCAAGGAATCTGTGCACTAGACAGAACCTTCTAAGTTATAGTCCTTAGCGACTTTACAATTCAAACCTAAGTTCGAAAGGGAGGGGATAATCTCCAACTAAGAAGGAGTTCTTACATTAAGAACAATTCACTAAAAGTGAACTCCTTCGAAATCTAAGCTATATATCTGGCAATGAGCTTAGTCTAGAGAAGAAAGGGATCTAAATACTCTAGAGAGAAGAACTACAAATATTCTATGAAAGCAAGTTCTTCTCTGTATAATCTGTTGAGTTCGCTAGAGTGTTCTTGAGCTTGAGCTTGAGCTTTTTCCCTTATGATTCCCGTGCGTGGAGCTCGGATTTCTTCTCTATTTATAGTTGTGAGCAAGGCATATGTCCGTTGGAGAAGACGATGCCACGTGTCACAAGCTTCCAAAGAAAATGGCCATAAATTCGAATTATTGCAACAGGGCAGTTAATACTGTGCATGAGAGCAGGCTTTAGTTGTTTAGAGCAGGTAAAGCGTTGTTGGCTTCTCAATTGGTCTAGGTTTGTGGTAGGTGAGAATGTGTCAGAGATAGAGTTGACTATTCCACATCCTCGTATGATCTTCTGCTGAACTTTGAAAAGATGTTTACGACTGGGTCGCTTTCTGTCGGATACAGTAGACTCAAGACAGTCTCTATCTTCTTCGGCTGAGTCGGCTGACAAGCTGATAAGGCTCTGGTGGGTCAGCTGATGACTGCGAAGGTACTGAGCTTTGCATTATGCTCTTCTGCTGATATCTTATCAGCTGATGGGTTGTCTCCTACTGAGGTGAAGATCAGCTGCTGGCTGAAGAACGCAAGCTCTTACATTGATGACGTGGGGTTCTGGAAAGTAACTTCGTCAGAAGATCAGTCCAACAGTTTACCCCGTACAGGACTTAGACAAAAAGATAATCAAAATAAAATAAGTCTAACCTATACATCATCTAATCCTATCGACACACTACACTACTGATATCAGCTGGGTTTTTGGATCTTCAATTCTATAGTACTACTATGATTTCCCCCAATATTCTTTTAACCACTAGACAGCTGAGTACCATCTACTGTCTCATAACCTAACAATTTCCCCCTAATTGATGATGCCAAAACCTCCTAATATACTGACAATAATATCCCCCTAATATATTTGAAAATACAATCAAGGTGATTAATTAAACATCAAGTCAGTAGGCGAGAGATAGGCAAAATCAATTAAACATCAAGTCAGTAGGCGAGAGATAGGCAAAATTAGAGAAACGGTTATGTGAGCGTGTGTCAGATCACGTAGTGATCAGTTGTGAAAAACACAAACAAAAGCCATGAGACAATGAGTAATTGTCTGGCAAGCAATAGAAACTGTTATAAATATGATCAAGAGAGTACAAGTTTCTATTACTCTTACAAAAGGAAGACAAGGAAAGCAAGATCACTGATGACGTCTGAATCTCTGAGTACGCTTCTTGAAGTCTTCAGACTTATCAGCCGGAGGGTCCAGGTAATAATACTTGTAGATTCTGGCTCTCAGGACCTGGATTTCCTCGTGATCAGCAGGATGGTCAAAGTTCAGGCAGAGGTGATAAGCAACTTCTTCGACTTCTCTCTCAATTTCTTTTGTGCACAGCACGCCGCGAGTAGTCCGGGGAGGAGGGATTCTTCTGAACGCTTGAGCTTTGAAAGGTATCTTCTCTCTTTCCATGATCTGACGAAGCTGATCTCTGAGTTCCATATCAAATCGGCAAATAAGCTCATCAAAGAGTTGGTTAGCTGGTCTGTCAGTAGAATAGATACCCCACACATGGTATCCCTTGATAAAATCTTCTTTAAGTTCCTCCCACTGCTCATTAAGCTCGGCTGGCACCCACTTGTCCACATGAGGGATAGGGTCCTTCTTGATATAAGGTGCCCTCCTGAACTTGGAACCCCGTGGAATCTGCTTCCTTGGATCAGCTGCTGGCTTCTGAGATAGGCTAATCATTTTAGCCAAGTCAGCTAATCTCTTCTTCTCTCTGAGGCCCGCTGTCCTTGCATCTCATCTCTGGAGACTTAATCCCTTCAGCGTCGCCTCCCAGGTGGCTTTGTCCTTAGCCTCTTGCTCGGATGTAAGATAAGGCGTGTAGTGACCCTGAGCTGTCAGTTGGACTGCAGTGGTGGGGGCTTTGGATAGCTCCTCCTGAGCTTTCTTTTTCTGTTCGTCCACCAGCTGCTTAGCCTTGCGTTTGGCAATTTTGCCCATCAATTTCTTAGGCTTCTTGCCTTTCTTTGCTTCTTCCATCTGATGCTCATGATCCAGCTTGTCTTGCAGCTGTTGAGCAACTCTCAGATCATATGCTTCCTGCTCCGCCTTGGTTTTGAATTTAGGCGTCGGGGAAGATGGAGTGACTTCAGTAGTAATCTCCTTCCCTGGCCTTTGCGGTGGCAGTTGTTGTGGCTCTTCTTCTTCTTCTTGTTCATAAAGAAATTGAGCAATTTCCTCGATGTGCTGAGCGGATGAGATCGGTGCTTCGGCTCGCATCACGATCGATTGGGGAGTGGGGCATACTCCGGGAGGAGCACGGTGAACCGGGTCCCCGACTGGGTGGCTGAACCTTCTGCTTGAGGTACAGTACTGGTTCCTTCCCACTGAGTAGAAGTACCTTCCCCCTTATTAATTTCTTGGATTTCTGGGCTCTTCTGGACCTCAGCCTGTTCCGCCTCAAGATCTTCAATCTTAACTTCTCCTTCCCCCTTTTTGGCATCATCAGCCTGGGAGAGGTGAGTGCGGATGGCTTTAACGTCTTTCTCCAAGTTGTAGACGAGGTCTTTGATTTTAGTGGCAGTGGCTTCGAAGTCCTTGACCAGATCACAGTATTTATCCCAGTCATGCTCCTGATCTTCACTGAATAATCTGAGTTGTGCGGCTGACTCCTGTCTGAGTTTCAGCAGAGATTGATCGTGGGAGTTTGTGATCTCCTTGTGGATGAGTTTAAGTGCCGAAGCCTGCTGAGTAATGGCATATTGGAGACTGGTGGTGGCAACTTTATTCCTCTCATCCATTGTGGCTTGGACCGCCGCTAGCCCCTTAGTCAGCTGCTCAGCGAAGATATTCTGCTGGGTGATCAAGAGCTGCTTACTCTGGGCGGCTAAGTCCGCCTTCTGAGCTGCGAGGGCTGTCTCAACTATCTCCTGAATATTAATCTGTTGAGTAGGAGCGTTAGAGAGTTTTTCGACCCCTTCTGCAAGTCGGTTGATGCTCTCCGTCTGAGCTTTTGTGTATTGAGCCCACTTAATGTGAACGTCTTTCAAGAGAAGACGGTTCTTTTTGCCTTGGCGTCTAATAGCTCTGTTGACCGACTTCGAGGACACGGAACCTATAGGTTGTATCTGATAAGAACTTGTTCCAAGCCTCTGCTCAGATGACGCGAGTTGTTCCGCTCGACTTGGCTTCGAGGCAACCTGGGCTTCACCAGATGTAGCAGGTGGTGGTGATTGGCCCTTTTCATGGGTAGTAGAACCCTCAGCAGAACCTCCCAATTCTGCATCCTTGGGTGGTGCCTGATCCATCTCATCATCATCCTTGTCATCATCGTTGTCAGGATGAGATGGAGGCGAAGGGCTGTCGCCAGAAACTAAGGTGTGCAGACTGAGAAGGTATAGCATCGCAGCCCTCAGGTCCTCGAAGTAGGCAAGGTCAGCTGGTTCCCCAAAACCAATGGCTGACTGCAAATCTTGCTCTTCGGCGAGTAGGGATAGAACTGACTAAGATTTGATCATGTCCTCGAGAATGTCCCAACTTAGGAACCTCAGTAGCATCTGTATCCTAGCCCTTATGGATATCCTCACTAGGTCTGAGTGCTCAGCGATTTCTGGAATCTAATCATGCACTTCAGCTGTAGCACGGAGACAAGTGGAGTGGAATGTGGTCCACTCAGAGGATGTCTCCTCAATCGATACCGGAATGTCCGACTGAGTTTCCTCAGAACTGATGACTTGGACTTTGTCCTTCAACGTGGCACCCTCAATGCCGGTGTCCGAGTCAAGAATTTGTTCTTCCTGAGGAGGCGGGGGAGAGGCTGGTTTGGCTTGTTCCACTGGGACCTTAGAAGGTCCAGCCTTTGTCAGCCTCTTCCTTTTGGGCGGGTCAGCGCGAGGGGGCAGGTCTGATACGACCCTCTTCGGCTCAAGCGGCCCTCGCCCGACTGACTTCTCAGCAGCGGCTCTAGTTTTGAACTTCATGAGCTTGCTGTCGAAGTACCTGGAGTCAGCAAAAGCTGAGCTCCTCGAGACTCTCTGCTCGATCATGATGGACATCTTCGTCCCAAACAACAGTTTACCCACACTGGCGAGCCTTCTCTCTCCAGTGGGTAGAGCGGTAAACTTCTGAGCCTGAGCCCTCAGCTCGGCTAAGTAGTAGTCCATCCAATTGACGAGGACTCTATCGTCAATAATCATCATCAGCTGGATTTTCGGCTTAGAAAGCTGATCATATGATCCGGCTGAGCTTGTTAAGATATGAGAAACGATATAAGCGAGCGCCCGGTATCTCGGTAGCAACCAATTCCTCGGCAGAGTGGTCTTGAAGGCTATGTCCTTCCTACCGCAGAACTTCTGCACATAGGCATTGATCTCCTTCTCCTTGTAACCAAACGGAGAAATTCCTTCGTCTGTCAGATCGAAAGCCAGTTCGAGAGCATCTCGAATGTTGAACTCTGGCGTCCCATGAGAGGGAATCGATCTCTTTCATGTATGAAAAACTGGAGACTTCTGCTCCTGAGTCTAGAGTCCTCCAGTTGTAGAAGACCTCTGTAACTTGCCTGGGAAGATAGGCTCTCGGTTGCCTTGTAACAAGAGTGTCTAGGCCCGATTCTTCCAGAGCGTTAAAAACCTCCTCCATATAAGGAATATCCACTTGGCGAAGCGCCATCGTGGGTTCAAACTGTATGCGCGAGAGGATGATTTCTTCGATGTTCGTGGGGGTCTGTATCGTCGCCATGGAAATCTGCATCAAAACTCGTTAGCACTTGAAAATAGAGTAAGTCAGTAGAATTTTAAGCACGATTAAATACATTACCGTAATATTTAGAGCTTGAAATATGCAGATGCAAAGCAGTTTATGATTTTGGGGAGAAAACTGAATCGCTGAGGAAAAGCTCTAAGATCGGAAATGGCGAAAAGTGAGGAAATGGTAGAAGATGAAAGATTTTGTAAGATATGCGTGATTAGCCATTTAGATCGGATGGCTGGGTTTTAATCTATCATTTTTATCGACGGCTCAAATTAGATGTTATAAAAGGAATGAGTACTTAGCCGCCTCTACTATAGACCCACGTAGGATGATGTGTAATAAAGGTAAGTGAGAAGATATGCATTAAATGCGCTGCAGGCAGCATTAAAGACGAGTTACTTTGAATAAGAATATTTTCCTACTGACTCATCCTTAAAGATTAATGGCGGGAAATAAATGCTCATTAACTACTGAGTGCAAGCGACTGATATAATAAATGCGAGCATGCTTCTAAAAAAGTTTAAGTAAAAAAAATACTATGCAAACCTCTTCAGCTGAACTTTTACGATCAGCTGGTTACCGTTAAGGTTAAGTAGGATGGTTGACGTACTAATGACCATGTTCCCCCTTACTGTGTACAGTATAATTCTCCCGACTAAATCACTGTACTGATCATCTGACCTGTCATACTGGTTCCTACACTTGATACCAATTGATGGCACTTGTCAGTAGTTGTATTCTACTGATATGATTCAGTAGGATCCAGTAGACCTAGCTCAACTGATAGTTCTCTGAATCTATTCTCAGCTAGTGGTTTGGTTAGTATGTCCGCCCTTTGCTTGTCAGTATGGATTTTCTCTATTCTGATATCCTTCTTCTCGACGTGGTCTCTGATGAAGTGGTGTCAAATATCCACGTGCGTGCATCTCGTTTGGAGACCTGGATTCTGAGTGATTGCAATAGCACTTGTGGAGTCACATTAGATTGGCACTTCATTCTGTATTATACCATAGTCTCTCAGTTGTTGTCGAAGCCAAAGGATCTGGGCACAACAACTTCCAGCAGCCATATACTCAGCTTCAGTAGTGGACGTTGCTACTGAGTGCTGTTTCTTTGAAAACCAAGATATCAGCTTGCTGCCTAGGAACTGACACGTTCCGGAAGTTGATTTTCGATCTATCCTACATCCTGCATAATCAGCATCAGAATAACCTGTCCGTTCAAGATTATCGTCAGCAGGATACCATAACCCAGTGTCAGGTGTTCCTCTTAGATAGCGCAGAATCTTCTTTGCTGAGTCTAGATGACTTCGCTTAGGATCCGCTTGAAATCTTGCACATACACCTATATCATAAGTTATGTTAGGTCGGCTAGCTGTTAAGTATAATAAAGAACCAATAATAGCTCTATAATCAGTAGAGTTAACAGAAGCTCCCTCTTTGTCTAGATCGATTTTAAAATTTGTGTTCATGGGGATCTTGACTGGCTTGCTAGAGTCGCAGCCGAATCTTTTGAGAAGATCGCGAGTGTATTTGGCTTGATTGATGAAGATTCCTTCAGGTGATTGCTTCATTTGAAATCCAAGGAAATAATTCATCTCTCCCATCATAGATATCTCGAATTTCTCTTTCATCATCTTCTCGAACTGCTGGCATATGGTCTCGTTTCTGTTGCCGAAAATGATGTCATCCACGTAGATTTGCACCAGTAGGATGTCATCTCCTGACTTTATGTTGAATAGGGTGCGATCTACTGTCCCCTTCTGAAAACCTTTATGAAGTAGAAAGTCTGATAGGGTATCGTACTAAGCCATGGGTGCTTGTTTTAACCCGTACAGAGCTTTCCGAAGTCTGTACACCTGATGTCCCTGCTGAAAGCCGGGCGGTTGTTCCACGTAGACTTCTTCCTTCAGTACGCCATTCAGAAAAGCTGACTTCACATCCATCTGATATACTTTGAATCCTTAATGCGTTGCATAGGCTAGGAAAAGACGAATGGCTTCCAATCCTGTGACTGGAGCGAAAGTTTCATCAAAGTCGATTCCTTCTGCTTGACTGTATCCCTTGGCAACTAGTCGAACTTTGTTTCTGACGATGACGTTGTTTTCATCACGCTTGTTTTTGAAGACACACTTAGTACCGATCACATGCTGATGTCTAGGTCTGTCAACAAGCTCCCAAACTTCATTTCTGACGAACTGGTTCAGCTCTTCTTGCATGGCGATGATCCAGTCAGCATCATTGAGTGCATCCTCTATTGACTAAGGTTCTTCTGTAGACAAGAAACAAGAATAGAGTGAGCTTTCTCCTTGACTCAATCGAGATCTAGTTCTTATCATTGCTGACGGATCTCCTATAATGAGATCTGAAGAATGAGCGTCAAGCCATGAACGTCTGAGTCTGGCTTCTTCTTCTGATACTACTTCTGCACAGTCAGTAGGTGTGTTAGGCATTATAGTAGTACTATTCTGAGATTGCAGTCGTTCAGTAAGAAGGTTAGGATCTACTGAGTTTCCAGGTTCAGGGGCATTTAGCTCAGGAACATTAATCGTTCCCCCTGAGTTTTTATTCTCAGTAGAGGTCTCAGTTACCAGTGGGGCTTCCTCATCGACCGTTGTTACCTGTTGTTGATTATGTTCAGTAGAATCAACCAGGTCAGCTACATCGCTTGTTGGCTGAGTCTGAATTTCTTCATCGTCTGACTCATCATCCCAACAATGTTGGATCTTTTCAGTTTTATCAGTCAGTCCGAGATCCTGTAGCTTGCTGCTGACATCTTCAGTGTTTGTCTCTGTATTTTTCCTGTTCTCAGTAACAAACTCATCAAAAATAACATGAGGGCTTTCCTCCACGCAAAAGGTTCGATAGTTAAAGACTCTGAAGGCTTTACTGACTCGAGAGTATCCTAAGAATACTCCTTGATCAGATTTGCTATCAAAGACCTTCAGCTGATCTTTCCCATTATTGTGAATAAAGCAAGGACAGTCAAAAATATGAAAATGAGAAATAGAAGGAATTCTCCCTGTCCATAATTCGTATGGTGTCTTCCTGTGTTACTGTGTAAGTAAAGAGCGATTCTGAGTATAGCAGGCGGTGTCAGTAGCATCAGCCCAGAACTTTGAGGGTAGTCCAGAGTCTGCTAGGAGCATTCTTGCTGCTTCTTTGAGTGTTCTGTTTTTGCCTTCAGCAAGTCCGTTCTGTTGAGGGGTGCGAGCAGCTGATGTCTCGTGCTGAATTCCCTCTTTATCGCAGTACTCCTTAACTACTGAGTTGAGAAATTATGTTCCTCTGTCTGGGCGAATTCTTTGAGTCTTGATGTCCTTTTCCACACTGAGTTTCTTCAGCATATTGGGTAGCTCAGTTTGAACATCAGATTTGTTGGCGATGAAGATGACCCAAGTATATCTCGATTAGTCGTCAATAACGACGAGGGCATACTTCTTGCCTCTTATAGTCACTGGGGAGACTGGCCCGAATAAGTCCATGTGCAGCAGCTGAAGGATTCCATCAGTGGAAGGTGAAGGAATAGGTGGATTGCTTTTCTTTGTCTGCTTTCCCTTCAAGCGTGCTTCACAATTTCTGTCTTTGATGAACGATTCGTTGGGCAGTCCTCTGACTTTAGAGTTCTTGGCGAGCATGTTCATAGTCTTAAAGTTCAGGTGGCTGGGTCTCTTGTGCCATAGGCATCCTGACTTGTCACTAGATTTCGTCTGTGCGAGCAAGCAAGCCACAGGTTCTGCGGTATTCCAGTTTGCAACGTATATATTCTTCCTCCGCGAACCTGATAACACTGTTTTCCCTGTAGATTTATCAATAACATCACAGAAACCAGCGTCAAAGATTACTCTGTTAAGATTATCACAGAATTGACTGACAGAAAGGAGATTATGTTGAAGTCCTTCAACAAATGTTACTCTTGGAACTGAAGCAGTCCCAATGTTCAGCGTTCCATATCCCCTTGTGTAGCCTTTTGAGTTGTCACCGAACTCAATTCTGGGACCATCTTCTTCTATGTAGTTGGTCAGCAGGCTCTTCTGGTATGTCATATGTCTCGAGCAGCCGCTGTCCACTATCCAAGGGTCCTTATGCACCTGCAAAATAGAAGCATTTTTAGGTACCCTTTGGTTCTGTTGGGTCCTTACATGTTAGTGGGTGATTTCGGAACCCAAATCTGTCTAGGAACCTTAGAAGTCTGAGACTTCTTCTTCTGAACCTTGTCAGTTTTCTTCTCCACAGGACCTGGAGATACTGACTTTCTGATGATTTTGGGCTCAGGAGCTTTCTTCTTCTGAGTCTTTGCGCTCCTCCTGACCCTGGCTCATAGTAGTACGAGCCATATTGAGCCGGGTGCGCATACAGTGGCTTCTTGTACTGTTCTGCCCACCTGACCTTCTTGGTTCCCCCTGAGTTTGATCTCGGTGTTCTGGGGCTGGAACCTTTGGTCAGTTGCTTTTTGCTGCTCGGCTGAGGTGCAACGATTTTCTACTTATTCTTCGCCTGAGGTATGGTGTCAGCAGTTTGTACCTTTCCTCTGACGAACCTATCAGCCTGCGCTTCTGAGCTTTTTGAGGTAGAAGCTTCGTGAGTATAGCCAAGACCTTCTTTCAGGACTGTTGGCCGTTGCGCTCTAAGCATACTTTCCAACTTCTCCTTAGCTCCTAGGTGCTTGTTCGGTCATCGGCCCTCGCGTAACTCGTCACTCCTCCTGAGTGAGTCATAATCTTTTTGCACGTCTGTGAGCTTCTGACTGAGTTGGGCTATTTCAGTCTCTTTCTTAGAATTGTCCTGAGTCAGAACTGAGATCTGAGTCTCTTGAAGCAGAGACTTAGTCATAAGAGATTCAATCTCTTCCTTGAGTCTCGCAACCAGATTCTCTAACTCATTAGAGACCTGACAATCAGAAGAAAGTCTCTGATTCTCAGCCTTTACATGTTCAAGTTCCTGAATCGTTTTGCTGAACTCTCTGCTCAGCTGAATCTGCTCCTCTAGCAGATCGTCGTATGCTTGTACCACATCCAGAGGATCATCTGTGACCGAGCATGTGTCGTGTGTGCTGTGTGAAGAAGAGGTTGTATTAAGTTTGGAATTTACCTCAGCCTCTTCTCCGGCCATCAGACAGTATTCAGCTGTTCCTTCAGGAACCGTTTCTCCGACCTCAACTGCTACAAATGCAGCTTCGTCCTCAAAGGAATACATGAATGTATCCTCCTCAAGTGAGTTGTCGAATATCTCTCCGGCTATGTAGGCCTGCCTTCTTTGGGCAAATTTTTCTCTTCTGGCCTGCCATTCTGCTCGTTGAGCAGCTGAGAGTTCGGGACAGTCATACTGGTAGTGACCCTCCTTCTTACAGTTGTAGCAGGTGGATGTTCTGCTGCTTTTTCCGGTTGAGTCTTTGGATAGACTAGCAGCAGGCTCTGCATTCCTGCATTCAGTAGAAGGTTTAGATTCTTCCCTTTTTGGATATTGTTTCTTACCTGAGGGAGAATCTCTGTGGTATTTCCTCAGCTTTCTGACTCTCTCTTTTTCTCTCTGATATTTGAGAGCCATCAAAGCTAGCTGGTCAGTGCCTGAAGTCTCGGAAGACTTTGCTTCGATTGTGGCCACTGCCTTGCTTGAGGAAACTGGTTTGGGTCCAGTCTTGCTGACTGTTGCCTTGAAGGCATGGTCGATCTGTGTGTCAGCTGGAGCACTGGAACACCTTTGGGGTAGACTATGATCAATTTCCTCCATTTTTAGTTCTAAAAATATAACATCAGGAGTTAGAGCATTAAGATCAGAGCGACGTAAATAAGTAGCAAAAGGAAGCCACTTCTGTCGAGGTAGCGCTCTCAGGATCTTGGTGTTCATCTCCTTGTTGGTGAACATCTTCCCCAGCCCGTTGATGACGTTGACTTGATTTGTGAATCTGACGCTAAGCTCGTCAATGGTCTCACTGGGCTCCATTGCAAAGGCTTCGAACTTCTGAAGCTCTAGTTCGAGCTTGTTCTCTTTGATCTGCGGGGTTCCTTGGCTCAGTACAGCCAGGGCATCCCAAAGCTCTTTAGCCGTTTTGCAGTCTTGCACTCTCCCGAGATGAGAGTCACTGAGCGTTGTCAGTATAGCATTTCGCGCAACTCGGTTGAGATTGTGCAGCTTTTTCTCTTCATGCGTGAAGGCTGATTTTTCTTTAGGGATCTTAGCACCAGTCTGTGCTCCTACACCTCCCGCAGCAGCGAACTGAATGTTGTCAATCATGGGAATGATGGGTCCTATCTCAAGGACGTCCGTCATGCTGTCGTGCAGCGATGTGAGGTGTGCCTCCATTCTCACGTGTCATACCGTGAAGTTCTCTATCGAGAACATCGGCACCATCCGAATACCTGACATGTCAGACATTATGTGAACGAGTATAAGGATGACTGAAGAGATGCTTGTGCAGAGAAAATGTTTTCAAGGATCTGTTGGAGAGGACCAGTAGTACAGAACCGGCGATCAGAAGAACACCGAGGCTCTGATACCAATTGTTGGTCCGGAGACGATAGTCAGGTGTAGAGGGGGGGGGGGTGAATACACCCGATCACAGTTTATTTTTATCAAACCGAAGGACAGCTGAGCTGTTTGGTGCAACTGATGAACAGTGCTAAATAGTAACCTTCGATCACGGGGTCAGAGTGTGTCAGCTACTGAGCTCTCCTACTGACTTTAGTCAGTCGTTGAAACTCAGTCAGAGACGTTGTACGGATAAGTGTGTAGGGCCCGAAGATTTGTCTCAGTTGAAAACGTGTTTTCGCAAGATAAATTCTTTTGGCTGTGCGCTTTTAAAATACGTTTTATGCAAACATATGATTTTGAGCGGTTGTATGATATGCAATAAAACAGTAAATAACACAAGCGATATAACGTGGTTCGGATACGCAAGATCCTACGTCCACGGTCCTGACTTGGCAGGAGAACTTGTTGATTATTCTGAGCAAGCCTCAGCAAGGAATCTGTGCACTGGACAGGCCCTTCTAAGTTATAGTCCTTAGCGACTTTACAATTCAAACCTAAGTTGGAAAGGGAGGGGATAATCTCCAACTAAGAAGGAGTTCTTACAATAAGAACAATTCACTAAAAGTGAACTCCTTCGAAATCTAAGCAATAAATCTTGCAATGAGCTTAGTCTAGAGAAGAAAGGGATCTAAATACTCTAGAGAGAAGAACTACAAATATTCTATGAAAGCAAGTTCTTCTCTGTATAATCTGTTGAGTTCGCTAGAGTGTTCTTGAGCTTGAGCTTGAGCTTTTTCCCTTATGAGTCCCGTGCGTGGAGCTCGGATTTCTTCTCTATTTATAGTTGTGAGCAAGGCATATGTCCATTGGAGAAGACGATGCCACGTGTCACAAGCTTCCAAAGAAAACGGCCATAAATTCGAATTGTTGCAGCAGGGCAGTTAATACTATACATGAGAGCAGACTTTAGTTGTTTAGAGCAGGTAAAGCGTTGTCGGCTTCTCATTGGTCTAGGTTTGTGGTAGGTGAGAATGTGTCAGAGATAGAGTTGACTATTCCACATCCTCGTATGATCTTCTGCTGAACTTCGAAAAGATGTTTACGACTAGGTCGCTTTCTGTCGGATACAGTAGACTCAAGACAGTCTCTGTCTTCTTCGGCTGAGTCGGCTGACAAACTGATAAGGCTCTGGTGGGTCAGCTGATGACTGCGAAGGTACTGAGCTTTGCATTATGCTCTTCTGCTAATATCTTATCGCCGATGGGCCGTCTCCTCTCGAGGTGAAGATCACCGTCGGGTCGAAGAACGCAAGCTCTTACATTGATGATGTGGGGTTCTGGAAAGTAACTTCGTCAGAAGATCAGTCCAACAGTTTACCCCGTATAGGACTTAGACAAAAAGATAATCAAAATAAAACAAGTCTAACATATACATCATCTAATCCTATCGACACACTGCACTACTGATATCAGCTAGGTTTTGGGATCTTCAATTCCATAGTACTACTATGATTTCCCCCAATATTCTTTTAACCACTAGACAGCTGAGTATCATCTACTGTCTCATAACCCAACAGTTTCCAATTACGGCAGAATTAGGTGCAAACATCCGTGAGAATATTCTTTGTGCACATGTTTTAATGATACAACTAATAAGTAAATAATCAAAATCCAGGTTTGATTTGGATTTCAGCTCCACGAATTCCCGTACCTAGAATACTGGCACAAAAATTAAGAAACTCAAATTGAATAAAAATATACTTCTTCCGTTGTAATATTTGTGCTTCAATTATGTAATGTATATTGTTTGATTTTTTTATAATTAATTTTGATTCATTCAATGATTATATTTTTTGAAAATAAGTCAGAAATATTGAGATATCTACATGGGGTAAGTGGCCACAAATATTGTGACGGATGGCCATAAATAATGTCGGAGACTTCACACGAACATATGCTTACCATTAAATTCTTTATTGAACACATTAATTACTACGTAAACAAATAACGCCAAACAAAATATGTCCACGCTGAGTCTAAAACAAGCGGGTCAACGATCAAGAAAAACTGTCCACTCTAAAATTATTGAAACAAAGCTATAAGAAAAATTCCAAACATAGATAGGAAACAGAAGTCAAATATATATATAATATGTATCACGGGCTTGGACCGAAGAGCTTGGGTAGTGTTGGCCGTGGTTAATTAAATGGATGCTAGTTTTCTTTACTGCCTTCGCGGCTAGCAGAAGATTTCCTATACTTGCGTTCTGATGTTGGGCTTGGTGCGCTTGCTTCATCACCTTTCTTATCATCCTTCTTATGTTTCTCTTCCTTATCACCTTTCTTATCATCCTTATTTTTTTCTTCCTTATCACCTTTCTTATCATCCTTCTTATTTTTTTCTTCCTTATCACCTTTCTCATCCTTCTTATTTTTGTCTTCGGATGAGTCTTCGTCACCTTTCTTATCTTTGTCTTTCTTATCATTTTTCTTATGTTTGTCGTGCTTATCAACTTTCTTATGTCCCTCGCCGGGGCTTGGCCCGCTTGACTCTTCACTGTCGCCACTGGGGCTTGGCGCGCTCGAAGCAGGTGAGACTTTGTCACCCTTTTTATGTCCGTCTCCGGGGCTTGGCCCGCCGCTAGCCAGAGGTGAGTCTTTTTCATCTTTCTCGTCCCCGGCACCCGGGCTTTGCTCATCCGCGGTGTTGGCTGCAAGAAAAAACGAACTGAGCAGAAGAAAGAGCATCAGGAAATCTGATGTTTTCATTTTTACCGCCATGATAATATTGTTATTGTGAAGAACGGGAGAAACAAGAATATCGAATTCAGTTGGGAAGTTAAAATGGCTCATGGTGATGTATTTATATATATTTTGTTAGATGAATTATACTGAGAATAGAAGTTCTATATCTGCGGGCATCATCCAAAACCAACGTTGGAAATTTGATAGAACGCTTTGACGTTTATATTATTAATGGTGATAATATTTTCTAGGGGAAATTGCATGGGAGCCTCCGAGTTATTGACGGACACGTGAAGAAATTTTAGCGGGCTAGTGAAATCATCATAATAATCAATTCTAATAAAAAAAGAAATAAACTTAATGTAATTACAGTAGAGCCTTTACAATTTAATACTAGAAAAATTAAAAAACTCTCAAATCGATAAACTACTAAAATACTATCTCCTTCGACCTATTGTTGGGCACTTTCTTTTCGCCACACGAATTAATAGACTAAATGATAAAGTATGAAAGAAGAGATAGATGATAAAGTAGTAGAAAGAACATGAGTGAAAGTAGAGTATAAAGTAAGAGAGAAAAAATGATAAAGTAAGAGAGAAGAGATGATGGTAATTATTTGTCAAATTAAAACAGTGGTCATTATTAGTGGGACGTCTCAATTGGGAAAAATGTGGCCAACAATAGTGGATGGAGGTAGTAATAGTTTTCAGAAAACTTCAATGTAAATATATGGGTGCGTCAATATCATAAGTTAATAATCTTAAATCCAATTGAATGTTATCTCTAACTTTTCTAATTGAATTTGACAATTCGGTGTTGTTTTCTCGAACTGCACCATAAAATTGTTAAGAACCCTATATGCAATAAGCGTTTCCTTACGCGTAACGGTTGGATATTGTTGGGAAATAATATAAGTTTTGAATGATCCCAAACTTTTATTTGACTGATGAACCAGTTTGATATAACTTGATAGGATTGTTTAAGGTCGTGTTTGTATAGTCAGGCTGATTGTTTAGTCCTCATATTAGGTTGTTCAGATTGTGATAGGTCAACCCGTGGAACTGACTGTGTCTAGCTTTTGAAGCATACGCCTTTTAGGCTGAACTATTCCCAGATCAGGATCTTCACCAGACCGCATTGAAGATTCAAATGTATAAGTTACAAGGCGCAATATTCAATGTAGATGGTCAAGAAAAAAGACGACAACATCGAAATCAACATTGACCGATCTCAAGCCGTCATGTTATCCCTAGGTGAGAGAACCTTATCTCGTACAGAATCCGCAGAGCCAAGCGGAGCGCGACATGTGTCCGTGCATTCAATGCATGAGACCTTTGCCAACACGAAGCCAATAGGAGAACAATCTTGTTCAACGGATGTATTCCCTAGCTCACCTATAAATAGCAGAAGACCTCTCCCAAAGAAGTTACGAAATTTCAAGAAGCTAAAATATACTCAAGCAAAGAACAAGCCCTTACTCTGTTTCATTCAAAGTTCTATTGCAAGAAATTCCCTATTGTTCATACTCCAAGAATTCATGACTTATCATAAGCCTGGAGTAGAGAGTGTTTCATACTCCCGTTGTTGAACAAAACCAAACCCCACCTTTCATCTTGTTGGATTGAAGCAGATAGATTGATTGATAGTTTGATAGTTTGATTGTCTATATTGATCTGCAGTCGTCAGTCTACGAGTATCTAGGAGTAGATTCCTGCTGAGAAAGCAGAAGAGTGGACGTAGGATCTTGTGAATCTAAACCACTATAAAATATGTGTTCTTTACTGTTTTATAGCACTCAGCTTACTATTCACAGCAAACTTAACAATTTCACTGTTGCATTCATAAAAGCATATCTCAAAAGGGCCAAACATATTTATGTATATACTCTAATTGACTTACTATCAGTCGGCCCTTCTGATCTGAAAAAGCAGAGTTTGACACTAGGTGTATCCCCCCCATAAACCTGAAATCATACCGGGACCTACAATTAGTATTAGAGAAGTGGTCAGGCCGACTACTAATTATGTTTACTTGGTCAACTTCATCGGATCCTTGCTTTTATGTGTAGTATTTATTTCTGCACCTCAGCTTCTTACTATCTGTTACTATGGCAGAACATCTAGCTATGTTTGGAATGCCCATATTCCCAATTCCCACATATGATATCTGGACCTGAGAATGGAGTCGCGCCTATCTTCCATTGACAACTACATGCAGGACGTTATCACTGATAGCCCTATTGTCATCACGGGCCCAATCATTCGCACTATGTAGTCTGACACTAAGGGTGGAAAAACTACTGCTACTGGGGACGAAGTTCCAAAAGCCAAAGTCTAGCTCAATGTTGAAGAAAGAAAAATCAATAATCTGGACAAGGTTGCCAGAAATCAGATTTTGCTGACTTTGAGTGATGGAGATCTCGGAACAGTTAGATCATGCAAAACGGCTAAGGAGATGTAGGACACACTCAAGAAACTAAGCGAAGAAAATGATAAGATTAAGGATAACAAGCTTAAGGATACCATACGTAAACTTGACGATTTTTTTTGCATGATGTAGAGCAGATAGAAGACATGCACATCAGATTCACCAACCTGATGAACGAGATCAACGCTCTGGGAAAGACCTTTGCAAACAAAGAGTTGAATGAAAAGATAATTTAGGGTCCACCCAAGGAGGAGTGGAAACACGTAACCTACATCATCCAGCGATCTGGGGAGTTCAACTGACAATCACCTAAATCACTTTTCTCTGATCTGAAGGCTACTGAGATCGAGATTGAGCGACCTGATATATTAAAGAAGAAGAAAGAAAGCTCAAAGACGATTGTATTCAAATCCTCTAAGAGTTGTGACAATCCTGAAGAATAGTCACACGAAGAGTTACTAAAGGCTTTTATTCTTCTTTCGGGAAACTCCAAAAGAGGAGGCGAATGAAAGAACGAGAGAAAGGACAGATCGAAACATCACTCAAAGTCCTCCAAAAGTGGCGAAGACTACAAAGAAAATAAGTCAGGAAGGACAAAGCTGAAAGATCATCAACTCACAAGAAATAATACAAAAATAAAGATGACGATCCGAAGCCATGCTACAACTGCCAAAAGGCTGGACACTATCAGTATGACTATCCATAACTCAACACGATGGAATGAGCTAAACGAAGAGCCAAAAGAGATAAGTTCTTCAAGGAACGCAAGTCATTCATTGCTGAGAATGCCACTACATGCTCATCGTCATCTGACACTGAATCTGAAGAAGAAAACTAGGGATCAATGCCCTAAAGAAGACGGTGTGGTACATGGACAATGGATGCTCCAAGCATAAGATATACATGAAAGACATTCTAACTGACTATGAAGAGAAGAATGCATATAAAGTCATTGCTGGTCCAGAGATGAGCTTCTGGTGTAAAGGGAGGGGGGGGGGTGAATACACCTGAATGCAAATTTCAAACTCAGAACGCGAAAGTCAGTTGTGCTGAAGAATGCTACTGAACGAGTCAGTTGGCCAAACAAGCTTTTTGGATCGCATGGGCAGAGATTCTTTTACTGAGTACAGTTTTACTGACTTATGTCAATGAACAGTAGTTCAGTATCAGAAGTTGTGTGCGGAAGTGTAGGCCGTAATATAATTGTCTCAGTTGAAAAGTCGATTTATGTTGTTTGATTAAAACTCAATTTTATGCAAAATGAACAGTTATCAATGCAATACTTAAAATCCACACAAGCAGTTTTTAAAGTTGTTCGGACGCGCTGGGTCTTGCATCCACTGTCCTGAACTAAGCAGGAATTCTTGATTAAATTTTACTGAGCAAGTCTCAGTCTTCACTAGACAAATTCGTTCTTGTTTGCTTATACCGAGCAAATCTCAGTTAATCTGTACGCAGGACATATATCTATTTATAGTCGTAGTAACATTACAATTCTCAACCTTGAAGGTTAAAGTTTCTCCAAAAATGAAGGAGTTTTTACAATAAGAACAGTTCAAAAGATGAACGCTTAGATAGAGAAGGGGAACTAAAGGATTACTAGAGTGAAGAACTAAGATTATCTCCAAATGAGCAAGTTCTTTGTTGTGTTAGGCTTTGAGTTTGCTAGAGTATGATCGCTTGAATGCTCGTGTTCCCGGTGTCTTTCTGCATGAAGACTCTTCTCTATTTATAGTCTTCAATTTGTGAATAGATCCGTTGGAGGGAGTCTAGACACGTATCGAATAAAATAAGGAAAACGATGATTAATTTTAACGTTGTTGTAGAGATACTTTAGATAGTTCCTCTTTTTCAGTCTAGGAGCAGCTTTATGGCAGAGCAGGTAGGACGTTGTCGGCTCCGTATTAGTTGAGCTTAAGAGAGTAGGTGAGGCTTGTTCAAACTTCAGGGTACGATGAGTTGACTTCCTCTGAATCCTCTAACCTTCAACTGATGTATCCTCTATTGACATTCATCTGATAAATTCAGTACGCATGCTCGAATTCCTTTGCAGATTCACTTGGTCGTAGCTATCCAACTGACTTCATCGATACTGAGTTCTCCGGCTGAGTACATAATCTTCTACTGAATGCACATGAACTGAACTCTAGCCTACTAAGTTCCTAAAAAGTTGAACTCAACTAAGCTATTACAATATTGAAGGTTCATCATTCAGCTACTGAATCTCATCCCAACAATTTCCCCCTATTTGATGATGTCAAAACCTTTTACAAACAACTACTACTGACTATGCTAAGACATATTACAAGTTAATCTAAGCATAGTATCAGAGCAAATATAGAGCAGTAAAGCTCTTTACATCAAGGCTATCTCTATTAGCAAGGCTGACTATCTAATCAACACAGATGTTATACAGCAAAAGACTGAAGTCTAACAATTTCCCATGACACGTTAAAAAAGCAATTTCCCTCTAAAAGATGTCTAAACAACTGAACTACAGAGAGAAACAGATAAATAAGCAGATATGTGGGTATGTGATCTGATCACTGAGGTGATCAGTAGTGTTGAAAGATAAAAACAAAGCTAAGTGACAATGAGTAGTTGTCGAAGGCTGTTGGTCCCGAGTGTACGGTCAGGTGTAGAGGGGGGGGGGGTGAATACACCTGATTCCGATTTTCTCAACTTCGAACACAAACAGTCCTGTTCAGGAAAGTGCCGTACTTAAATAATTCAGCAGACCAAATAGCTATTCTGAATCGTGTGTGGCAAAGAGTCTGACTCTATTGAGATCTGCTAGCTGACTGAGTCAGAATTCAGTATCAAAACAGGTAGAGTTCAGCGGTGCGGAAAAGTGTAGACCCAAATCAGTTGAGTGGAAAAACCGTTTTAGCAAGTCTCAGTTCAGCAAGTAGACAGTTCAATATACTGAGACAGTTGAATGACTTTAAGAAGATTTTCAGTATGAACAGTAAAATCAATGCAACAGTAATCAAAAAGCAATAACAAGACACAAATTTTTAAAGTGGTTCGGATATCACACAATCCTACATCCACTGTCCCAAAAAGTTCAGGAGGCTATTTATTATACTGAGTTAGTCTCAGTCAGCTTGTACACAGGACAAAGCCGTGGCTTGGGGATTATACTGAGCAAGTCCCAGTTTACAAAGGCATCAAACTAAAGTGTTTGACAAACTTCTCCAACTATGAAGGAGTCCTTTTACAATAAGGATTGGGTTCAAATATGAACTCCTTCGTCTAAGCTATAAGTATATTCTGTTGAGCTTAGGGTTAGAGAGATAGGGAATGAGAGTGTGGCTTCTAGATTGACGAACAGCTGAAATAAGCTTTAGGTTCGTGTATCGTCGATTTGGATACTAGAGGCTCTTCTAACAGTTTAGCTTGGTTCCCTATGAGCTGAGAATGTAGTCTTTCGCCAGAGATAGATCTTCAAATTCTTGCGGAAGACTTAGGGTTTTCTGGTTCTAGCTCGTTTGAATGCTTGTGTTTGATTTCGTCGTTAAGCTTAGCGCATTCTCTCTTTCTCTTGAAATGTCCCTCTATTTATAGAGCAGATATTGGAAAAGATCCGTTGGAGACGATCTTCCTTTCTCTCTCTCTTTTGGTAGCAAACGGCTCTTATGAAGTAGGTAACAGTGTACTTTCCCACCTTTTTAGGTAAAGGGTTGACTGCAGCTTTAGCAGGTGAGAAGACACGTGTGTTCTTGTCATTCGTCGAGGTGGATAGAGTGGTTGAGACAGCACAGACTTCAAGGCAAACTGATGCTGACTTCTCTCTTCCTCGTATATGACATTGCTGATTGTCTTTCAAAAGTGTTTGACAGTTCTGACTGTCTGCCGATGCTGAGTCTGATTCCGTATTCAGTAGGTAGATAGCTGAGGAAAGTCTACTGAAGATCAGCTCTGAGTTCAGTGAACTGCTCCTACTTAGTCCAGTTCCACTGACTCTTTCAGTATACTGCTCCTGCTGAGTCCAGTATCACTGAGTCTTCTACTTCTGGTGTTAAGGCAGATAATCTACTGAGCGCCTTGATCAGAGCAGAGTGTCTACTGAGTCTGAAACCTCAGAGACAAATAACGATTACAACGGAATGGTTCACCAATCAGATAGGGTTTTAGGATCTTCAAATCTTCTCAACAATCAGAGCACTAGGCTGCTGAGCATGGTTCAGTATAGAAGATAGAATCATTTCCCACTAAGTAAGACTATGCTGAGGATAGAATCATCACCCAACAATTTCCCCCTATTTGATGATGCCAAAACCTATCATCTATGCTAACACTAAACAACAGAAACAGAGCCCCTTACAATATTACAGGTAAGATCAGTGGAGTTGTTTCAACAGTTCTAGACTACTGATAAAACAGGGCAAAACACAATTTCCCCCATTACATAGAAACTAGACTAGCAGAATCTAACAAAGTAATAAACTGACAAGAAAGTAAATAGTGAGTGTGTGAGTCAGTAATCACTTCAGTGATTCTGAGTGTTAAAGCATAATACAAACACGGCTGTATAGACAACAAGTGGTTGTCAGAGCCAAAATCAGATTTGTATATATGAGTTATTCAGATCAGTACAATTACAAATTTTGCTAAGCTAGGAAGATCAGAACTAAGCCTAGGAGCCCTTAAACTGCTTGATCCTGTCCTTGAATCCTTGGGATAGCGTCTCTGGCAGTGGCACTCCATACATCCGGTATGTGTTCTTCCTCAGCTTCAAGTATGCAGCAAAGTCTGCTGGCTCATCTTCGTCCAGTTCTCTCTTTGATGCTGCATACTTCACTTCAGCTTCTATTACCCCAAAGTGGATTGAGTCATCATTTCTTCTAGGTGGAGGTATGATTCTGGGCTCCAGAACACTGACCTCTATACCTTCAGATACGGCTTTATGCAAGTATATGTATAGATCAGGTTCACTTATCATCATCCATTCTGTGTAGGCATCAGCCTTAGTCATGTTGGGCCAGAACCTCCAGAAATAATTGCGCTTGATGAACTCTATCTTTGCCGATTCCAATATCTGAGTAAATTGAGCAGGTATCCAATTATCTGTCTTTGGCCATCTGTGTGATTTCAGATCAGCTGGCTTCCTAAACCTTCTGTATCGATAAGGAATATCAGCTTTTGAAGGTACTCTCAGCCTGGCCTCTTCCTCAGTCCTTTTCCTCAGTGTTTCAAGGTCTGCCTCCCAGATTCTGTCTCTGGCAGCCTGAACTTGTCCAGCCTCTTCGCCTCTGTATAAGTATCTGTTCATTTGGTCAAATATGGCCTCAATCTCATCATCTTGGGCTTCAGTGGCTTTCTGAGGAATGTCTTCAGATTCAGTAGGGGTACTTGATTTTTCTTTTGATGTACCCTGCTTCTCAGTGCTTTGCTGCTTTTGCTCCTTCTCTTTCTCCCTATCTTCTTCATCCTCGATAATCAGTTTCCTAGGTGGAGGCAGCTGACCACTTGGGCCAGTCTCAGCTGTGCTCGCAGCCAAGACACCCTGGGCCTTACCCTCTGTCTAAGTCTGAGTCTGAGTCCTGCTTATCTCAGTCACGGACTTGGTCTTTTTCTCATACCTCAGTGAAGCTGTCCCCTTAAGTAATTCAGCAGTTTTGGTAGGGGTCGGCTTCTCAGTACTCTTCTCTTTTCCTTCAGTACTCTTCTCTTTTCCTTCCCCCTTTTTGGCATCATCAATTACAGCCGGGGTAGGGATGAGTACCTTCTTGCCTAGGCGTTTGTAGACGACGGACGGTTCGTCCGATGCATGTCATGGATCTTTGTCGGCGCCAAGTGCAGCTCATTCCTCTCATTAGTCGGTTCCTCCGAGTATTGCTTATGGGAGAGGTCACCGCTCGCCTTGAATTTCGTCGCTTCTCGTAAATCTTATCCTCCACGACCAGTTGAATGTTGTCAAGACGGATTTCCGTGGCCTGGGCTTGTTCAGTGAAGGACTCAGTATGAGTGGACATTGAAGCCTGGAATGCTTCGAGAAGTTTGGCTTGTCCTTCCTGAATGATTCTGAGCTGATCATCAAATTACTTCTGCTGCTTAGCCAAAGCTTCGGATACGATTGCAGAGACAATAGGGGCGGCTGATCGTGATACTGATGTTTTCAGCCCCTGTAGCTCAGTGGTTGTGGCTAGCGCAGTCTGTTTCCACACCTTGTGGATGGCCTTTGCAAGAGCTCGATTCTGGATTCCCTGAGCGGTGAGAGCTTTCGCTAAGGATCGAGATCTCTTGGCAGTTGGGCTGGGCGCTGCTTCGTAAGTCGACTCCAGCAAGAGCTGAGCGGGCTCTGCTGAGGACGAAGCACCAGCCGTGGACTTCGCAGGTCCAAGGATACGGAGTGGAGGTTGAGCTTGTTCAGTAGCATGTGTATCCTTGTCCTGGGGATTTCCCTCATCAGGCTTTCCAGGCCCTGAATCACTGGGTGGATCTTGACCTTCGTGGTCTGATCCATCTCGAGGAGTCTTGAGCCGGTTGCTAGCTGCCTGTCATATATCATTGCCAGCATAGCAGCCCTCAGGTTCTCCATGGTGCTGAGGTCGGCGGGCTCGAGTAGCCTATTTGCTCCCTCAACTTCAATTCTTCTTCATGAAGCTGCTGGCAGGAGTAGTGGAGTACTAGACGTTGTAGATGGGGCCACTCCTGAAATCGCAGCAACATGTGGAGCCTTGCTGATTTTGCAATGAGCAACAAATCAGAGTAGTCACCAAGCTCGGAATCTCGTTGAAGAATCTCTTGGGATGCTCGGATACGATCACCGAAGCTTCCATCCCGGGTTGTCTCTTCTTCGAGATCTTTGTCTCGCACTCCAAGTCTATGGGAGACGTCTGAGTCTCAGCAGGAGGCATACTGTTGAGTGGTGGAACTGAGAGGGGGCTGTCAAGACGCTGAATCTCTTCGCTATGTGCTTCTGTAGCATCCCCTTGTTCCACTTCTACGGGTTCCTCGGTGGAGACGGCCTTCTCCACCGATTGAGTCTTCTCGAGATGATTTCGACTCGCCTATCGCCCGCCGAGGCCGAATAGGTTGCCGAGTAACCCGAGCAAGCGAGAACTTCGGGAGAGACCTCGGGTTCGGTAGGCACGTCCGGAATGGCTTTCCTCGGTTTCTTAGCTGGTGCCTTTGGAGTTTTTCTTTGGAGGTGTTCTCTTCTTCGAGGGTGTAGCCTGCTGAGGCTTAGTCTGCTGAGTTACGGCTGAGGGACCTGACCCGATCTGCTGAAGAGCAGCAGTCTTGTTGTGGAATCTGACCTTCTTCACATTAAAATACTCCTTGTCACTGTAGGTTATTGGTTCAGATCCGCAGACATCCTCTATCCTTATGGACAGCTTCAGTCCATAAAGGAACTTGCCCTTTGCACTCAGCGTGCAAGAGGCCTTGTCGAATTTGGCCGCCTGTGCCATGAATTCACGGATAAAGAACTCCGTCCATTTGATCTGAGCTCTATCATATATGGCCATCATGAGCTGGATCTTGAGCCTCGATACTTGATCGAATGAGCCTGCTTGGCTGGTCAGTAGCTGCGTCACAATATAAGCCAAAGCTCGATCGAGGCAAGCATGTTGTTTTTAGGAAAAGCAGCTCTGAAGGTCGTGGGCTTTCCACAGAATATTGTCAAGTAGTCATCTACAAGATCATCATTGTACCCCACAGTACTGGCTCCTTCAGAAGGCAGATCAAAACTTCTCTTTAGCGCGTCCTTGATTGATATTTGCTTCAGTATCGGAAAAGCATTCTTGATCTCGTGAACGGCGAATCTTCCGATTATGTCCCCGCCTACTGAGTCAGAGTTAAGATAAACTTCGGCCACCTGCCTCGGGAGGAAGTATGTCGGCTTCCTTGAAAGAAAACTTTCAAGCCCTGACTCTCTGAGAGCTGAGAAGATCTCGTCCATGTAATCGAGATCACAGGCGTCAAACTCCATGGTTGGCTCGAACCAAACACGGTCCTTATCCAGGATTTCTTGCATGTTAGCTGGAGTAGACACCGAAATATTTATACTAGCCATTGTACCTGTTACACGAGCATTTATCATTATCGATTTAAATAAAACAGTTTGTATAGCGATTCTGAAAAAGAAAATTAATTCGCGTAGCAGTTGTAATAAGCATACCGAAAGAGAGATTGAGATTCTGAAAGGATATGCAAGAGGGGATTTGCAAGAAATGATCTCAGAATTTTCGGATGCAGAGGATTTTAAGTGCGGTAATGGCGGTTTCTAAGATATGATTGAAAATATATATCTAACGTGAAGGTGAACGGTTTTCGATCAAAGGCTGAGTTTAAACTTGCTTTATGAGATGGACGGTCAAGATTAAAAGATATACTAAGTAGTGATCACATATGCCGCCTAAGGCAAAGCCAGTTGTAAATATGCCTAAGTAGTAACTATGAGATGACATGCATTAAATGCATGCAGAGTTTAGCAAACTTATGTATGGAATGTCGTGCAATAAATATAAGCCGTTAATAATAAATGACAAACTTAGGATATTTAATAGCATGCTGAATCTTCATCATAAATGCATTACTGTTTTATTCGTTACTACTGAGTAGAGATACGCAAACCTGTCTGCTGAACATAGTAGTCAGCTGATACCTCGTGTAGATGGTTTTCTGTCTCTACGTACTGAATTTACTCAGTATTGAGAGTGATCATTCCCCCTTACTGAATGATCTTCTCTTGGAACCTTCTTACTGATTGGGGTCAGTAGGATCCAACAGACCTAGCTCTACTGAAAGTTCTTTGAATCTGGATTCAGCTAGAGGCTTGGTCAGAATATCAACCCTTTGTTTGTCAGTATGGATCTTTTCCATCCTGATATCCATGTTTTCGATATGGTCACGAATGAAGTGATGCCTAATGTCCACGTGCTTGCATCTCGTGTGTAGTACAGGGTTCTAAGTGATTGCAATCGCACTGGTACTGTCGCAGAATATCGGCACTTCATTCTGAATGACGTCATAGTCTCTTAGCTGCTGTCTCAGCCAAAGGATTTGGGCGCAACAACTTCCGGCAGCCATGTATTCAGCTTCAGTAGTTGACGTGGCTACTGAATGTTGCTTCTTTGAAAACTATGAGATCAGCTTACTGCCTAGGAACTAACAAGTTCCTGAAGTTGATTTTCGGTCAATTCTACATCCTACATAGTCAGCATCAGAATAGCCAGTTAGTTCAATATTATCATCAGCTGGATACCATAAACCTATGACAGGTGTGCCTCTGAGGTAGCGGAGAATCTTCTTTGCTGAGTCCATGTGGCTCTGCTTAGGATTCGCCTGAAATCGAGCGCAGACACCTACAGCATAAGTTATGTCAGGACGAGTAGCTGTTAGATATAATAAGGTACTAATTATTGCACGAAATTCAGTTTGGTCTACTGATACTGCCTTTTTATCAAGATCGATTTTCATATTCGTGTTCATCGGGATCTTGATAGGTTTGCCGGATGTGTAACCGAATCTTTTGATGAGGTCTCGAGTGTATTTGCCTTGGTTAATGAACGTTCCCTTTTCAGATTGTTTGACTTGAAAGTCGAGGAAATAGTTCATTTCACCCATCATTGACATCTCGAACTTGTCTTTCATCATTTTCTCAAACTGCTGACACATGACGACGTTCTTTGATCCGAAGATAATGTCGTCTACATAGATCTGCACGAGTAATAAGTCATCTTCCAGTCGAATGCTAAACAGCGTGCGATCTACTGTGCCTTTCTGAAAACCTTTCTGAAGAAGAAACTCTGACAGGGTATCGTACCAAGCCCTGAGTGCTTGTTTTAACCCATATAGAGCCTTTCTGAGTTTGTAAACCTGATGTCCCTGTTGAAAGCCGGGCGGTTGTTCTACATAGACTTCTTCTTACAGTACGCCATTCAGGAACGTAGACTTCACATCCATTTGATAGACTCTGAATCTTTGATGTGTTGCGTAGGCTAGGAATAGTCTGATTGCCTCCAATCTTGCAACTGGAGCGAATGTCTCATCGAAATCTATTCCCTCAGCTTGACAGTAGCCTTTCGCCATGAGCCTTGCTTTGTTCCATACTATAACGTTGTTTTCATCTCGCTTGTTCTTGAAGACCCATTTTGTTCCAATGACGTGTTGATGCCGGGGTCTGTCAACAAGCTCCCAAACTTCGTTTCTCGTGAACTGATTCAGCTCCTCCTGTATAGCTATGATCCAGTCAGCATCTTTAAGTGCATCCTCAATCGTCTGAGGCTCTTCAGTAGACAAGAAGCAGGAATATAATGCGCTTTCTCCTTGACAGAATCTGGATCTTGTCTTGACTTTTGCTGAAGGATCTCCAATGATTAGATCAGGAGTGTGAGCATCTAGCCACGATCTACGATGTTTCAGCTCTTCATCTGATATTTGATCAACACAGATAGTAGGTGAGTTAGGCATTTCAGTTGTACTATTCTGAGATTGAAGCAATTCAGTAATGAGAGTGTGATCTACTGAGTTTCCAGGTTCAGGGGCATTCAGCTCAGGAACATTAATAGATGTTCCCCCTGAGTTGTTACTCTCAGTAGTGGTCTCAGTTACCTCTAAGGTTTCTTCATCGACCTGAGTTACCTGTGATTGACTATGTTCAGGAGAGTCAATCTGTTCAGCTACTTGCTCTGCTGGTTGAGATTCAGTAGACTTGTCTTCAGTTTCTTCGTCTAAATCATCATCCCTACATAGCTGGATCTTTTCAGGTTTATCTTTTAGGTTCAGATCCTGTAGCTGCGTACTGATGTCCTCAGATTCAGACTTAGAGTTATTGCTCCTGTCTTCAGTAGCAAACTCATTAAAAACAACATGAGGGCTTTCTTCCACGCAAAGGGTCCGATAGTTGAATACTCTGAAAGCTTTGCTGACCCGAGAGTATCCTAAGAAAACTCCCTGATCTGACTTGCTATCAAAAGTCTTCAGCTGATCTTTCCCATTATTGTGAATAAAGCACGAACAACCAAAGATATGGAAATAAGATAAAGAAGGCTTCCTGCCGTTCCATAGTTCATATGGTGTTCTCTTATGCTGCTTTATCAATAGAGATCGGTTCTGAGTATAACATGCAGTGTCAGTTGCTTCTGCCCAGAATTTGGTTGGGAGTCGTAGAGTTCTAGCTGCTTCTTTGAGAGTCCTGTTCTTTCGTTCAACAACTCCATTCTGCTGAGGTGTGCGGGCAACCGATGTCTCATGCTCTATTCCTTCTGCTTTGCAGAACTCCTCTACCATGGAATTAAGGAACTCAGTTCCTTTGTCAGAACGAATTTTTCTAATTCCGGTGTTCTTCTCGACATTGATCCTTTTCAGAAGCATTGGTAACTCTGTTTCGACGTCAGACTTGTTGGCAATGAATATGACCCATGTGTAGCGCGAGTAGTCATCGATGACCACTAAAGCATACTTCTTGCCTCTGATCGTCACTGGAGAGACTGGACCGAACAAATCCATATGTAGCAGCTGAAGGATTCCATCAGTGGAAGGAGATGGAACAGGTGGATTTTGATTCCTTGTTTGCTTTCCCTTCAGACATGCTTCACACTGAGTGTCTTTGCTGAATACTTCATTCGGCAGTCCTCTTGCTAGAGTGTTTCTTGCTAGCTTGTTGAGCGTCTTAAAGTTGAGGTGGCTGAGTCTCCTATGCCAAAGCCATCCTGTACGGTTGTCGTTTTTCGCTAACAGACAAGCTTCAGGTTCTGCTAAGTTCCAGTCAGCTACATATATATTCTTTTTACGCGAACCTGATAACACTGTTTTCCCTGTGGATTTATCAATGACATCACAGAAACCAGTGTCAAAAATCACTCTATTCGAGTTATCACAGAATTGACTAACAGAGAGAAGATTATGCTGAAGTCCTTCAACATATGATACTCTAGGAACTGTGGCAGTTCTAATGCTGAATGCTCCATGGACTGATCTTCTGACGAAGTTACTTTCCAAAACCCCACGTCATCTTTGTAAGAGCTTGCGTTCTTCAGCCAGCAGCTGATCTTCACCTTAGTAGGAGACAACCCATCAGCTGATAAGCCATCAGCAGAAGAACATATGCAAAACTCAGTCCCTTCGCAGTCGCGAGCTGACCTACTCAGTAGATGTATTCCTTGTCAGCCGACTCAGTCGAAGAAGACAGAGACTTATCTAGTCTACTGTGTCCGACAGAAAACGACCCAGTTGCACAACTCTTTTTGAAGTTCAGCAGAAGATCTTACGAGGTTGTTTGAATAGTCAACTTTGACTCTGACACATTCTCACCAACCACAAACCTCGAACAATGAGAAGCCGACAGCACCATATCTGCCCTCTACAGTAAAGCTGCTCTCATGTACAGTAATTAACTACCCTACTGCAACAAATTCCAATTTATGGCCGTTTTCTTTGGAAGCTTGTGACACGTGGCGTCGTCGTCTCCAACGGACATATGCCATAGCTCACAACTATAAATAGAGAAGAAATTCGAAGCTCCAAGCAACGGAATAAAAAGGGAAAAATGCTCAAGCTTTGAACACTCTAGCATACTCAAAGATTATCCAGAGAAGAACTTGCTTTCTTAGAATACTCTTAGTTCTTCACTCTAGAGTACTTAGATCCCTCTCTTCTCTAGACTAAGCTCATTGCCATATTTATAGCTTAGATTCGAAGGAGTTCACTTTCTGTGAATTGTTCTTATTGTAAGAACTCCTTCTTAGTTGGAGATTATTCCTTCCCTTTCGAACTTCAGTTTGAATTGTAAAGTCGCTAAGGACTATAACTTAGAAGGATCTGTCTAGTGCACAGATACCTGCTGAGGCTTGCTCAATTTAATCAACAAGTTATCCTGCCATTGTCAGGACCGTGGACGTAGGATCTTGCGTATCCGAACCACGTTAAATCACTTGTGTTCTTTACTGTTTTATTGCATATCATAACTGTTCGAAATCACATGATTGCATAAAACGTGTTTCTAAAGCACACAGCCAAAAGAACTTGATTTGTGAAAAGTATTTTTCAAAACTGAGACGAATCTTCGGGCCCCACACTTATCCGCACAACATCTCCGACTGAGTTTCAACGACTGACAAAAGTCAGTAGAAGAACTCAGTAGCTGACCCACTCTGACCCAGTGATCGAAGGTTACTATTTGGCACTGTTCATCAGTTGCACTAAACAGCTTAGTTGTGCTTCGGTTTGAGAAGAAGAAACTGTGATCAGGTGTATTCACCCCCCCCCCGCTCTACACCTGACTATCGTCTCCGGACCAACACGGAGAGATTTGATGATCACTGTGAGGGAAGTGCGTTTGCAAAATTAGCGGCACTGAAGCAACTCGAGTCGGTATCGGAGTACATCGATCAGTTCACACACCTAGCAAATCAGGTAAAAACCGTTCCAAAAGAAAACATTCTCAGCTTGTTCGTTATGGGATTGAAAGAACCGATCCGGGATCAAGTTTGGTTCGTGGAACCCGCTGATTTTTCGTTAGCCATCAAACTAGCTCATAAAGCCGAAATAACAGTCCGTAATAGCTTGAGATCGTGCAGCAGTTCGATAGACACGTGGACTCCAAGGAAACTGGTTTTACAGTATAACTGTCCACCGTCGACGGCAGCACCGTTGGCTCTGCCCGCCCCACTAACGTCGGGCACCAGCGGAAACCGACCGGGATGTGTGCGAACGCCATTCCAGAGGATGATAGACAACGAAAGGGAAGATCTAAGGCGAAAGGGGCTGTGCTATAAGTGTAAACAGCCGTACCACCCGACCAATCACGTCTGTGCCGAAAAAAATTTAAGGGTACTTCTAGTTGATGAAGGGGATACAGAGTACTTAGAATTAGAAGAAGTAGTCCTCACGGAAGGCGGCAAATATGAAATAATACCGGCCGAAGACGGAGGGCAAGTGCGAGGACCGAATGGAGTGATTTTAAACGCTTTGTCCACATTTGGGTTATCAAGGGCTGAAACGCTTAGACTCGTAGGGAGGATCAAGGGTCGGGAGGTCTCCATTTTAGTCGACAGTGGAGCCTAACATAATTTTCTATCCAACAAGTTAGCATCGGAGCTGGGACTGAAATTCGATAAAAATAGAATTTTTCCGGTTCGTCTGGGAGACGGACATCGTGTTAATTCAGAAGGGGTGTGTAGCAACGTAGTGATTGAGTTTGAACCGGGAAATATATTGGTGGATTGTCATTTATTTCCACTAAGTGGTGTCGAGGTGATTTTGGGGATAGCGTGGCTCCGAACATTAGGTGAATTACGAGTGAATTATGATCGTTTATACATCATGTTCGAGATGAATCGCCAAATTGTCAAATTACATGGGGATAGATCACGGTTACGGGCTCCAGCTACCATAAAGGCGTTACACAAGTGGACGGACGTAGAGATGGCGGCCTGGGTTTTGGACATGGCGGCGCAGTGTGTTTGTTCGGGAATGGTGGAGGACGCACCGGTTCGTGACTTGATCCAAGAGGTATTAGACAGATTTTTCGAGATATTCGAAGAGCCAACGGGTCTTCCTCCTGACCGTGGCATCGAGCACAAAATTGCATTGAAGCTCGAAGTGGGAACAATGTCGGTACGACCGTATAGGTACAATCATTTGCAAAAAGACGAGATAGAGAAATTGGTGGCCGATATGCTCGCGGTAGGAATTGTGAGACCCAGTGATAGCCCGTTTTCGAGCCCAGTCCTCTTAGTAAAAAAGAAAGACGGGAGCTTTAGATTATGCGTGGATTATCGGGAGTTAAACAAGGCCACGATTCCGGATAAATACCCTATACCGGTTATTCAGGAACTGTTGGATGAATTGGTGGGAGCAAAGGTGTTCTCCAAGATTTATTTGCGCGCCGGTTATCATCAGATTCGAATGAAAGAGGGAGATATACCGAAGACATCTTTTCAAACGCATAACGGACACTATGAGTTTTTAGTTATGCCATTTGCATTAACAAATGCCCCGGCAACTTTCCAATCGGCCATGAACGAGATATTTAGACCATATCTACGGAAGGGGGTTTTGGTGTTTTTCGCGACATTTTGGTATATAGCCCATCTTGGGAAGATCATGTCGTACAATTGTCGCAAGTGATGGAGAGACTACGACGACACAAATTCTATGTTAACCGCAAGAAATGCACGTTTGGAGCAACTCAAGTAGATTATCTCGGACACTTAATCTTAGCCGAAGGAGTCGCAATGGATCCCGGCAAAGTGCGAGCTGTGACGGATTGGCCGACGCCCAAATCACTTAAGGCGGTACGCGGATTTTTAGGTTTGACCGGATATTATTGACGATTCTTTTGCGGTTATGGCATTATGGCGAGACCATTGACAAACCTACTTCAGAAGGAATCGACGTCCGGAAAATTTATTTGGTCGGCCGAAGCCGAGGTGGCCTTTAACGAGCTAAAATCCGCGTTTGTTTCGGCACCAGTGCTACAACTACCCGATTTCTCTAAGCTTTTTGTCATAGAGTGTGACGCCTCTAATTCAGGAATCGGAGCGGTATTAATGCAGGATAGTCACCCGGTGGCTTTTTATAGTAAGGGATTCCGAGCCGATAGAAAAGTAACCTCTACATACGAAAAAGAATTGATGAGTTTAGTGATGGCAATTCAACATTGGCGACCGTATCTCATTGGGCGTCGATTTTTGGTTCGAACCGATCATCATAGCTTAAAGCATTTGCTCGGACAAAGAGTCGCAACCCCGGCTCAACAAGTTTGGGTGGCAAAACTACTCGGTTATGACTTCACGATCGAATATAAGACGGGAAAATCAAACCAAGCAGTCGATAGTCTCTCTCGCTATCACGAACAGACAGAAATACAAGGAGGATCATTTTTGGCATTAAGTATGCCAATTTGGGAGGATTTGGCAACTATCGAACAAGAACAGAAAGCGGATGCAGGACTTCAACGGATTGTCACCGAATTGCAGACTGACTCCTCCACGCATCCGGGTTATGCGTTAATTGGCCAACGACTCATGCACAAGGGAAGGTTAGTGTTACCTAGTAATTCTCGTTGGATTTCAATATTATTGCAGGAATTCTATAACACGCCAATGGGTGGTCATGCGGGTGTTTTACGGACTTATAAGCGAGTGGCGTCAAGTGTGTATTGGAAAGGAATGTTCGCGGCTGTCCGAAATTATGTCGCGCAATGCGTGACGTGTCAACGTTCAAAATATGAAGCTCAGTCACCGGCCGGCTTGTCACAGCCACTATCGATTCCGTCGCGGATTCAGGAGGATATTTCTCTCGATTTTATTACCGGACTACCAGTATCGATGGGATACTCTTGCATACTCATCGTGGTGGATCGCTTATCCAAATACGGTCATTTCGTTCCACTACGAACACCGATCACGGTGAGACGGGTAGCAACTCAATTCATTGACAACGTGGTGAAATTACATGGGGTACCAGCAACAATCATAAGTGATCGCGATCCACTTTTCGTGGGATCATTTTGGGGGGAACTATTTAAAGCACAAGGGACGAAGCTTAAGTTTAGCACGACATACCACTCAGAAACAGACGGACAAACGGAGGTCCTTAATCGTGTGTTGGAGACATATTTACGATGTTTTTCATCGGAGCACCCGCGGAAATGGGCGAGATGGTTATCATGGGCCGAGTATTGGTACAACACTGCGTTTCAAACCGCAGCGCGAGCTACTCCGTTCGAATTGGTTTACGGGAGGCCACCACCCAATTTATTATGCTATTCACCAGAAGAGAGCCGAGTGGAGGTAGTCACGAATGTATTGCAGACTAGGGACGAAATATTGCGCCAATTATGAGAAAATTTGGAACGGGCACAGACTCGTATGCGCGATCACGCCAACCGGCACCGCTGTGAGATTGAATTTGGTGTAGGTGAGTCCGTTTTTCTTAAGGTTCGTCCTTACCGTCAGACATCGGTTGGCCGTCAGAAATATTCGAAATTGGCGGCTAGGTTTTATGGCCCTTTCAAGATTTGTAGGCACGTCGGTGCTGTGGCTTACGAATTAAAGTTACCCCCGGGAAGCCGTATTCATCCGGTTTTTCATGTAAGCCAACTTAAACGCGTCATTGGTAATCATCAAGTGGAATCCACATTGTCAGAGTCTTTGGAAATGGAGAACGAGGATATTTTTGATCCGGAAATAGTTTTGACGGCGCGAGAAGTGATGACTAACAACGGTATTTTACGCGAAGTGTTGGTGAAATGGAAGCATCGGCGAGAGGAGGAAGCAACGTGGGTTGCTTTGGAAGAGTTTCGCCAACAATTTCTGAATTTTCGCCTTGAGGACAAGGCCATTTTTGGCGAGGAGGGAGTTGATGTGTAGCATTCCGAGTCAGAGAAGGGAACGGAGATGGAAGAGGTATCACCAAATACGAGGTTTGCCAAGTTTTATGTTCGGCGAAATCGGATGACGTAAGATGGAATCCGCATGCATGCCGAGGCATATTGGATCGGACGTAGCAAAAGTGAGGCCGCATGAATGCAGAGACGTACTGGAAGAATTCTGATAGTTAGGGTTATTTCCTTAAGTTGCTAATTAGTCTATTTTCGTATTAGTTTATTTTGAGTAATTCCGTATTTTTGGGTTCCGTATTTATGGCAATAATTGTGGGCTTCCATCTTATAAAAAGGGGATGAGAACCTTAGCTTAGGTATCTTGTTTTTGGACTAGTTTCGGCAAGACGGATGTCTTGAGGTGGCGGATTGTTTTGAATTCGTTTGGACGGCTTTCTAGTAATTTCAATATCGTTTTTCAATTCATAATTATTAATCGTCTATATTTGAATTCTTGTGTGGTCAGTACATGCATGTGATAGTAGGGTTTTTTGCGTATTTTAGTATTTGACTTCGGCGAGATCAAGTACCAGATTACAATTATTCTCGTGTGAATTCGGTTTGCATCAGTATTTATATTGGGTGCATACTGTATGGAATAAGACACATTCCAACTTCCAACAAATAAATAGCAATCCACTCAAAGCATATAATATTCGTATTGAATCAACATTGATACAGTTTGCAACTTCCTACATATTTGTATTAATTGTAGCTTAATTTATAATAACATCAACCGAGAGGAAATAGGGGCATCTTATGAGAAGTTATTGTGGAGCTGTATTTTGAGCTCCTCTGCATTCCCAATTGAAGGAATAATTAGGGTCAGGATCGCTTCCTTCCTCCTTCGTATGTTGTCGCGGCTTTGATTGTTGCTCCTGTGTTAGATCTTCTGATCTGTATCCCGACCTTTTTCTTCCTCTGGGTGGTCAGAGAACTGAAGAAAATTAAATAACTGTCTCTCTCTCACTCACGTTTGGCGTCTCCAAAAATATGAATGAGTGTAATCTGTTTCTGAACAGAATACTGATATATATAGGCCTCAAAAGCCAATATAATATTAATATATTTGTAACCCATTAATTTAATTATATTTCTAATGGGCTTCCACATAACAAGCCAATAATATAATTAATTAATTTACTGGGCTATTAATATTTATCAATTATTTGACCCAGCCAAATAATTCCAGATAAATAACATTATTAAATAATGTAAAAAAACATTAATCCATTATTAATGATTTCTGAGAGACAATAAATTACTAGGCAACCAATTGGGCCAGATCAGGGATCTAATACAAGAAATAAAGCTGGGCCTCCAATTAATTAATTATCCATGCTCAGCCTAGAGCAAAATTAATTAATAAACACAGATTCATTCCACTAGAGAATCCGTGCTGATTTACCCCTTTACCCAAATTGAGCAAGGGCTTGTATTTTAGACTTAATCGATCTCCATATTTAAGATAGAAATATCCGTTAATTAATTAAGCTCACTGACAGCTTAAATTAATTAACATCTTATATTCCTGAGTAGTACCACTCGACCTTATTAACACACCTGAACTTAATCAAACGGCCGGGTTTAGTGTGCTAATCCTTTCAAGTTCCTCAGGGGATATTATCAACCCATTTTACTAGGATACGGATGCAAGATACAGACAACCAGCCTGAGCCACAAATAACTACTAACACCCAAGATACGTAGATCCGGTCGCGATGACGTTCACCATAGTAGGTCAAAGTGATAGTCAAATGCACTCAGCTGAAGTCTTACCAAGCTTAAGACCAGCAAAGTCATCGAGATTTTTGTTTTCCACTAAGGTCAGTTAGGAAAACACATCTCACTGTGATCCGTCAATACACCACCGTCAGTGTACCAGTAAAGACAAGCAGCTAAGACAAGCCACTTCTTATCTAAACTGCAGCTTAAACCGACAACTTATCCTAAAGTTGTCTCAGCTGTGATAACTGTTTATATCTTGTCAGTTCAACCAATTTGTGTTGTCTTCTGTGATACCCGACACACCACACAAATCTAACTTTTATACAAGATAAAGGATAACATGTGCAAATATATATATTTATCAGATAGGAGAATAAAATAGTGGTAAGGACAAAATCACAATGTATACAAGCATAAAAACTGCTTCCAGTATACAAAATCCCAACAATTCTACCACTTATACTAATGAAACTTTTAGTATACAATGTGTCAGTTCTAGGTACAAACTAGTACTCAACTATCTATCGTATCTATCACTGCATCTTCTCCCACTTATACAAAAGTTTATGCAGTCCTAAGTGGGGGGCATCTCTACCACTCCTAGGCCACGAACATGCTTTTCTTAAACCCGAACTGGTAAGCTCTTCGTGAAAGGATCAGCTAGGTTGTCTTCAGTTCCAATTTTGTCAATCACCACATCTCCTCGATGTACGAATTCTCGTATGATATGGTACTTCCTGTCAATATGTTTAGAAGCCTTGTGGGATCTGGGTTCCTTTGAATTTGCCACTGTACCCGCATTATCACAATAAATTGTGATTGCTTTCGGCAAATTGGGAACAATATCAAGATCCAGGAGGAAATTCTTGAGCCAAACTGCCTCCTTAGAGGCTTCTGAAGCAGCCACATACTCTGCTTCCATGGTTGAGTCCGCAATGCATTTCTGCTTTGCACTCCTCCATGAGATGGCTCCACCTCCCAAGGTAAACACATAACCCGAGGTAGACTTCTTCTCGTCTCTGTCAGCCTAGAAATCCGAGTCCGTATAACCCAAAGGCACTAGACTGTTTGACTGGTAAACAATTCTATAATCTCTAGTCCGTTTAAGGAACTTGAGAATATTTTTAACCGCAGTCCAGTGTGCTTGTCCAGGATTAGACTGATATTTTGAGACCGTGCCTACACCATATGAGATATCTGGTCTCGTACAAAGCATTGCATACATGAGACTACCGACAGCGGAAGCATATGGTACTAGTCTCATACTTTCTATCTCTTCAGGCGTTTTAGGGCACTGATTCTTGGATAGAAAAATGCCATGTCTGAAAGGTACCGAACCTCTCTTGGCATTTTGCATGCTGAAACGAGCAATAACAGTATCAATGTAGGATGCTTGTGACAATCTCAACATCCTTTTCTGGCGATCTCGGATAACCTTGATCCCGAGGATGTAAGCAGCTTCACCTATGTCCTTCATTTAAACTGCTCGGATAACCACATCTTTACATCTGATAACACTTCAACATTGTTGCCAATGAGAAGGATGTCATCTACATAAAGTGCAAGAAACACCACTGATCCATTAACACAGATACGGTACATGCACACCCCGTTAGGACAGGATACAAAACCATAGGATTTGACTACCTCGTCAAAACGCTGGTGCCATAACCGGGAAGCTTGCTTAAGTCCATAAATAGACTTCTTAAGCTTCCATACTAGATGTTCTTCGCCCTCCTTCATATAGATGTCCCTACCTTTTTCAAGGTGACCGTTTAGGAATGCGGTCTTGACATCCATTTGCCAGATCTCAAGGTTCATGTGAGCTGCTATGGCAAGGAGAATCCTAATAGACTTGATCATTCCTACGGGCGAGAAGGTCTCTTCATAATCGATACCTTCTTTCTGGGTAAAACCCTTCGCCACTAGCCTGGCCTTAAATGCCATGATCTCTCCATTCGGTCCTCTCTTTCTCTTGTATACCCACTTACTACCAATAGCCTTGTAGCCCTCAGGTAGTTCAGTGATCTCGTATACATCCATATCAGTTATGGACTTAAATTCTGAGTCCATAGCGATTCGCCAGGAATCTGCATCTGTATCTCTCATTGCTTCGTTGTAGGTCCAGGGATCAACGGTATCCTGTTCATCTGCCGGGAGATGATCAGACGTCTCCCCAGTGAACATATACCGATCAAGTGTAAATATCACCCTCCCACTACGTCGAACAGTGTCATAGGCCCTCCATGAGCTTGTGTAGACATAGGCCCACACAAGTCATAATGTATCAAACTTAATACTTCTGTGGCTCTATAACCCTTTGCCTTAAAAGGCCTAGTCACCATCTTTCCTTCTAAGCAGGGTTCGCAAGTTGGAAATGGTTCTACATGGAGAGACTCCAATGATCCATATTCCACCAACCTTTGAATCCTATTTAGATTGATGTGACCTAGTCTTAAGTGCTACAGATAAGTTTGGTTTACCTTAGAAGATTCTTTCCTCTTCTTAGGATTTGATGATGAGGAAGCAACATTCACAAAATTATGCGGATTACAAGTAATAGTATATAAAGATCCATTTAATAGCCCACCACAGATGAAATCATCGTCTTTCATGATAGAAACTTCACTATCAAAACTTGATTTATAACCATCCATGATGTAGAGTTTTGAAACATAAATTATGTTTCGTCTAAACTCAGGCACATATAAAACATCTTTAAGTACTAAAACAGAACTATCAAAAGATAGATGTAGATCTCCAATGGCAATTGCAGGAACTCTCGATCCATTGCCCATTGAGACTACCACCTCACCATCGCTCAATTGTCTTTTCTGCAAGAAACCTTGCAAGGTGTAACAAACATGATCAGTTGCCCCCGAATCCACTACCCATTCGTGGGTAGAAGAGTAAACCAGAACAGTTTCAGTTACAAGAGCGACTCGCGTCTCTTTCTGTTTTGCCTTGACATCTGGATTATAATTCTTCCAGCGTCTTTTCTTACCATTCTTGAAGAACCTTCCTTTCTCCTTTGACATTTGCATGTCGCCGGTAAGGACCGTCTTCTTACTCCCACTGCTCTTCTTGAAATGTCCACCCTTTCTGCTCTTTTTCTAGTTTCCGCCTTTCGGAGGATTCCTTGAACTACTAGGGATATTCAAGACTTGAGCACTCTTGCCCTTTTCTATAACCTCTTTGACCGCTACCAAAGATTTGAGTAACATACTAATAGTAAACTCGTTCTTAGACATAGCGGTCCTAAAACAGAAGTTCTTATAGAACCTTTGCAGAGCATTTATTGGGAAGGTAAGATATCTCTTCCACTTTGTAAAATTATTTAAACCCGTTAGGGCTTGGTTGGTGACACTGTTTAGAAACTCAAAAATTATTCGAACAAACATATCTGAAAAATATAATAAAAGCATGTAAGAAAGTTATATTTGCACATAATTCGTAATTAACCATCATTGTAACCTTTTGAAAAACCAGTGATGTTAAATACTCGAATAGCCCTAGAGATCACACTCGCAAGCCACTCAGGTGGACGTTTACTCGTGTACCACTAGACCAAGCTATATACCTAGCTCTTTAATTCTAATCCACGCCTAGGTTCTTAAGACGAATGGAATTAATAATCCGATATATCTGGACCATGTCACTATTAATATTAAAACGCGGGAAGGGACTTCTCAGAAAGTTGTACTCGCGGTGACATCTAAGCTTTGACCATTAATTTGGCCGAATTAACATCAAATTCTCGAAATTAGGATACTTACGCGAACCATACCGCTTTCAATTTGATTTAATTAGCCATCTTATTTAATTATTATCTGCTAGAGTACTCGTGTTTACTAGGCACGCAAGCCACTCAGGTGGACGTTTACGGCTTCGCTCCCACTACTCAATAATAATTAAATATTACTTTAGAAAACCCATCTCACAAAACTCGTGGTTCAAAAATACAAGCAAGCCACTCAGGTGGACGTTTACTCATATAATTGTTCCACTTTTGTGTAGAGTCCAATTAATGGAGGTCCGGTTAAATATTTAATTTCCAATTTAAATGGAATCGAATTAAATATTTAATTTATTATTTGCTTAGTCTTTTTCTTCAAAAAGTTCATTTTGAATCATGCATATCCACATAATTCCTAAAGCATGCAATTTCTAAGCGCACATAATAAAACGTGCTCGCGAAAAATAAAACATGCTTTGATACGACGTAAATCCTATTTACATGCTTTTCTATCCGCAATTAATCACATAATCGCGATTCGCATGCTAAAGCATAATAATAAATAAATGCGCAAATAGGAAATTTAAAACGTTGTTATCG
This sequence comes from Lavandula angustifolia, assembly GCA_028984105.1. Classification (NCBI taxonomy): domain Eukaryota; kingdom Viridiplantae; phylum Streptophyta; class Magnoliopsida; order Lamiales; family Lamiaceae; genus Lavandula; species Lavandula angustifolia. Next base: position 18,061,299 of record CM054817.1, read on the forward strand.
GGCTTTAAAACACGTAATTCCTAACTACTACATTGCCCGATCAAAATACAGCTCTTCGATCTTCAAAATTTTCGAATCTGAAAATTGCATCGAAAACTGCATCGCCACGTCATCAAGGGCATCTGCCACGTGTCAGAGACGTGGCAGACACGTGTCCAACTAGGACTGACGTGGCGTCACGTCAGCGCGCCACGTCAGCGCCATCTACAATGAACCGCCGCTGCCACTAGTTCACCTCCCGCCGTCGCTGTAGGCCGGTTCTCGGCCGGCCGCTGACGTGGTGGTGGTCGACCGGCCACGGCGAGCCAGGAACCGCCGGCTTCCTCCATCGGAAGCCCGCCGTTTGGCGCTGAAACGCAGAGGTCGCCGCGTCTGTGCCTCCACTGCGCGCCGCTTCGCGCCGCCTTCCGCTCTACATCCGGCCGTTCTAGTTCGCTCCTTCGCCTCGCCGTGTTACGGCGAGGCCGCGCCGCCAAGTCTCGTCGCGCACCGTCGCTGCAGCAGCTGGAATCGCTGCCACACGCAGCCGCGACTGCCGGTGGCAGACGCGCGGCTGTCGCACCTTCCCTAGTCCGATGCCGCCGTCTTCGTCCTCTCCCGTCACCCCTAGGCCTGACCTACACATCTGGGTGGCCTAATTCCGGTGACAATTGTCGCCTCCGCCACGGGATTCAAGCGAATTTCGCATCCCATCGCCGGCGAATTTCGCTACTCAAATTCGTGCTCTCCGAGCTGCGATTCGATCAATTGAAAGAGGGGAAACCTAATTGGAACACTCACGACCACCGGGTAATGGATTCCGGCTGAGATTAGTTCCTCAATTTCCCAAATTTCGAACGATTTGCCGGAATGAATTCATAACGAGCAGCCAACTTCAGAGTCAATTCCGATCGCATCCAGGATCGGATGATCTCTCAGGACCTATCGACGCCAAGCTCGTAAGACTACGATTCCATAGGTTTAAACCGATCGTCGATCTAACATCGGACGCGCCAGGAATCTCCGCCGCAAGATGAGGCGGAACCCTAGAAAACTAGGGTTTTTGCTGCGAAAATTAGATTGTTCTTCGTCTCGTTTTTCGTGCCTCCCGGACCAATTACAGTACAAAAATAGTACAATCACATAGAAAATAGGTCCTATGATCTACTCGTAGATTTTTTCACGAGAAAAACATTACAACGGGGTCAAAATAGTGGCTCGCAGGCCGCCCCAAACACGAAAATTAGCCCGATAATGACGGAATTGAACCTAATCAGACATCTAACAGCAACAATCAGAGCCTAAACCTCGCTCTGATACCAATTGATGGAATAATTAGGGTTAGGATCGCTACCTTCCTCCTTCGTATGTTGTCGCGGCTTTGATTGTTGCTCCTGTGTTAGATCTTCTGATCTGTATCCCGGCCTTTTTCTTCCTCTGGGTGGTAAGAGAACTGAAGAAAATTAAATAACTGTCTCTCTCTCACTCACGTATGGCGTCTCCAAAAATATGAATAAGTGTAATCTATTTTTGAACAGAATACTGATATATATAGCCTTCGAAAGCCAATATAATATTAATATAATTGTAACCCATTAATTTAATTATATTTCTAATGGGCTTACACATAACAAGCCCATAATATAATTAATTAATTTACTGGGCTACTAATATTTATCAATTAATTAGCCCAGCTAATTAATTTCAGATAAATAACATTATTAAATAATATAAAAATACATTAATCCATTAATAATCATTTCTGAGAGACAAGAAATTACTAGGCAACTAATTGGGCCACATCAGGGATCCAATACAAGAAATAAAGCTGGGCCTCCAATTAATTAATTATCCATGGTCAGCCCAGAGCAAAATTAATTAATAAACACAGATTCATTCCACTAGAGAATCCTAGCTGACTTACCCCTTTATCCCAAATTGAACAAGGGTTTGTATTTTAGACTTAATCGATCTCCGTATTTAAGATAGAAATATCTGTTAATTAATTAAGCTCACTGACAGCTTAAATTAATTAACATCTTATATTCCTGAGTAGTACCACTCGACCTTATTAACACACCTGAACTTAATCAACCGGTCGGGTTTAGTGTGCTAATCCTTTCAAGTTCCTTTGGGGATATTATCAACCCATTTTACTAGGATACGGATGCAAGATACAGACAACCAGCCTGAGCCACAAATAACTACTAACACCCAAGATACGTATATTCGGTCGCGATGACGTTCACTATAGTAGGTCAAAGTGATAGATAGTCAAATGCACTCAGCTGAAGTCTTACCAAGCTTAAGACCAGCAAAGTCACCGAGATCTTGGTTTTCCACTAAGGTCAGTTAGGAAAACACATCTTACTGTGATCCGTCAATACACTACCTTCAGTGTACCAGTAAAGACAAGAAGCTAAGACAAGCCACTTCTTATCTAAACTGCAGCTTAAGCCGACAACTTATCCTGAAGTTGTCTCAGCTGTGATAACTATTTATATCTTGTCAGTTCAACCAATTTGTGTTGTCTTCCGTGATACCCGACACACCACACAAATCTAACTTTTATACAATATAAAGGATAACATGTGCAAATATATATATTTATCAGATAGGAGAATAAAATAGTGGTAAGGACAAAATCACATTGTATACAAGCATAAAAACTGCTTCCAGTATACAAAATCCCAACACCAATGACCATTCGCTGCCAAACCTAATTAAGCGGGCAGACTGGAAAACATAATATAGGTACACTTTGTTGCGTATGCGGAGAAGTACCTTCTCCTCACTACATGTCATAGGTGTTAGGGGAGAGGGTACAAATTTATCTTCTCTGAGGTAGTGCTCTACAATTGTTGGCTCGAACAAGGAAAAATAAGATAACAATGCCCATATTACCCTTTTTCCATCTGTTGGTTAGTAATAGAATCCAAGATTGGAGACCATGTTCTGAACCTACTACATAGTGAACTGCCCCGTCTAACTCTCCAATACAGACTTCAAGAATGCTATTGTTATACCGAATGCCACCTATTGGTGATTTGATAAAAACGGCACGCCTTCTATCTTTATCAAGCACCATCAATTTATTTCTTTTAGTCAACCAGTACACGAGATTGCCTTGTTCCATTCCACAGCCCACAACCACGACACTATTTGAAACGTGCTCACCAAATGTATTACTCCACACGCTAGAAGACGACTAGAATACATTGAATGCAAATCTATGGTTGGATAGGCGATAGCTCGCAGTTATGGCTATAACCCAAAACCCCATTACAGATACATCGCTGCAATCCTCTAGAATTATAAATTTTGTATTTATTATAAATGAATGCAACCATGACAGTTCTACACTTAGCTTCATAAGCGGGTTACACACATATAATTTTGGCACTTCAATTCTGGGATAACATGACCGGCAACATACAGACCCTAATTTCAACGACATTATTACTACAGGGATGGGTAGGAATGACAGAAGATCGGGAAGCACCGTCACTAAATCCTCATAAACGTCAATATGATATACGATTTCACACTTTCAGTTCACAGTCGACCAATTCTTACAGTTTTGCAATAGAAAACCGTTTGCACCCTTCCGTGCGAGGACTGGATTTTTCACTAACCACTGCGAATTCACAAATCGCACCCAATCGGGAATAACCCACTTAATGCGATGTAATGTTTTGGCTGATAGGCACCGCAAAATTAAGCATGTCGTTTCTATTTTCTCCGGCCAATACCGCTGTATTTTCCTCTGAAGAAGATGGATGAAATCGATATTGGACTTGTATTTTTTCGCTTACTTTGACTTTTATATTAGCCCTTGTTGGGATGATATTGAGTATGATAAGATTTGAAGATCCCAAAACCCATAGCTGAATGATGAACCTTCGATATTGTAATAATTTAGTTGAGTTCAACTTGTTAGGAACTCCGTAGGCTAGAGTTTAGTAGTTGTGCGTTCAGTAGAAGATTCTGCACTCAGTCGAAGAACTCAGTATCGAGGAAGTCAGTTGGTCAGCTATCGACCAACTGAATCTGCAAAGGAATTTGAGCCTGCGAACTTAGTTGATCAGACGAATGTCAGTAGAAGATATATCAGTTGAAGGTCTGAGGATTCAGAGGAAATCAACTCATCGTACCCTTGGAGTTTGAACAAGACTCACCTACTCTCATAACTCGACCAATAAGGAGCCGACAACACTTTACCTGCTCTGCCATAAAGCTGCTCCTAGACGGAAAAAGAGGAAATCTCCACAGTATCTCTACAACAATGTTCAAATTAATATGGCCTTTTTCCTTGTCTTATTCGACACGTGTCTAGACTCCCTCCAACGGATCTATTCACAAATCCAAGACTATAAATAGAGAAGGTCCTCATGCTGAAAGATCACCGGGAACACAAGCTTTCAAGCAAACATACTCTAGCGAGATCAAACCCAAGTAAAGCGAAGAACTTGCTCATTCGAAGATCATTCTTAGTTCTTCTCTCTAGAGATCCTTTAGTTCCCCTTCTCTATCTAAGCGTGCTAATTATAATATTCTATAGCTTAGAACCTCGAAGGAGTTCATCTTTTGAACTGTTCTTATTGTAAGAACTTCTTCATAGTTGGAGAAACTCTAACCTTCAAGGTTAAGAACTATAAAGTCACTATGACTATAAGTAGATATCTGTCCTGCGTACAGATTGACTGAGGCTTTCAGACTGACTGAACCTCGAAGGAATTCATCTTTTGAACTGTTCTTTTCACCAATCTTTCCGCAAGAACTTCAGTGAAATATTCAAAGCGAAAGGCGACTACTTTTCTCTAGGGAACCAAGCTGAATAGAATCAATGCCTCTAGTATCCAAGTGATCGAACACTAACCCATAGAGATTATTCCTCATTGTTCATCACTCTAGAAGATCTTCTTGTTCCCTTTCCCTCTAACCTAAGCTCTACTGAAATATCCATAGCTTAGACCCGAAGGAGTTCATATCTTGAATTCTTATTGTTAAGAACTCCTTCATCGTTGGAGAGTTTGTCAAACTTTATAGTTTGATCCTTGGAAACTGGGACTTGCTCAGTATAATCCTCAAGGTCGTGTTTGTCCAGTGCACAAACCAACTAAGACTAACTCAGTATAATAAAATAGCCTCCTGATCTTTTCGGGATAGTGGACGTAGGATTATTTAATATCCGAACCACTTTAAAATCATTGTGTTCATTTACTGTTGTATTGATTTACTGTTCATACTAAAAACCGGATTACAAAATCATACAACATAGTTTTAGAAAATCTTAAACTAACTGCACTAACCTACTGAAACAGTTTTAATAAAAACATTTTCAACTCAACTGAATTGGGCCTACATTATTCCACACGCTACTGAACTCTTACTGAACGATACAGAATTCTGACAGCAGTCAGCTAGTAGGCCAAAGTATAGTCAGTCACTCTGTCCACGAGATCCAGAACAGCTTGCCTGGTCTACTGAATTTATTCAGCAAACACTCTCCTGAATTGGACTGTTCGCGTTTTAAGTTGATAAAGTTTTCAGGAGTATTCACCCCCCGCCCCCTACACCTGAACGTTTATCTCGGGACCAATAGATAGGAACAAAGTGGGTCTTCAAAAGCAAGCGAGATAAAAACATCACAGTTAGGAACAAAGCTCGACTTCTTGCAAAAGGATCTATCAGACAGAAGGAATAGACTTCGATGAAACATTTATTTCAATTGCAAGATTGGAAGCCATTCATCTGTTTCTAGCATATGCAACACATCAGCAGATCACAGTCTATCAGATGGATGTGAAGTCAGCTTTCTTGAACGGTGTATTGAAGGAAGAAGCCTATGTTGAACAACCGCTCGGCTTTCAACAGGGACATCAAGTGTATCGACTTAAGAAAGTGTTGTATAGTTTAAAACAAGCACACAGGGCTTGGTATGATACCATATCAGACTTTCTACTTCAGAAAGGTTTTCAGAAATAGACAGTAGATCGCACCATGTACAGTATCAAGTCAGAAGATGACATCCTACTGGTGCAGATTTATGTGGACGGCATCATCTTTGGATCTAGAAATCTGACCCTATGTCAGAAATTTGAGCAGATGATTAAAAAGAGCTATGAAATGTGTTGGATATGAGTCAGTAGATGATATTCAGCTGTTCGTGGTTAAAAGAAAATTGGGGGAAATCATAGTAGTACTATGGAATTGAAGATTCCAAAACCGAGATGATATCAGTAGTTCAGTGTGTCGTTAGGATTAGCTGATGTATAGGTTAGACTTGTTGTAATCATTTTTATATTCTTGTCTAAGTCCTGTACGGGGTAATTGTTGAACTGATCTTCTGTCGAAGATACTTTTCAGAACCTCACGTCATCAGTGTAATCGCTTGCGTTCTTCAGTCATCAGCTGAGTAGACATTAGTAGAAGTCAATCCAGCAGCTGATAAGTCATCAGCAGAAGAACTCATGCAAGCCCAGTACCTTCGCAGTCGCCAGCTGACTTACTCAGAAGTTACATTCCTTGTCGTCACCGACTCGGTCGAAGAAGACAGAGACTTTGCGGTCATCGTATCCGACGTAAAAGCGACCCAACTACTTAAGTCTTTTCGAAAGTTCAGCAGAAGATCATACGAGGTTGTTTGAACGGTCAACTCTGACATTCTCACCAACCACAAACCTCGACCAATGAGAAGCCGACAACGCCTTACCTGCTCCAAACAGTAAAGTTGCTCTCATGTATAGTAATTAACTGCCCTGCTGCAACAAGTTCGAATTAATGGCCGTTTTCTTTGGAAGCATGTGACACGTGGCATCGTCGTCTCCAACGGACATATGCCATAGCTCACAGCTATAAATAGAGAAGATTTCGAATCTCCACTAGCGCGAAGCACGAAATTAAAAAAAAGGGAAATTGCTCAAGCTCTCAAACACTCTAGCAACTCAATCAGAACATCCAGCGAAGAATCTGCATTTACTAGAATATTTTTATGGTTCTTCTCTCTAGAGTCTTTAGATCCCTTTCTTCTCTACCTAAGCTCATTGTCAGATTTATAGCTTAGATTCGAAGGAGTTCATTTTTTAGTGAACTGTTCTTATTGTAAGAACTCCTTCGTTAGTTGGAGAACTGTTTTCGCTCCCTTTCGAACTAAGGTTTGAATCGTAAAGTCGCTAAGGACTATAACTTAGAAGGATCTGTCATGTGCACAGTTTCCTTGCTGAGACTTGCTCAGACTAATCAACAAGTTATCCTGCTCTGTTCAGGACCGTGGACGTAGGATCTTGCGTATCCGAACCACGTTAAACTGCTTGTGTTCTTTACCGTTTTATTGCATACAAACCTTTGAAAATCATAAGTTTGCATAAAACGTATTTCTAAAATCGCACAGCCAAAAGAATTTAATCTGCGAAAACACGTTTTCAAAAAGAGACAAACTCCGGGCCCCACACTTATCCGCACACTTAAGTCTCGGCGAGTTTGGCACCGACTAAAGTCGGTAGGAGAGCTCGATGGCCGACTCACTCTGTCCCGTGATCGAAGGTTTATTTGGCACTGTTCATCAGTTGCAACCAACAGCTTCAGCTGACCTTCACCGAGAAAAAGAAACGGTAATCAGGTGTATTCACCCCCCCCCCCTCTACACCTGATATTTGTCTCCGGACCAACAAAATGTCAATGATGGGAGAAATGAACTATTTCCTTGGACTTCAAGTCAAACAATCCAAGAAGGGAATATTCATTAATCAAGCTAAATAAACAAAAGATCTCATCTAGAAGTTTTGTTGTGAATCCAGCAAATCAGTGAAGATACCAATGAATACCAATCTCAAGATTGATCTTGATAAAGAGGGAGTATCTCTAAACTCAAATGATTATCGTGTTATAATTAGTTCCTTATTGTTGGGATTTTGTATACTGGAAGCAAATTTTATGCTTGTATACAATGTGTTTTGTCCCTACCAATATTTTATTCTCATATCTGATAAATATATATATATTTGCACATGTTATCCTTTATCTTGTATAAAAGTTAGATTTGTGTAGTGTGCCGGGTATCACAGAAGACAACACAAATTGGTTGAACTGACAAGATATAAACAGTTATCACAGTCGAGACAACTTAAGGATAAGTTGTCAGTTTAAGCTGCAATTTAGATAAGAAGTGGCTTGTATTAGCTACTTGTCTTTACTGGTACACTTAAGGTGGTGTATTGATGGATCACAGTGAGATGTGTTTTCCTAACTGACCTTAGTGGAGAACCAAGATCTCGGTGCCTTAGTTGGTCTTAAGCTTGGTAAGACTTCAACTGATTGCATTTGGCTATCTATCACTTTGACCTACTATGGTGAACGTCATCACGACCGGATCTACGTATTTGGGTACTAGTAGTCATTTGTGGCTCAGGCTGGTTGTCTGTATCTTGCAACCGTATCCTAGTAAAATGGGTTGATAATATCCCCTGAGGAACTCGAAAGGATTAGCACACTAAACTCGGTCGGTTGATTAAGTTCAGGTGTGTTAATGAGGTCGAGCGGTACTACTCAGGAATATAATAAGATGTTAATTAATTTAAGCTGTCAGTGAGCTTAATTAATTAACGGATATTTTTATCTTAAATACGGAGATCGATTAAGTCTGAAATACAAGCCCTTGCTCAATTTGGGATAAAGGGGTAAGTCAGCACGGATTCTCTAGTAGAATGAATCTGTGTTTATTAATTAGTTTTGCTCTGGCTGAGCATAGATAATTAATTAATTTGAGGCCTTGCTTTATTTCTTGTATTAGATCCCTGATCTGGCTCAATTAGTTGTCTAGTTATTTATTGTCTCTCATAAATCATTATTAATAGATTAATGTATTTTTACATTATTTAATAATGGTATTTATCTGGAATTAATTGGTCGGGCCAATTAATTGATAAATATTAGTAGCCCAATAGATTAATTAATTATATTATGGGCTAATTATGTAGTAGCCCATTAGCGATATAATTAAATTAATGGGCTACAAATATTAATATTATACTCCCTCTGTCCCAATTATAATGTCCAGTTTTCCATTTCGGGCTGTCCCAAATATAATGTCCAGTTTCCCTTTTTGGCAAATTATTACACACAACTTTTTTGTAGGACCCACACCTTTACACATCTCTACTCACAATTAACAACTCTCCTTAAAAACCGTGCAAAAAATAAAGTGCACAATATAATTAAGACGGAGGGAGTATTAGCTTTTGAAGCCTATATATATTAGTATTCTGTTCATAAACATAGATATACATTATTACAGATTAACGCACAACATTTTTTGAGAGAGACAGTAATCTTATTTTCTTCAGTTCTCTGACCACCCAGAGGAAGTAAAAGGCCGGGACACGGATCAGAAGATTTGATACACGAGCAACAATCAGAGATGCAACAACATACGAAGGAGGATGGTATTGAAGGAATAATTAGGGTTAGGACGCTACCTTCCTCCTTCGTATTGTCGCGGCTTTGATTGTTGCTCCTGTGTTAGACCTTCTGATCTGTATCCCGGCCTTTTTCTTCCTCTGGGTGGTCAGAGAACTGAAGAAAATAAATTTTTTTGTCTCTCTCTACTCACGCGTGCGTGTGTATATGTGTATGTGTGTGTAATCTGTTTCTGAACTGAATACTGATATATATATATAGGCTTCAAAAGCCAATATAATATTAATATATTTGTAACCCATTAATTTAATAATATTTCTAATGGGCTTCCACATAACCAGTCCATGATATAATTAATTAATTTACTGGACAACTAATATTTATCAATTAATTGGCCCAGCCAATTAATTCCAGATAAATAACATTATTAAATAATGTAAAAATATATTAATCCATTAATAATGAATTATGAGAGACAATAAATTACTAGGCAACTAATTGGGCCAGATCAGGGATCCAATACAAGAAATAAAGCTGGGCCTCCAATTAATTAATTATCCATGCTCAGCCCAGAGCAAAATTAATTAATTAACACAGATTCATTCCACCAGAGAATTCGTGCTGACTTACCCCTTTATCCCAATTTGAGCAAGGGCATGTATTTTAGACTTAATCGATCTCCGTATTTAAGATAGAAATATCCGTTAATTAATTAAGCTCACTGACAGCTTAAATTAATTAACATCTTATATTCCGGAGTAGTACCACTCGACCTTATTAACACACCTGAACTTAATCAACCGGTCGGGTTTAGTGTGCTAATCCTTTCAAGTTCTTCAGGGGATATTATCAACCCATTTTACTAGAATACGGATGCAAGATACAGACAACCAGCCAGAGCCACAAATAACTACTAACACCCAAGATACGTAGATCCGGTCGCGATGACGTTCACCATAGTAGGTCAAAGTGATAGATAGTCAAATGCACTCAGCTGAAGTCTTACCAAGCTTAAGACCATTAAAGTCACCGAGATCTTGGTTTTCCACTAAGGTCAGTTAGGAAAACACATCTCACTGTGATCCGTCAATACACCACCTTAAGTGTACCAGTAAAGACAAGCAGTTAAGATAAGCCACTTCTTATCTAAACTGCAGCTTAAACCGACAACTTATCCTTAAGTTGTCTCAGCTGTGATAACTGTTTATATCTTGTCAGTTCAACCAATTTGTGTTGTCTTCTGTGATACCCAACACACCACACAAATCTAACTTTTATACATGATAAATGATAACATGTGCAAATATACATATTTATCAGATAGGAGAATAAAACAGTGGTAAGGACAAAAACACATTGTATACAAGCATAAAAATGCTTCCAGTATACAAAATCCCAACAATTCTCCCACTTATACTAAAGCAAGCTTTTAGTATACAATGTGTCAGTTCTAGGTACAAACTAGTATTCAGCTATATCTCAGCTATCTAGGTACGAACTAGTACCCAGCTATATCATAGCTATCTATCCTATCTATCACTGCATCTTCTCCCACTTATACAAAAGTTTATGTAGTCCTAAGTGGAGGGCATCTCTACCACTCCTAAGCCACAGACATGCTTCTCGTAAGCCGGGAGTGGTAAGCTCTTCGTGAAAGGATTAGCTAGGCTGACTTCAGTTCCTATTTTGTCAATCACCACGTCACCTCGATTTACGAATACTCGTATAATGTGGTACTTCATGTCTATGTGTTTAATTGCCTTGTGAGATCTAGGTTCCTTAGAATTTGTCACTGCACCAGCATTATCACTATAAATCGTGATCGCCTTAGGCAAATTCTGAACAATATCAAGATCCAGGAGGAAATTCTTGATCCAAACTGCCTCTTTCGAAGCTTCTGAAGCAGCCACATGCTTTGTTTCCATGGTTGAGTCCGCAATGCATTTCTGCTTAGCACTCCTCCATGAAATGGCTCCACCTCCCAAGGTAAACACATAACCCGAGGTAGACATCTTCGCATCTCTGTCAGCCTAGAAATCCGATTCTGTAAAACCCAAAGACACTAGACTGTCTGTCTGGTAAACAAGCCTATAATCTCTAGTCCGTTTAAGGTACTTGAGAATATGCTTGACCGCAGTCCAGTGTTCCTTTCCGGGGGTTAGACAGATATCTTGAGACCATGCCTACAGCATATGAGATATCTGCTCTCATATAAAGTATCGCATACATGAGGCTACCGACAGCGGAAGCATATGGTACTAGCCTCATACTTTCTATCTCTTCAGGCGTTTTAGGGCACTGATTCTTGGATAGAAAAATGCCATGTCTGAAAGGTACTGAACCTCTCTTGGCTTTTTGCATGCTAAAACGAGCAATAACACTGTCAATGTAGGATACTTGTGACAAGCTTAACATCCTTTTCTGGCGATCTCGGATAACCTTGATCCCAAGGATGTAACCAGCTTCACCTAAGTCCTTCATTCGAAACTGCTCGGATAACCACGTCTTTACGTCTGATAACACTTCAACATTGTTGCCAATGAGAAGGATGTCATCTACGTAAAATGCAAGAAACACCACTGATCCGTTAACATAAATACGGTACACGCACACCTCGTTAGGACAGGATACATATCTCTTACCGATGATGTGAACACTAAGTGGAGTAAGTTCACTGAGGCTCAGACGAAGACGCTGAAAGACCTTTCTACGAAGTGCAGAGGATCAGCACTCCAAAGATAATCAATGTTGAAGAGATCCTCACTAAAGCACTTGAGGCACAGAAGACCGACATGACTGCTCAATTCCAAACCATACTGCAGTCGCAAGCCAAGACGTTCACTAAAGAAATGGCTGCTGTAATAGGTCGTGTCCAGAAGGCAATCGAGGAGCGCTATAAGTTCACGTCTGAAAATGTTTTCAAAGCACTGACCAATCAGCACAACTCCTGCCAAGAAATAAAGAAGGTTGCTTCTAATGCTGTGGAAGACTACCTCCGACGCTTCGAAGAGAATAAAACTGCTATGCTGAATGCTATTGATCAAGAGCACAACAAGCGATGGGAGTCTTACACTGATTTAGCCACTAATATTGCCTCAGGTCTTGAGACAGCCAAGGCCTCAGTGGATGAATTAAAGAACAAGGTCACAGCACTGGCTACGCTCATTGACGATGCCAAAAAGGGGGAAAAGAGTAGATCTGCTCAGTTGAGAGCCCTCCTTAAGGCAGAAGAACAGGCAGCATGACTGAGTTCAGCAATTATTCTGGCTAGACCTAGCTCAGCAGAAGCTAACAAAGGGGAAGAAGCAAACAAGGGGGAAGCTCCTACTGAAGAGCCAACTGATGCGGATGTGGCTGAGGTGGCTAAATTTATTGAAGGGCTACAGACTGAAGAGTCACAACCTCTAGCCAGGAAATCTGATAAGGGAAAGGCCCTTGCTGACCCCAGTCCACCATAGCCAAAGAAGCTCAAGTTCAGGTCAAAAGAGAGCAGATTACATTTCATGCAAAGCTGGCCAAGGAACTTGAAGAGCAAGATGCGAAGAAGAAGATTCCAACCAAGAAGGGTGCACAAATCTGATCTCCAGCGCCCACTCGCACTATATCTGTTATTCCCAGGCAGACGAGATCTTCAGCAGCTGCTCAACCCAAACAGTCCAAACCTAAACAGTCCAAAACTGAGAAGCCAGGCACATCTAAATCCAAATCCAAATCATCATCGCCTAGTAACTCAGAAGATCAGCATGTCCCCTCTACTGTGCCCTCCAAAAAACAAGAGCTAGAAATGAAGGAGATATAGGACACAGTTGAGAGAGCCTTGGATAGGATAGCTGAGGCCAGGAAGATCAGAGAAGCTAGGGAACGTATACGTCTAGCTGATCTAGAGGCCCTCAGGCTGCAGACAGAGAAAGAAGCAAGGGAGAGAGGGTCCCTGTGAAGGACAAAAGTATTCCTACTTCTTCGAGGTACTTCAGGAGAAGGGAGCCAGTCAGTGAAGTGAAGAAGATTATCTACAAGAGAACTGACAACAGGCTGCCCCTTAAGCTGAATCAGAAATTGGAACAACTTAAGATCGACTTCTTTAAGAGATTCTACATCTGGAAAGTTGGCAATGAAGAATCCGATCGTGATATGTATTTTAAAATTTCCTAACTACTGCAAACCCTTCCCTCCTTGCTGAGATCTAGACATTGCTTGAGCAATCAGGCAAAACACTGAAGGCTCCTCCTTTTAGGATTCTTCCTCCTCCTCTCACTCACCAAGACAACTTATGCAAGAAGGAGATCGAAGAGGAAATCAAGGATGCCATTACCAGCAAAGCACTGGACCAGACTGACGCTAAAGACTTGATGGAGATCAAGGCCCTAAGGAACCGAGTATATTCAGAATATGGGCTTGAACTTCCGGAGAAGAAGTCTGTTGACTTCAGAGCTCGCATGCTGTATTAAAGAAGAAGCAGAACTGTTCTTTCTCTCTCCTAGTCAAGTTTGTAGTAATAGAATGTCTTGTACTCTAACATCTTATCATATATATGACATCTATTGCTTTAAGCCTTAACAACTACTCATTGTCTTTATGGCTATTGTGTTTTACTTTCAACACTACTGATCACTTCAGTGATCAGATCACACTCACTCACTTTATCTGACCCTTTATGATTTATATGCCTATCTGCCTTAGAAATCTTTTTCCTGCTATATTTTTTTCCTACTCTGATCTACTCTGATACCATGCTATTATTTTAGGGGGGGAAAGGGCTCTTATATATACTTAGGGGGAAATTGTTTCTTAGGGGGAATTTGCCTTATAGGGGGAAATTGTCTTTCAGATATTGTTACAAGGGGGAATTTTTTTCCAGATATTACTGATTAAGTGTTTATTAGATGATTAGCTCCTAAGAGTTGTGATCCTTTCTGAGCTTTGATATTTTTAGCTGTATCGGCCCTGATATCTCTTTACTGTGTTAAAAGTAATTGAGCTCTGATACTTTCAGTAGACTATGACTTTGTTAATTTGATGTGGCTCTGATACAATGCATGTTGTGATAGCTCTGATACATTCTTACATGTGTTTGCTCTGATTCTTTCTTTTCATTATATAGTCAGCTTTGATAAGTTGGTTGGAGCATTCCTTATAATAGATCTTACTCAGTAGCAGTAGCTCTTAACCTTAACATGTTTCTCTGATATCAAATAGGGGGAAATTGTTGGGATGATGATTTAGTAGAACTATATTTTATAGATTTGAAGATCCTAAAACCCCTAGCTGAATGATGAACCTTCGATTATGTAATAGCTTAGCTTGAGTTCAGCATGTTAGGAACTCAGTACGCTAGAATTCAGTAGCTGCGAAGTTCAGTAGAAGACCTTGCACTCAGCTGATGGACTCAGGATCGAAGAAGTCAGTTGGCCAGCTAACCACCAACTAAATCTGCACAGGAATTTGTGCCCATGCACTGAATGCTCAGAAGAACGTCAGTAGGAAGTCACTTCAGTTGAAGGTCTGAGGATTTAGAGGGAGTCAACAATGATGTTTTACAAACCTCACCTACCAATCTACCTCGACCAATAAGGAGCCGATAGCGTTTTACCTATTCTGACAAAAGTTGCTTCGAGACTAAAAAAGAGGTGTATCTCTACAGTGCACCTACTCATCAACGTTCAAATTTAAGTAGCCATTTTCCTTGTCGTTTCGACACGTAGCTAGACCGCTCTCCAACGGATCTATTCACAAATCGAAGACTATAAATAGAGGAGAGTCTTCTTGCAGAAAGACACCGGGAACCAAAAGCTTTCAACGCTCAAACGATCTCTAGCAAACTCACTGCATATCCAGCGAAGAACTTGGACTTAGATTAAAATCTTTTTAGTTCTTCTTTCTAGAGAATACTTGTTCCCCTTCTCTTATCTAAGCGAGATAAATTGTAATATTCTTAGCTTAGAAACCCCAAGGGAGTTAACTTTTTGTGAATCGTTCTTATTGGAAGAACTTCCTCATAGTTGGAGAAGGTCAAACTCTTTAAGTTTGAAACCCTGTAAAGTCACTACGACTATAAGTAGAGAATCTGTCTAGTGAACAGATCACTGAGACTTGCTCAGTATAGGCATCAAGTTTGTATATGTCCTGTGAACAGATCACTGAGACTTGCTCAGTATAAATAATACAAGTATCCTGCTTTGGTCAGGACAGTGGACATAGGACCCAGTGTGTCCGAACCACTTTAAAATCTGATGTGTTGATTTATTGTTATTTTTCTTAACTGATCATATTGCATAAAACTGTATTTCATCAAACTCAGCATAAAAAACCGGTTTTCCAACTGAGACGTTTCATAGGGCCTACACTTCCGCACACAACTCTGATACTGAACTACTGTTTGACTAACATAAGTCAGTAGAGCTGAACTCAGTAGAAGGAATCTCTACCCACGCGATCTGAAAGCATATTTGGTTATCTGAATCAGTTCAATAGCACACTCAGCTAAAGCTGACTTTCGTGTTTGAGAAAAGGAATATGTATTCATGTGTATTCAACCCCCCCCCCACACACACCTAAAGCACATCTCAGGACCAACAAAGCAGCTTCATGCTTGTCTTCCGAGACAAGTCGTTGAATTCTATTTCAGCATGCGTCAGGTGGAGGGAATAGACATAGAGGTCACCGCTATGAGGTACATGAAAGAGGTTTCACCTCAGACATGGGAGGTGAGTCACGTTGATATCAACATCCTCAAAGGGCTGAAGACAGTATTCAACCTTCCCGACTATGGCGTATCTCCTATTGGATACAAGGAAACCAAGATCCATGATTATATCAGGCGATTCTGCGGGAGGGATGACATATGCTTCAAAGCTGCATTTCCAAAGAGTTAGCTCATGCCAGAATTTAGAGGCCTAGCGTACACTGTTATCCATATCCTCACTAGCGCAGCTAGTTCCTTTGACCAGCTGTCCAAACCTAGACTACAGATGATGATGACAATCATGAACGAAGCTAAAGTGAACTGGGCTCAGTTCTTTCTGTTTGAAGTGAAAGTTTAGTCATAGAAGTTTGTTAGTGGAGAAGCATGAGAGAGAAGACTATCTCCTGTTGGCACACTTCTGTACGGGACTAAGGTTTCAGCACTGATAGAAGCATTAGTATCCTCGCATGCGTCATTTGGCGACATGAAATACTTCGACAAGAAACTGATCAAGTTCAAGTTGAAAATCCGCCGCTGAAAAGTCCATAGGTCGTGGAGCCGCACAGAAAATGCCTTCTTCTGAACTGCCTCCACGTACTGAACAACCTAAGAGACAGAAGCTGACAAAGTCGGAAGCTTCTAAAGTTGATTCTCCACCTCCCCCATAGGTGGAAACCATACTAGACTCAGACACATGCACTGAAGGTGCCACTCTCAAAGATAAAGTCCAAAGAGCTAGTACTGAAGAAACTCAGTTGGAGTACGAAGCTGAACCAACTATTGAGGTATCTTCAGAGCTACCAACCACAGTTCAGCTGACTAGACTTATGGCTGAATCCGAAGTTACTGAACAGATCCCTAAGATTGCCAACTACTAGGATCTGGTGGATGTAGCTGTCAGGGCAAGGACTCAGATGCTGCTGAGATTCCTTAATTGGGATATTCTTGCAGACATGATCCAACAGTATTTTGTACCCACTTTACTGGCAGAGGAGCAACAACTGCAGTCTGATATAGGGTTTGGAGAACCCTCAGACATTGCATCTTTTGAGGACTTAAGATCAGCCATGCTTTATTTCCTGGAGCTGAAGTTTGCCTTCTCTCCTGCCAAAGACCCTTTTCCCACTAACCACCCAGATGAGGGTGATGATTCAGCACCCAAGGATGCAGAGCGGGAGACTCTGTTGAGGGTAAGACTCCCAGTGAGAAGGGCAATTCACCACCACCACATCCTGCATCTGGTGCTGCCCCTATTGCATCTTCTTCAAGACAACAACAACTCGCCGCCTCTGAGCAAAGGATCGGTAGTTCATCATATCAGATCAAACTTATCAGTATTGTATCCTCAAGGACCATCAACAGAACTATCAGGAAGCAAGGAGACAAAATTCATCTCTTGGCTAAGGATGTGCACCTAAAGTGGGCACAATATACGAAAGCTCAAACTGAACGCCTTGATGTCCTCACTGGAGAAGTCAAGAAGATCTCTGAAGCTCCATTGCCAAACTTTCAGGAGATCATCGAGACTGCTCTGGCTACTCAAAATCAGGACTTGGCCACTTAGTGCCAGCAGTTGCTTGAAGCTCAATCCAAGAAATTCTCGGAGCAACTGGCTGCGGCAATGGCTGACGTCCGAAAATAATGGATGAAAGGAACAGAGCTGCATCTTCCAGCGTGGCTAAAGCTCTTGAAACTCAAGCCACTGCTCTGGACCTCATCCGATCTGACTTCAAGGAGTTACTCAAAGCATCTCTTCTGCAGCACAGAATCTGAGTCCCAGATCAAGGAAATTCGACGTGATCAAGAAAGGTAATGGGACACTACTACGATGCTATCGGGGACTTCAACTCCACTTCCGCCCAGATCAAAACTCTTATCTACAACCTTCAAGGAGAAGTAGCCGCTATTAAGACCTTACTAACCCGGGCTGATGATGCCAAAAAGGGGGAAGGTAAAGGGAAAGAAGTTAAGGGGGAAGATAAGTCAGAAGATAAGGAAGGGGAAAAGGATAGGGGGAAAGAACTGTAGATATTGAGGAATTCATTGCTCTCCCCCTCCCCTCAGTCCAAGAAGAAAAGGCTAAGCAAAAAGCCTTAGTTGAAGGCCATACATAGCCTCAGCAAAACATAGTGCAACTGACTGTGCAGGCTAGAGGATCAGGAGAAGGATCCTCATCCCAGGCACATATTGATGAGATAGTAGATTTCGTCGAGGGATTAGAGGACATTGAGCCTCCGCCGCCGAAGAGGCGTGGCAAGGAGATTCTACTAAAATCTCTCCCCCTCTATCGCCTAAGTTTAAATCGAAAAAGAAACAAGAGGTGCATGATGAACGCGTAGCTCAGCAGCTGCAGGCTCAGCTAGATCATGAAGTCCGACTCGAAGAAGAGGCAAAACTGAAGAGAAAGCCAAAAGTCCCAGTGCCCAGGTCGTCAAGGAGTCGGGCTCAGCGAATGAGAATTCAGATGAAGAAGCCAACACCTCCTAAAAAGACTCAGCAGAAGCAGAAACCTACTGAAAAATCAGCTTCTGAGTCTAATGAAGACTCCGACATTAACAACCTACCACTTTCTGAAAGGCTGAAAAAGAAAACTCCCAAGCTTACAACGAAACAAATTGCTAAGGAGAAAGCCATGTGGGACGCAGATGAAATGGGCCTTGACTTCAGATCCAGAGAAAGGCTGAGCTGAAGCCAGAGAGAGACTGAGAAAAGATGAACTGGCAGAGCATATCGCAAGAACTCAAAAAGCAACAAGGGAAGCAGCTCCAGTCAAAAGCAAAGAGATCACAAGGACTTACAAGTTCTATAGACGCGGTGGGCAGAAGCCATATCTCCGAAAAACTCCATTCCGCCGCGTAGACAAATGGATACCCTGGAACTTGAACGAGAAATGGGAAGGTTTGAAAGAGGACTTCATCAAAGCATATTATGTATGTCAAAGCTACTCAAGTGACGTTCCGACGGTCATACTATTCGATCAATTCTTATACAACTACGACCCCAACTTCCGAGCTCAGATCAAATTGCTCTTATATAAGGAGAAATTATCATTTGTTGCGCCTGCAGACCGTCAACTGACCCCTCCCAGGACTCTTCAAGGAGCCATCTGCACTAAGGAGATAGAGGATGAGGTGGAGATAGCTATTGAACGCCATGATCTTTCCTCCTAGTCGCAATAAGATCTTCCAGAAATCAAGCGTCTGAGGGAAGCTATCTACAAATCTTATTGGCTTGATCCTCCTGAGACCAAGTCTGCTGACTTCTAATCAGAAATTAAAAAGTTCAGATCTAAGAAGTAGCAGACTCAACCTATCTTTGTGTCTTTGCCTCTCTCTCTCTCCTTTCTCTCTAGTGTAGTACTGATTATATTGTAACATTCTCTATCTATAAAATCAGTATTTCACTTGGCCAGACAACCACTCATTGTCTTGTGGCTGTGTTATTTATTTGAACACGATTGATCACTGAAGTGATCAACACACACTCACTGTCCTGATTTCTTCTGATATGCTTTTAAGTAAGCTGTTAACCTGTGCTTAATTCTCTCAATTGTTAATAACTGAGTTTTGGGGTTAGTAGTTTAGTGCTTAGTGGTTTTGGCATCATCAAATAGGGGGAAATTGTAGGGATATGAGTCAGTGGTCAGGTAGACCATTGCTGGGGGGTACATAGAACTTGACTCAGTAGATGTGTATGGATATGAGTCAGTAATTTATGGGAATTGTAGGGATACTATATTGTATAGCTTTGGGTAAATTATAGGGATACTGAACTGTATTGTTATGAGGAATTGAAGACCTCAAAACCCCTGTCCTAACCCCTGAGTGTGCGATGAACCGTTATGATGTAATAGACTAGACTTGCCTTGATTGTCATAGATTATTTTTGTCTAAGTCCTATAAGGGGTATATTGTTGGACTGAACTTCAGTAGAGAAGTTAAAGGTCCAGAACCCCAAGTCATCAGTTCAGTAGAGCTCAGTAGTTTTCAGAGTCAGTAGCTGACAACACTTCAGCAGACTCAGAACAAAGACCCAGTACGATCATCCTTGATCTACTGATTGAGTGAAGAGCATAGTTGATTGTCTTTGAGTGAGTAGCTGATAGCATTCAGCAGAAGATCCTCTTAAGCCGACTCAGAAAGAAGACTCACTAC
The DNA here is from genome assembly GCA_028984105.1 of Lavandula angustifolia. Taxonomy (NCBI): domain Eukaryota; kingdom Viridiplantae; phylum Streptophyta; class Magnoliopsida; order Lamiales; family Lamiaceae; genus Lavandula; species Lavandula angustifolia. Next base: position 18,081,531 of record CM054817.1, read on the forward strand.
ATCAGCTTTCATCTACAGAAAGGCAACAAATCAGTTGTAGACCGTACAAGAAAAATCGACTGTCTGGCCTTTATCAGTCGAATGTCCACAGAGAAACTTAGTATCCGAGGTTCAGAGAGTCAACTTAGGTAGAAGACTGATGTCTGACAAGTCCACTTACCGCCGCATACCTCGACTAATGAGAAGCAAGCGAAACTTACCTGCTCTGACTCAAAAGTTGCTCTCATGCATAGAACGCCAACCACTCTACGACGACATTTCGAAAATATATGGCCATTTTTCTCGAAATCTTGTGACACGTGGCATCGTCCTCTCCAACGGATCTATACCTGAGTCACAACTATAAATAGAGAAGGGTCTTCAAGTAAGAAGAACACAACAAGGGAACACAAGCTTTCAAGCGCACAATCTCTAGCAAACTCTAAGCCAAACACAACGAAGAACTTGCTCATTAAATATCTTTTAGTTCTTCCCTCTAGAGAATCTTTAGTTCCCCTTCTCTATCTAAGCATTCATTGTAATATCTTCATCTTAGAACTTTCGAAGGAGTTCACTTTTAGTGAAACGTTCTTACTATCAGAACTCCTTCATTGTTGGAGAAAATCTTTCAAACTCTGGTTTGAATCTGTAAAGTCGCTAAGGACTATAATTTAGAAGGTTCTGTCCAGTGCACAGAAACCTTGCTGAGGCTTACTCAGATAAATCAACAAGACCTCCTGTTCAGTAGGACCGTAGATGTAGGATCTTACGTATCAGAACCACGTTAAAAATTGCTTGTGACATTACTGTTTTATTGCATCTGTGTTTAAACCGTTTGCAAAATCATACTTTCGATAAGTCCATGAATAGACGTCTTAAGCTTCCAAACTAGATGCTCTTCGCCCTTCTTCACATAACCATCTGGCTGTTTCATGTAGATGTCCCTACCTTTTTCAAGGTGACCGTTTAGGAATACGGTTTTGACATACAATTGCCAGGTTTCCAGGTTCATGTGATCTGCTATGGCAAGGAGAATCCGAATGGACTTGATCATTGCTACAGGCGAGAAGGTCTCTTCGTAATCAACACCTTCTTTCTGGGTAAAACCCTTCGCCACTAGCCTGTCCTTAAACGTCATGATCTCTTCATTCGGTGCTCTCTCTTTCTCTTGTATACCCACTTACTACCAATAGCATTGCAGCCCTCAGGTAGTTCAGTGATCTCGTATACATCCATATCAGTTATGGACTCAAATTCCGAGTCCATGGTGCATCTACATCTCCCACTACTTGTAAGTCCAGGGATCCACGGTATCTTGTTCATCTGCCGGGAGATAATCAAACGTCTCCCCAGTGAACATACCGATCAGGTGTAAATATCACCCTCCCACTACTTCGAACAGTGTTAGGAGTTGTGTTAACAGATTGTGCAGTTACTCATGGAGTACTATCTCGCACTACTGGCTGTTCAAGTGGAACTCGACCACCTTGTAATTCTTCAAGGATGATGTCGACTCGAGATTTATGGTTACTAGTGTAATCCTCTTCTAAGAACCGAGCGTTAGGGCTAACAACGATCTTCTGTTCTTTAAGATCATAAAAGTATCCACTCTTCGTTTTCTTCGGATGCCCTATGAACAACATCACTTCTGAACGTGATTCCAATTTGTCGGCCTGCCTATTTAGCACATAAGCAGGATAACCCCAAATCCTTAAGTGGTGCATACTGGGTTTGTGCCCGCTCCACAACTCGAAAGGGATCTTTTGTACCGACTTGGAAGACACACGATTCAGCAAGTATGTTGCAGTCTCTAGGGCATATCCCCAAAAGAAAACTAGCAAAGTTGCATAACTCATCATCGACCAAACCATCTCTAAGAGACTTCGGTTCCTTCTCTCGACACACCATTCTCGCCGAGGCATGCCCGTCTTTGTCGCTAGGGATGTAATCCCACATTCTCGTCAAGTAGTCCTTGAACTCGTTGGATAGGTATTTCCCACCACAATTAGATCGCAGTGTTTTGATTTCTTTACCTAACTTCCTCTCCACTTCTGCCTTGAATTCCTTAAAGGTTTCAAAGCAATCCGACTTGTGGTGAAGAAGGTAAACATATCCATACCTCGAGTAATCGTCAGTAAATGTGACGAAGTACTCATACCCTCCACGAGCTTGTGTAGACATAGACCCACACAAGTCAGAATGTATCAAACTTAATACTTCTGTGGCTCTATAACCCTTTGCCTTGAAAGGCCTAGTCATCATCTTTCCTTCTAAACAGGTTTCGCAAGTTGGAAATGGTTCAATCTTGGAGAGACTCCACTGATCCATATTCCACCAACCTCTGAGTCCTGTTAAGATTGATGTGACCTAGTAATAAGTGTCACAGACAAGTTTGGTTTACCTTAGAAGACTCTTTCCTCTTCTTAGGATTTGATGATGAGGAAGTAATATTAACAGAATTACGCGGTTTACAAGTAATAGTATATAAAGATCCGTTTAATGGTCCTCCACAGATAAAATCATCGTCTTTCATGATAGAAACTTCACTATCAAAACTTGATTTATAACCATCCATGGTGCAGAGTTTTGAAACATAAATAATGTTTCGCCTAAACTCATGCACATATTAAAATCTTTAAGTACTAAAACAGAATTATCAAAAGATAGATGTAAATCTCCAATGACAATTGCAGGAACTTTCGATCCATTGCCCATTGAGACTACCACCTCGCCATTGCTCAATTGCCTTTTCTGCAAGAAACCTTGCAAGGTGTAACAAACATGATCAGTTGCCCCTGAATCCACTACCCATTCGTAGGTAGAAGAGGAAACCAGAACAATTTCAGTTACAAGAACGACTCGCGTCTCTTTCTGTTTTTGCCTTGACATCTGGATAATAACTCTTCCAGTGTCATTTCTTACCATAATTGAAGAACCTTCCTTTCTTCTTTGGCATTCGCATGCCGCCGATAAGGACCGTCTTCTTACTCCCACTGCTCTTCTTGAATTGCCCACCCTTTCTGCTCTTTTTCTGGTTTCCGCCTTTCGGAGGATTCCTTGAACTACTAGGGATATTCAAGACTTGAGCACTCTTGCCCTTTCCTATAACTTCTTTGACCGCTACCAAAGATTTGAGTGACATACTCATAGTAAACTCGTTCTTAGACATAGCGGTCCTTAAACAGAAGTTCTTATAGGACCTTTGCAGAGCTTTTATTGGGAGCGGTAAGATATCTCTTCCACTTTGTAAAATTATTTAAAAAAATTGTTAAACCCATTAGGGTTTGATTGGTGAGCTGTTTAGGAACTTGAAAAATTTCGAACGAGCACATATCGAAAAAAATATAATTTTAAAACATGTATGAATTAATATTTGCACATAATTCGTAATTAACTATCATTGTAACCTTTTGAAAAACAATGATGTTAAAAACCTCGAACAGCTCTAAGAATTCCACTAGCAAGCCATGCAGGTGGACGTTTACTAGCGTAACCCTAAACCAAGCTATTTACCTAGCTCTTTAATTTCAATCCACGTCTAGGTTCTTGAGACGAATGAAATTAATATTTCGATATTCTGGACCATGTCACTATTAAAACGCGGGAAGGGACTTCGAGGGAAGTGAATTGTACCTGCGGTGACATCTAAGCATTGACCATTAATTTGATCAAATAGAATCAAATTCTCGAAATTGACATACTTACTCGAACCATGCTGCATTCAATTTGATCTAATTAGCCATCCTATTTAATTATTATCTTCTAGAGTACTCGTGTTTACTAGGCACGCAAGCCACGCAGGTGGACGTTCGGCTTCGCTCTCACTACTCAATAATAATCAAATATTGTTTTGGAAAACTCATCTCACAAAACTGGTAGCTTAAAAATGCAAGCAAGCCACGCAAGTGGACGTTTACTTACATAATCTTACTACTTTCGTGTAGAGTCCAATTAATGGAGGTCCGATTAACTGTTTAATATCCAAATTAATGGAATCTAATTAAACATTTAATTTTAAAATTGCTTAGTCTTTTTGTTCAAAAGGTTTGTAACGAATCATGCAATCCCACATAATTCCTAAAGCATGCAATTTCTAAACGCACATAATAAAACGTGCTCGCGAAAAATAAAACATGCTTTTAGAAACGATATAAATCCTATTTACATGCTTGTCTAAGCGCAATTAATCACATAATCGCATTCTAAAGCATAAGTAAAAATAAATACGCAAATAGGAAATTTAAAATCGTTATCGAGCTTAAAAACACGTAATCCCTAACTATTACATTTCCCAATCATGATACAGATCTTCGAAATCTTCAAAAATCTTTGAATCTGGAAACTACGACGAAAACTGCTCGAAAAACTGCCATTGCCATGTCATGAGGGGAACTACCACGTGGTAGATACGTGGCAGACACGCTGGTAGGCCAGTCAGCAGAGATGGCTGACGTGGCGCGCCACGTCAGCATCGTCTTCTTCATCACCATCGCGCCGCCGCCGCCCCATCCGGCGTCGCCGAAGCGCGCCATTGACAGCCGCCGCCTCCCGACCACCACCGCGCGACCTCCCCAGGCCAGCTGGCCGCGTGAAATCGGCGGGAGCGCGCGCAGCGCCAGCGATCTGCGCCGTCGCTGCGCGCGGCAGCCGCCGCCTCGCGCGCGCCGCCGCGCCGTCGCTTCGTCATCCCTGACGTCTCCCGTGAAGAACAGCCCGCGCCGGCTCCTCAAACGCGAGAAAACGCATCGCCGTGCGCCGCCATCTCCGCAGCCCTTTGCCGCTCAAAATTCGTCCTCTCCGAGCCGCGATTCGATCAATTGAAAGAGGGGAAACGTAATTGGAACACTCATGACCACCGGGTAGCGGATTCCGGTTGAGATTAGTTCCTCAATTTCCCGAATTTCAAACGATTCGCCAGAACGAATTCATAACGAGTAGCCTACTTCAGACGTCAATTCTGGTCGCATCCGGGATCTGATGATCTTTTACCACCTATCAACGTGAAGCTCGTAAGACGAGGATTCCAGCGGTTTAAGCTGATCATCGATCCGACGTCGGATGCGCCGGGAATCTCCGCCGCAAGATGCAGCGGAACCCTAGCCAAACTAGGGTTTTCGCTCGAATTGGGGCTTTTTTGGACAGCACGACCACTTCTCCTTCCCGACGCAATTCCGGACAAACCGGAAATCGTAATGGGTCGTGCGACCTATCCAGACGAAGCTAACGAGAAGAAGAACAAATCTGTCTGAACGGATCGGAAAAATGATGCTGCATGCGCCCGCACGCGCCTCTGCAATCAGGCGCTCGTGTTCTGCCAGAAAACTAGGGTTCCGCCTTTTTTTCGTCTTTCTGCGCGTTGTGCCTTGATTCTCGTGCAACCCGGACCAAAATACAGTACAAAAACAGTAACACATTGGTCCTATCAACTACTCGTGGATTTTCTCACGAGAAAAATATTACAACGGGGTCAAAACAGTGGCTCGCAGTCCGCCCCAAACACGAAAAATAGCCCGATAACGACGGAATTGAAACCTAATCATGCATCTAACAGCAACAATCAGAGCCTAAACCAGGCTCTGATACCAATTGAAGGAATATGAAAGGAAGAAATCGATACCTCCTCCTTCGTATGTTGTCGTAGCTCTGATTGTTGCTCCCGTGTCAGATCTTCTGATCTGTGTCCCGGCCTTTTTCTTCCTCTGGGTGGTCAGAGAACTGAAGAAAATAAAAATATGTCTCTCTCAAAACTCGCGTGCGTGAGTTATGATTTTTCACGTATTCGTTGCGAACGGAATACTAATATATATAGGCTTCAAAAGCCTATATAATATTAATATATTTGTAGCCCATTAATTTAATTATATTCCAATGGACTTCCACATAATTAGCCCATAATATAATTAATTAATTTACTGGGCTACTAATATTTATCAATTAATTGGCCCAGCCAATTAATTCCAGATAAATAACATTATTAAATAATGTGAAAAAACATTAATCCATTAATAATGATTTCTGAGAGACAATAAATTACTAGGCAACTAATTGGGCCAAACCAGGGATCCAATACAAGAAATAAAGCAGGGCCTCCAATTAATTAATTATCCATGCTCAAATTTGAGCAAAATTAATTAATTAACACAGATTCATTCCACTAGAGAATTAGTACTGACTTACCCCTTTATCCCAATTTGAGCAAGGGCTTGTATTTTAGACTTAATCAATCTCCGTATTTAAGATAGAAATATCCGTTAATTAATTAAGCTCACTGACAGCTTAAATTAATTAACATCTTATATTCCTGAGTAGTACCACTCGACCTTATTAACACACCTGAACTTAATCAACCGGCCGGGTTTAGTGTGCTAATCCTTTCGAGTTCCTCAGGGGATATTATCAACCCATTTTACTAGGATACGGATGCAAGATACAGACAACCAGCCTGAGCCACAAATAACTACTAACACCCAAGATACGTAGATCCCGCCGCTCATTTGACGTTCACCATAGTAGGTCAAAGTGATAGATAGCCAAATGCACTCAGCTGAAGTCATACCAAGCTTAAGATCAGCTAAGTCACCGAGATTTTGGTTCTCCACTAAGGTCAGTTAGGAGAACACATCTCACTGTGATCCTTCAATACACCACCTTAAGTGTACCAGTAAAGACAAGCAGCTAAGACAAGCCACTTCTTATCTAAACTGCAGCTTAAACCGACAACTTCATCCTTAAGTTTTCTCAGCTGTGTTAACTGTTTATATCTTGTCAGTTCAACCAATTTGTGTTGTCTTCTGTGATACCCGACACACCACACAAATCTAACTTTTATACAAGATAAAGGATAACATGTGCAAATATACATATTTATCAGATAGGAGAATAAAACAGTGGTAAGGACAAAAACATATTGTATACAAGCATAAAAGTGCTTCCAGTATACAAAATCCCAACAGATGCCCCTCAAGGAGTGTCGCCATTGTGGGATGAGTCTTGGTTATCTTCTGATAGCTTTTTGCACCGTTTATGCAAGGTATGTCATGTGTTGTCTTAATACACTTCCATAGGAAATAGATTGACGCATTCAGATATGGTTTTGGACTTGTAATACATGTTTATTTCTAGGTTTTTATTAGTAATGCTCTAAATTTTGAGTACCAAAAGCTATTTATCTATCTAATTAATTAAAGGGTTTGCTGCCTTCTAGATTAATGTGTTACTTAAAAGTAGGAAACCTCTGGGTCCTCCTTTAAGAGTCCTAGCTCATTGCATGTACGTAATACCAATTTTTTATTACCTTGAGAAAAATATCATTTTTTGTATTTTGCAGGATTTCTTTTCGGTAGTGCTGGAAGCTCCAGCGGTGGATGGAGACCTTCTCACTTGGGTGTGTTCTCTTGACCTCCCATTTCATATCCATTTCTAACAAGATGACAATTCAATGGTGTTCGACTAATTTAAGTGAAATTTGTTTCTCCTTGGTTGTCAATTGGTAATCCATATCACATAATCAATTCTGTATTTATTAATCTAATACGTTAGTCATGCTGAATGTTTTTATTAGATAGGATAGCTGTAGTTCCGTTGTCAGGGTCTCAGGTGTATGAAAATTTTCATCTTGGTTTTGTCATCTTTTCTGTAAGAATGAAGATCAGTTGAACTACTTAGGTTGATTGTTGAAACGAACAGATATGACATTAAAATGACCGAGTATTATGTGTTCTAAACTCAGAAATGGGCAGGAAGAAATTGAAATGAGCTTAGTTTTCTTTGTTTCAAGAAGAATAAAACAGATTAGGTAATAACTTTTATAATTTAATGGTGGCAACTTAGGCATTTAGTCCTCGCTTTATATCCTATTATAAATTTATGGTGGGGTGATAAATAATTGTTTAGTTCTCCTCCTTTTCCCTTACATCATCATTCAGAGCTGAGGTCAAAAAGAAGTTATTGTTCAAAATTTTGCACAGAGTCGTTTTAGTTTAGCATAATTTTTATATTCAGGATTCTGTAGTAATAACTTTTAGATAACTTGGAAATGAGAATCATCAATTTCTAGCTTTGATGTTAATAAAAAACCAACAAATAAAATATAAATTTGAAGTACGGGACTTTTGGCTTGTCTTGGGAGGTCAAACTGTAGAGAGCTTCTAGATTTCCCTTTAAAATCAATAGAAGCAACTGCTGAAATGGCCTTTTGATTTTGGAAGACTAGAATGATGTGGTCATTGCTTGAAGATACTATGGGATTGAAGTTTCAGGAGAATATTGCAGATGACGGAGTTTACTTTGACAAGGATGAGGTATGCGCCGTGCTACTTTTTAACCTATGCCATTAAGTTATGTGTAATGCTAATTATGTTTCAAATAAAGCAGTATGCTCCGGTGGTGGAGTATTTGGATGATGCTTCCTGAAGGAGTAAAAGGAAACTCTCGAATCCTATTTAAGTTACCAATCAGGAAAGTGTGACGTGCTAGTTGTTATGAATCACGGCTTATATGTTACAGGTACATATGGGAGCTAGATTTCTTCTGTGATGGATGTACAAGCAGTTTGTGACGTTGATGACTGAGTTGTAGCATATCACCATCCAGTTGATAATGTATCCACTAACGTGTTTTTGGAATTATGAGACAGATACTAGATCTGTGACCTTTCAATCAATTCACTTCCTAATATATTAGGCAGCAAATACACTATCTTAACCGAGACAGGTATGTAGATTTATGCTAATACACGAGGTATGTTTGAACGTGTCGAATTTGCAACTAAACTTTTGTATGAGTAACATAAAAACCAACTACAGAAAATAGGATTGTGGATTCACATATGTATGGAAAACACTTTTTTTAGAAAGTTTATAAGTTGTAAATAGCAAAAGACACCTTTAATATGATGTGTACTATTATAGTTCTTGCTACTAAAATACCATAGATTCGTTTTGACCACTTTGGAGACTCTTAAGAGCATTTACAAGGATTCATCCATGGGCATCCATATTTATAAATGAATGAATGGAGTGAAAGGTTGGATAGAGAGTTAATAAAATTTGTTTAAGAGTACGAATATTAAGAGAAATGTGGAATTAATCGAGTGAAAATTTTGATAGAGAGTTAATAAACTTTCTTTAAGAGTTTGGATATTAAGAGAAATGTGGAAGTGGGACTCCATGTCCTATAAACTAGTACTCTTTCTGTCTCATTAAGTTGACTTGTTTCTTTTTTGTATTGAAATTAAGATTGTTGTTAGCAGTGTGTAAAGTAGTGTAAAGTTAGTACAGTCCAACAAATTATATTTAACTATTTTAAGTTGAGAAGGAAAGAAGCCAACTATAATAGAACACTCTGAAAAAGAAAGCAAACCAACTTTAATGAGATAGAATAAGTATTAATATGATAAATCTAGTCATTGCAAACTAGCCGTTAAGTGTTAACCGTTACAACTAACTGTTGAACTAGTGAGTAACATATTTACTCCATTCTCATCTCTAGCTCATCTACTAATAACAAAGAGGAAACAATGATCTAGAGTCCGGTTTCTATGCAACAATACTTTTAGAAAGTCAGGCTTTAATCGAAGAATTCGAAAGAATGTGTCTTCAAATGAGCCATTAAAGGAGAAGGTACATCAATAGGGATGTGAATTCGGACACAAAAGGCTTGTCAATAATTATCTTGCTGAGGTCGACGTGTGTCTATTTCGACGACGATTCTGAATGCAAAATAGACTTATTCCTCCGTATAGTATACTTGAGAATCACACACCATTTTTCTAATAGAGGGTGGATGCAGCAAATTGGAGTGGTTTGTCACCACTACAAAAATGTACTCATTTTAGTAGAAATATCTATTAGGTAGTACTACCCAATAGAGATTCTAGTATAAATCTACTGTAGATGCAGCAATGGAAAGTCAGAAGAAGCAGCTGTCAACACTGAAGACATTGATGAATGTTAGTGTAGATCTTTTTAGTGAAGTGTTTGAGACGTCACTCCATGACAGGATGGCATGCATTTTGGAAAAAGAGCTTATTGTTCCCATGATAGATACTGTCGACTATGACACTGAAGCGGACAACGCTGCCACCTAGAAGAAGATTCCAAAGGACAAATATGCCTTCATGACTGAAGAGAGAAAACTGTACAATCTTGACTGAGTTGCTTGGAACGCCATACTGACCATGCTAAGTGACTCTTACCTCAGAAGAGTCCAAAGATCGCAAGACAATGAAGGAACTCTAGGATGCTCTACCTGTACCTGGTCGGGGGACTCGGAAGATTAAAGATAACAAATTAGAGCTAGAACTTTAGAAGCTCGAGATGTTCACCATGATGGCCGGTGAAAGAATTGAAGATCTCAACATCAAATTTACGAATATCATTAACACCATCAACGGGCAGGGAATAACATAGAGCAATAAGGAGATGAATATGAAGATACTCATAGCACTACCAAGGCCAGAGTGGAGCACCCTCACCACTTACTTACGACGCTCTGACCTTAACTCTTTTTCTCCGGATCATGTACTTTCAAAGCTGTGGAGTTCGAGCACAATCTCCCATAACGAACTCCGGGGGCCACTGCTGATACATCAGTAGATCATGCCTCCCAGGCAACATTCAACACACCAACGACACCAGCAAGTTACTCAGCTGCAACAACCATGTCAAATACCAATGCTGAGAACCTTGTTTATTATTACGCCCTACTTTGTCTGAAGTATCAAAAGGATAATGACCGAGTCAGGAAACTAAAAAGAGTTATTAAGGGATCACAAAGTAAGTCTGACACTTCTAATAAGAAAAACATGAGTCTAACAACCAACCCGACTGTAGGAATACGTAGAACTCTGCCACTCAGTCAAATAATACAATCAGCAGCGAAGGCAGAACCTCTTCTTGCTATAATTATAAGAAGACTTGATACTTAGTATGGATGTCCAGAGTTTTCAGCAAAGGAGAGAGTAGAAAGACAAGCTCGAAGAGATAGGTTCTCCTAGAAAAGACAACCTACATAGCTGGAGAACTATCCGACTGCTCTGTAGAAGAAGACCTTTTCATGGACTCTTCAAACGATGAGCTTACATTCATGGCCAGAGATACCAGTGATACTGAAAAAGCCAAATGACGGGAGAAGACGCTGAGGTAACTTCTAAATACATATTAATACCTCTTCACCACACACGCATAACATGCTCAGCAGCAGGAGAACCGCCGGACGTAGTCCTAACATATGAGGAACTCCTGGAAGAAGAAATTAAAATGAGCATGCAGTTCAGCAGAACAATTCAGGAGTTGGAAATCCTTAAGCAAGAAAATCAGAGACTTTCTCAGGAAAGTTAGGTCACTACTGAGTCTGGAGGACTTGTTTTAAGACAGAAGGAGGAGATTAAATCTCTGATGACCAACTCTCAGCAACAAGAAAATCAAATTTCAGTCTTGACCAAGGAAACTGTTGAGAAAGATATTGAGATTATATGTCTGAATTTTAAGCTGTTTGAAGTAAAAATAGACTGTGAAGCACTCAGAGAGAGTGATGAAGTGTTGAGAGCACTGCTGACTGAACAAGAAAATCAAATTTCAGTCTTGACCAAGGAAACTTCTGAGAAAGATATTGAGATCATATGTCTGAATTTTAAGCTGTCTGAAGTAAAAATAGACTGTGAAACACTCAGAGAGAGTGATGAAGTGTTGAGAGCACTGCTGACTGAGCAATACCTTGGAGCCAAGAAGAAGCTTGAAGGGATGCTAAGCAACCAAATACCTGCCTTCTCCAAAGAAGGACTAGGATACACATAGTAGGCATCAACTTCAGATCATAGAGGCTACGATAAATTAACGATAGGGGGAATACAATATGCCTATTTTATAAACCCCAAGGCCAAGAACAAATAGAAAGGAAAGGCACCTCAACCCAACTATCAGTACAATGCTAGAAGTTCAAGTTCCAAGACACCGTGATTTAATCAAGGGGAAACATAGAAAGTCAGACGGGCTGAACAATGCGGAAAACCTCAGTGGACATACCCTACTTTGTATGGATAATATTACTATGAGCCCATAGTTAGGAAAAGTCTAAATACTCAGAAGAAAAGGACTCCTAAACCGCATAAATCAAAGAAGTTAGTATCTCCTGGTTCCGCAGTGAGATACATTGACAACAAAAGGAAGAAGTTGTCTCAAACCATAAGAGTTGTAAGACAGATTTGGGTTCCAAAACCAACAAAGATCTAAGGACCCAATCTAAAAATAAAGGTTACCTGAATTTGTCTATTTTTGCAGGTGCATAAGGACCCATGGTACGTGGAGACCGGATGCGCAAGACACATGACGTACTAGAAAAATCTGCTGACAATCTGTTGGTCCAGAGATGATAGTCAGGTGTAGAGGGAGGGGGGGGTGAATACACCTGATCACAGTTTCTTCTTCTCAAACCAAAGGACAGCTGAGCTGTTTAGTGCAACTGATGAACAGTGCCAAATAGTAACATTCGATCACTGGGTCAGAGTGGGTCAGCTACTGAGTTCTTCTACTGACTTTTGTCAGTCGTTGAAACTCAGTCGGAGACGTTGTGCGGATAAGTGTGGGGCCCAGAGATTCGTCTCAGGTTTGAAAAACGCTTTTCACAAATCAAGTTCTTTTGGCTGTGCGCTTTAGAAACACGTTTTATGCAAACATATGATTTCGAACAGTTATGATATGCAATAAAATAGTAAAGAACACAAGCGATTTAACGTGGTTCGGATACGCAAGATCCTACGTCCACGGTCCTGACAATGGCAGGATAACTTGTTGATTAAACTAAGCAAGCCTCAGCAGGTATCTGCGCACTTGACAGATCCTTCTAAGTTATAGTCCTTAGCGACTTTACAATTCAAACCGAAGTTCGAAAGGGAAGGAATAATCTCCAACTAAGAAGGAGTTCTTACAATAAGAACAATTCACAGAAAGTGAACTCCTTCGAATCTAAGCTATAAATATGGCAATGAGCTTAGTCTAGAGAAGAGAGGGATCTAAGTACTCTAGAGTGAAGAACTAAGAATATTCTAAGAAAGCAAGTTCTTCTCTGGATAATCTTTGGGTATGCTAGAGTGTTCAAAGCTTGAGCGTTTTTCCCTTTTTATTCCGTTGCGTGGAGCTTCGAATTTCTTCTCTGTTTATAGTTGTGAGCTATGGCATATGTCCGTTGGAGACGACGATGCCACCTGTCATAAGCTTCCAAAGAAAACGGCCATAAATTCGAATTTGTTGCAGCAAGGTAGTTAATTACTGTACATGAGAGCAGCTTTACAGTATAGAGCAGATATGGTGCTGTCGGCTTCTCATTGGTCGAGGTTTGTGGTTGGTGAGAATGTGTCAGAGTCAAAGTTGACTATTCAAACAACCTTGTAAGATCTTCTTTGAACTTCGAAAAGACTTGTGCGGATCGGGTCGTTTTACGTCGGACACGATAGACTAGATAAGTCTCTGTCTTCTTCGACGGAGTTGGGCCGACAAGGAATACATCTACCGAGTAGGTCGGTGGCGGCTGCGAAGGTACCGAGCTTTGCATATGTTCTTCTGGCGATGGCTTATCGGCGATGGGTCGTCTCCTCTGCGAGGTGAAGATCACCGGGGTGAAGAACGCAAGCTCTTACAAGGATGACGTGGGGTTCTGGAAAGTAACTTCATCAGAAGATCAGTCCAACAGTTTACCCCGTACAGGACTTAGAAAAAAGATAATCAAACAAAACAAGTCTAACCTATACATCATTTAATCCTATAGACACACAGCACGACTGATATCAACTGGGTTTTGGGATCTTCAATTCCATAGTACTACTATGATTTCCCCCAATATTCTTTTAACCACTAGACAGCTGAGTACCATCTACTGACTCATAACCCAACAATTTCCCCCTAATTGATGATGCCAAAACCTCTATTTCTAACCATCTAGCCTCTATTCTAAAATAAGGAATGGAGAGCTAATCTACTGACAACAATTTCCCCCTGATTCATCATAAGACAATCAAGATGATCAATAAAACATCAAGTCAGTAGGCGAGATATATGCAAAATCAGAGAAACGGTTATGTGAGTGTGTGTCAGATCACTTAGTGATCAGTTGTGAGAAAACACAAACAAAAGCCATGAGACAATGAGTAATTGTCTGGCAAGCAATAGGAACCAATATATATATAGACAGAGAGTACATGGGTCCTATTACTATTACAACAAATATGAGATAAGAGATCAAGTCTGACTTCTGAAATTCTTCGTGCGTTTCTTAAAGTCGCAGACTTGTCTTCCGTAAAACTTGTAGACTCTTGAGCGTAGAACCCGGATTTCCTCATAATCATTCTGGATCGTTCATATTCAGACATAGATGAACAGCAGCTTCTTCTACTTCTCTCTCAATCTCTTTTGTGCACAGCACGCCGCGAGTAGTCCTAGGAGGAGGGATTCGCCTGAAGGCTGGAGCTCTGAAGGGTATTTTCTCTCTCTCTTAATGATCTGACGGATCTGATTCCTGAACTCTATATCAAATCGACTGATAAGTTCATCAAAGTGTTGATCTACTGGTCTGTCAGTCTCATAGATACCCCACACATAGTATCCCTTAATAAAGTCTTCTTTCAGTTCCTCCCACTACTCGTTGAACTCGGCTGGCACCCATTTATCCACATGAGGTGTAGGCTCATACTTGATATAAGGTGCCCTTCTGAACTTGGATCCTCGTGGAATCTGCTTCCTTGGATCAGCTGTTGGCTTTGTGGATAGGCTAATCATTTTGGCCATGTCAGCTATCCTCTTTTTCTCTCTGAGAGCCGTTGCCCTTGTATCTCCTCTCTTGAGATTTAGTCATTGCAGTGTGGCTTCCCAAGTAGCTCTGTCCTCTGCCTCCTGCTCAGGTGTGAGATTAGTCGGATAATAACTCTGTGCAGTTGGCTGGACCTCAGACACTAAGGCCTTGGCTAGCTCCTCCCGGGCTTTCTTCTCTTCCTCAGCCTTCTTGGCCTTAGTCTTTCCAACACCTTTCTTTGGCTTCTTGCTTTTCTTAGCCTCTTCCAGCTGATGCTCCTGGTCAAGGTTATCCCTGAAGCTGTTGAGCAATCTGAAGATCATAGGCTTCTTGCTCCGCTCTTGATTTGAACTTGCGAGCCGGGGAAGATGGAGAAATGGGTTCAGTGTTGATCTCCTTCCCCGATCTCTGCGGTGGCAATACCTGAGGCTCTTCTCCTTCTTCTTGATCCAAGAATTTTGCAATTTCGTCTATGTCTCGGGCGGATGAGATGGGAACCGCCTCGATTCTTGCATGCGCCTAAGAGGAGTGTATTCCGGCGAGAGTACGGTGAGCCCGGGTCCAGCTTGAGCGGCTGACCCTTCTCCTTGAGCTGTGCTGGCCCCTTCTCTTTACTTCCTTCCTCCACCAATTCGACCACAGCCGGTTCCGCCTCAGTTTCTTCCTTTACTTCTTCTTCCCACTTTTTGGCATCATCTGCCTTAGAGAGGTGAGATCGGATGGCTTTGATTTCTCATTCGACATTGTAGACTGATTCTTTAATGAGAGTGGCAGTGGATTCGAAGTCTTTGACGAGGCCGCAGTACATGTCCCAATCTTTTCCTTGATCAGCTCTGAATTGTTTAAGCTGCGCGGCTGACTCCTGACGGAGTTTCAGCAGAGCCTGATCGTGGGAATCTGTCATCTCTTTCTGAATGGCCTTAAGAGCCTCCGCCTGTTGTTTTATAGCAGTTTGTAGGCTGGAGAAGGCCAATTTATTCCTTTCTTCCACGTCGGCCTTGACTGACGCAAGAGCCTGAGCCAGCTGCTCAGAGAAAATCTTCTGCTGAGTCTGAAGGAGCTGTTGACTCTGTGTTTCCAAATCTACCTTCTGAGCTGCTAAGGCAGTCTCAATTATCTCCTGAATATTCAGCTGAGGAGTAGGAGCTTCTGAGACTTTCTTCACGCCTTCAGCTAGTCGGGATACACTAGCCGTTTGGGCCTTAGTATACTGAGCCCATTTTGTATGAACATCTTTGGCTAAGAGATGATTTTTGTTCCCTTACCGTCTTATGGCCTTGTTCACCGACTTAGAGGTGACGGAACCGATTGGTTGTATCTGATACGAGCTTGTTTCGATCCTCTGCTCAGAAATCGCGAGTAGTTGCTCTTGACTGCGCTTCGAGGCACCCGGTGCATCACCTGATGTGGACGGAGGTGGTGATTTGCCCTTCTCACGGGGAGTGGGACCCTCAGCAGAGCCTCCCAACTCTGCATCCTTGGGTGGTGCCTGTTCCATCTCCTCATCCTTATCTCCATTATTCTCATTATCAGGAGGAGATGGTGGCGAATGACTGTCGCCGGGCACTGAGGTGCGCAAGCTCAGCAGATAGAGCATTGCCGCCCTCAAATCTTCGAATGTTGCCAGATCAGCTGGTTCCCCGAACCCAATTGCTGACTGCAACTCTTGCTCTTCAGCAAGTAATGAAAGAGATGTCTGAGTCCTTATGATCTCTTCGAGTATGTCCCAACTCAGGAACCTCAGCAGCATCTGAACTCTAGCCCTTATGGCTATTTCCACCAGATCTGAATGATCAGATATCTCAGGGATCTGTGAGTGGACTTCTCTTATAGCTTGGAGGCGAGTAGAGTGGATGGTCATCCACTCAGAGGAAGTCTCTTCAGTCGGAGTCCTGACGTCCGACTGAGTCTCCTCGAAGCTGATCACTTGTGCCTTATCCTTAAGTGTGGCTCCCTCCATTCCTGTGTCGGAGTCAATAATGTGTTCTACAGTAGGAGGAGGAGAGGCTGGTTTAGCTTGTTCTACTAGCACCTCAGCAGGTCCAGTTTTAGTCAGCCTTTTCCTTTTCGGAGGGTCGGCGCGAGGGGGCAAAACAACAACTGATCTTTCTCTCTTCTGATCAGGCGGCCCTCGCCCAACAAACTTCTCGGCAGCAGCTTTAGTTTTGAATTTTATTAGCTTGCTGTCGAAGTATTTGGCGTCAGCAAACAAAGAATTCCTCGCTACTGATTGCTCGATCAGTAAGGACATCTTGGTCCCATACAGTAGCTTCCCAACGCTAATCATCTTCCGCTCACCAGTGGGTAAGGTGGTGAACTTTTGCGCCTGAGCCTTCAGCTCGGCTACGTAATAATCTATCTAGTTCACTTGGACTCCATCGTCTATAGCCATCATCAGCTGAATACATGGCTTAGACAGCTGATCATAAGATCCTGCGGAGCTCGTCAGAATATGTGACACAATGTAGGCGAGCCCCCTGTACTAAGGTAGCAGCAGGTTCTTTGGTAGGGCAGTTTTGAAACTGATGTCCTGCCTCCCACAGAACTTCTGAACATACGTGTTCATCTCCTTCTCCTTGTAGCCAATAGGAGAAACACCACTGTCTGGGAGATCAAACGTCAGTCCCAAAGCATCTAGGATGTTGAAGACGTACTGACTCACATCCCACGAGTTTGGGATAACCTCCTGCAATACGAGAAGGAAGATTCTTCTCCTCCGGATGCGAGAGTCCTCCAGTTGAGGTATACTTCCGCAACTTGCCTCGGCAGATAAGCCCTAGGCTGCTTGGATACGAGCCATTGAAGTCCAGATTGTTCAAGCGCCTCGAAGACATGCTCAAGGTATGGAAGATCCACTTGACGAAGCGCCATTGTGGGTTCGAACTGAATCCGTGAGAGTATGATCTCGTTCATATCAGAGGGGTCATGAACATTCGCCATTAAAATCTGCAAAATAACTTGTTAGCACTTGAAAATAGAATGAGTCAGTAGAGTTTTAAGCAGAATTTAATACATTACCAAGTAGTTTAGAGCTTGTAGATGCTAGAAATCAGATTAGTTTAGAGATTTTGAGGAAAAACTGATTTGCAGAAGAGCTCTAAAGTGGAAGTGGCGGAAAAATGAGTCGAGTAGAGAAGTTGAAAGGTTTTATAAGATCAAGCTTAATAACCGTTTAGATCGAACGGTCAGGATTTAATCTTTCAATGTTATCTGCGGCTGAGAATAAATGTTATAAACTGAATGATTACAAAGCCGCCTCTACTATAGACCCTATGTAGGATGATGCGTAATAAGGATAAATGAGAAGACATGCATTAAATGCACTGCAGGCATCATTAATTACCAAATCAATTTGAATGAGAACGGTATCTACTGACCATTCCTTAAAGAAATTGATGGCGGGAAATAAATGCTTCTTAACTACTGAATGCGAGCGACTGATATAATAAATGCAAGCATGTCAACAAAAATGTTAAGTATTCAATACTACGCAAACCTCTTCAGCTGAACTTTTACGATCAGCTGGTTACCGTTAAGACTTAGGAGGATGGTTGACGTGCTGAAGACCACGTTCCCCCTTGCTGTGTATAGTATGATTCTCCCAACTGAATCACTGTACTGATCATCTGACCTGTCATACTGGTTCCTCCCGTCTGATACCAATTGTTGCTAATTGTAGTTATCAGTAGTTTTCTTCTACTGACGTGACTCAGTAGGATCAAGTAGACCTAGCTCAACTGATAGTTCTCTGAATCTGTTCTCAGCTAGTGGTTTGGTCAGTATGTCTGCCCTTTGCTTGTCAGTATGGACTTTCTCCATTCTGATATCCTTCTTCTCGACATGGTCTATGATGAAGTGGTGTCGGATATCCACGTGCTTGCATCTCGTATGTAGAACTGGATTCTGAGTTATTGCAATAGTAATTGTGGAGTCACAGTAGATGGGCACTTCATTCTGAATGATACCATAATCTCTCAGTTGTTGTAGAAGCCAAAGGATCTGGGCACAGCAACTTCCAGCAGCTATATACTCAGCTTCAGTAGTGGACGTTGCTACTGAGTGCTGTTTCTTTGAAAACCATGATATCGACTTCGCCTAGGAACTGACACGTTCCGGAAGTCGACTTTTGATCTATCCTGCATCCTGCATAATCAGCATCAGAATAACCTGTCAGTATAAGATTATCATCAGCAGGATACTATAACCCAGCGTCAGGTGTTCCTCTTAGATATCGCAGAATCTTCTTTGCTGAGTCTAGATGACTTCGCTTGGGATCCGCTTGAAATCTAGCACATACACCTACAACATAAGTTATGTCAGGTCGGCTAGCTGTTAAATATAATAAAGAACCAATAATAGTTCTATAATCAGTAGAGTTAACAGAAGCTCCCTCTTTGTCTAGATCGATTTTAAAATTTATGTTCATGGGGATCTTGACTGGCTTGCTCGAATCGCAGCCGAATCTTTTGAGAAGATCTCGAGTGTATTTAGCTTGATTGATGAAGATTCCTTCAGGTGATTGCTTCACTTGAAATCCAAGGAAATAATTCATCTCTCCCATCATGGACATCTCGAACTTCTCCTTCATCAACTTCTCAAACTGCTGGCATATGGTCTCGTTTCTGCAGCCGAAAATGATGCCGTCCACGTAGATTTGCACCAGTAGGATGTCATCTCCTGACTTTATGCTGAACAGGGTGCGATCTACTGTCCCCTTCTGAAAACCTTTCTGAAGTAAAAAGTCTGATAGGGTATCGTACCAAGCCCTGGGTGCTTGTTTTAACCCATACAGAGATTTTCGAAGTCTGTACACCTGATATCCCTGCTGAAAGCCGGGCGCTTGTTCCACGTAGACTTCTTCCTTCAGTACGCCGTTCAGAAAAGCTGACTTTACATCCATCTGATATACTTTGAATCCTTGATGCGTTGCGTAGGCTAAGAAAAGACGAATGGCTTCCAATCTTGCGACTGGAGCGAAAGTTTCATCAAAGTCGATTCCTTCTACTTGACTGTATCCCTTGGCAACTAGTCGAGCTTTGTTTCTGACGATTACGTTGTTTTCATCACGCTTGTTTTTGAAGACCCACTTAGTACCGATCACATGCTGATGTCTAGGTCTGTCAACAAGCTCCCAAACTTTGTTTCTGACGAACTGGTTCAGCTCTTCTTGCATGGCGATGATCCAGTCAGCATCGTTAACTGCGTCCTCTATCGACTGAGGTTCTTATGTAGACAAGAAACAAGAATAAAGTGAGCTTTCTCCTTGATTTAATCTCAATCTTGTTCTTATCGTTGCTGATGGATCTCCTATTATGAGATCTGAAGAATGAGCGTCAAGCTATGAACATCTGAGTCTAGCTTCTTCTTCTGATACTACTTCTGCAGAATCAGTAGGAGTGTTAGGCATTTCAGTAGTACTGTTTTGAGATTGTAGCAGTTCAGTAAGAAGGTTAGGATCTACTGAGTTTCCAGGTTCAGGGGCATTTAGCTCAGGAACATTAATCGTTCCCCCTGAGTTTATATTCTCAGTAGAGGTCTTAGTTACCACTGGGGCTTCCTCATCGACCTTTGTTACCTGTTGTTGATTCTGTTCAGTAGAATCAACCAGGTCAGCTACATCGCCTGTTGGTTGAGTATGAGTTTCTTCATCATCTGACTCATCATCCCAACAATGCTGAATCTTTTCAGTTTTATCAGTCAGTCCGAGATCCTGTAGCTTGCTGCTGACATCATCAGTATTTGTGTCTGTAATTTTCCTGTTCTCAGTAACAAACTCATCAAAAACAACATGAGGGCTTTCCTCCACGCAAAGAGTCCGATAGTTAAAGACTCTGAAGGCTTTACTGACTCGGGCATATCCTAAGAATACCCCTTGATCAGATTTGCTATCAAAGACCTTCAACCGATCTTTCCCGTTATTGTGGATAAAGCACGAACAACCAAAAATATGAAAATGAGAAATAGAAGGAATTCTCCCTTTCCACAATTCGTATGGTGTCTTCATGTGTTCTTTGTGTAAGTAGTGAGCGATTACGAGTGTAGCGGCTGTGTCGTGCCGCAGCATCCGCCCCGTAACTTAGAGGGTAGCCCAGAGTCTGCTAGGAGCATTCTTGCTGCTTCTTTGAGTGTTCTGTTTTTGCGTTCAGCAAGTCCGTTCTGTTGAGGAGTACGAGCAGCTGATGTTTTGTGCTGAATTCCCTCTTTCTCGCAGTACTCTTTAACTACTGAGTTGAGAAAGTATTTTCATTTGTCTGAGCGAATTCTTTGTATCTTGATGTCCTTTTCCACACTGAGCTTTTTCAGTAGTTTAGGCAACTCAGTCATGACATCAGATTTGTTGGCGATGAAGACTACCCATGTATATCTCGAGTAGTCGTCTATAACGACAAGGGCATACTTCTTGCCTCGTATAGTCACTGGAGAAACTAGCCCGAATAAATCCATGTGCAGCAGCTAAAGGATTCCATCAGTGGAAGGTGAAGGAATAGGTGGATTGCTACACTTTGTCTGCTTTCCCTTCAAGCATGCTTCACAATTTCTATCTTTGATAAACGATTCGTTGGGCAGTCCTCTGACTTTAGAGTTCTTGGCGAGCTTGTTCATAGTCTTGAAGTTCAGGTGGCTGAGACTCTTATGCCATAGCCATCCTGACTTGTCACTAGATTTCGTCTGTGCAAGCAAGCAAACCTCAGGTTCTGCGGTATTCCAGTTAGCAACGTATATGTTTTTCTTCCGCAAACCTGATAACACTGTTTTCCCTGTAGATTTATCAACAATATCATAGAAACCAGCGTCAAAGATTACTCTGTTAAGATTATCACAGAATTGACTGACAGAAAGGAGATTATGTTGAAGTCCTTCAACATATGTTACTCTTGGAACTGAAGCAGTCCCAATATTCAGCGTTCCATATCCCCTTGTGTAGCCTTTAGAGTTGTCACCAAACTCAATTATGGGACCATCTTCTTGTATATAGTTGGTCAGCAGGCTCTTCTGGTAGGTCATGTTTCTTGAGCAGCCGTTGTCCACTATCCATGGGTCCTTATGCACCTGCAAAACAAAAGCATTTTTAGGTACCCTTTGGTTCAGTTGGGTCCTTACATGTTAGTGGGTGATTTCGGAACCTAAATCTGCCTCGGAACCTTAGAAGTCTGAGACTTCTTCTTCTGAACCTTGTCAATTTTCTTCTCCACAGGACTCGGAGATACTGACTTTCTGCTTATGATTTTGGGTTCAGGAGCTTTCTTCTTCTTAGTCTTTGCGCTTCTCCTAACCCTGGGCTCATAATAGTACGAGCCGTACTGAGCCGGGTGCTCGTATAGTGGCTCATGGTACTGTTCTGCCCATCTGACCTTCTTGGTTCCCCCTGAATTCGATCGCGGTGTCCTGGGGCTGGAACCTTTGGTCAGCTGCTTGTTGTTGTTTGGCTGAGGTGCAATCATTTTCTGTTTGTTCTTCGCCTGAGGTGTGGTGTCAGCAGCTTGCACCTTTCCTCTGATAAACCTATCAGCCAGCGCTTGTGAGCTTTTCGAGGTAGAAGCTTTGTGGGTATAGCCAAGTCCTTCTTTCATGACAGTTGGCCGTTGTGCTCTGAGCATACTTTCTAGCTTCTCCTTAGTTCCAAGGTACTGTTCAGTCATCAGTCCTCGCCAGACCTCGTCACTCCTCCTGAGTGTGTCATAATCTTTCTGTACGTCTGAGAGCTTCTGACTGAGCTGGGCTATTTCAGTCTCTTTCTCAGAATTGTCCTTTGTCAGAACTGAGATTTAAGTCTCACTTAGTCATAAGAGATTCGATCTCTTCCTTGACTCTCGCAACTAGATTCTCTGACTCAGTAGAGACCTGACAATCAGAAGAAAGTCTCTGATTTTCAGCCTTTACCATCTCCAGTTCCTGGATCGTTCTGCTGAACTCTCTGCTCAACTAAATCTGTTCCTCTAGCAGATCGTCGTATGCTTGTACCACATCTAGAGGATCATCTGTGACCGAGCACGTGTTGTGTGTGCTGTGTGAAGAAGAGGTTATATTAAGTTTGGAGTTTACCTCAGTCTCTTCTCTGGCCATCAGACAGTATTCAGCTGTTCCTTCAGGAATCGTTTCTCCGATCTCAACTGCTACAAATGCAGCTTCGTCCTCAGAGGAATACATAAATGTATCCTCCTTAAGTGAGTTGTCGGATATCTCTTCGGCGATGTAGGCCTGTCTTCTTTGGGCAAATTTATCTCTTCTGGCCTGCCGTTCTACTCGTTGAGCAGCTGAGAGTTCGGGACAGTCGTACTGATAGTGTCCCTCCTTCTTACAGTTAAAACAGGTGGATGTTCTGTTGCTTTTTCCAGCTGAAGCTTTAGATGGACTCGCAGCAGGCTCTGTGTTCCTGCATTCAGTAGAAGGATTAGATTCTTCCCTTTTCTGATAATCTTTCTTACCTGAGGGAGAAACTCGTTGTATTTCCTCGGCTTTTCGACTCTCTCCTTTTCTCTACGATATTTGAGAGCCGTCACGGCCAGTGGTCGGTGCACGAAGTCTCACAAGATTTTGTTTCGATAGTGGCCTTTGCCGTGCTTGAGGAAATCGGTTTGGATCCGGTTTTCTTGCGAGTTACTTTAAAAGCATGATCGATCCGTGTGTCACGGAGCACTTTGGAACACCTTTGAGGTAGACTATGCTCAAATTCCTCCGTTTTTAGTTCTGAAAATATAACATCAGGAGTTAGAGCATTTAGATCAGAGCGACGTAAGTAAGTAGCAAATGGAAGCCACTTCTATCGAGGTAGCGCTCTCAAGATCTTTATGTTCATCTCTTTGTTGGTGAACACCTTCCCCAGCCCGTTGATGACATTGACTTGGTTTGTAAATCTGACACTGAGCTCGTCAATGGTTTTACTGGGCTCCATTGCAAAGGCTTCGAACTTCTGAAGCTCTAATTCGAGCTTGTTTTCTTTGATCTGCGGGGTTCCTTGGCTCAGTACAGCCATAGCATCCCATAGCTCTTTTGCCGTTTTGCAGTCCTGCACCCTCCCGAGATGAGAGTCACTGAGCGTTGTCAGTATAGCGTTTCGCACAACTCGGTCAAGGTTGTGCAGCTTTTTCTCTTCAGGCGTGAAGGCTGATTTGTCTTTGGGAACCTTAGCACCGATTTGTGCTCCTACACCTCCTGCAGTAGCGAACTTAACGCTGTCAATCATGGGAATGATGGGTCCAGTCTCCAGGACGTCCGTCATGCTGTCGTGCAGCGATGTGAGGTGTGCCTCCATTCTCATGCGCCATACCATGAAGTTCTCTATTGAGAACATCGGCACCATCCTGATACCTGACATGTCAGACATTATGCGAACGGGTATAAGGATGAAAGAAGAGATGCTTGTGCAGAGAAAACGTTTTCAAGGATCTGTTCGAGAGAACCAGTAGTACAGAGCCGACAATCAGAAGAACACCGATGCTCTGATACCAATTGTTGGTCCGGAGACGATAGTCAGGTGTAGAGGGGGGGGTGAATACACCTGATCACAGTTTCTTCT
This sequence comes from Lavandula angustifolia, assembly GCA_028984105.1. Classification (NCBI taxonomy): domain Eukaryota; kingdom Viridiplantae; phylum Streptophyta; class Magnoliopsida; order Lamiales; family Lamiaceae; genus Lavandula; species Lavandula angustifolia. The sequence goes on from CM054817.1 coordinate 18,105,808, forward strand.
TCTCAAACCGGAAGGGCAGTGAGTACATTTAGTGCAACCGATGAACAAGTGCCAAATAGTAACCTTCGATCATTGGGTCGAGTGGGTCGGCCTCGAGTTCTTCTACCGACTTTTGTCAGTCGTTGAAACTCAGTCGGAGACGTTGTGCGGATAAGTGTGGGGCCCGGAGATTCGTCTCAGTTTTGAAAAACGCTTTTCACAAATCAAGTTCTCTTGGCTGTGCGCTTTAGAAACACGTTTTATGCAAACATATGATTTCGAACAGTTATGATATGCAATAAAATAGTAAAGAACACAAGCGATTTAACGTGGTTCGGATACGCAAGATCCTACGTCCACGGTCCTGACAATGGCAGGATAACTTGTTGATTAAACTGAGCAAGCCTCAGCAGGTATCTGCGCACTTGACATATCCTTCTAAGTTATAGTCCTTAGCGACTTTACAATTCAAACCGAAGTTCGAAAGGGAAGGAATAATCTCCAACTAAGAAGGAGTTCTTACAATAAGAACAATTCACAGAAAGTGAACTCCTTCGAATCTAAGCTATAAATATGGCAATGAGCTTAGTCTAGAGAAGAGAGGGATCTAAGTACTCTAGAGTGAAGAACTAAGAATATTCTAAGAAAGCAAGTTCTTCTCTGGATAATCTTTGGGTATGCTAGAGTGTTCAAAGCTTGAGCGTTTTTCCCTTTTTATTCCGTTGCGTGGAGCTTCGAATTTCTTCTCTGTTTATAGTTGTGAGCTATGGCATATGTCCGTTGGAGACGACGATGCCACCTGTCATAAGCTTCCAAAGAAAACGGCCATAAATTCGAATTTGTTGCAGCAAGGTAGTTAATTACTGTACATGAGAGCAGCTTTACAGTATAGAGCAGATATGGTGCTGTCGGCTTCTCATTGGTCGAGGTTTGTGGTTGGTGAGAATGTGTCAGAGTCAAAGTTGACTATTCATACAACCTCGTAAGATCTTCTGCTGAACTTCGAAAAGACTTGTGCGACTGGGTCATTTTCTATCGGACACAGTAGACTAGATAACTCTCTGTCTTCTTCGACTGAGTCGGCTGACAAGGAATACATCTACTGAGTAGGTCAGCTGGCGACTACGAAGGTACTGAGCTTTGCATATGTTCTTCTACTGTTGGCTTATCAACTGATGGGTTGTCTCCTACTGAGGTGAAGATCAGCTGCGGGCTGAAGAACGCAAGCTCTTATAAGGATGACGTGGGGTTCTGGAAAGTAACTTCGTCAGAAGATCAGTCCAACAGTTTACCCCGTACAGGACTTAGACAAAATATAATCAAACAAAACAAGTCTAACCTATACATCATTTAATCCTATAGACACATAGCACGACTGATATCAGCTGGGTTTTGGGATCTTCAATTCCATAGTACTACTATGATTTCCCCCAATATTCTTTTAACCACTAGACAGCTAAGTACCATCTACTGACTCATAACCCAACACAATCTATGACTGTGAGGAAGGACCAAGAATTGAATTCAGATACAACTCAAAAGGCTATACAAGGGTTGTTGGGTTATGAGTCAATAGAAGATACTCAGCAGTTTATCAGGTTAAAATAATATTGGGGGAAATCGTAGTAAGTGTACTATAGAATTGAAGATCCGAAAACTCAGCTGATATCAGTAGTGTAGTGTCGATAGGTTTAGATGATGTAATAGGCTAGACTCTTTTGATTTTCTATCTTTTGTGTCTATGTCCTGTACGGGGTAAAATGTTGGATTGATCTTCAGTAGGAAGTTACTTTCCAGAACCCCACGTCATCATTGTAAGAGATTGTGTTCTTAAGTCATCAGCCGATCTTCACCTCAGTAGAAGACACTGCATCAGCTGACAAACATCAGTAGAAGAACCTTACAAAGCTCAGTACCTTCGGAGTCAACAGCTGATTACACTCAGTAGAATATCTTATCAACTGACTCAGACGAAGAAGACAGAGACTGCATCAAGTCTACTGTATCCAACAGGAAACGACCCAGCTATTCATGTCACTCAAAAGTCAGCAGAATATCATACGAGCATAAGTGAGAGTCAACTCCGATGTCTGACACATCTCACCTACCACAAACCTCGACCAATGAGAAGTCGTCAATGCATTATCTGCTCTGACCAACTAAAGCTGCTCTCATAAACAGTGATCAACAACTCTGCTGCAACAATTCGAATATATGGCCGTTTTTCTTGGAAGTTTGTGACATGTGGCATCGTCCTCTCCAACGGGCAAATGCCTGTGTCACGACTATAAATAGAGAAGAAAATCCGAGCTCCACCCACGGGAAATAAAAAGGGAAAAACGCTCAAGCACTCAAACACTCTAGCGCATTCAAGATAATCCAGCAAAGAAGTTGCTCAATAGAAAACTATTAGTTCTTCTCTCTAGAGTTCTTTAGATCCCTCTTCTCTAGCTAAGCTCAAAGTCATATCTATAGCTTAGATTTTCGAAGGAGTTCACTTTTAGTGATTGTTCTTATTGTAAGAACTCCTTCCTGTTGGAGAAATTCCCCTCCCCTTCAAACCTCGGTTTGATTTGTAAAGTCGCTAAGGACTATAACTTAGAAGGGTCTGTCCAGTGTACAGATTTCTTGCTGAGGCTTGCTCAGATTAATCAACAAGACCTCCTGTTCAGCATGACCGTGGACGTAGGATCCTGCGTATCCGAACTACGTTAAAAATTGCTTGTGTTGTTTACTGTTTTATTGCATTGCACACAAACTGATTATAAAATCATATCTTGCATAAAACGTATTCATAAAGCGCGCTAGCCAAAACTATTTGACTTGTGAAAATTACGTTTTCAAACTGAGACGAATCTCCGGGCCCCACACTATTTCGCACTAAAGTTTTCGACTGAGTTTCAAGTACTGACTAAAGTCAGTAGGAGAGCTCAGTAGTTGACTCACTCTCTGACCCGTGATCGAAGGTTATTATCTGGCACTGTTCATCAGTTGCACCAAACAGCTCAGATGTCCTTCAGTTTGAGAAAAAGAAACAGTACTCAGGTGTATTCACCCCCCCTCTACACCTGACTCTCGTCTCCGGACCAACAAGGGTATACGACTCACTAAATATTGAAACTACCACAGTTCCATGGGTATCTTATGTTGAAGGACTTCAACATTATCTCCTTTAAGTTAGTTAATTCCACGACAATTATAATCACGTTATTTTCAACGTTGGTTTCTGAGAATGTTTAAGATAAGTCTATAGTGAAAATAGTGTTATGAGGATCTTTGAAGAAGAACATCTATGTTACTAAATGGAATACCACTGAACCTGAAGCTTGCCAGCTTGCAAAGACCAAATCCAACGACAGAACTAGATGGTTGTGGCATAGGAGACTCGACCATCTCAACTTCAAAGCAATCAACAATCTTGCAAAAAATTCTCGAGTCAGAGGATTGCCGAATGAAGTATTCAGCAAACATAAACTTTGTGAAGCATGTTTGAAGGGAAAGAAAATAAAGTCCAGTAATCCTCCCATTCCATCACCCTCTACTGATGGAATGCTTTAGCTTCTTCACTTGGATTTATTTGGGCCAGTCTCTCTAGTAACTATCAGTAGTAAGAAATATGCTCTTGTAGTCATAGATGACTATTCAAGGTATACATGAGTGATATTCTTCGCTAAAAAATCTGATATCAAGACTAAGCTACCAAAGCTCCTGAAGAAACTCAATGTTGAAAATGACATCAAGATTTAGAGAATTTTCTCAGATAGAGGCACATAACATCTAAATTCTATGGTTAAAGAGTATTGTGAGAGTGAAGGAATCAAGCACAAGACGACCGCATCACGTACACCTCAACAAATAGACTTGTTGAACGTAAGAATAGAACACTTAAAGAAGCAGCAAGGAAACTACTCGCAGACTTAGGATTACAAATCTAAGTTTGGGCAGAAGTAACTGACATATCCTGCTACACTCAAAACCACTCGCTACTAACAAAGCAACATATAAAGACACCATACGAACTATGGAATAAGAGAACACCTTTTATATTTCATTTCCATATTTTTGTTGTTCATGCTTTATCCACAATAATGATGGAAAGGAACATTTAAAGGTATTTGATAGCAAGCAAGACCAAGGAGTATTCTTAGGATAATCAAGGGTCAGCAAAGCTTTTAGGGTCTTTAACTACCGGACCCTTCGCATGGAAGAAAGCTCTCACGTTGATTTTAATGAATTTTTTACTAAGGACAAGTTAAAGATTCAAAACATAATTCTGAAGATGTCAGCGGCAAGCTATAGGATCTAAACTTGAATGATGATGTTGAGAGGATGTGACATTATTGGAATGATGATTTTGATGAAGAGAAACCAACACTCAATCTTAACCAACAACGGTTGCCGAATCAATGTATTCTACTTAATAAAATCAATCTCATGTAACTCATGTCGATGAAGAAACCTAAGTGGTAACTGAGACCTCTACTGAGAATAATAGCTCAGGGGGAACAAATAATGATCTTGAGCTGAATGGCCCTGAACCTGGGGACTTAGTAGATTTTAACCCTGTTAACGAATTACTCCAGTCACAGAACAGTACTACTGAGATGCCTGATCATCCTAGTGTCTGTACATAAATAATTTCAGAATAAGAAACAAGGAAAGTATCATCATGGCTAGATGCCGACTTTCAGATCTTATTATTGGTGATCCTTCAACAAGTGCCTTATACTTCTGTTTCTTGTCTACTGAAGAACCTCAAACAGTTGATGAAGCAATGAATGATGCTGACTGGATCACAACCTGACAAGAAGAGCTGAACTAGTTCGTTAGAAATAAAGTATGAGAGCCTGTTGATAGACCCTCACACGAACATGTTATTGGAACTAATTGTATCTTCAAGAACAAGAGAGATGAAAATAATATCATTGTTAGGAAACAAAGCTTTACTTGTTGCTTAAGGGTATTATCAAATGAAGGGATGACTTCGATGAGACATTCGCTCTAGTTGCAAGATTGAAGGCCATACGTCTATTCGTAGCCTACGCTACAAATTAAACATAGGAGTTTGTCGCTAGGTATGTGAAGTCGGCTTTCATTCACGGAGTACTAAAGGAAGAAGTTTATATCGAACAACACTTGACTTTTAGTTGGGACATTAGGTATACATACTTAGAAAAGCTTTATATGGGTTAAATAAGCACCCACAACATGGCACGATACCCCCTCAGAGCCCCTCTTTCAGAAAGGTTTTCAGAAAAGAACAATAAATCGCAGTATTCAGTATTAGGTTAGGAGTAGACATCCTACTTGTACAAATATTTGTGGACGACATCATATTCAGATCCAAATATGTGACCATGTGTCAACAATTTGAAAGATGACGAAAGGAAATTTCTAATGTCGATGATGGGAGAAATGAACTATATTCTTGGACTTTAATTCAAACAATCTGAAATGGGATATTCATGCCAAATACACTCGAGATGACATCAAGAAATTCGGTTGCAAATCCAGGAAATCAATGAAAATCCCTATTAATACAAATTTATAAATAGATCTTGACAAAGAGGGAGTATCAATAATATCTACTGAATATAGAGCTATAATTGGTTCACTATTATATCTTACAGCTAGCAGACCTGACATAACTTGTGTTGTAGGTGTCTGTGCAATATTTCAGGAGAATCCTAAGCGAAGTCATTTAGACTCAACAAAGAAGATTCTCCGCAGGTTGTAGTTGATGATAATCTTGAACTAACTGGGTATACAGATTAACAATGCAGGTTGCAGGATTGACCCAAAAAGAACATCAGAAATATGTCAGTTCCTAGGCACCAAGCTCATTTCATGGTTTTCAAAGAAATAACATTCAGTAGCTACGTCTATACTGAGGCTGCCGGAAGTTGCTATGCCCAAATCCTTTGGCTTCGAAAACAACTAAGGGATTATTTTTGGGAAATAATATAAGTTTTGAATGATCCCAAACCCCTATTTGATTGATGAACCAGTCTGATGTAACTTGATAGGATTACTTCAGCCCGTGTATGTGTAGTCAGGCTAATTGTTTAGTTTTCAAATTAGAGTGTTCAGATTGTCGTAGGTCCGCCTATGGAACCAATTAAGTCTAGCTTGTAAGCTGACACCCTTCGGGCTGAACCATCCTAAGATCAGTATCTTCACCAAACCGCCTTGAAGATTCTAATGTGAATATAATATAAGGTACAAGGCGCAATATTCAAAGTAAATGGTCAATGGAGGAAGTCGACAATATCAGAATCAACATGGACCAATCTCAGGCCACCATGTCATCCTTAGTCAAAGGCGACATAACAGTACTTCGTGCAGAATCCGCAGAGCCAAGCGGAGCGCGACACATGCTTATGAATTCAATGCATAAGACCGTTGTCTACACGGAGCCAATGGGAGATCGATCTTGTTCAACAGATCTATCCCCAAACTCATCTATAAATAGAAGAATACCTCTTTCTAAGAGGTTACTGAATTTTAAAGAAGCTCAAGCATACTCAAGCAAAGAACAAGCCCTTACTCTGTTTATTTCAAAGTTATGTTGTCAAGAAATTCTTGTTGTTCATACTCCAAGTGTTCTTAGCTTATCATAAGCTTGGAGTTGAGGGTATTTCGCACTTTCAATGTTGAACAAAACCCAATCCCACCCAATATCTTGTTAGATAGAAGTTGATAGATAGTTTGATTGTTTGTTTGATAGTTTGATAGATTGATTGTTTCTATTGATCTGCACTCATCAGTCAACGAGTATCCAGTAGTGGATTCCTGTTGAGAAAGCAGAAAAGTGGATGTAGGATCTTGTGAATTCGAACCACATAAAATCTGTGTTGCACTCAGCTTACTATTCACTACATACATATCAGTTTGACTTCACATTCAGAAAATCATCTTTAAAAAATGACCTAACATATTTCCACACATTCTCTACCTCACTCACTATCAGTCAGAATCTCTGATTTGAAAAAGCATATTTTGACATCAGGTGTATTCCCCTCCCCCCCCCCCCCCCACCTAAAATCGTACCGGGACCAACACTTGGTATGAAAGTAGGTCATAGGTTTGAATCCCCGCGAGCACGCTGCAGCTGACAGGTGTGGGGGGGGGGGGGGAGTGGGGAGGGGGGCACTGTTGGGATATTGAGTGATGCCCAACATCCTCCAGCTTCGTGGTGTCCGGGATAATGGGAGATTTCCGACACCCCTTCCCTGAAGGAATACGATAAGTAAATTATACCTTTCCTCCGCGTATGTCGCAACTTCGATTATTGCTCCAATTTCAAACCTACTGGTCTGTGACCCGTGCCTTTCTCTCTTTCGTGTGGACAGAAAACTGAGAGAAAAATGAAAAATCTCTTACTGATCTCAAAAATAATGTTTATATGTATATTTAGGGTTTCTCTATTTTCTGAATAATACACAGAAAATATGTGTGTGGGCTTTTATTATTTAAAGTATAATAAAATTTAATAATTATGCGGTCAACTAATAATTATATTGCTAAAGAGCTTCAATTAATAATAATAATAAGCCCATAATATAGTTAACTGGGCCACTTATTAATTCCAAATAAATAATTCTGCAACTTATTAAATAATGTATAAAATACATTAATCTATTAATAATCACACAAGAGTGCAGTCATTAATCGGGCAACTTACTTGGGCCAGACTAGTGATCCAATACAAGAAATAAAGTAGGGCTTCAAATTAATTAATTATCTATGCTCAGACCATAAAAAAATTAATTAATAAACACGGATTCATTCCACTAGAGAATACGTGCCGACTTACCTCTTAATCCCAATTGAGCACAGGCTTGTATTTTAGACTTGCATGATCTCCATATTTAAGAAACAAATATTCATTAATTAATTAAGCTCACTGTCAGCTTAAATTAATTAACATCTCTTTACATTCCTGAGTAGTACCACTCGACCCTATAACTCACTTGAACATAATTAACCGGCCGGGTATAGTGTGCTAATCCTTACGAGTTTCTCAGGGGATATTATCAACCCAATTAACAAGGATACAGAAGCAAGTTACAAATAATCAACCTGAATTACAAATAACTACTATCACCCAAGATACGTAGATCCAGTCGTGATGACACTAGCCATAGTAAGTCAAAGTGATAGATAGCTAAATACACTCAGCTGAAGTCTTATCAAGCTTAAGATCAGCTAAGTCACTGAGATCATTAGTTCTCCACTAAGGTCAGTTAGGAGAACACATCTCAATGTGATCTATCAATACACCATGTAGGGATATGAGTCAGTGGTCTAGTAGATCATTGCTAGGGGGTACATAGAACTTGACTCGGTAGATGAGTAGAAACTTGAGTCAATAGTTTATGTAACTATAGGGACGATATTGTAACATTTGTTATGGCGGGAATTGTAGTAATACTGAATTGTATTGATGTAGAACTAAAGATCCCAAAACCCCATCCTGACCCTTGTGTGTGTTTGAACCGTTATGATGTAATAGGCTAGACTTGTTTGATCGTTATAGATTATTTTTCGTCTATGTCATGTAAGGGGTATATTGTTGGACTGAACTTCAGTAGAGAAGTTAAAGTTCCAGAACCCCAAGTCATCGGTTCAATAGAGTTCAGTAGTCTTCGGAGTCAGTTGCTGACATCACTCAGTAGAAGATTCTCATCAGCAGACTTTGGAAGAAGACTCAGTATGATCCTTCGATCTACTGATTGAGTGAAGAGCTCCGTTGTTGTCTTCGAGTTAGAAGCTGACTACATTCAGTAGAAGATCTTTTTTCAGCCGACTCAGATGAAGATTCAGTAAGATCAGCCTTTGATCTACTGAAAAGCTGCAACTTAGTTGCATACCGTATAAGGAAAAATGACTGTCTAATCCTTATCAGTCGAATGTCAGTAGAGAACATTCAGTATATGAGGTTTAGAGAGTCTACTCAGGTAGAAGACTGATGTCTGATAAGTCTCACCTACTGCAAATCTCGACCAATGAGAAGCAAGCCAAGCTTACTTGAATAAACACAAAAGTTGCTCTCATACACAAAACGCCAACCACTCTATGGCGACATTTCGAAAATATATGGCCATTTTCCTTGGAGTTTTGTGACAAGTGGCATCGTCCTCTCCAACGGATACATGCCTGGGTCACAACTTTAAATAGAGAAGAGTCTCCAAGCTCAACGCACGGTCGTGTCTTCTCACCTGCTAAAGCTGCAGTCAACCTTTTACCTAAAAAGGTGGGAAAGTACACTGTTACCTACACCAAAAGAGCCGTTTGCTACCAAAAAGAGAGAGAGAGAAGAAGATCGTCTCCAACGGATCTATTTCAATCTCTGCTCTATAAATAGAGGGATCATTCAAGATTTGAAGCTCACCTAGAACACGAGAGAGCGCGAAAAACGAGCGAATTCCAAAGAACAAAGTCTTAGCAAGAACTTGAAGAACAATCTCCGGCGAAAGACTACATTCTAGCTCATAGGGAATCAAGCTATACCGACATATAAAGCCTCTAGTATCCAAATCGACGTTACACGAACTCAAAGCTTACCTTCAGCTGTTCGTCGATCTAGAAGCTACTCTCATATTCCCTATCCCTCTAACCCTAAGCTCAACTGTTCTTATCCATAGCTTAGACGAAGGAGTTCACATTTGAACCCAATCCTTATTGTATAAGGACTCCTTCACTGTTGGAGAAGTTTGTCAAACACTTTAAGTTTGATAGTGTTGTAAACTGAGACTTGGATCAGTATAAAAACCAAGACGCGGCTTTGCCCAGTGTGCAAGCTGACTGAGACTAACTCAGGATAATAAATAGCCTCCTGATCATTCGGGACAGTGGACGTAGGATTTGAGCGATATCCGAACCACTTTAAAAATCTTGTGTCTCTTCTTGCTTTCTTAAGCTGTTGCATTGATTTTACTATTCATACCGAACATCATATTTAAAATCAATCAAGCTGTCTCAAAGACATCTCGAACTTTTAATCTACCGAACCGAGACTTAAAACGTTTTCTCACAAAAACCGATTTGGGCCTACACTATTCCGCGCACCGAACTCTTACCGTAGATACGAATTCGACCTAGTCGGTTAGCGAGATCTCGGATGAGTCGTACTCTTAGCCTTTAACTCGATTTAGAACGGTTGATGCGGTCCGCCGAATCAAGCTTTGATCGAGACACCATCCCGAATAGGGACTGTTCGAGTTCGAAGTTGAGAAATCGAATCAGGTGTATTCACCCCCCCCCCTCTACACCTGACCGTACACTCGGGACCAACACCATTCCTTTGTAATTGTTTTTGTCTACGAGGATTCGGACTCGTAGACACTCTGCACCGGTTCAGGGCGGTCGGTAGATTATCGGCCTCAAGCCGGATGTAGAAGACTCGGTATATCTTGGACTCGGCGAGAGCAAGATATCGAAAGACTCGGTGGAGCCGAACTCAGCAAGAGTAGTTCATCGAACTAAGAGCCGACCTTCGGTAGAGTAAATTCAGTACTCTCTACAGGATCAGACTCAGTAATGGCAGACAGTCTTCTGAACTGTCAGATCTTTTGAACAACAATTAGCATAGTCAAATACGAGGAAGAGAGAAGTCAGCTTTATTATACCTCAAAGTCTGTTCTGTCTCAACTACTCTGCAAAACCTCGGCAAATGACAAGCCAACACCTGTCCTTACCTGCTAAAGCTGCAAGTCAACAACTTTCCGGAAAAGGAGGGAAAGGACAATGTCACCTTTTTCAAAAGAGCCGTTAGCTACCAAAAGAGTGAGATAAAGGGATCATCGTCTCCAACGGATCTTTCCTAATCTCTTCTCTATAAATAGAGGGATGATTCAAGTTTTTTCATGCATGCAGAGAGCCAAAACGCAACGAACGAGCCAAGACACTCTCAAGCAAGAAAACGGAAAAACGAGCAAAAATAGAATATCACATAAGTCTTCCGCAAGAACTTAAAGAACATTCTCCGGCGAAAGACTACCTTCTAGCTCTTAGGGAACCAAGCTAAACATATATAAAAGCCTTTAGTATCCAAATCGACGATACACGAACTCAAAGCTACAACTCAGCTGTTCGTCGATCTAGAAGCCACTTTCTCGTTCCCTATCCCTCTAACCCTAAGCTCATCTGAATTTATCCATAGCTTAGACGAAGGGGTTCACCTTTGAAACTTATCCTTATTGTAAAAGGACCCCTTCATAGTTGGAGAAGTTTGTCAAACACTTTAGTTTGATACCCGTTGTAAACTGAGACTTGCTCAGTATAAATTCCAAGACACGGCATTGTCCTGTGTACAAGCTGATTGAGACTAACTCAGGATAATAAATAGCCTCCTGACCTTTCGGGACAGTGGACGTAGGATCCTGTGCATCCGAACCACTTTAAAAATCTCTGTGTCTCTTATTTACTGTTGCATTGATTTTAACTGTTCATACTGAATATCATATCTTTAAAATCATTCAACTAAGTTTCAGCAATACTTATCTGATTCCCCTTTTCGAACTGAAATTGTTTTTAAGAAAACGTTTTTTCCACTCAACTGATTTGGGCCTACACATTTTCGCACCACTGAACTCCATCTGAAGATACTGAATTCTGACTTAGTCAGCTAGCAGATCTCAAAAGAGTCAGTACCTCTTTGCCTTAACACGATTCAGAACAGCTATTTGGTCTGCTGAACTCTTTTAGTACGACACACTCCTGAACGGGACTGTTCGTGTCACAAGTTGAGAAATAGGTTTTAGGGGTATTCACCCCCCCCCTCTACACCTAAACGTGCTCTCGGGACCAACATGTTTTTTATCAAAAGTGTCAATCGTAACAAACAGAAGTGTCATTTGTATTTGAATAAAGTATCATTTATTGACTATCAATTATTTTTGAAAAAAATGCGATTTGTTTCGAAAAAAAATTCATTTGTTTATAAAAAATGTATCAATTGTCTATGTTGTTTGTGTCAATCATGACAAAATAATGTGTCAATGATGAGCAGAGTGTCTGTTTAGGCCATAATTCATAATAGAGAGCAGAGTGTCAATTGTCTCTGTTGTGCGTGTCAATCACGATAAAAGAACATGTCAATGATGAGTAGAGTGTTTGTTTGAGTCATAATTCACAGTAGAGAATAGAGTGGCAATTGTCTCTGTTGTGCGTGTCAAACATGACAAAAGAACGTGTCAATGATGAGCAGAGTGTCTATTTAAGCCATAATTCACAATAGAGAGCAAAATGTCAATTGTCGATGTTGTGTGTGTCAATCATGACAAAAGAACTTGTCAGCATAGTGTCTATTTAAGCCATAATTTACAGTAGAGAGCAGAGTGTCAATTTTTTGTGTTATTTGTGTCAAATATGACAAAAGAACGTGTCAATGATGATCAAAGTATCTGTTTAAGCCATAATTCACAATAAAGAACAGAGTATCAATTGTCACTGTTGTGCGTGTTAATCACGATAAAAGAACGTGTCAATGATGAGCAGAGTGTTTGTTTAACCCGTAATTCATAATAGATAAGAGTGGAACAACATATTTAATAGTTGCCTCTGTTCATTAGCAAATCACATAATTCCCCTCTCACTGTCAAATCAATAGACAATAATACGATTAAAAAGTACGATAAAACAAGAAATATAATGCTCGAGCCCTTATAGTTAAGCACTCAACTGTAACTAGGAACACAAAAGTGATCAAACCTAAGCGTGTAAAACCAACAGACGATTGACATCTAAGTTTTGTTTCAAATAATAAATTAAATTGTCCACATCAAAATTGGAAGAACCAAAAACATCAGGGAATCAACAAATCGTATATAAATGATGAATTTATGAAATGTCAGACAAACACCACTATCATCAAATCAATAAACTAGCACAACCAATCATCCGCTCCACCAAGAAGACTGAACTTGAGAATTACAATTTCAAAAACTTAAGAAGCAAATTCAAGCAATTGTAGAAATTGATTTTGGCGAAGCACTAACCCGACGGCGGCGACGTTTCGCGGTTGAATATTGACGAGTTCTTCAGATCTGTAGGCGCATCTATTTTTCGGAGAGAGAAACGCACGCGCGCGCGCGCGCGAGAGAGAGAGAGAGAGAGAGAGAGAGAGAGAGAGAGAGAGAGAGAGATGGCGGTGAAAGAGGGGAGAGAGGAGACGATAGTGAAAGAGGGGAGAGAGAAGACGATAGTGAAAGAGGGGGAGAGAGAGAGAGAGGACGGTGGGAGAGAGCGGAGGCGGATCTAGAGGATGACACGGAAGTGGATCCAGCTGCCGGAGCAACGGCGGCGGAGGCGCGAGGAGCGATGGCGACGGAGATGGAGAGGAGTGACGACGGCGGAGATAGGGAGGACTTTGGAGAGAGAGACAGAGAGAGGGGAGTGGAGAAAGAGAGAGAGAGAGAGAGAGAGAGAGAGAGAGAGAGAGAGAGAGAGAGAGAGAGAGAGAGAGAGAGAGAGAGAGGTGATTTGCAGAGAGAAAGAGGGGGAGAGAGAAAGGGGGTAGTGGGGAAGAGAGGGAGTGTAATTCAATAATTTTTTTTTAAATATTGAATCGGGTCAAATTCAGATCAAAATTGGGCAATTGAATTATGTTGCATGTGTAACATGATGCACCCTAGTCCATCTCTTCCAAAATTATTAATGGTTCTGATTCATCAAATACGTAAAAGTTATAGTGGTGCACATTGGATTACAAAAAATTAAAATGATAATATTATAATTACAATTTACTATTTACTATTTGTAGGTTGCATTTGGAAAATATAATGAAAATTATGAAATGCGACGGGTGATTACGCAATTTGCAGGGCCAAATTCATAAATATGTCAAACCCCAACGACCATCTATGAGATAATAATATAAAAATTAAATTAGAGGAATTTTATGGGTGTGTGGACAGTTGTATAGTTGAGAAGCATTCTGAGAGAGAACACTTAGGGGGTGTTTGGGATAGCTTATCTGAATCAGCTTATAGCTGAAAGCTGTCTCGGGAAATGAATTTAGTGTTTGAGAAATCCAGCTTATAGAGCTTTCGGCTGGACTCTCAAGAAAATCGTGCGCTCCAACAATTCTGGTTTCAAGCTACTCTTTCTCCATGTCCAAGTCCCCGATGAAGACGGTACAAACACTTCAGATTTTAGTTGATGTTGTTTTTGAAGTTTGTTCGTATCGTGATTGTTGCTTCTTCTTTGTAATTTTATTGAGTTTGAGTTAAATTATCTCTGTTGGTTTAGCTAGGGTTTGAAGTTTATTTTGTAAGATTAGATTGGAAGGGGATGTGATTTTGTGGCTCCTGATTCGGTGGGGTTTTCCAGTGATTGTCTTTTTGGGTGATTGGGCTAATTGGATTAATCCGAATTTTGGATTTGCCTGAAATGATGTCACCGGAGTCTATCCATTTTGATAAGATAGTGTTTGTATTGTTTGTGCTACTCCAACCACGATCTTGAATATATTTTGGGATATTATTTGCCGTCTATTCCTGTTACAATTTTATTTTTTTTATATATTTGTAACTTCATGATTGCTGTTACATATCAAATTGAATATGAGATTGTAGGTAATACATATAAAATTGAATATGAGATTGTAGGTAATCTCTTTTCACTCATTTTCGGCCTGTATGTTGTTCTTGGAGGGGGATTTTTTGGTTTTTTAAGTTTCACACTGAATTAATAGTTATTCGGTTTTATATGACGGTCAACTACTTATTACTCTCTCCGTCCTATTAGAAGCAACATGCATGAGAATTAAGAAAGTAGTGTTATGTAATGTAGATTGTTTGACTTTTTGATAGTTAGCTGAGACGCATATTGTGCATTATAACTTATGCTTTTTGGCAGATAACTATTTGGCATTGGGTCTATTGGGATTTAGAATTTTTTTCTAATGAATGTACAGGAAAACCCTCTTTGGAACTAGGAATAGGAGGAGGACTAAGACTTTAAGATTCACATCTAAGCAAGATCCCTGAGGGAACCATGCTTCTGGAAGAACAGATGAACTAGAAAACTGAGTTCAATGAAAACATACTTTTCGGAGGAAGGAAATCTAACCTAGGTGCACAAATACGTTCTTTGCATAAAGACTTTGTATTGTAAGCCGGAAAATGTCCATGCTAAATCCTCTTCCCTAGCACAGAATCTTTGCCATTTTTAGAAACATGTCACTTGTAGTGGGACGTCATGAATAGTTAGAATAATGCAAATGCAGCCTATCGAATTGCATATGCTATTGTTGTGCTTGCGTTCTTGTCTTACTTAGAATAATGCAAATGCAGCCTATCGAATTGCATACTCCTGCTCGGTTTCGCTTTCCATATTCATTATTTTGTGTGTGTTTTGAGTAAGAAGTCCATGTTGTTTCATATGTTGTGTCAAAACTGATGGTGTTGTACTCAATTCAATTATACTGATATTTTATAGGTCGCTTGTGAAGCATGGGTTAAGACAGGTGATCCTAAAGAAGATGAAGTCATTTGTAACCGAGTCCGGCCAGATTTTCTTGTTGTGGGAAGTAGGGGTCTTGTTCCTTTCCAAAAGTATGTATTCTTATCATTTTTTACTTTTCAAAGTTTAATCTTGATTTTGGACTTGTATGGTGTGCATGATGTGAAATTGATTCAACTCTGTTATTAAATTTCAAGGGATTGAATTTGTGGGACATGTTTTGTCGGGTTTTCGTGGGGACTGTGAGTGAATTTTGTGGAAAGCATGCCTAGTCATTGCAATCAAGCGCAATGCATCTCAGACTACTCAGGACCCTGTTGATGACTGATTCATCAAAGACTTGTATCTCCTATTCGAATGTAAAGTGGAATGGTGAACAAGATGCTTGTATTGTGTGTGGTGTGCTTTTATGCATAATAGACCATATGTTATGAGAAGTTTTTATGTTGAACTATTGTAGATTCCTACAAGCATCTGGATCACGTATCAAATGATTGGCACTAGGAACCAAGGTTTGTTTGAATTATATCCATATATTCTGACTTCTGAACAATAACTATTTATCTTATTGCCAATTGGTTCAGTTATAAATGTTACTACCTCCGTCCCGCTATTACCAAGCAGTTTTCCTAAATGGACGTCCCGCTATTACTGGCACGTTTCTTATTTTGACAAAATTTTAAAACTAATGACTCCACTAATTACCTTCCTAATTAACCCACTAATGACAGATATTAACAAAACATAATTTACGAAAGATTTTTACCTCATTCTTCTCTTTACCCTATTCTCTCTCCTCATTCTCTTACCCTATTCTCTCTTCAGCGCCGCCGCGATTGAATCTTCTCTCGAGTTCTCTACACCCACTTCTTAATGCTTTTGGTTTCTTACTTTTAAGATGAATGACCATACCATTGTCTCTTTGTTCTTTTGCATCAGTCCAAAGACGATGGACAGTCCTCCGCGAGCAGTTAAACTTGTCTTTGGCTTCCTTTATCTTCCCGTAGGTCGCCTTGCCATTCTTCGAGTTCTGCAGCATCCATTGGACAATTTGATTTCGCTCGTCGTCGGTTAAATTTCTATCCCTCACCATTTCGTATTGTTGTGTAATGGACAATATAGCCTTCTATATGTTCTGGTTATATAGGCTAGGATTATTTGATTATGGCGACAGGGTATGAATTTAGTAACTCAAGTTTAGCATTTTAACTGCCGCCTTTTTTTTGGTTGTCGACTTTGAATTTTTGACAACACAATGTTCCAGAAACTTTGTTCAGCAGAAATTATAAGTGCCGCCTATTTCTTTTCTGTTCCATAATTTTTTTAGTTAATTTATGTTCAATAAATTGTAACTGCCGCCATTTTATTTTGGGTTCCAGAAATTCTTTTATTTTATTAAATGAATTTTCGAATAACACCAGTTCTTAAATGAAATTAAATGTAAATTCGATACATAAATTTTGGGATCCACATATTCATTTTATTAAATGAATTTTTGAATAAAGGAAAAAAAAAAACATATTAAAGAAATCATTAATTGTCATTAGTGAGGTAAAGTGGAGAGAGAAGTGGTGGGCCATACAAATTTACTACTTAAACTATGCTACCTAAATTCTCGTGTCGAAATGAACTGTGCCGCTAATAGCATGAGGGAGGTAGTATTTTGTAATCACTTATAACTAACATAACAATTAATAAATGTAATAGTTTTTTTCCAAGATAAATCATAAATGTAATGATAATTATAACTAACATAACAATTAATAAATGTAATAATTTTCTTTTCCAAGATATATCATAAATGTAAACTCATAAATGTAATAATTTTCTAGAAGTGACAATCATAATGATATGTGGACAAATGTAAACATAATTCTATTAAGTTGGAGGTTTGAGTGTAAACCTAATTCTATTAAGTTAGAAGTTTGACAACTTAGGAGTATTGATAGAATGACTTTTGTAATAGATGTGTTATGATGTGACTCAAATCCTAATCCTTAAAGGAAATTGAGACATATCTCACATCGGATAATTAATGAAGTTTATCATTAATTTCA
Organism: Lavandula angustifolia; assembly: GCA_028984105.1. NCBI lineage: Eukaryota > Viridiplantae > Streptophyta > Magnoliopsida > Lamiales > Lamiaceae > Lavandula > Lavandula angustifolia. The sequence goes on from CM054817.1 coordinate 18,123,312, forward strand.
CCTATAAATAGATAGGTTCTCTAATTGTTTTAAGTGTGCTTTTACGCATCATAGCCTACATGTTATGGGATTAGTTAGTTGGACTAATTGACCATGTTTTTGTGGATATGTGCTTTTGAGCCTAGTATTATATTCCGGAGGCCCATTTTGTATTATCCTCTTTATTAGTGGATTGTTTCTTCGTCGCCCGTGGGAGGTGGAGCATGTTTGAGGAGAAAGTACCATGACATGAAGTTTCATGTTATCGGGGCATGTTTGAGGAGGAAGCACCATGACGTGAAGTTTCACGTTATTGGGGTACCGTTTTGTCAAGGAAGATTCCAGTTCTGAAGATTTAAATAATGGATGATCCTTGTTCGAGGGAAGCTGCGACTTTGTTGGTATTCTGATTTGGATTAAGTCCATTGAGGCTTTTGCGGAAGCGGTGGAGCAAGATCGTTCTTTGTTCGTGATTAGAGTTTTGGTCGATGTGAAGATTTGTTATGTTGGATTAGATATTAGAGTTTTCGCCACGGTGGAGATTATTATGATGTGGCTCAAATCCTAATCCTTAAAGGAAATTGAGTCATTTCCCACATCGGATAATTAATGAAGTTTATCATTAATTTCACCTATAAATAGATAGGTTATCTAATTGTTTTAAGTGTGCTTTTATGCATCATAACCCACATGTTATGAGATTAGTTAGTTGGACTAATTGGCCATGTTTTTGTAGGTATGTGCTTTCGCCAGTGGATGTAGGTCGATTGACCGAACCACGTTAAATTCTTTGTGCCTATTTCTTTTTTTCCTTATGTTCTTGTTTTGTTATTGTCTCCGTTGGGTTTCAATAACTCGTTCGTCACATTTTAAGAGTCCAAAGATCCTAACAGGATGAGTAGGATCCATTTGATATAAGGATTATCTATTATCTTTCACTTTAAAATATTATAAAAATCTATACAATTCGAGATCAACCAATTCTAACTTTTGTAAAGAATCAATATCATAATCCTTATCGTATCAGTTAGTCCTAAAAACTTTTGAAATACTCGACACATAATATTCTCCTCCATTAGTTTTACCATGTCCAATTGCATGGGGCTTGTATGCTACAATTAAGTGTCCTTGAATAATACTTCATCTGTCTCAATATTTGTGGCTTATTTTCATTAAATGGATGTTTACTCACTTCTAAAAAAAGGTAATGACTCTGTGGACCAAAATTAACTATAAAAAAAAATTAAACAATATATACCACATAACACCACTTCCTAAATTCTCGTACCGAAACCAATTGATCCACAAATATCGGGGCGGAGGGAGTAATATATTTATTAGAGGACAAAATGAGAGAGAGCGCCAAATTAAAATTTGTTTAATTTAATACTCTCTTTGTTTTGTTAATAACGTCATGTATTTCTAATTAGGTTGTTCCAATAATATATCATATTTCCGAAATGGAAAGAAAATAATACTAACAGACAAGTGAACCCACATTATTTATACAAAAAAAAGTCAAGCTTCTGAATGGCCGTGCGCAAAAGAAACAGAACAATATTGATAGGACGAATGGAGTAATAGCGTAAAATATGTATCAGCTACTCGAAAATACAAATTTGTTATGAAATTATTTGATGAGAAGTTATTCTACTTCTACTTATGGCACCTTCATCGTCACCGTCACCACCTTAATCGTTGTGATTCTTGTATTACCCCGCACATGCTTGACCAGCACACAATTGAAGCATATGTCGAAAATTGTAAAAGTGGGAGAGAAGTGAGAAAGAATAAAATATTTATAGTACTTCTACTTTTGGTACCTTCATCGTCACCACCTTAATTCTTGTGATTCTTGCGTTACCCTGCACATTCTCAACAAGCACACGATTGAAGCATGTCGAAATTTGTAAAAGTGGAAGAGAAGTGAGAAAAAAGAAAATATTTATAGTACCTCTACTTATGGCACCTTCATCGTTGCGATACTTGCGTTACCCCGCACATCCTCGTCCAGCACACGATCCCGTATTGACTTAAAATAAAACATAAAGAGGCATTCCGAGAATTGGGGATGAGCAAAAAATTACCATTACCATCGGTTTACTGATTACCAACAGTAATTCTTACCATCGTTAACGGTAACCGTCCGTAAACAAGTGGTAAACGGTAATGATTTTAAAAATACCGCAATTATCGGTACGGTAACCGTACCATAAGTGCGGTTACCATTAATATCAACGGTAATGTGCAATATTAAAAAATCTTAATTTTATTATATACTCCCTCTGTCCCGCTATTTGTGGCTCACTTTCCCGAAAGGGGTGTCCCATTATTTGTGCCCACTTTTCTAATTTGGTAAAAAATTACTCCTACTCTATCATCTTCTCTCTCCTACTTTATTACATTCTCTCTCCTACTTTATCATCTTTCTCTCATACTCTCTCATTATCTTACTCATCTTCTCTCTCATACTTTATCATCTACTCTCTCTCTCATACTTTATCATCTACTCTCTTAATTCTCGTGCCGAAACCAATTGAGCCACAAATAACGGGACGGAGGGAGTACATAAAGTTATCTAATTAGTAAAAAATACTCTAAATCTCCTATTTATACATTTTACCTTTTCAGAATAAATTTTAATCCTATGTTCATTTGCGTCTGACTTTTGAAGTTCATTCTCTATAGTCTGTGTTGGTGTTTTATATTATTTGGCTGAGATTTTAGCTCAAAAAATTACTTGGAAAATTTAATATTTATAAGTAGAGACCATTAGTCGAAATGCGGTAATAGTTTTTTTCCTTGTTAGCGTGAAACTATGTTAGAGATGTGTGACTGGTAAATTATATTTACCATTGGTACGGTAAACATTTTTATCATTACCAACGGTAACGGTAACCATAGTTTTAGGTGCGGTAAACGGTAAAAAAAATCATTTACCACTCATAAGCGGTATGGTAATCGGTAACGATATTTTTTTTACCACTACCATCGGTGCTCATCCCTACCGAGAATCATACTACTAGACCAAATGCCCATGGATGATTATTTCAGCGTTGGACTTTACACAATTCATGGAATGTAATCATTATTATCAATATTATTTGGATTTTCATAGTTGATCTCCAACCGGCTACATAATGGTGTATGCAGTAAGAATTCATCCCCCAACCGAACTGCAAACGCATTTGCAAAATGGTGGAAAAGAATAAAATATGGGGTATTATTTAGTTGATGGTATATATCTTAAATGGAGTACCATTGTGCAAACGATTCATCATCCTCACACTCCGCCTCATAAGCTTTTTGCAAAGAAACAAGAAACCTGCAGAAAATACGTAGAACCTGCATTCGGAGTTTTAATGCAGCGATTCACAATTGTAGCGCGATCGACACGTTATTGGAGGAAAGAAGTGCTAAAGGATATAATGTCTGCATGTATAATTATACACAACATGATCGTGGAAGATGAACATGACCTTAATGCTCCAATTGAAGACGAAGCAGGGACTACTCCACAACCAAATATTAATTTTTCGTCGAATGAACAAAGTTAAATGAATGATTATGTTCGTTGCTACAATAATACAAGAGATCAAAAAGATCATTATGAACTTCGAAATGCATTAGTAGCTCATTTGTGGGCGGAGTATACCAATTCCGAGGATTGAATCTTCATTCTTTACTAAAGAATGTGCACAAATCTATCTTTTTTATTGTAATTTCTTTTATCAAGTTGTGTAATTTTCTTATAATTAATGCATGAGTAATTTAGTTATTTTTATGTGTTTATTATTTTTTCAATTATTTAGTAATAATTACTTCATATATAATTATTGCTTGAAATTATTGTGGGGTTAATGTATAATATTGAGAAATATATAGATATTATATATGGTGAATATTCTTTTTGATGTTGCATTTCGAATTGTGGGTTGGAGTGAGATTAGTGTTAGATGTTACACATACTGCAAAATGAGATTAGAAATGGGTGTGACAAGTGGCGTGCATTATACAATAACGAATCTTCTCAACATAGAGTTTTCACCACCTCTTGCGCTTTCTACCATACCAGTACGCGAAGGCTGCCACTGATGCAGCTACAACAACTCCAACAGTAGCATGCCAGACGTGTAGTGGTTTCTCCACAACGAGACTCGAGCCACCGACCTCTGCTAAGAGCGTAGACGGGGGTTTCTGCTTCCCGGAAAAGGCATATTCTAGACCCTGGCTCTCGAGCTCAGACAAGTCTTCAATCTTCGGTTTGAGCCTAGTGGCTTGGGCTAATGCCACGTACTGTTCTTTAGTTCCACCCTCGAGGAAAGACCCGACTAGACAGCCCTTGTTTATCCAATATGCCCCGAAAGTATGTCCGTTGAAGTCCCCAAAATGGACGACTTCTCCAACATTGTCCCCATAAAACTGCCAAGACAAAGTGAAGACCCTGGAGTAAAAGAAGGGCAAGTAATCAAATTCACCGGTCCTTTCAGGTTCCATGATAGCAGCAACAACATGCCTTGCTGCTTTTCGTGCAGAGTCAACATGCTCGAGCCTGCGTGTTTCACCGACCACTTTGACTGGAAAAGCAGCTACATCTCCAATTGCATAGACAGAGTTGTTGCTTGATTGCAGTTTGCCGTTTACTTTGATTCCCCCCCTTCTCCATGGTTAATTGACCCTCAAACAGACTTGTATTCGGACGAATACCTATACCAATCACAACCATATCCGCAGGAAGCTTGCTTCCATCTCTAAGATTAACAGCAGAGACCTATTACCAAAGTTGGCCAATGGAAGTAAGAATAAGCAGTTCAGGATATATGGCATATCATTTTCTGACACACTAGATGTTTCTTATTGAAATGGCTATGACAGCATAAGGCTAAAAAAAATGAAGCTACTCTAGGAAGCCGCTCCTTAACTTTTCCTAGGACCTTTTGGTAGTATCCTTTTCCTAAAACAAAATTAAATTCGTAAACTCATTTTAAAGGTAAAATTTCTCTTTTAAACTTGCTTCTAAATTCGGAGCCATTTCGAAACTGGATGCTCACTGATGCCATCAGTGGAGTGCCACCTTGAAAATCTAGGAAATTATAGAGATTTTTAAAAATGAAAGGGAAGAACAAGTTACCTTTCCACCAGAGTTAAAATCAAATGATGCCAACACAGTTCCTTTGACGAACTTCACCCCTTTAGACTGATAAAATTCTTCATAGTAAGCGGCAATCTTGGTAGTGAATAAACGGGCCACTACAGAAGCCAAAATATCCAAAAGATTTTACAGAAAGATTAATGAAACATAGTTCTCAATTTAGTATATCGAAGAGTCCTTACTGAAACAGTGTGTGTGTGTGTGTGTGTGTGTGTGCAGCATCAGCAATAACTTAATTGCATCACATTCCAACATTGCATAAAAGAGATTTACAAAATAATAAAATTTAATGCATGAAATGAAATGAAGAACAGAAGTTTACGAAAAAATACTTACTGAAAGACCATAGTTACATTTAATTTGTTTATCACCAAAGATGCAGCACACTCCATTCCTATATAGCCACCACCAATAACAATAGCATTTCCACCAATGCAAGATTGCATCGCATCCACAAGTCTGTCTGCATCAGCCAAGTCTCGTAAATAACAGACATTAGTTGCATCTAAAGCATTTACTCCAAACTCTTCCAGCTTCAAAGCCTACAAAATGATAAGCAACCAATTAAAGTTGTAAACTTTGACATCTTCTTTAATTATTTGAAGTCAAGTAGAGGCATTTTCACCCTAAATGGGGGCTGAAGTAGCATTTTTTAAGCATATACTTTGATTTTTCCATTAGTAAATTCAACACTGTTAATCAGGAATAAGTTCTAAAGTTGAACTTACTGCTGCAAATGCTCAGATCCATCACAAGATAAACTGAAGTCAGCAAACAAAGGGTTACGACACACTAATTCTCAAAGGTAATAAAGACTGTGATCCACGTGCTGTTTATCTGGAGCTTGGATCATCCCAGATCTGCTTAAATAAGAAAATGTTTTCCACTACTTCGCATGCATAGAGAAGAACTAAATACACCCTAATACTTAATCAGAATTCTGCCAAAACAACAAGAGGCTCGACAAGAAAAGTATAGAGTAAATCCATTCCATCGCTTGAGATTTCACTAGGGGAAACATATTTTTCCACCACAAAACTAGTAGAATACGGAGTGGTTTCAGTACCCGAGCACCTGTTGCAACGATGAGATACTTGTAGCTAATTGTTTCTCCTGTTGCAGTAAGAAGTGTCTTTCGCCTTACATCAGCAGACTTAACTCGAGTTCCAAGAATCAGCTCAATACCTGAAGAATCACATCAGAAGAAGTAACTATACAGATCTTAAGTAAGAGATATTGCTCAAGTAATAAAAATTCTACAGAAACTAGGAGTAATACATGTTTAAGTGTTGGAGACATTATCAAGATTTAGCCTATGTCTGGTATTATTTTTGTGGGGATATGTTTGTGTTGGGTTATGAGTCAGTAGATGATACTCAGCAGATTATCGGGTTAAAATAATATTGGGGGAAATCATAGCAAGTGTACTATGGAATTGAAGATCCCAAAACCCAGCTGATACTAGTAGTGTAGTGTCGATAGGATTAGATGATGTAATAGGCTAGACTGTTTTGTTTTTCTATCTTTCGTGTCTATGTCATGTACGGGGTAAAATGTTGGACTGATCTTCAATAGGAAGTTACTTTCCAGAACCCATGTCATCATTGTAAGAGCTTGTGTTCTTAAGTCATCAGCCGATCTTCGTCTCAGTAGAAGACACTTTATCAGCTGACAGACATCAGTAGAAGAACCTTACAAAGCTCAGTACCTTTGAAGTCAACAGCTGATTACACTCAGTAGAATATCTTATCAGCCGACTCAGACGAAGAAGACAGAGACTGCATCAAGTCTACTGTATCCGACAGGAAACGACCCAGCTATTAACTTCACTCGAAAGTCAGCAGAAGATCATACGAGGATGACTGAGAGTCAACTCCGATGAAGACCTATGTCTGACACATCTCACCTACCAAGAACCTCGACCAATGAGAAGCTGTCAACGCAATACCTGCTCTGACCAACTAAAGCTGCTCTCGTGTACAGTGATCAACAACTCTGCTGCAACAATTCGAACTTATGGCCGTTTTCTTTGTAAGCTTGTGACACGTGGCATCGTCGTCTCCAACGGACATATGCCTAGGTCACAACTATAAATAGAGAAGGATCTCCGAGCTCCACGCACGGGATATCAAGGGATAAAACGCTCAAACTTTCGAAACAACTCTAGCGCATTCAAGATAAATCCAGCGAAGAACTTGCTTAATAGAATACTCTTAGTTCTTCTCTCTAGAGTTCTTTAGATCCCTATTCTCTAGCTAAGCTCAATGTCATATCTATAGCTTAGAAATTTGAAGGAGTTCACTTTTAGTGATTGTTCTTATTGTAAGAACTCCTTCTAGTTGGAGAAATTCCCCTCCCTTCAAACCTCAATTTGATTTGTAAAGTCTCTAAGGACTATAACTTAGAAGGGTCTGTCCAGTGCACAGATTCCTTGCTGAGGCTTGCTCAGATTAATCAACAAGACCTCCTATTCAGCAAGACCGTGGACGTAGGATCTTGCGTATCCGAACCACGTTAAAAATTATTTGTGTTGTTTACTGTTTTATTGCATTGCATACAAACTGATTACAAAATCATATCTTGCATAAAACGTATTCATAAAGCGCACTAAAACTATTTGACTTGTGAAAATCACGTTTTCAAACTGAGACGAATCTCCGGGCCCCACACTATTCCGCACTAAAGTTTTCGACTGAGTTTCAAGTGCTGACTAAAGTCAGTAGGAGAGCTCAGTAGTTGACTCACTCTCTGACCCGTGATCGAAGGTTATTATCTTGCACTGTTCATCAGTTGCACCAAACAGCTTAGCTGTCCTTCGGTTTGAGAAAAAGAAACAATACTCATGTGTATTCTGTTAGAGTAAAGAGAATGTAGAAGCGATTATAATAAACAAACGGAAATTGAATTATGAAACCAAAAACAAAACTTGAAGCCGAGTCCCACGGAAGATAAATCTTTCGGCCAAACGCAACTATGCGCCGTTCCAAGGATCCGAGAATCCGAGAATCAAACCCTAGATATCTCCCTAGCCACGTATATGAAATATATATATAGGTAATTGTCTCCAAATCAAGACCCTAACACTTGGGCCATAAATAATTAAAACCCATAATTAAAACCGGACCATAAATAATTAAAAACCGAACAATAAATAAGCTTATAACTACGACTCAATAAATCACGACGAAGTCCCGCCATGCACGAAGTTAGTCGGATCCCGCCACGGACTGCACCCCGTTCCGTTGCCGACATCACCGATAAACCACATCCCTAACAACTCCTTCCCCCTTCCAAACAGCCTTGTCCTCAAGGTTGAAGTGCGGAAATTGGCCGCGAAACTCGTCCTCACAATACACTGCACCAATAACTCTCTAACTCGATCATCACCTCGCCAAACCCAACGTTCGCCCGGAAGATAGTCCTCAAGAGCATGATCGCCAAGAACCGCCTCTCTTTGTCGCCTATTTGCAGCCCGTATCATATAACCTTTGGCCCCCGATTTATGCTCTATCAAGCGTCGGAGAGCACCAGCACGTACTTGTAAATCCTCGGCAGCAGCCTTATATCGTAATTCCGTCAGCACCAATCCGTTAAGGGTCTTGCGCTTGAGACAATCTTTGCCGATTGTTCATGGGAACTCCCATTCTCATTGCACGAGTCCCTCCAGTCCGTTCTAATTGGCTCTTCTCCATTCATAGAGGTTAGATTCGAGCACTCGTAGAAGATAGAGTTGTTCATGGGCGATGGGCTGTGGCTGAAAAATTGATGGAATTCTGGGGTCGCCTCGGGTTCGTTTTCCCGTCCCAAATTATCCTTTCCCAAATCTAACGGAGTCATGGGATCATCTTTTTTGATTCCGTGATTGAAAGATTCGGCAGCTGGAATTTCCGGCAATTCTTTTCCTTTGATCAAACTGCCTAACATCTGTTGGATTTCATCTAATGAACCCTTGATTGCAACTAACTCACCATGAATTGAAGAATCCAACAACGACATCCTCTTCTCCAACGCCTCCAGTCGCAACTCCATCGATTGTTGTCGTGTCTCCACCATTTCGTATCCGGCAGGTCGGACCAAATTGTTAGAGTAAAGAGATTGTAGAAGCAATTGTAATAAACAAACGGAATTGAATTACGAAATCAAAAGCAAACTCGAAGCTGAGTCCCACGGAAGATAAATCTTCCGGCCAAGCGCAACTATGCGCCGTTCCAAGATCCGAGAATTAAACCCTAGATAAGATATTCCTACTAGAACTATAATATAAATAAGAAGACCAAGCTACTAGGCCTCACACGGCCGAGCCCTATTCATGGGCTTATTTAATAAACTTAAATTAATAAATACTTATACTAATAAAAAGAGTACTAATAAGAACCAAATAACCAAATAAATCCGCCGATCATGCACATGCACACGACCATCCATCATCCATGCACGCCATGCACGTCGACCGATCAACGAGGCTTCGGCCCGTTCTCTTCCACACCCGATCCTCTGCCATTCCCGACTCTCTTCGATCTTCGTCGATAGACTCTATCTCTAACATATTCACCCCCCCCCTCTACACCTGACTCTCGTCTCCGGACCAACAGTTTGTGATTCCAAATTAAAATAATGCCACTTGAGGCTATATCTTTAGAATGTTACTATCATCAAGATGCAAGAAGAAAATGAATATGAAGTTACAACTGACAAATATATCACTCATCAAAATAAGGCAATCATTAGGAAGTTGTGTGTCAAGAATATCATTAGGAAACATTTTTACCAACAATTATGTTTGGACGCGAGATCTGTAAAGAATTTCCTACTAAACACTTCAATCACTTTTTTTGAAAAGAAACTCATATTCAAATATTTCTGCTATAAAAAGAATGTTGCAGATAACAATTAAAATCATTTCCATTTTATTCCTAATCCAAACTCACTCCAGAAAACCATTCAACTTTCCTGTCACAACTTTATCTAATTGTTTCTTCAGTGAAGATTGACAGATAAATCAAGCAGTCATACCCTAAATCGTTTTAGATCTTCTTCATACTGATGAATACTTTATGTTTGTCTATAAACTTACACATGATATAAACAAATTACTAATATACACAAAGATATACATCCGAGGTTGATCTGTATAAAGATAAAAGTACACAATTTTGTATAGTAATGATTCTAATGAATAACACAAACCAGGTCCTACTGTCTTTACCAAAGTATTCATGAGGCAACAAGCCACTAGAGAAATCTAGGGAAAAAGGTTTGCGTCGGGTAAAAAGAGAACCAATTCTTCCAAGGAGCATCATATTAGGTCCAAGTAACTAATATCTTGATTATGAAGGGGAAGAAGAGCAGGACCAGCTCCCAACTCGTCCACTCTTCGCTGCTCTGTTCACAAGCTACTGGTTCTACCTTTTCATTTATTTCTAACCTACGTGTACCACTACGTTCTTTGCATAAAGAATTTGTAAGCTGAAAAAAACCCAAGCTAAATCCTCTTCCCTACGCCCGTCCCATCCCCGGAACTGGAGGTGACTCGCTAGCCTTTGCTAAAGTGAAAGTTAAAGAATTTCGATATTTGTGGAATTTAGCATCCAGTACTCTTGATGTCACCTACAAGCCTCCACGGGTCCCCCTCTCCCCATAGCTGCATACCCCTTAAATGAATCCAGCTTAAACAACTGAAAATTACTGCAATTTTTACATTACTAACAGAAATTACCATTTTCATTGTACCATTTTGGAGCCAATCTTTCCCCATTGGTACCAACACAACAATGAAATGAAGGGAGGCGTGCAGGAGCTGCAAGCAATAGCAAGTAGAGAGGGTTAAATCATTTAAATGTCAAGATTAACATAATATATATAACTTATGAAGCACTTAATACTAGTGATGTTCACATCTGTACATTGCAAAAATATTAGATACTTTGGAATTTTAATCTGAAAAATAATTATTACAATATTTTAAATAGTTACTGCCTCCGTCGCATATACCTTTTCGGATTGTCCCATTGTAGTTGTCCAGTTTCCTTTTTGGTCAATTATTACAAATACTTTTTTAGAGGACCCACAAGTAACACAACTCTACACACATTAACTGCTCTCCTTAAAAACCGCGCCGAAAAGAAATTGGACTATTTTAATGGGACGGAGGGAGTATTACATTAACGGCATGTTATGCAGCTTAAGGACATGGATCTGCATTTTCCATAGTATAGTACCTTCAGAAATTAAATACAAAACATCCTATGGATAAATGTAAGAAGGGCCATAATAAACAACATAGCTTGTAGATTGAAGCAGAACTCAAATATAATCTTACCTACCAAAACTTTCATTATCCATATTGTCAGACAGCACTTCAGGTTTACCTATCTTTTTTGTGGAAAATGAACTTAGTTGCTATCAACTCAGGGACAAGGTAAACATATTGCATGTCAAGAAGCATATGGTGCAGTACATCGTGAAGGCAATTTGTGATACAGTGATACTACGCTACAAGGGTCTCAAGGAATAAATACCTTCAGGAAGCAAATATCCTTTGCTCAATGCAGGCCTTTCATAGGGTGCAACCTGCAAAGGTACAAGTATGAGCATCCTATTGGAATTAAGCGAATACAAATAAAATAGTGATCCATGGAGAAGATCATGCCACTGAAAGCCTCTAAGGAGAAAATGACATACAACCGCGAAGGGAGAGAAAGTAGGATCGCCAGTTTATTATATATATATGATAGATGACATGGATGCTAGTTGATGGCATCCCCAAGGTCCTGTTAAGTTTCTTAGGGTGGACAATTAGGCCCTCACAAACAACTTGATACAGGATCTCCAACCATCCTTTTGACAAAAAAAACCCAAACAAGAAAATAGGAAAAATCAAGGACAAGAGACCCCATGATGTCTACCCAATAGGATCTTAGAGATCACTGATCACTCCAGAGGCACTTCCAATATCCAGCAGTCAGGGGGTTCCTCGACATAATGGCTATTACTCACCCCTTACTGATTAAAATGCACTGAAGTCCTGGCAAGTAGGAGACTGTGAAGTTGAATGTGATTTTACTGGAACCATTGCGTTGAGTGCTCTCGCAAACAAATTAGAGATTCCCAGCAACTACTAACTAGCTATAGATAGAAGTGAACTTATACATTTTCATCTTTTCGGATGAGTCAGATAAATGCAATTACTAGCTAACAGTGCAGGAATTATCATTAGTGGTCCATAAAAATCACTAGGGGTTCAAATAGTGTGATGCAAATATAAGAGATAAAGGAGACCGCAAAATTTCTCTATTTTGAGTTCCTCCACCTAGCTTTAGCACAAAACCTACAAAATCCTTTGTACTCAGCACCCAATCAGGTCATGAAAAGTACATATAAATGACATCACACATCAATTTCAAATAAATCCAGTCCAAATTCCAGCTGAAAGCTCGAATTGTATATAGCAGCGAATACGGCAACAATCCATAGTTGGGCGAAACTTTACCAACCAAAACGAAACGTGAGCGCTGAAGGAAAAGCTAATTGCGACAAATAAATTCTGGCAGCAATTACTAAGTTACTGAAATCCGCACAACACGATACAACAACAAACACACACCACAACACGCAAATACATATATATATATATATATATATATATATATATATGGAGAGAGAGAGAGAGAGAGAGAGAGTTACAGGCTCTTCGGAGATGATGCAGAGTTCACCGAGGGAGACGCCTGCCTTAACGAATTCATGAGCCGCGTAACCAGCAGCCACTCCTCCTCCGATTATGACGTATACAAACGCTCTGCCCATTTCCTGCTGCACACCACCCCTCTCTCTCTCTCTCTTCGTGGGTATTTTTTATATATATACTCAATCTATATGTTTAGTAAGCAGACTAGAATTTCATCGTTTCTTGAGAGCTGCGCCACCTCTTTAAACTTGAGCCATAAAATAACTGCCCAATTGACTCTTCTATTTCATTTTAAATTTTTCTCTGATTATTCATTTTAAAAAGGAGATAACATAAATTAGAAAAATAGGGTTCAAGTACAAAGAAAAAACAATCTTTCATGATTTCCCGACAAGTTTACTATATTGCCCCTGATTCAATTAGATATTTTTTCTTTACACTGTATTGCAAAATGGGCGGGCGGGCCGCCCAGCCCCGGACCTTTCGGGCCAACTTAATTTTGAGGCTGCCGTCGAAACTGCCGTCTTTCTACGGTCAAGATTTATAAAGTCCAACCCGACCCAGGGCTTTGGGGCGGGCGGACGGGCAAATCCACTAATTTATTTAATATTTTTTTATAATTTTATAATTATATATTTGTTGTTTAAAAATAAAATTAATATGTATAATTTAAATTAAATATATTAATGTTGAATAAAGTATAAATTATGAAGTGATTAAATAGACTAAATAGATCATATTATAAATTTAAGTACAAATAAATATCAAAATTCAAAGCCGTATGCAAGTAAACATTACAAAAATTCAAACTAAGACAATAAACAACTTAAAATCGTCAAGTTTCAACATATATTAATTGCATTTTGAATCTTTCTTTGAGAAGTTTTTCTCTCCCATCTTTTTTTCATTTATATTTATGTATTAATATTAATATTATCTAATAATTATGTATTTTTTTCGGGAGGGCTTTTTAGCCTAAAAATCCCTGGCTTTTTTAGCCCAAAGCCCATAGAGCCCAGTACACCTTCGGGTTTCTATTTTTAGAACCCAACCCAACCCTATTTTCGGGTACCCCGGGCCGGCCCATCGGGTCGGGCCCATTTTGCCGGCTCTATGTATTATACTCCAATATGTTAAGTATGCACAGACTACTTGAGCATATTTAATGGAGTATAATCAAGTTGAGGGGGACAGTGAAACCTTGATATTCCACTACAAATAATAAATAACTACAAGTAATGAGAATATACAATCTAAATAACAATATTCAATATTTAAAATGGTACCAAACAACGATCACTATATTACCAAACTCAAGGCTATAAACAATAAAATGGACGCAAAGAGTCATCAATCGAGCTCCACAAATATCAATCCAATCCAACTCGTCAAATGTATCTTTAGTATTCTCATCTATAATAAAAAGCAAACAACATCGAGTTGACTAATTAGCCAAGATCATATAAATTTATTAACTTTTCTATTCTTTTATTTACTTTAGCTTTTGTCTTTTGTGATGTGGATTGAGGTAGCTCCGTGCAAGAATTGTGATCTAGTAAGTATTTAGTATTTATTAGTAAAATCTTAATCTACTTATCTTTAAGAATATTTAACTCAAAATGTTAATAATAAAAGGAACACACCCACAAACCTAAACCTTTTTTTTTAAACTAATAAATCTTAGTGAAATATAAAAAGAATGTATTATTATAAACCGTGCGCATTGTATTCGTTACTTCTTTTGTCTATCCACCAGAAAATAAGTATTTTGTTTGAGCCCATAAGCTCACACGTGGCATCCAGTGCTGCTAAACTGTGGATGAGGCTTTACGCCTCTACCACCCATACTTTCTCAACAATCTATTGGGACATTATCCACGTTTCGTAATTCCCAAATATTATTTTACCAAATATTATAAGATTCCCAAATTTAAAAATTCTTAAAATTATTATATTTTATATTTAAAAGGACCCAAATGTGTGTAACAAAGTGTTTCTGTGGTAACAACGAAATTGTCCATATTGATATTGGTACTAGGTGAAGATTCTCTAATTCATTTTTTGAGTCTCATTTACATTTCATGTTTTACCAATGGAATGATGACACATGTTCTCTTTTAATAATTATGTATCATAGTTGAGATTTGTTAACCTTAGGGAAATAATTATATCTATTATGTATTTAAAATAAATATGTGTCACCATTTCATTGGTGGGATACGGAATGAGACACAAAAAAAGTGATCGAGAATCCTTAGTGATTGTTACTAATGCTGCTAACAAGAATGGCTAATTGGGATGAATCTCAAAGTGTTAGGGTCTGAGATAATAATTAGTTCCAAATGTCAGTTTTACATGGTACACCTATTGAAATAGTATAGCGTATTGATGGGTGATGATTTAATAAATAAAACTTTAATGATCCCAAAATCCTAAATGATGAAACTTTCTGGTTGTTTCAGGTAGATATCTCTATCTGTTTCAAGGTGACCGGTTAGGAATGCGGTCTTGACATCCATTTGTCAGATCTCTGGGTTCATGTGAGCTGCTATAGCAAGGAGAATCCGAATGGACTTGATCATTGCTACAGGCGAGAAGGTTTCCTCATAATTGATACATTCTTTTTGGGTAAAACCCTTCGCCACTAGCCTGGCCTTAAATGCCACCAATCTCTCCATCCGGTCCTCTCTTTCTCTTGTATACCTACTTACTACCAATAGCCTTGTAGCCATCAGGTAGTTCAGTGATCTCATATACATCCATATCAGTTATGGACTCAAACTCTCAGTCCATGGTGATTCGCCATGGATCTGCATCTATATCTCCTACTGCTTCGTTATAAGTCCAGATATCTACAATGTCTTGGTCATCAGCAGGGAGATGGTCAGATGTCTCCCCAGTGAACATATACCGATCTGGTGTAAATATCACCCTCCCACTAGGTCGAAGAGTGTCAGGCGCTATGTTAGCTGATTGTGCAGTTGCTCGTGGAGTTCTATCTTGCACAACTGGCTCTGTGAGTGGATCTCGATCACCTTATAATTACTCTAGGGTGATCTTGACTCGAGACATGTGATTACTAATATAATCCTCCTCTAAGGAGTTGGTGCTAATAACGATCTTTTGATCCTTAGGATCATAAAAGTATCCACACTTTGTTTCCTTCGGATACCCTATAAACATCATAACCTCTAAACGTGGCTCTAACTTATTGACCTGCTTATTCAGCACATAAGCAAAACATCTCCAAATCTTTATGTGGTGCATACTGGGCTTGTGCCCGCTCCACAACCCGACCGAAGTCGTGTTAACTGTTGGGATAAGGATTCAGTAGATGAATATATAGATTTGTTAGATCCCAAAACCCTAGCTGAATTTTGTACCTTCGTATCTGTATAACCTAGTCGAGTTCAGTTGTTAGAACTCAGTAGGATAGAGTTCAGTAGCTGCAGGATTCAGTAGAAGACCTCACGCTCAGCTGAAGAACTCATGATTGAAGAAGTCAGTTGGACAGCAACCACCAACTAAATTTGCTCCGAAATTCATGCCCATGCACTGAATGCTCAGAAGAACGTCAGTAGGAAAGACACTTCAGTTGAAGGTCCGAGGATTCAGAGGAAGTCAACCTTGACGTTTAACAAGTCTCACCTAACCATCTACCTCGACCAATACGGAGCCGACAACGACCAATTGCTCTGACAAAAGCTGCTCTCAGGCTGAAAAAGAGGAGAATCTCTGCAGTGCACCTACTCAACAATGTTCAAATTAAAGGAGTCATTTTCCTTGTCATATTGACACGTGGCTAGACCTCCCTCCAACGGATCTATTCACCATCGACGACTATAAATAAGAGAAGTCGCCATGCAGAGTCGACAACGGGAACCCAAGCTATCTACGCACAAACTCTTAGCAATCTCAATGCAGAATCCACTGAAGAACCGTCCATTGAAGAACCTTTTAGTTCATCACTTAGAGTTTTATTGAGTTCCCCTTCTCTTATCTAAGCAAGCTTATTGTAATATCTTTAGCTTAGAAACCTCGATGAAGTTCACATCCTTGTGAAACTGTTCATATTTGTAAGAACTTCCTCTTAGTTGGAGAAGACTCAAACTCTTCAAGTTTGAACCCTTGTAAAAGTCACTACGACTATAAGTAGAGAATCTGTCCCGCGCACAGATTACTGAGAACTTGCTCAGTATAAACTTTAAGGTTTGCGTCTGTCCAGTGAACAGACCAACTGAGACTTGCTCAATATAAATATAACAAGTATCCTGCTTTGGTCAGGACAGTGGACTTAGGACCCTGTTTGTCCGAACCACTTTAAAAATTGCTGTGTTGATTTACTGTTTTCCTTAACTGCTCATACTACATACAAACTATATTCCATAAAACTCAGCATACAAACCGATGTTTTCTAACCGGGACGTTTGATAGGGCCTACACTTCCACACACACTCTGATACTGAACGATTGCTCGACTGACTTAAGTCAGTAGAGTTGAATTCAATAGAAGATTTTCTGCCCACGCGATCTGAAGCATATTTGGCTATCTGACTCAGCTCAGTAGCAAACTCAACTAGAGCTGACTTCGCGTTTGTGAAAGAAATTTGTATTCAGGTGTATTCACCCCCCACACCTGAACCACGTCTCAGGACCAACCATTGGTATCAGAGCGCAGTGTTCTTAAATGATCATTATTCTCTGAAACTGGTCTATCTCGAACAAAGGTCCTAGAAAACCCATTTTCTCTGTATCTTGCATTTCTTCATTGCTTTCTATATCTTGTATCTTTCAGTGGCTGATATTTCAGGTATTAGGACTGTGCCAATGTTCTCAACTGAAAATTATGCAATATGGCGCGTAAGGATGGAGGCACATCTAACTTCGCTGCACAACAGCATGACTGATGTTCTGGAGAAAGGCCCCATTATTTCGATGGTCGACTCAGTCGAACTCATAGTAGACGGAGCAGGCGGTGCCAGAATCGGACTCAAAGTTGGAAAGGATAAAAGCCTCTTCACTCCTGAAGAGAAGAAACTGCACAACCTCGACCAAGTCGCTCGCAATGCTATACTGAGTACACTCAGTGACTCTTATCTCGGGAGGGTGCATGACTGCAAGACAGCAAAGGAGCTATGGGATGCTCTCCTAGTGCTGAGCCAAGGAACTCCACAGATTAAAGAGAACAAACTGGAGTTGGAGCTGCAAAAACTCGTGGTATTCGCTATGCTTCCAGGGGAGTCCATAGATGATTTTAACGCTCGATTTACAAATCAGATCAACATCATCAACGGACTGGGGAAGACATTCAGCAACCAGGAGACCAACACCTAAATTCTACGGGCTCTTAGCAAGCCCAAGTGGTACTCTTTTGCTACGTGTATGAGGAGAACTGACTTGAACTTAAAGCACAGGAGTTCGAGTTCAACCTTCCACACACCCCCGGTGCTGAAGCTGAAGTGCCAATGGATCATGCTTATAAGACATCAGCTAGCACTCCCAGAGCAAGTCCCTCAGCAACAAGCCAGTCAGCTGGAAGCTCAGTGACTATACCCACTGCTGACAACTTGGCTGAGAAGTATGCTCTCCTTGCGGTGAAATACCAGAAGGAGAAAGACATGTTCAGACGAAAGATGAAAAAGGCTTCCCCAAAATTTCAAGGTGAGAGAGATAATAATCGCTCGAATAGTGAATCTAAATCTCTACCTGATTGCAGGAATACTAAAGCTGCCCCAGTAGAACAAAAAGATACCAGAAGGGATGGCAGAACCTCAGTATGCTACAACTACAAGAAACCAGGACACTACCAATATGAATGTCCTGAACTCTCAGCAGCAGAAAGAGCTGAAAGGCAAGCCAGACGCGACAAGTTCGTGAAAAAGAGGCAAGCCTACATAGCTGGAGAGTTGTCTGATTGCTCAAGCGATGAAGAACTATTCATGGAATCGTCTGACGACGATGCCGTATTCATGGCAATCGAGATTGAAGATGCTGAACCGTGTCTGATGATCGGAGAAGAGGCTGAGGTAAATTCTCAACCCATTATATGCCCCTCTTCACCTGGCATACACGACACAAGCTCTATTGCAGGAGAACCGCTAGATGTGGTTCTTGTGTACGAAGATTTGCTTGAGGAGCAAATTCAAATGAGCCAACAGTTCAGTAAGACGATTCAGGAGATGGAAATCCTGAAAGCAGAGAATCAGAGACTTTCAAGGAGAAGTCAGGACTCTACTGAGTCTGAAGGACTTGTTTAGAGACTGAAGGAAGAGATTAACTCTCTGATGACTAAGTCTCATGATCAAGAAACTCAGATCTCAGTACTGACCAAAGACATCTTTGAGAAAAAGACTGAAATTGCTAATCTCAAGGAAACTCTCGCACATGCCAAATTTGAACATGAAGCTCTAAGGAAGAGTGATGAGGTGTGGAGAACCTTGATGACAGAGCAATACATTGGAGCAAAGGAGAAGTTGGAGAAGCTTCTACGAGCACAGAGACCACATGCCACCAAAGAAGGACTTGGCTACACACGTGAAGCCTCCACTTCAGGACATAAGAGCTCCAACAAGCTGACTAATAGGTTTGTCCAGGGGATAACTCAACATGCTGAATTTATATCCCCTCAGACAAAGAATAAGCAGAAGATACAAGCACCTCAGTCTAGCAACAAGAAAGTGACCCATGGTTCAAGCCCCAAGACACCAAGGTCAAACTCAGGAGGAACCAAGAAGGTCAGGTGGGCTGAACAGTATGGACACCAACTACTGACTCACCCAGCTCAGTACGGATCATATTACTATGAGCCAAGAGTCAATGGCCCTAAGGTTCAGAAGAAGAAGAAGAAAGCTGAACCACAATAGTCTAAGAAGTCAGCTACTCCGAGTTCAATAGAGCATACTACTGACAACAAGGGCAAGATGAAGTCTGAAGCCACCAGGGCCGTCAAACAAGTTTGGATCCTCAAATCTAACCATTAAGGACCCAAGCTGAACCCAAAGGGTACCTGAATCTATTTTTGTTTTGCAAGTGCAACAGGACCCTTGGATTGTCGACAGTGTATGCTCAAGGCACATGACACATCAGAAGAGCCTACTGATCGACTATGTTTAGCAAGATGGAGCTAGAATTGAGTTTGGTGACAACTCCAAAGGCTACACAAGGGGATACGGAACATTGAAAATAGGAACTGCAGTAGTTCCTAGGGTATCTTATGTTGAAGGACTTCAACATAATCTCCTTTATGTTATTCAATTATGTGATAACTCCAATAAAGTGACTTTTGACGCAGGTTTTCGTAATGTTCTTGATAAATCTATAGGAAAAATTGTGTTATCAGGGTCGCGGCGAAGAAACATATATTATGCTGAATGGAATATCGTCGAACCTGAAGCATGCCTGCTAGCGCACACGAGGTCAGATGACACAACAACATGGTTGTGGCATAGACGACTGCTGAACTTTAAAACAATGAATAAGCTAGCTCGCGATGCTAAAGTCAAAGGACTAGCCCACAAGATATTCAAGAGACACATAAATTGTGAAGCATGTCTGAAGGGGAAGCAAAGAAAGTCAAGCAACCCGCCTATTCCGTCGCCTTCCACTGATGGAATCCTTCAGCTGTTGCACATGGATTTATTTGGGACAATCAATCTAGTGACGATCAGAGGAAAGAAGTATGCTCTTGTGGTCGTTGATGACTATTCGAGATATACTTGGGTGATATTCATCGCCAACAAGTCTTACGTCAAAGTTGAGCTGCCGAAACTACTAAAGCGATTAAGCGTCGAAAAGGATATCAAGATTTAGAGGATACGCTCAGAGCATGGAACTGAGTTTCTGAACTTAATGGTAAGAGAATTCTGTGAGGTTGAAGGCATTGAACACGAAACATCAGTAGCACGCACGCCTCAACAGAACAGACTTGTTGAAAGAAAGAACAGAATAGTTAAAGAAGTAGCAAGGACGCTACTCGAAAACTTAGGTCTTCCATTGAAGTTCTGGGGGGCAAAAGCTACTGAAACTGCCTGCTACATTCAGAACCGGTCTCTACTGACTCAGATGCACATGAAAACGCCTTATGAACTATGGAAAGTGAGAATTCCATCTATTACACATTTCCATATCTTTGGTTGTCCGTGCTTTATCCATAATAATGGAAAGGACCAGTTAAAGGTTTTTGAAAGTAAGTTAGACCAAGGAGTCTTCTTAGGATACTCCAGGGTCAGCAAAGATTTCAACGTCTTTAACTACCGGACCCTTTGTGTGGAGGAAAGCCCCCATGTTGTATTTGATGAGTTTATTTCTGAGTACATGAAGTCAAACTCTTAGCCAGAAGCTGAAGAGGTCAGAAGCAAGTTACAAGATCTAAGCTTAAAAGATAATACTGAAAAGCATTGTTGGGATAATGACTCAAATGATGATCTTCAGCACCCAACAACAAGTAATGTAGCTGAGGAGATTGATTCAAACAAACAGAATCAATCCCAGGTAATTATGGTCGATGAGGAAACTGATATGGTAACTGAGACCTCTACTGAGAATAACAACTCAGGGGGAACTTCTAATGTTCCTGAGTGAATGCCCCTGAACCTGGTGACTCAGTAGATCCAACCCTTGTTACTGAATTACTTCAGACACATAACAGTACTACTGAAATTCCTAATACTCATATTATTTGTACTGAAACAATTCCAAATGAAGTAACAAGACGTCGTTGCTCATGGCTAGATGCTCATTCTTCAGATCTTATCATAGGAGATCCTTCAGCTAGCATCAAGACACGATCCAAATTCTGTCAAGGAGAAAGTGCCTTGTATTTATGCTTCTTATCGACTGAAGAACCTCAGACAATTGAGTACGCGCTGAATGATGCTGACTGGATCACCATGCAAGAAGAGTTGAATCAATTTACGCGAAATGACGTATGGGAGCTTGTCGACAGACCTAGACACCAA
Organism: Lavandula angustifolia; assembly: GCA_028984105.1. NCBI lineage: Eukaryota > Viridiplantae > Streptophyta > Magnoliopsida > Lamiales > Lamiaceae > Lavandula > Lavandula angustifolia. The sequence goes on from CM054817.1 coordinate 18,145,084, forward strand.
CATGTGATAGGAACGAAGTGGGTCTTCAAGAACAAGCATGACGAAAACAACGTCATCGTCAGGACAAAGCTTAACTCATTGCCAAAGAATATTTTCAATCAGAAGGGATAGATTTTGACGAAATATTCGCCCCACTCACAAGATTGGAAGCTATTCGTCTATTCCTAGCCTATGCAACACATCAGCAGTTCACAATCTATCAGATGAATGTTAAGTTAGCTTTCCTGAACGATGTATGTAAGAAGTCTACGTTGAACAACCGTCCGGCTTTCAGCAGGGACATCAGGTTTACGGACTTAAGAAAGCTTTGTACGGGTTAAAACAACACCTAGGGCTCGGTACGACACCCTCTCAGACTTTCTACTTCAGAAAGGTTTTCAGAAAGGAACAGTGGGTCGCACCCTATTCAGTATCAATTCAGGCGAAGACATCCTACTAGTGCAGATCTACGTGGACGACATCATCTTTGGATCAAGGAATCTGACTATGTGTCATAAATTCGAGCAGATGATGAAAGAAAAGTTTGAAATGTCGAAGATGGGAGAGATGAATTATTTCCTTGGACTTCAGGTCAAACAATCAAAGAAGGGAATATTCATAAATCAAGCGAAATATACTAGAGATCTTATCAAGAAGTTTGCCTGCTAATCCAGCAAGTCAGTCAAGATACCCATGAACACCAATCTCAAGATTGATCTTGACAAAGAGGGAGTATCTGTTAACTTAACTAACTATCGTGCTATTATTGGATCTTTATTATATCTTACAGCCAGCAGACGTGACATAACTTATGTTGTAGGTGTATGCGCGAGATTTCATGCGAATCCCAAGAAGAGTCATATCGATTCAGCGAAGAGAATTCTTCGTTACCTGAAGGGAACACCTGATGTTGGATTGTGGTATCTAGCTGATGATAACCTTGAACTAACTGGTTATTCTGATGCTGACTATGCAGGTTGCCGAATCGACAGAAAGTCAACCTCAGGAACTTGTCAGTTCCTCGGTAGCAAGCTTATATCGTGGTTCTCAAAGAAAAAGCACTCAGTAGCAACGTCCACTACTGAAGCTGAATATATGGCTGTCGGAAGCTGTTACGCATAGATAATGTGGCTTCGACAACAGTTAAGAGATTACGACATCCATCAAGGTGAAGTGCCGATCTACTGTGACAGTACCAGTGCTATTGCAATCACTCAGAATCCAGTTCTACATACAAGGTGCAAGCATGTGGACATTCGTCATCACTTCATCAGAGATCATGTCGAGAAAAAGGATATTAGGATGGAGAAGATCCACACTGATAAGCAAAGAGCTTATATCCTGACCAAACCTCTAGTTGAGTCCAGATTTAGCGATGTCTCAGTAGAACTAGGTCTATTGGATCCTACTAATACAATTCAGTAAATGATCCGAGAAGTACTGAGTAAGGGGGAACCTATATCCAGTACAGCTGAATACTCAGCATTCGTCAAACGTGGTATCAGCTGACTACAATATTCAGCTGACAGGTTATAAGTATTAAATTCAGCTTTTGGTTATTTAGCATGTCATAGCATTTATTTCCCGCCTTTGATGTTCATCGTATTGCATTGAAGCATATCATTTTCATTAAACTCACGACATTCCGTAAAGCTGACTATAACGCATTAAATGCATGTCATATCACCTTACCACTTAGGCGTTAGAGATAAGTAGGTGAGATTATAGGCGGTACATTAATCATAACCTATTATAACATTCAATCTGTGCCGTTCATTGTTTTAAACCTGATTAATCTCAGTCGTTTAGCTAAAACCGCCTTAGATTCAAATCTGAGTATATATATTCACACTCATCTCTATATTGCCTTACTTTATCCGCCATTAACGAAGAAATCCGTGCTCTTCATTTACTCTCAATATTTTCATTTAGACTTCTACTCCATTTCAGCACCTTTTCTTCGGTAAGCAATTCTTAATACTGAATCTGTAACTAACTCTTTGTATTCAAGTGCTAATATCTCTTTTTGCAGATCTCAGTTATACAATGGCACCATTTGTACCTATCTCAGACATTGCTATCCCCATTGACATGGAGGATATTCTTTCCGGAAGCGCATCTTATTTGAGCCAGTTCTCTCTGTCGGAACGTGCGGGGTGGAATGCATGACACCCGTGTTTGACGCCCTCAAGAGGTAGGTTCTTCTTTTGATCCTATCCCATGCTCCGTGTCATCTCCTTCCTCGCCAAGTAACGGAATTCTTCCTGAACTTCTGCAACAATAACGACTCGAATGATATCTCTACTGTCATTGCGAAGAGAGAGGTCCTTGCCAATCAGTGGGAGGACAGGGCTTCTCAGATAGACATCTCCAAGAGTCTACATGATAGCCTCGGTCTGGTCGATGAAGGATCATCAGTCGCCAGATAAAAGGAATCGGAGTTCGATCAGTATCTTTACTGGTTCGGTGGTTTATCAAATTGCGTATTCAAGGCGGCATTCCTGAAGAATCAGTTGCTTCCTGAGTACAGAGGGTTGGCGTACGTGGTCAACCACATTCTCATGAGTTTAGTAGGCTCGTACGACCAACTCAGCAGAATCTGCGTCCAAATCATGTTGGCAATCGTTGACGCTGCTAAAGTCAACTGTAATGCATTTTTCCGGACTGAGTTCAAAGCTCAGTCGCAGAAGTTCGTAGACGTAGAAGAAGAGATGCAGTTGATCCCTAAGGGGAAGTTATTATATGGGACCAAGGTGTCAGTCTTGATCGAAGACGACCTCCCCAGATCAGTCTCCTTCGCCAACGCTTTTTACTTCGACAATAAGCTGATGAAGTTCACTACTGCAGCATCAGCTGAAAAATCTATCGGGAAGGGACCTTCAGATAAGCATCTGTTGGAGATCATTCAGTCTCCCATTCCCATTCAGGCGAAGAGGCCGAAGACTCTGAAGAGGGTTGTTTCAGATGTACAACCTTCTTCTCCTATTTCTATAGAGGACTCTAGGTCAGACAAGCATGATGTGACCATCAGAGATAAGGTTCAGACAATCTTCACCGAGGAAACTCAGCCGGACATTCCAGATGAAACTCAAACTGCTGAGGTTTCCTCAGTTCCGCTCTGTAGGCAACAGATGAGGTAGCTGCTGAGATTCCGGAGATCAGGTCATACCCTGATCTAGTGGATATAGCGATCCGCACCCAGATTCAGATGCGCATAGCTTCTTGGAGTGGATCTGCTAGAAGAGACCATTCGAGTCAGGTCTCTATCCACTCTGCTAGAGAAAGAGCATAAACTAAGGGAGGAGATATGCTTTGAAGAGCCATCGGATATTGCATCAATGGAGGATCTTAGAGCAGTCATGTTGATGCTGCTTCATGATAGGACTAAAGGAGCTGAGCCCTCATCCACTCAGCCTCCTCCTTCTCCCCCTCCTTCTCCTCCTCGTGATGACTCGGCTAAGGATGCAGACCTAGGAGGCTCTGCTGAATGCAACATTCCCAAGAATGATCAGCCACCGCCACCTTTTACATCTGGCTAGATCATTCCGACTCCTTCTTCGACTCAGCACCAGCAGCAATTAAAAAGTCGATATCAGTCTGTTGAGATCAATGACATCTCAATGGAGTCCATAAACAAGGTGATCAAGCGACAGGCCCACAAGAATCGGAACCTTGCCGATGATGTGAACAGAAGTGGAGTAGGTTCACTGAGGCCCAGACCAAGTCGCTGACCAACCTAACAACTTAAGTGCAGAGGATCAGCGCGCTAAGTTCTGTTGATATTGATGCGATCCTCGCCAAGGCACTTGCAGCTCAGAAGACCGACCTGAACGCTCAGTTCAAAAATCTACTACAGTCGCAGGCCAAATCCTTCTCTCAGGAAGTGGCGGCTGTAACATGTCGTGTTCAGAAAGCAGTGGAGGAACGATATGCCTTCATAGCTGACAGTGTATCAAAGGTACTGACTCAACAGCATACCTCCTGCCAAACAATAGAGCAAAATGCTTCAGCTGCAGTACAAGACTAACTCACCAAATTCGACAAGTCTAAGGATGCTCTACTGAAGGCTATTGATCAAGAGCATGACAAGAGGTGGGAGTCGTACACAGATGTAGCGACAGCTATCGCTACTGGAATGACTTCGGTCAAAGATTCTGTAGCTGAACTAACTAAGAAGGTCACGGCCCTGGCAACCTTCCTTGATGATACCAAAAAGGAATGATGGAGATCAGCTCAACTTAGATTTATCCTAAAAGCTGAAGATTAGCAAGGCGGGCCAAGCTCAGCAGCTGAACAAGCAATTGTTGTGTCAGCTGGAGGAGCATCTGATCAAGCAGTAGCTAAGGTGGCATCGTACTTTGAAAATCTGCCAACTGAGGGCTCACCACCTGCAGCACCTGAGAAAGATGTCAAGGGTAAGGGCAAAGCTCAAGCTGACCCTAGCCCACCCAAGGCTAAAAAGCTGAAGTTCAAATCTCGCGAAGAGCAGATTGCCTATGATGAACAGCTCGCGAGAGAACTGGCTGAAGAAGAAGCCAAACATAAGCTAAATGCAAAGAAGAAAGGGGTTCAGATCCGTTCTCCTGCATCTGCACGAACGCGGTCGACAACCTCAAAACAATCACGGTCAGCAGCGGCTAGATCAGCAGCTGCTAGAGCACAGCAGACCCAGACCCAAAAGTCCAAGACTGATCAGCAAGGTGGAGCTTCAGGTTCCAAGTCGAAAACTCAGTCGCCTGCTGACTCAGAGGAACAACCTCACGTTCCCTCCACGATCCCTTCCAAAGAACAGGAGCAAGAAATGAGAGAAATCTGGGATGCATGTGAGAGGGCCTTGGACAGGACAACCGAGGCAAGGCAGCTGAGAGAGGCGAGGGAGAGAATATGCCTAGCTGACCTTAAAGCCCTCAGGCTGAGGATAGAGAAAGAATACAGGGAGAGGGTACCGGTCAAGGACAGAAGTATCCCTTGTTCCTCCTGCTTCTTCAGGAGCAAAGAGCCCTCAGTCAGGTGAAGCGTATTGTCTATAAACGAACTGACGACTAGGTGCCTCTCAAGCATAATCAGCAATGGGAGCAGATGAAGGTAGAATTCATCAAGTGATTCTATGTGTGGAGAGTCGGGAATGAAGATTCCTCTGACGCTGACTCTACTTCAAGGATCTCCTGACTACCTTGAATCCAGCACTCCTAGCTGAGATCCAAACCCTGCTTGACCAGACAGGTTAAACGCTAAGGGCACCTCCCTTTCGGACTCTACCTCCTCCTATGATGCGTGCTGATAACTTATGCAAAAAGGAGATAGAAGAAGATATTGAGAATGATGTATACAACAGAGGTCTGAGCGAGAACATAGAAGAAGACTTGGTGGAAATCAAGGCCTTCAGAAACAAAGTTTATAAGAGCTATGGCCTTGAGCTTCCTGAGAAGATGTCGGCTGACTTCCAGGCGAGGATGCAGCAATTTAAGAAGAAGCCCAGTTGATCCTTCTTTCCTAGTCTAGCTTCTTAGTGATAGTGGTCATTGTACTGTAATTTTTCATCATATATAACAGTATCACTTTTTGGCCCTAACAAATCACTCATTGTCTTTACGGCTCTATCTTTTATTTTCAGCACGACTGATCACCTCAGCGATCAGCTAACTTATCTTATCTGACCTATGTAACTTATGTGCTTATCTGCCTTAGAATTATTTCCTACTGATTAACTGTGTTTGTCTTACTCTTCTCTGATAAATTGCTTATACTTAGGGGGAAGAACTCATTTATGATATAAGGGGAAATTGTTTCTTAGGGGGAACTTGCATCTTAGGGATATGATTGATAAATGCCAAACTTACATTTGATGATTAGCTACTATATGATCTATTATGAACTTAGATCATCTGTATCAGCCATGACTCTGTGTGAATGTGCTGAACTTATTTTTGTTATGATAAACTCTGATACATGTCAGTAGAATCAGCATGTTATAACTATGTTAACTCAAGTTATTCTTAACTATCTTAATTCTTATCTTGGCTCTGATACATGACTTAATATCAAAAGTTTGCTCTGACATTCCTTTACTTGTGATTGCTCTGATTTCTCATTTTCATTATCTTAGTCAGCTGTGATTTGTTGACTGGAGCATTCCTTTGTAATAGATATTTTATTCAGTAGCTATTGCTCTTAACCTTAGCATATTTTCTGTGATAGAAGATGTAATTGGTTTTGACATTATCAAATAGGGGGAAATTGTTGGGATAAGGATTCAGTAGATGAATCTATAGATTTGTTAGATCCCAAAACCCTAGCTAAATATTGTACCTTCGTATTTGTAATAACTTAGTCGAGTTCAGTTGTTAGAACTCACTAAGATAGAGTTCAGTAGCTGCAGGATTCAATAGAAGACCTCGCGCTCAGCTGAAGAACTCAAGATAGAAGAAGTTAGTTGGACAACAACCACCAGCTGAATCTGCTCAGGAATTCGTGCCCATGCACTGAATGCTCAGAAGAACGTCAGTAGGAAAGACACTTCAGTTGAAGGTCCGAGGATTTAGAACCTTGACGTTTGAACAAGCCTCACCTAACCATCTACGTCGACCAATAAGGAGCCAACAGCGACCAACTGCTCTGACAAAAGCTGCTCTCAGACTGAAAAAGAGAAGAATCTCTACAGTGCACGTACTCAACAAAATTCAAATTAAAGGAGCCGTTTTCCTTATCGTATCGACACGTAGCTAGACCTCCCTCCAACGAATCTATTCACCATCGACGACTATAAATAAGAGAATTCGCCATGTAGAGTCGACAACGGGAACCCAAGTTATCTACGCACAAACTCTTAGCAATCTCAATGCAGAATCCAGTGAAGAACTAGCGTCCATTGAAGAACCTTTTAATTCATCACTTAGAGTTTTATGTAGTTCCCCTTCTCTTATCTAAGCAAGCTCATTGTAATATCTTTACCTTAGAAACCTCGAGGAAGTTCGAGGAAGTTCACATCCTTGTGAAACTGTTCTTATTTGTAAGAACTTCCTCTTAGTTGAAGAAGACTCAAACTCTTCATGTTTGAACCCTTGTAAAAGTCACTACGACTATAAGTAGAGAATCTGTCCTGCGCACAGATCACTGAGAACTTTCTCAGTATAAACTTCAAGGTTTGCGTCTGTCCAGTGAACATACCAACTGAGATTTGCTCAGTATAAATATACAAGTATCCTGCTTTGGTCAGGACAGTGGACATAGGACCCTGTGTGTCCGAATCACTTTAAAAATTACTGTGTTGATTTACTATTTTTCGTAACTGCGCATACTGCATACAAACTATATTTCATAAAACTCAGAACAAAAACTAGTGTTTTCTAACCGGGACGTTTTATAGGGCCTACATTTCCGCACACACTCTGATAATGAACAACTGGTCGACTGACTTAACTCAGTAGAGCTGAACTCAGTAGAAGACTATCTGCCCACGCGATCTGAAGCATATTTGACTATCTAACTCAGCTCAGTAGCAAACTCAACTAGAGCTGACTTCGCGTTTGAGAAAGAAGTTTGTATTCAAGTGTATTCACCCCCCCCCACACCTGAACCACGTCTCAGGACCAACATTAACCGACTTGGATGGCACACGGTTCAGTAAATATACCGCAGTCTGTAGGGCATATCCCTAAAATGAAATCAGTAAAGTTGCATAACTCATCAGCGACCGAACCATCTCTAAGAGAGTTTGATTCTTTCTCTAAGAGAGTTCGGTTCACTAAATATACCGTAGTCTGTAGGGCATATCCCTAAAATGAAATTGGCAAAGTTACATAACTCATCAGCGACCGAACCATCTCTAAGAGAGTTCGGTTCCTTCTCTATAACACACCATTCAGCTGACGCGTACCCGGTGCTCTCACCTGGGATGTAATCCCACATTCTGTCAAGTAATCCTTGAATTTATTGGACATGTATTCCCCACCCCGATCAGATTGCAATGTTTTGATTTCTTTACCTAACTTCTTCTCCACTTCTGCTTTGAATTCCTTACAGGTTTCGAAGCAATCCGACTTGTGGCAAAGAAGGTAAACATTTCCATACCTCAAATAATTGTCAGTAAATGTGATGAAGTACTCATAACCTCCACGAGCTTGTGTAGACATAGGCCCACACAAGTCAGAATGTATCAAATTTAATGTTTCTGTGGCTCTATAACCTTTTGCCTTAAAAGGCCTAGTCACCATCTTTCTTTCCATGTAGGATTCGTAGGTCTGAAATGGTTCCACTTGGAGAGACTTCAATGATCCATATTTCACCAACCTTTGGATCCTATTCAGATTGATGTGACCCAGTCGTAAATGCCATATATAAGTTTGATTTACCTTAGAAGATTCTTTTCTCTTCCTATTGTTTGATGATGAGGAAGTAACATTAACAGAATTACGTGGTTTAAAAGTAATTGTACATAAAAATCCGTTTAATGGCCCACCACAGACAAATCATCGTCTTTCATGATGAAACTTCACTATCAAAACTTGATTTATAACCATCCATGGTGTAGAGTTTTGAAACAGAAATAATATTTCGCCTAAACTCAGACACATATAAAACATCTTTAAGTACTAAAACAGAACTATCAAAAGATAGATGTAAATCTCGAATGGCAATTACAAGAACTCTCGATCCATTGCCCATTGAGAATACCACCTCGCCATCGCCCAATTGCCTTTTCTGTAAGAAACCTTGCAAGGTGTAACAAACATGATCAGTTGCCCCCGAATCCACTACCCATTCGTGGGTAGAAGAGGAAACCAGAACAATTTCAATTACAAGAGCGACTCGCGTCTCTTTCTATTTTGCTTTGATATCTGAATAATAGTTCTTCCAGTGTCCTTTCTGTTGGTCCTGAGTCAAACGTTTAGGTGTAGAGGGGGGGTGAATACACCTAAAAACCTTTTTCTCAAACTTGAATGCGAACAATCCGATTACGGAGATTGTCTATTGAATGGATTTAGTAGACCAGACAAGCTGTTCTAGATCGCGTGGACAAAGTGACTGACTATACTGAGGTCTGCTAGCTGACTGATGTTAGAATTCAGTAACGTTCAGTAGAAGTTCAGTAGTATGCGGAATAGTGTAGGCCCGATTCTGTTTGGTTTGACAACGTTATTAACTAAAACCATTTCAGTAGATTAGTGCACTTAGTTAAGATTTTTACTGAAACTCTGTTGAATGATTTTGTAAATAGTTTTTTGAATGAACAGTAAATCAATGCAACAGTAAAAGACACAACGACTTTTAAAGTGGTTCGGATATCCAAAATCCTACGTCCATTGTCCTGAACAAGGCAAGAGATTATTTTATTATACTGAGTTAGTCTCAGTTAGTTTGTACAATGGACAAACACAGCCTTGTGATTATACTGAGCAAGTCTTAGTTTACAAAGTCAAACAAAATATGTTTGAACAATTTCTCCAACGATGAAGGAGTTCTTAACAATAAGAACAGTTAAAGAAAATGAACTCCTTCGGTTCTAAGCTATAGATAAGTTCAGTTGAGCTTAGGTTAGAGGGAAAGGGAAAAGAAAGGGCTTCTAGAGTGAAGAACAGTGAGGAATAATCTCTTTGGGTTCGTGTTCTTTCACTTAGATGCTAGAGGCTTTGATTCTATGAAAGCTTGGTTCCTTAGAGCAGTATGAGTGCTTTTCGCGGTTGGTTGTTTTCTCTGCAGTTCTTCACGAAAAGCTTGTGTTCTTGTTTGTTCAATGCTCATATATCATGTATCCTCGTGTATTTTCAACGATTTGATTTTCCCTCTAGTTATAGAGGTGAGCTATGGATAGATGCGTTGGAGACAAACTGTCCACGTGTCACTCTATTTGGGTAGCTAACGGCTCTTTTGAAATCGTGCAGAGTCCACTATCTTTTTCAGGAAAGTGGTTGACTTGCAGCTTTTTACCAGTACTTTGACAGCTGGCTGCTTGTCATTGGTCGAGGTGTTGAAAGTTGTTGAGACATTCAAACTTCAAGGCAAATACTGAAGCTGACTTCTCTGATGTGTACGACGTTAGACAACTCTACTAATTTATACTTTGAAGACCACTGACAGTCAAGAAAACTGTCAGGCCGTTGCTGAGTCTGACCAGGGGTTCAGTAGTATACTCCTGCTGAGTGAAACTCTACTTAAGGTCGACTCTGAGTGAGGTAAACTGCTCCTGCTGAGTCCAGTTCTACTGACTCCTGAACACCTTTCAGTATCCTGCTCCTGCTGAGTCCAGCACTACTGAATCTTCATTCCATGGTACTGAGGCGGATAGTCTACTGAGGTTCAGTAGACATAACTTCTGAGCATGGGACCATGCTGAAAGCAAGTCTACTAAGTCTGAAACTCCCAGAGACCAAGGAGTTACAAATACAAAGGAATGGTTCACCAATCAACATAGAGATTTGGGTTCAGCCAAATCTTGTAAACATTCTACTGCTGAATCATCTCCCAACAATTTCTTACCACACTTGAAGAACCTTCCTTTCGCCTTTGGTATTCGCATGCCACCGGTAAGAACCGTCTTCTTACTCCCACTGCTCTTCTTGAAATGTACACCTTTCTTGCTCTTTTTCTTATTTCCGCCTTTCGGAGGATTCCTTGAGCTACTTGTGATGTTCAAGAGTTGAGCACCCTTACCCTTTCCTATAACCTCTTTGACTGCTACCACAGAATTGAGTAACTTACTGAGAGTAATCTCCATCTTAGACATAGCGATCCTAAAATAGAAGTTCTTATAGGACCTTGTAAGAGCATTTATTGGGACGGTAAGATATCTCGTCCACTCTATGAGTTCCAAATCAGTCTTCGTTTGGGTTTGTTTGGTGAGACTGATTTGGAACTTATGAAATTTATCGTGCTATAATTGGTTCTTTATTATACTTAACAGCTACTCGTCCTGACATAACTTATGCTATAGGTGTCTGCGCTCGATTTCAGGCGAATCCGAAGTAGAGTCACATGGACTCAACAAAGAAGACTCTCCGCTATCTCAGAGGAACACCTGACATGGGTTTATGGTATCCAGCTGATGATAATATTGAACTAACTGGTTATTCTGATGCTGACTATGCATGATGTAGAATTGACCGAAAGTCAACTTCTGGAACGTGTCAGTTCCTTGGCAGTAAGCTGATCTCATGGTTTTCAAAGAAACAGCATTCAGTAGCAACGTCAACTACTGAAGCTGAATACATGGCTGCCGGAAGTTGCTGCGCCCAAATCCTTTGGCTGAGACAGCAGCTACGCGACTATGACGTCATTCAGAATGAAGTGCCGATCTTCTGCGACAGTACCAGTGCCATTGCAATCACTCAGAATCCTGTACTTCATACGAGATGTAAGCACGTGGACATCAGACACCTCTTCATTCGTGACCATGTCGAAAAGAAGGATATCAGGATGGAAAAGATCCTTACTGACCATCAAAGGGCTGATATACTGACCAAGCCTCTAGCTGAAGCCAGATTCAGAGAACTTTCAGTAGAGCTAGGTTCGTTGGACCCTACCGACTCCGACCAATAAGAGGATTCAGGAGAGGAGCATTCAGTAAGGGGGAATGTTCACTCTCAGTACTGAGTAAGATCAGTACGTAGAGACTAAGCAACCATCTACACGAGGTATCAGCTGACTACGAAGTTCAGCTGACAGGTTTGCGTATCTCTACTCAGTAGCCTATATAACAACTCTGTGCATTTATGAATCAGATTCAGCATCGTATTCAATGCCTTAGAAAATGTCATTTAATTTTAACGGACTACATTTAATACACGACATTCTATGTAAAAGCATGCTGAACTCTGCAACAGATTAAATGCATGTCGTATCAAGTTACTACTTAGGCTATATACAATTGGCTTTTGACTTAGGCGGCTAATATGATCATTACCTATTTTATAAAACTTAATCCTACTGAACCATTGATATTTTAACTGTTTATCTTCTCCAAGATATATGTAAGCGTTTAAATGTTTGAAACCGCCATTTCATCTCTGCAAATATCTTAAGTACCCTAGATTTTCTAAGACTATCTCTTGCTTCGTTACCAAAAATTCTATCCTTTAAAACCTCTCAGAAAATCCTTTGGTAATTTTTCAATGATCTTTTCAGTATCGTATGATCTTTCAATAATTTCTCTCTTATATCTTATCGAATACTGACTAGCACTGTGTTTGCAGATTATTAAGATGACAGGAACACATGTAGACTCTCCCTCTGATATGAAAGAGATCCTCGAGAAGGATCGCGTCTGGTGTGAGCCTATGATGGAATTTGACGCGTGCAATCTCGACTACATGGAGGAGATTTTCTATGCACTTTGCGAGACCGGTTTGGAGGGATTCTTGACAAGGAAGCCATCCTTCTTCTTCCGCGTCAGGTGGCTGAAGCCTACCTAAACTCAGAGTCCGTTAACGGGGACATCAGATGCCGCTTTGTCGTCCACTCAGTAGGCGACCCCGCCCGAGATAAATCGATTATCAAGCAGATGTTCATCCGAGAAGCTCTTCAAAAAAGCTTCAATCTGCCAAATGAAGGACTCAGCACCGTCGCATACAAAGATGATCTGATGGATGAGTACCTTACTGAGTTATGCGGAAAGCCAACTTTCTTCAGAGCCACTTTCCCAAGAACGCAATGCTCCCTCAGTATAGAGCATTGGCGTATATAGTGACTCAGCTTCTGACGAGTCAAGCAGGCTCATTTGACCAAGTGTCAAGGCCCAAGCTACAGATGATGATGGCCATCTATGACCGAGCCAAGATTAATTGGACGGAATTCTTTCTGAAGGAGTTCATGACGCAGTCGGCTAAGTTCGACAAAACATCCAAGCGACTGAGCGTCAAAGGCAAACTCCTCTACGGCCTGAAGCTCTCCATCATGATAGAAGATTTCTGTAGATCTGAGAGCATAACTTTTGCTGACAAAGCCTACTTCAATCCGAAGAAAGTTAGGTTCCAGAACAGGGCAGCGACCCTTCAGCAGATTGGCTCAGGGCCCGCTGACTCAAGGATCGGGACTCAGCAGACCTCCACGTCTACGAAGAAGAGGTCCCCTCCTAAATCAACGCCTAAGGTACCAACCAAAAGGCTGAAGAAGGTCAGCGACGTTGTGCCAATTGAGACTGAGGCGGAGCCAGAGGTCGTAATTGCTGAACCGTCTCTCCAGCTGAGAGACAAGCCAGAGTCTTCTGAGAAGACACAATCAGTGGAGAAAACCGTCTCCACTGAACATGGAGAAACCGTGGACCAAGGGGTCCAAGCTGAAGATATCCAGGCTGAAGAAGTTCAGACCTTGGAAAGCCCCTTGGACGTCCCGCCACTCAGCAGCATCCCGTCTGTTGAGAAACAGGCGTCTCCAATTGAAGTTGAGGACTCGGAGACAGCCTCAGAGTCAGAATCTGTCGGGATGGAGGCCACAACTCTCAAATCCAGAGCCTCCCGAGAGATTGCTGAATTTATACCGGAGCTCGCCAGCCACAGCGACCTTGTCATACTTGTAAGGCAGGCGCGACTCCGTATGCTGATAAGGTTCCAGGAGTGGCATAACCTTAAGAGGCTTATCATCCACCACTCCTACGAGCTGCTTCACGAGGAAGAGCTGCTGATCAGAGGAAAGATTAGCTACTCCGAGCCATTTGACCTCGGCACGCTCGAAGATCTGAGGGCGGCCATGCTTGCTTTGCTGAACGACAGACAGCCTGTCTCAGCACCAGCGCCCTCAGATGGGTCTGACCCCGATGGTCAGGACTCACCCCGTGATTCAGGCCCTGAGAAGCCTGATGAGGGAACTTAACTGGACAAGGATGCCACTACTTCTACTGCTGATCCTCCACTCAGCATCCTTGGTCCCAGGCAGACGGTGGCTGGTACTTCGAAGGCAGCTGATCCTTCTCAGCTCCTTCTCGAATCTGCTTTTGAAGTAGCGCCCAGTCCAAAGAGCCGTCGATCGAAATCAGTGGCCAGGGCGCTGAGGAACCAAGGCACTCAGAATCACCTACTCACCCGAACCATCCACAAAACTTGGCGGCAAACCACTGAGGCACAGAGTGCAGAGCTGTAGGGACTCAGAACCGCTATCTCCACATCTCCAGTCCCTGACTTCTCTAGCATTCTGAGGAATGCCTTAGCTGCACAGAGAGCTGACTTTGAAGAAAAGCTCAAGACGATTCAGGAAGGCCAGGCCAAACTACTGAATGACTACAAGGCCGCCCAAACCGCTCACACTGAATCTGTCACAGCCATCTCTCAAGCCACTGACCTCAGACTGGAAAATATTCAGAAGGCTATTGAAGAGAAGGTGGAGAAGCAGCTGAAAGAATTTCAGGCTGCAGCTGATCTCTCACATAAGAAATACAACGATCAGCTGACAAACGAGAGAAACAAGCTGCATGAGCAGCTGACGAAGCTACACAATAAGCTGGATGATTTGTCAGACTCATACAAAATCCTGAACATCAAGGTATCTGCTCCGCCCCCTACCCGATTTGCTGATGCCAAAAAGGGGGAATGATTTATAGAGAAAGCATCTAAGGAGCTGATACTGAAAGCTACAAAGAAGGCAAGGACAGTGGCAGGGGCATCACAAACTCTATCATCTGCCCCCACTGGACCTTCACATACTGGTGAGGCCCAGGGTATCTTAGCAGCAAGAGCTGCAGTATCTGCTGAGATGGCCCAAGTGGCTCAGGAGCCAAAGAAGTCACTACTCAGGCAGCTCAAACTCCTTCTGATATTATAAAAGAAGTTGCTAAGTATGCTGATGAGGAGTCAGAAGAGGAAGAAACTCCTCTCCCTCCTCCAGTTGCCGGCAAAGGCAAGAAAGTAATGAAACTCCCAACCCCTCCCTCCAAGAAGAAAGGACCCAGGAGGCTCATAACCCCGAAGGAGGAGGCTCAGATAGTAGCAGATGAAAAGCTAGCTAGGGAGATAACCGAAACTGAAGCCTTGAACAAACCCAAGAAAAAGCCTGTTAAAGGCAAAACTAAGGCTCCAGTTTGAGGAAAGAAGACATGAGCTAGGCTGCCTCCTAGAACGCTCAAGCTCAGCGACGAAGCTGACAAAGAAAAAGAAAAGGAGCAGCAGCAGCAACAATCAATTGGGCAGCAGGGAACATCCAAAGAGAAATCTTCCACACCTGCTGACTCAGAAGAAGAGCCACCTCACAATCCCTCCTACACTGCATCGAAGGCACATGAACAAGAAATGGATGAAATCTAGGCTCAGCTGGACAAATATCTATATAGAGTTGAAGAAGCTCGACAGATAGAAGCCGCCAGAGAGAATATGGATGGTTGATCTTGAAGCTCTCAGGCTGAGAACTGAAAAGGAAGCGAGTCTGAGGATCCCTACAAAGGCTGACATTCCCTACAAATACAGAAAGTTCAGAAAGCCTACTGATCTAAAGACTCACAGATGACCCAGAGTGGATGAATGGATTCTGTGGGAAGTTACTCAGAGATGGGAAACACTGAAAGTCGAATTCATCAAGAAGAACAACTTCTGGAGAATCTGGTCCGAGAAACCCAAGATAGTGGCATATACTGAATGGCTAATGAGAGCTGATCTGGAAATGTATGCCAGACTTCAAAAAGCTGTCAAGGAAAATATTGAAGTAAGAGTTCTTGATCCCAGAATCCTGCCACGCCCATAGAGACTAGATGGATCCATCCACTATGGTGTCATAGAGAAAGAAGTGAAGGACGCTGCTGAAGCCAAATTTCTTAATGAAGAAGACCCAGCGGACTTTGCTGAGATACTGAAGCTGAGAAAGATCACATATCGCATGTATGGAGTGCTTCTTCCTGAAACTCAATCTCAAGATTTCAAAGACAGGATCAAGCAGTTCAAATGATTCTTGCTTCTGTATTCTCCTTGTATCTTTCTTTCTTTCTTTAGTTTAGCAGAGATGTATCTGTACTGAATTTCTCATATATATATACAACTTCTCTGTTTGGCTTTGACAATTCCTTATTGTCTGAATAGTCGTGTTCGTATATGCTTAATACTCAGAATCACTAAAGTGATTACTGACTCACACACTCACTGTTGTTATTTACTATCAGTTGTTGCTTAGCTAGATTCTGGTAGATTGCATAGTTGGGGGGAAAATGTTGTTAAGATAGGGGGAAAATGCTGATTAGACTCTGTATAAGTTCTGACTTTCTACCCTGATCCCCTCAGTAGTCTAGGACTTGAAGAACAACTCCACTGATCCTACTTGTAATATTTTGTAATGAGCTCTGTTTCTAACAAGTCATAGTGTTAGGTTGATATGTTATTAGGTTTTGGCATCATCAAATATGGGGAAAATGTTGGGTGATGATTCTATCCTCAGCAATGTTGGAAAATAGTGGGAAATGACTCAGTCTTCTGTGTTGAAGTTTACTCAGTAGCCATGTGCTCTGAAGGAGTCTGTGAAGATTTGAAGATCCCAAAACCCTATATTGATTGGTGAACCATTACGTTGTAATCTTTTTTTGTCTATGAGGTTTCAGACTCAGCAAACACTCTGCTCTGGTTCAGGCACTCAATGGATTATTTGCCTCAGCAACAGAAGTAGAAGACTTAGTGACACTAGACTCAGTAGGAGCAGTATACTGAAAGGAGTCAGTGGAACTGAACTGAGCAGGAGTAGTTCACTGAACTCAGAGCTGATCTTCAGTAGAGCCGACTCAGTAGGAGTATGCTACTGAATCTGAGATTAGACTCAGCAACGGCCAGACAGTCTTCTGACTTCTAGGATCTTTAAAAGTCAAATCAGCAGAGTCAATACGAGGAAGAGAAGAAGTCAGCTTCAGATCTCCTTGAAGTCTGTTCTGTCTCAACCACCTTCTGAACCTCGGCCAATGACAAGCAGCCACGTATCCTATATCTACTAAAGCTGCAAGTCAAGAACTTTCCAGAAATGGAGGGAAAGGACACTGCCACCATACTTCAAAAGAGTCGTTAGCTACCCAAAAGAGAGAGACAAAGGATCGTCGTCTCCAACGGATCTATCCTAATCTCTTCTCTATAAATATAGGGATAAATCAAATTTGAAGCTACCCGAACCTTCGCATACACGAAAGAACACACAGAATATATCCTTCTAACCTAAGCTCAATAGAATATATCCATAGCTTAGATGAAGGAGTTCACTTCTGAACTGATCCTTATTGTAAAGGACTCGTTCACTGTTGGAGAGTTTTTCAAACACTTAGTTTGATAACCTTGTAAACTAAGACTTGCTCAGTCTAAATCTGAAGACCAGTGTTTGTCCAGCGTACAAACTAACTGAGACTATCTCAGTATAATACATAGCTTCCTGATCTTTCGGGACAGTGGACGTAGGATTGTTGTGTCCGAACCACTTTAAAAATCTCTGTGTCTTGTGTTCTGTTTTTACTGTTGCATTGATTTACTGTTCATACTGAAAATATTCTTTAAATCATTCAACTGAGTTTCAGCAAACTTAATAGACTACACTAATCTACTGAAACTGTTTTGATAAAAACGTTTTCCTAACTCAACTGAATTTGGGCCTACACTATTCCGCACTACTGAACTCTATCTCGAGGATATGAGAATTCGACTCAAAGTCGGCTAGCGGGTCTCGGTAGAGTCGGTCACTCGCTACACGATTCAGAACAGCTTGTGCGGTCCGAACTTGTTCAGTACGACACTATCCTGAAGAGGACTGTTTGTGTTTAAGTTGAGAAATCGGTTTTCAGGTGTATTCACCCCCCCCCCCTCTACACCTGAACGTACTCTCGGGACCAACAGGTCCTTTCCATTATTGTGGATAAAGCACGAACAACCAAAAATATGAAAATGTGAGATAGAATGTGTTCTCCCTTTCCATAATTCATATGGTGTCTTCATGTGCATCTAAGTCAGTAGAGATCTGTTCTGAGTGTAACAGGCAGTGTCAGTAGCTTCTGCCCTAACTTCAATGGTAGACCTGAGTCTGCGAGTAATGTTCTTGCTGCTTCTTTAAGTGTTATATTTTTCCTTTCAACAAGACCTTTCTGCTAAGGCGTACGTACCGCTGAGGTCTCGTGTTGAATTCCTTCAGCTTCTCAGTAGTCCTTCATCATTAAGTTTAGAAACTCTATTCCACGGTTTGAGCATATCCTTTGAATCTTGATATCCTTCTCGACGCTTAGCAGTTTAAGTAGTTTCAGCATTTCAGATTTGACGGTATTGAAGGAATAATTAGGGTTAGGACGCTACCTTCCTCCTTCGTATTGTCGCGGCTTTGATTGTTGCTCCTGTGTTAGACCTTCTAATCTGTATCCCGGCCTTTTTCTTCCTCTGGGTGGTTAGAGAACTGAAGAAAATAAATTTTTTTTATCTCTCTCTACTCACGCGTGCGTGTGTATATGTGTATGTGTGTGTAATATGTTTCTGAACAGAATACTGATATATATATAGGCTTCAAAAGCCAATATAATATTAATATATTTGTAACCCATTAACTTAATTATATTTCTAATGGGCTTCCACATAACCAGTCCATGATATAATTAATTAATTTACTGGACAACTAATATTTATCAATTAATTGGCCCAACCAATTAATTCCAGATAAATAACATTATTAAATAATGTAAAAATATATTAATCCATTAATAATGAATTATGAGAGACAATAAATTACTAGGCAACTAATTGGGCCAAATCAGGGATCCAATACAAGAAATAAAGCTGGGCCTCCAATTAATTAATTATCCATGCTGAGCCCAGAGCAAAATTAATTAATTAACACAGATTCATTCCACCAGAGAATCCGTGCTGACTTACCCTTTTATCCCACTTTGAGCAAGGGCATGTATTTTAGACTTAATCGATCTCTGTATTTAAGATAGAAATATCCGTTAATTAATTAAGCTCACTGACAGCTTAAATTAATTAACATCTTATATTCCGGAGTAGTACCACTCGACCATATTAACACACCTGAACTTAATCAACCGGTCGGGTTTAGTGTGCTAATCCTTTCAAGTTCTTCAGGGGATATTATCAACCCATTTTACTAGAATACGGATGCAAGATACAGACAACCAGCCTGAGCCACAAATAACTACTAACACCCAAGATACGTAGATCCGGTCGCGATGACGTTCACCATAGTAGGTCAAAGTGATAGATAGTCAAATGCACTCAGCTGAAGTCTTACCAAGCTTAAGACCATTAAAGTCACCGAGATCTTGGTTTTCCACTAAGGTCAGTTAGGAAAACACATCTCACTGTGATCCGTCAATACACCACCTTAAGTGTACCAGTAAAGACAAGCAGTTAAGACAAGCCACTTCTTATCTAAACTGCAGCTTAAACCGACAACTTATCCTTAAGTTGTCTTAGCTGTGATAACTGTTTATATCTTGTCAGTTCAACCAATTTGTGTTGTCTTCTGTGATACCCAACACACCACACAAATCTAACTTTTATACATGATAAATGATAACATGTGCAAATATACATATTTATCAGATAGGAGAATAAAACAGTGGTAAGGACAAAAACACATTGTATACAAGCATAAAAATGCTTCCAGTATACAAAATCCCAACAATTCTCCCACTTATACTAAAGCAAACTTTTAGTACACAATGTGTCAATTCTAGGTACAAACTATTATTCAGCTATATCTCAGCTATCTAGGTACGAACTAGTACCCAGCTATATCTTAGCTATCTATCCTATCTATCACTACATCTTCTCCCACTTATACAAAAGTTTCTGTAGTCCTAAGTGGGGGGCATCTCTACCACTCCTAAGCCACGGACATGCTTCTCGTAAGCCGGGAGTGGTAAGCTCTTCGTGAAAGGATTAGCTAGGTTGACTTCAGTTCCTATTTTGTCAATCACCACGTTACCTTGATTTACGAATACTCGTATAATGTGGTACTTCATGTCTATGTGTTTAAACGCCTTGTGAGATCTAGGTTCCTTAGAATTTGTCACTGCACCAGCATTATCACAATAAATCGTGATCGCCTTAGGCAAATTCTGAACAATATCAAGATCCAGGAGGAAATTCTTGATCCAAACTACCTCTTTCGAAGCTTCTGAAGCAGCCACATACTTTGCTTCCATGGTTGAGTCCGCAATGCATTTCTGCTTAGCACTCCTCCATGAAATGGCTCCACCTCCCAAGGTAAACACATAACCCGAGGTAGACATCTTCTCATCTCTGTCAGCCTAGAAATCCGATTCTGTATAACCCAAAGACACTAGACTGTCTGTATTGTAAACAAGCCTATAATCTCTAGTCCGTTTAAGGTACTTGAGAATATGCTTGACCGCAGTCCAGTGTTCCTTTCCAGGGTTAGATAGATATCTTGAGACCATGCCTACAGCATATGAGATATCTGCTCTCATATAAAGTATCGCATACATGAGGGTACCGACAGCGGAAGCATATGGTACTAGCCTCATACTTTCTATCTCTTCAGGCGTTTTAGGGCACTGATTCTTGGATAGAAAAATGCCATGTCTGAAAGGTACTGAACCTCTCATGGCTTTTTGCATGCTAAAACGAGCAATAACACTATCAATGTAGGACACTTGTGACAAGCTTAACATCCTTTTCTGGCGATCTCGGATAACCTTGATCCCAAGGATTTAACCAGCTTCACCTAAGTCCTTCATTTGAAACTGCTCGGATAACCACGTCTTTACGTCTGATAACACTTCAACATTGTTGCCAATGAGAAGGATGTCATCTACGTAAAATGCAAGAAACACCACTGATCCGTTAACATAAATACGGTACACGCACACCTCGTTAGGATAGGATACATATCTCTTATCGATGATGTGAACACTAAGTGGAGTAAGTTCACTGAGGCTCAGACGAAGACGCTGAAAGACCTTTCTACTGAAGTGCAGAGGATCAGCACTCCAAAGACAATCAATGTTGAAGAGATCCTCACTAAAGCACTTGAGGCATAGAAGACCGACATGACTTCTCAATTCCAAACCATACTGCAGTCGCAAGCCAAGACGTTCACTAAAGAAATGGCTGCTGCAATAGGTCGTGTCCAGAAGGCAATCGAGGAGCGCTATAAGTTCACGTCTGAAAATGTTTTCAAAGCACTGACCAATCAGCACAACTCCTGCCAAGAAATAAAGAAGGTTGCTTCTAATGCTGTGGAAGACTACCTCCGACGCTTCGAAGAGAATAAAACTGCTATGCTGAATGCTATTGATCAAGAGCACAACAAGCGATGGGAGTCTTACACTGATGTAGCCACTGATATTGCCTCAGGTCTTGAGACAGCCAAGGCCTCAGTGGATGAATTAAAGAACAAGGTCACAGCACTGGCTACGCTCATTGACGATGCCAAAAAGGGGGAAAAGAGTAGATCTGCTCAGTTGAGAGCCCTCCTTAAGGCAGAAGAACAGGCAGCATGACTGAGTTCAGCAATTATTCTGGCTGGACCTAGCTCAGCAGAAGCTAACAAAGGGGAAGAAGCAAACAAGGGGGAAGCTCCTACTGAAGAGCCAACTGATGCGGATGTGGCTGAGGTGGCCAAATTTATTGAAGGGCTACAGACTGAAGAGTCACAACCTCTAGCCAGGAAATCTGATAAGGGAAAGGCCCTTGCTAGCCCCAGTCCACCAAAGCCAAAGAAGCTCAAGTTCAGGTCAGAAGAGAGCAGATTACATTTCATGCAAAGCTGGCCAAGGAACTTGAAGAGCAAGATGCGAAGAAGAAGATTCCAACCAAGAAGGGTGCACAAATCTGATCTCCAGCGTCCACTCGCACTATATCTGTTATTCCCAGGCAGACGAGATCTTCAGCAGCTGCTCAACCCAAACAGTCCAAACCTGAACAGTCCAAAACTGAGAAGCCAGGCACATCTAAATCCAAATCCAAATCATCATCACCTAGTAACTCAGAAGATCAGCATGTCCCCTCTACTGTGCCCTCCAAAAAACAAGAGCTAGAAATGAAGGAGATATAGGACACAGTTGAGAGAGCCTTGGATAGGATAGCTGAGGCCAGGAAGATCAGAGAAGCTAGGGAACGTATACGTCTAGCTGATCTAGAGGCCCTCAGGCTGCAGACAGAGAAAGAAGCAAGGGAGAGGGTCCCTGTGAAGGACAAAAGTATTCCTACTTCTTCGAGGTACTTCAGGAGAAGGGAGCCAGTCAGTGAAGTGAAGAAGATTATCTACAAGAGAACTGACAACAGGCTGCCCCTTAAGCTGAATCAGAAATTGGAACAACTTAAGATCGACTTCTTTAAGAGATTCTACATCTGGAAAGTTGGCAATGAAGAATTCGATCCTGATATGTATTTTAAAATTTCCTAACTACTGCAAACCCTTCCCTCCTTGCTGAGATCTAGACATTGCTTGAGCAATCAGGCAAAACACTTAAGGCTCCTCCTTTCAGGATTCTTCCTCCTCCTCTCACTCACCAAGACAACTTATGCAAGAAGGAGATCGAAGAGGAAATCAAGGATGCCATTACCAGCAAAGCACTGGACCAGACTGACGCTAAAGACTTGATGGAGATCAAAGCCCTAAGGAACCGAGTATATTTAGAATATGGGCTTGAACTTCCGGAGAAGAAGTCTGTTGACTTTAGAGCTCGCATGCTGTATTAAAGAAGAAGCAGAACTGATCTTTCTCTCTCCTAGTCAAGTTTGTAGTAATAGAATGTCTTGTACTCTAACATCTTATCATATATATGACATCTATTGCTTTAAGCCTTAACAACTACTCATTGTCTTTATGGCTATTGTGTTTTACTTTCAACACTACTGATCACTTCAGTGATCAGATCACACTCACTCACTTTATCTGACCCTCTATGATTTATATGCCTATCTGCCTTAGAAATCTTTTTCCTGCTATATTTTTTTCCTACTCTGATCTACTCTGATACCATGCTATTATTTTAGGGGGGGAAAGGGCTCTTATATATACTTAGGGGGAAATTGTTTCTTAGGGGGAATTTGCCTTATAGGGGGAAATTGTCTTTCAGATATTGTTACAAGGGGGAATTTTTTTCCAGATATTACTGATTAAGTGTTTATTAGATGATTAGCTCCTAAGAGTTGTGATCCTTTCTGAGCTTTGATATTTTTAGCTGTATCGGCCCTGATATCTCTTTACTGTGTTAAAAGTAATTGAGCTCTGATACTTTCAGTAGACTATGACTTTGTTAATTTGATGTGGCTCTTATACAATGCATGTTGTGATAGCTCTGATACATTCTTACATGTGTTTGCTCTGATTCTTTCTTTTCATTATATAGTCAGCTTTGATAAGTTGGTTGGAGCATTCCTTATAATAGATCTTACTCAGTAGCAGTAGCTCTTAACCTTAACATGTTTCTTTGATATCAAATAGGGGGAAATTGTTGGGATGATGATTTAGTAGAACTATATTTTATAGATTTGAAGATCCTAAAACCCCTAGCTGAATGATGAACCTTCGATTATGTAATAGCTTAGCTTGAGTTCAGCATGTTAGGAACTCAGTACGCTAGAATTCAGTAGCTGCGAAGTTCAGTAGAAGACCTTGCACTCAGCTGATGGACTCAGGATCGAAGAAGTCAGTTGGCCAGCTGACCACCAACTGAATCTGACTGAATCTGCACAGGAATTTGTGCCCATGCACTGAATGCTCAGAAGAACGTCAGTAGGAAGTCACTTTAGTTGAAGGTCTGAGGATTTAGAGGGAGTCAACAATGATGTTTGACAAACCTCACCTACCAATCTACCTCGACCAATAAGGAGCCGATAGCGTTTTACCTATTCTGACAAAAGCTGCTTCGAGACTGAAAAAGAGGTGTATCTCTACAGTGCACCTACTCATCAACGTTCAAATTTAAGTAGCCATTTTCCTTGTCGTTTCGACACGTAGCTAGACCGCTCTCCAACGGATCTATTCACAAATCGAAGACTATAAATAGAGGAGAGTCTTCTTGCAAAAAGACACCGGGAACCAAAAGCTTTCAACGCTCAAACGATCTCTAGCAAACTCACTACATATCCAGCGAAGAACTTGGACTTAGATTAAAATCTTTTTAGTTCTTCTTTCTAGAGAATATTTGTTCCCCTTCTCTTATCTAAGCGAGATAAATTGTAATATTCTTAGCTTAGAAACCCCAAGGGAGTTAACTTTTTGTGAATCGTTCTTATTGGAAGAACTTCCTCATAGTTGGAGAAGCTCAAACTCTTTAAGTTTGAAACCCTCTAAAGTCACTACGACTATAAGTAGAGAATCTGTCTAGTGAACAGATCACTGAGACTTGCTCGGTATAAGCATCAAGTTTGTATATGTCCTGTGAACAGATCACTGAGACTTGCTCAGTATAAATAATACAAGTATCCTGCTTTGGTCAGGACAGTGGACATAGGACCCAGTGTGTCCGAACCACTTTAAAATCTGATGTGTTGATTTATTGTTGTTTTTCTTAACTGATCATATTGCATAAAACTGTATTTCATCAAACTCAGCATAAAAAACTGGTTTTCCAACTGAGACGTTTCATAGGGCCTACACTTCCGCACACAACTCTGATACTGAACTACTGTTCGACTGACATAGGTCAGTAGAGCTGAACTCAATAGAAGGAATCTCTGCCCACGCGATCTGAAAGCATATTTGGTTATCTGAATCAGTTCAATAGCACACTCAGCTAAAGCTGACTTTCGTGTTTGAGAAAAGGAATATCTATTCATGTGTATTCAACCCCCCCCCCCCCACACACACACACACCTAAAGCACGTCTCAGGACCAACAAAGCAGCTTCATGCTTGTCTTCCAAGACAAGTCGTTGAATTCTATTTCAGCATGCGTCAGGTGGAGGGAATAGACATAGAGGTCACCGCTATGAGGTACATGAAAGAGGTTTCACCTCAGACATGGGAGGTGAGTCACGTTGATATCAACATCCTGAAAGGGCTGAAGACAGTATTCAACCTTCCTGACTATGGCGTATCTCCTATTGGATACAAGGAAACCGAGATCCACGATTATATCAGGCGATTCTGCGGGAGGGATGACATATGCTTCAAAGCTGCATTTCCAAAGAGTTAGCTCATGCCAGAATTTAGAGGCCTGGCGTACACTGTTATCCATATCCTCACTAGCGCAGCTAGTTCCTTTGACCAGCTGTCCAAACCTAGACTACAGATGATGATGACAATCATGAACGAAGCTAAGGTGAACTGGGCTCAGTTCTTTTTGTTTGAAGTGAAAGTTTAGTCGTAGAAGTTTGTTAGTGGAGAAGCATGAGAGAGAAGACTATCTCCTGTTGGCACACTTCTGTACGGGACTAAGGTTTCAGCACTGATAGAAGCATTAGTATCCTCGCATGCGTCATTTGGCGACATGAAATACTTCGACAAGAAACTGATCAAGTTCAAGTTGAAAATCCACCGCTGAAAAGTCCATAGGTCGTGGAGCCGCACAGAAAATGCCTTCTTCTGAACTGCATCCACGTACTGAACAACCTAAGAGACAGAAGCTGACAAAGTCGGAAGCTTCTAAAGTTGATTCTCCACCTCCCCCATAGGTGGAAACCAAACTAGACTCAGACACAGGCACTGAAGGTGCCACTCTCAAAGATAAAGTCCAAAGAGCTAGTACTGAAGAAACTCAGTTGGAGTACGAAGCTGAACCAACTACTGAGGTATCTTCAGAGCTACCAACCACAGTTCAGCTGACTAGACTTATGGCTGAATCCGAAGTCACTGAACAGATCCCTAAGATTGCCAACTACTAGGATCTGTCAGGGCAAGGACTCAGATGCTGCTGAGATTCCTTAATTGGGATATTCTTGCAGACATGATCCAGCAGTATTTTGTACCCACTTTACTGGCAGAGGAGCAACAACTGCAATCTGATATAGGGTTTGGAGAACCCTCAGACATTGCATCTTTTGAGGACTTAAGATCAACAATGCTTTATTTCCTGGAGCTGAAGTTTGCCTTCTCTCCTGCCAAAGACCCTTTTCCCACTAACCACCCAGATGAGGGTGATGATTCAGCACCCAAGGATGCAGAGCGGGAGACTCTGTTGAGGGTAAGACTCCCAGTGAGAAGGGCAATTCACCACCACCACCTCCTGCATCTGGTGTTGCCCCTATTGCGTCTTCTTCAAGACAACAACAACTCGCCGCCTCTGAGCAAAGGATCGGTAGTTCATCATATCAGATCAAACTTATCGGTATTGTATCCTCAAGGACCATCAACAGAACTATCAGGAAGCAAGGAGACAAAATTCATCTCTTGGCTAAGGATGTGCACCTGAAGTGGGCACAATATACGAAAGCTCAAACTGAACGCCTTGATGTCCTCACTGGAGAAGTCAAGAAGATCTCTGAAGCTCCATTGCCAAACATTCAAGAGATCATCGAGACTGCTCTGGCTACTCAGAATCAGGACTTGGCCACTTAGTGCCAGCAGTTGCTTGAAGCTCAATCCAAGAAATTCTCAGAGCAACTGGCTGCGACAATGGCTGACGTCCAGAAAATAATGGATGAAAGGAATAGAGCTGCATCTTCTAGCGTGGCTAAAGCTCTTGAAACTCAAGCCACTGCTCTGGACCTCATCCGATCTGACTTCAAGGAGTTACTCAAAGCATCTCTTCTGCAGCACAGAATCTGAGTCCCAGATCAAGGAAATTCGACGTGATCAAGAAAGGTAATGGGAACACTACTACGATGCTATCGGGGACTTCAACTCCACTTCCGCCCAGATCAAAACTCTTATCTACAACCTTCAAGGAGAAGTAGCCGCTATTAAGACCTTACTAACCCGGGCTGATGATGCCAAAAAGGGGGAAGGTAAAGGGAAAGAAGTTAAGGGGGAAGATAAGTCAGAAGATAAGGAAGGGGAAAAGGATAGGGGGAAAGAACTGTAGATATTGAGGAATTCATTGCTCTCCCCCTCCCCTCAGTCCAAGAAGAAAAGGCTAAGCAAAAAGCCTTAGTTGAAGGCCATACATAGCCTCAGCAGAACATAGTGCAGCTGACTGTGCAGGCTGGAGGATCAGGAGAAGGATCCTCATCCCAGGCACATATTGATGAGATAGCAGATTTCGTCGAGGGATTAGAAGACATTGAGCCTCCGCCGCCGAAGAGGCGTGGCAAGGAGATTCTACTAAAATCTCTCCCCCTCTATCGCCTAAGTTTAAATCGAAAAAGAAACAAGAGGTGCATGATGAACGCGTAGCTCAGCAGCTGCAGGCTCAGCTAGATCATGAAGCCCGACTCGAAGAAGAGGCCAAACTGAAGAGAAAACCAAAAGTCCCAGTGCCCAGGTCGTCAAGGAGTCGGGCTCAGCGAATGAGAATTCAGATGAAGAAGCCAACACCTCCTAAAAAGACTCAGCAGAAGCAGAAACCTACTGAAAAATCAGCTTCTGAGTCTAATGAAGACTCCGACATTGACAACCTACCACTTTCTAAAAGGCTGAAAAAGAAAACTCCCAAGCTTACAACGAAACAAATTGTTAAGGAGAAAGCCATGTGGGACGCAGATGAAATGGGCCTTGACTTCAGATCCAGAGAAAGGCTGACGCTGAAGCCAGAGAGAGACTCAGAAAAGCTGAACTGGCAGAGCATATCGCAAGAACTGAAAAAGCAACAAGGGAAGCAGCTCCAGTCAAAAGCAAAGAGATCACAAGGACTTACAAGTTCTATAGACGCGGTGGGCAGAAGCCACATCTCCGAAAAACTCCATTCCGCCGCGTAGACAAATGGATCCCCTGGAACTTGAACGAGAAATGGGAAGGTTTGAAAGAGGACTTCATCAAAGCATATTATGTATGTCAAAGCTACTCAAGTGACGTTCCGACGGTCATACTATTCGATCAATTCTTATACAACTACGACCCCAACTTCCGAGCTCAGATCAAATTGCTCTTATATAAGGAGAAATTATCATTTGTTGCGCCTGCATACCGTCAACTGACCCCTCCCAGGACTCTTCAAGGAGCCATCTGCACTAAGGAGATAGAGGATGAGGTGCAGATAGCCATTGAACGCCATGATCTTTCCTCCTAGTCGCAATAAGATCTTCCAGAGATCAAGCGTCTGAGGGAAGCTATCTACAATTCTTATTGGCTTGATCCTCCTGAGACCAAGTCTGCTGACTTCTAATCAGAAATTAAAAAGTTCAGATCTAAGAAGTAGCAGACTCAGCCTATCTTTGTGTCTTTACCTCTCTCTCTCTCCTTTCTCTCTAGTGTAGTACTGATTGTATTATAACATTCTCTATCTATAAAATCAGTATTTCACTTGGCCAGACAACCACTCATTGTCTTGTGGCTGTGTTATATATTTGAACACGATTGATCACTGAAGTGATCAACACACACTCAATGTCCTGATTTCTTCTGATATGCTTTTAAGTAAGCTGTTAACCTGTGCTTAATTCTCTCAATTGTTAATAACTGAGTTTTGGGGTTAGTAGTTTAGTGCTTAGTGGTTTTGGCATCATCAAATAGGGGGAAATTGTAGGGATATGAGTCAGTGGTCAGGTAGACCATTGCTGGGGGGTACATAGAACTTGACTCAGTAGATGTGTATGGATATGAGTCAGTAATTTATGGGAATTGTAGGGATACTATATTGTATAGCTTTGGGTAAATTATAGGGATACTGAACTGTATTGTTATGAGGAATTGAAGACCTCAAAACCCCTGTCCTAACCCCTGAGTGTGCGATGAACTGTTATGATGTAATAGACTAGACTTGCCTTGATTGTCATAGATTATTTTTGTCTAAGTCCTATAAGGAGTATATTGTTGGACTGAACTTCAGTAGAGAAGTTAAAGGTCCAGAACCCCAAGTCATCAGTTCAGTAGAGCTCAGTAGTTTTCGAGTCGATGGCGACAACACTTCGACGGACTCGAGAACAAAGACCCAGTACGATCATCCTTGATCTACTGATTGAGTGAAGAGCATAGTTGATTGTCTTTGAGTGAGTAGCTGACAGCATTCAGCAGAAGATCCTCTTCAGCCGACTCAGAAAGAAGACTCACTACATCAGCTCTGATCTACAGAAAGGCAACAAATCAATTGTAGACCGTACAAGGAAAATCGACTGTCTGGCCTTTATCAGTCGAATGTCCGCAGAGAAACTTAGTATCCGAGGTTCAGAGAGTCAACTTAGGTAGAAGACTGATGTCTGACAAGTCCACTTACCGCCGCATACCTCGACCAATGAGAAGCAAGCGAAACTTACCTGCTCTGACTCAAAAGTTGCTCTCATGCATAGAACGCCAACCACTCTACGACGACATTTTCCTCGAAATCTTGTGACACGTGGCATCGTCCTCTCCAACGGATCTATACCTGAGTCACAACTATACATAGAGAAGGGTCTTCAAGTAAGAAGAACACAACAAGGGAACACAAGCTTTCAAGCGCACAATCTCTAGCAAACTCAAAGCCAAACACAACGAAGAACTTGCTCATTAAATATCTTTTAGTTCTTCCCTCTAGAGAATCTTTAGTTCCCCTTCTCTATCTAAGCATTCATTGTAATATCTTCATCTTAGAACTTTCGAAGGAGTTCACTTTTAGTGAAACGATCTTACTATCAGAACTCCTTCATTGTTGGAGAAAATCATTCAAACTCTGGTTTGAATCTGTAAAGTCGCTAAGGACTATAATTTAGAAGGTTCTGTCCAGTGCACAGAAACCTTGTTGAGGCTTGCTCAGATAAATCAACAAGACCTCCTGTTCAGTAGGACCATGGATGTAGGATCTTGCGTATCAGAACCACGTTAAAAATTGCTTGTGTCATTACTGTTTTATTGCATCTGTGTTTAAACCGCTTGCAAAATCATACTTTCGATAAAAAAGAATTGAAAACCGCACTAGCCAAAACTTTTGGTTTGCTTAAAACGTTTTTCAAATAGATGAAATTAAATTGGGCCCCACACTTATCCGCACAATATTTTGCTACTAAACTTCTTAATACTGATCTCAGTCAGTAGAAAGAACTCAGTTGCTGAATCACTCTACCCCGCGATCAGAAGGCTTAACTGGCACTGAATCCGTTCAGTAGCAAAACTCAGTACAAGACTGACCTTCGCATTTGAAGAAAACTTGGAATCAGGTATATTCACCCTCCCTCTATACCTGATACTCGTCTCCGGACTAACATTAGATCTATTTCTTTGACAAATTAAAAAATAATAATAAATTTTGATTGTTGGTATCTTAATTATTATAAAATACAAATAATTCGTGGTCGTAATAAAATCATTCTAATTATTCAATTAAATATACTTAATGCCGATTGCTTGAGTATTATTTTAATATGATATAATCTAAATAATTAAAAGTGGACTAATTTTTCAAAATCAGGTTATATATTATTAATTAATATAATGCTAATTAATATTAAATGATATAGATGAATTACCAATAAAATATAAATGGTGTCTCCATAGGATGACATAGCGGTTAAGGTGGGTGGCCCGGGACCGAAAAGTTATGGGTTCAAATCCCACAGGACACGCTATGTGAGTTTGCGACACCAAAGAGTGTGTATAGAGTTCATTCATACTAATAAGCTGACACCAAATTGCCAAAGAGTGTGTATAGAGTTCATTTATACTAATAAGCTGACACCAAAGGTGTGTATAGAGTTCATTCATATTAATAAGCTGCGACTACCTTGTGCAACGCATTGCTGCCATGATTGCCTAATGTGATTCTAATATTACTAATAAGTTACGATTTCCAGTTACGATTTCTATTACCCGTGCAATACACGGGTGCTTCTCCTAATTATCTATGGCAAAAACTTGTGTGCATCATGTTGCACATGCAACATGATCTAATTACCCAATTTTGACTCTCTTTGACCCGTATTTGACCCGTTGACTCGATTTGACCCGCTGATGTCAGCATGACATCATTAATCACTTTTTTAATTTAATTTTTTAATTTTTTAATTTTTTTAATTTAATTTTTTTTTTATTTTTTTTATTTATTTATTTTTTAAAATTTTTTTTTTACGTTTTTTTTTCCTCTTTATTTTAAGGATGGGCGTGTCACTCTTTGCATACGAAAGTGTCAATCATAACAAACAAAAGTGTCAATCGCAATAAATAATTTTTTTTTAAATTAAAAAAAAAATCCTTTTTTTTCATTTTTTTAACGTTTTTTCCCATTTATTTTAAGGACGGGTGTGTCACTCTTTGCATACGAAAGTATCAATTGTAACAAACAAAAGTGTCAATCGTAACAAACAAATTTTTTATTTTTTTTTTCGATTTTTTTGATAAGTTAGGTATGTCATTTGTAATGAATAAATGTGTCATTTACTTTTTATCCAAAGTGTTAATCATAACAAACAAAAGTATCATTTGTATTTGAATAAATTATCATTTATTGACTATCAATTATTTTTGAAAAAAATGCGATTTGTTTCGAAAAAAAATGTCATTTGTTTGTGAAAAAAGTATCAATTGTATATACTGTTTGTGTCAATCATGACAAAATAACGTGTCAATGATGAGCAGAGTGTCTGTTTAGGCCATAATTCATAATAGAGAGCAGTGTGTCAATTGTCTCTGTTGTGCGTGTCAATTATGACAAAAGAACGTGTCAATAATAAACAGTATTCGTTTAAGCTATAATTCACAGTAGAGAAGCGAGTGTCGGTGGCTCTGCGTGCGTGTCAATCATGATTAAAGAATGTGTCAATGATGAGCAGAGTGTCTGTTTAAGCCGTAATTTACAGTAGATAGCAAAGTGTCAATTGTACGTGCTATTCGTGTCAATCATGACAAAAGAACGTATCAATGATGACTGGAGTGTCTTTTTAAGCCATAATTCACAGTAGAGAACATAATGTTAATTATCTATACTCAAATATACATACAAAGACGATACCTAGTTATACACAATACATTCAATTCATCAATCAAGTAACTTCACAATTACAAAAATCAATTTCTATATCCTGGATTA
The DNA here is from genome assembly GCA_028984105.1 of Lavandula angustifolia. NCBI lineage: Eukaryota > Viridiplantae > Streptophyta > Magnoliopsida > Lamiales > Lamiaceae > Lavandula > Lavandula angustifolia. Next base: position 18,177,010 of record CM054817.1, read on the forward strand.
CTATTAAGATTTGGGGATAATACTCAATCAAACTTTACTCTGCCGACCCAAATCCTTCATTGCACCATTTGTCTCCTCACCTTCATCCTCCTAAACTTTTTCCCAAGCATCAGAATCAAGCTATTCACAATTTAGAACAAATAAAATCGTAATTAAATGTACCTGTGTTTAAATTAGAGGGAGGGAGAGGGATAGAAGCAGGACAAACGCGAAGAAAGCGCAGAACCGAAACGACGACCACCGATCCGCCCATTAGAAGGGCAAGGAGGATCACGTAGGAATGCCGACGCAGCGCCGCAGATTTCTTCGACGCGGGGGTGCTCAAGGCGGCTCTCGCCTACGTACTCGGTAGACTTCTACCCATACGTGAGGAGGCTGAGGGAGAACGGTAACAGCCGGATCGAGATCAACTGCAACAGCGAGGTAATCTTGTTCGTGGAGGCAAAGAGGGCGACGCGGGAGAGGGAGAGAGAGAGCCAGATCTGAGCGGAGCGAAGAGATCGGAGGCGGAGACAGGGAGGACTGTGGAGAGAGATAGAGGGGAGTGGAGAAAGAGAGAGAGAGGGGGGAGTGGAGAGAGAGAGAGAGAGAGAGAGAGAGAGAGAGGGGAGGTGGAGAGAGAGAGAAGGATGAGATGCAGAGATGTAGAGAGAGAGAAGGGTGAGATGCAGAGATGTAGAGAGAAAGAGAAAGAGGAGAGAGAGAGAAAGGGGGTAGTGGGGAGGGGGAGGAGACGGGAGAAAGAGGTAAGGGTTTTTTTTTTATTCAATAAAATAGAAAATCGGGTCAAACCGGGTCAAAATTAAAAATTGAATCATGTTGCATGTGCAACATGATGCACACTAGTCATTCTCATTATCTATTATATCATTATCTCAATCATATTTTTTTTCATACTTTATCATCTACTCTCTCATTATCTTACTCATGTTCTCTTTCTTACTTTATCATCTACCATCTCTCTTATCTACCATCTCTCTTATACTTTATCCTATATTTTCTTAATTCTTGCGAAAATAAATGAGTTAGGAAAAGAGGGACAGAGGGAGTACATTAGTAGGACGAAGGTGGCAAATGGGCGAGCCAAGCTGGCCCAGCTCCAGGCCATCGGGCTGAGTAAGTTCTTAGATGTTTTGATCCTCAATAAAATAATACTAAAAATACCATTTAAAAACGTTGATTAAAGATTGACTAACTAAAAATTTAATAGAACCACCAATTTATCTAAAATTCTGTAATTTGAGAATTAATTATTTAAAAAAAAGGTAAATAATATAATTTGGAAACTAAAGAATAAAATTTGCAATTTAATAAGATGAAAAAGGTATTTAGCTTTACATTCTCTTAAGAATTGAAGTCAATTGGAAAACTGAAAAAATAGCTAACCGCGAGAGAAGTTCAAAGAGTTTTCTGGAGTTTGCGGGAGAAATAAACATTGGTGTTTAGTAGAGTGAAAAGCCGGTTGAAAAACCATAGAACTGGATCGAGCTATTCAGAACAATGGATGCAGACACGGCTTTGTAATTGGTTAACAAATGCGCCACTATTCTTGTGCTGGATGTTCCTCAGTACACTCTCTTCGGCATTGACACCCAGGTGCATACTTCTGACTTCATGTGTTTTGCTTTTCAGCTTTGTTTGTTTCTCTATTAGGTTTTCAATCCTATTTTGTATGCAGATGTTTTCAGCAGGTCCTAATTTCAAGGGTATCAAGATGATTCCTCCTGGCATTCACTTTATCTACTATAGCTCTTCTAACAGGTGGACGTTAGATATTTTCCCGAAAATCTTTTGCATCAAGTGCTTTTTTTTTTTTTTTTTTTTTTTTTTTTAACGTTGATGTTAAAATTGCTTTGAGTTCTTCTTGATTCTGATAGGGAAGGCGAATTTTCCCCGATTGTTGGTTTCTTCATTGACGCCAGCTCTTTACAGGTCTTTAGCATTGTTACATGTTTCATTTTTTGCTCATTGCATATTTTGTTACTGTACGAGTATGACTAATCATCTAAAACCAATCTGTTACTGTCATCTTATGCATATTTCAGCCTGAGAAATGTTACTTCCAATTTGAAAGAGCTGAAACTGTAGAAACTTCTTGTCAATTTTTATATATGCTGGTTAAGGTTAGGTTGGATCTTCTTTCTTGTTCTTGCCCGAGTTGATAATAGTGTCCTATTTAGCCAGTTGCAGCCAAGGTGGGTCTACTGAACCAATCCTGTTATGGAACCTGATAACTTTTAATAGGTGGTAGTTTTGCAGAGTGTAAAGTGTTAGGATGCTGAATACCTAATCTAAATTTAGTTTTTCTGTTTTATCTTCTCCTTTGTCCTGTTAATACTTACTGATTATATAAATTTTGACAAAAAGTTACTCATTCTTTCTATAGCTTAATTTTTTTATAGTAACATGACTATGAGTCTATGCCAGGTGATTGTTAGGAAGTGGGATCAGAAGGAAGAGCGGCTAGTAAAAGTGTTGGAAGAAGAGGTGAGTTTTTCTATTAGTTCCCTTTGGTGCTGATATAATATAATATGCACACAAAGTGGCATCAGATTTTCTTGCCTATGTATCCTCTGTTTTTGTGAAGCCTGCTTTGGGAAGTTAAAGAGGTCTCCAGAAATATTTAGTAGTGCCTTTGGCTACTATATTATTGACATCTTTAGGTTCTTGCTAAACATGTGGGTGATGATAATGATTTTGGGATTTGATATTTACCTTGGAATGAAACGCAAAGTTTGTTAGTTACCCAAAAAGCAATTAGAATTGTTCATTTACGTACCCTTGGTTTGAGGGTTGAATTGGTATCATTTTTCCTTAATGGTTGATACTTGTTATCAAGCATACTTTAGCTTTCTTACAATGGTTGTGCTGTAATTTGGGTGTTTGTTAGTTGTTGCCCGCCCAAATATCTCTTACTATGAAAAAGGGCAACATTTTTGGTAAAAGACACCATCAGACCTGCCCTGATGTGGGCCTTGTGTTGATGTATACGTTTGAAACTATTCTGATAAATATAGCAAAGCTGAGTTTGGCTTACAATTTTCATAAACTCTTAGATCTCAATGTCTAATATACTTCAGGGAGATATATAATATGTTGCAAATACATGATTGTATTAAGAAGTTCTTGCTTATATCATGATCATGATGTTTTTTCTAACATTGTTTTTCTACAGGAAGATAGATACTCTGAAGCAGTTAAAAGATTGGAGTTTGATCAGCATCTTGGACCAAACGCATTAAGCCAGTATGGGGATTAGAAACATTTGTCCAACTACATTACCAGGAGTAGTGTTGACCGTAGGTGATGAACTGTTTAATGGTGTATCTGCTATGTGTCGTATTGGAGAACAAGTTCATCCATATTGACCTGCTCTTCTTGTTGTGATTGGTCAAATTGTTGAAGCTGATAAGTAGACTCAAATGCTAACAAGGGAGAATTAGCTAACTGTGTCCATGAACCTGCATATCATAGAGCTAAACACCAACTGCAAATGAACTCATTAGAGGTTAAAAATACTGTGGCTACCACCTGCATTCTCCTAGGTCATATGCGTGGAATCTTTTTGTCGAATCAATTTGTTAATAAGATTGCTTAAGGAGGAGTACTGAGTAGATAAAGTTTGTCATGGAGTCACGTCCTCTGCAGTTTTATTACTTCTCTGGCAACAACTCAGCATTAGAATTATATTTGAGTCGGATAATTCTTCACTGATTGTGACTAGTGTAGATATGCAGACTGTTATGAGTTGGTTTATTGAGTACGGAAGAGAGGAATGAGAGAGCATATGCTGAGAGTTGATTATGTTAAATAGGGAAGAGTTGCAGGTATATGATGATGCTATGCCGTCAACTGTAAAATGTTTCTCATATTTTGTTTTAGTCATTGTCTGGCTTATTTCTGAAACAACCGTATTCACAGTTTGTCAAGGTCATATATTATCAATTGAAATTTTGGTTTCAAAAGGATCAGATGAACATTGGTGATGCCCCTCAAGGAGTGTCGCCATTGTGGGATGAGTCTTGGTTATCTTCTGATAGCTTTTTGCACCGTTTATGCAAGGTATGTCATGTGTTGTCTTAATACACTTCCATAGGAAATAGATTGACGCATTCAGATATGGTTTTGGACTTGTAATACATGTTTATTTCTAGGTTTTTATTAGTAATGCTCTAAATTTTGAGTACCAAAAGCTATTTATCTATCTAATTAATTAAAGGGTTTGCTGCCTTCTAGATTAATGTGTTACTTAAAAGTAGGAAACCTCTGGGTCCTCCTTTCAGAGTCCTAGCTCATTGCATGAACGTAATACCAATTTTTTATTACCTTGAGAAAAATATCATTTTTTGTATTTTGCAGGATTTCTTTTCGGTAGTGCTGGAAGCTCCAGCGGTGGATGGAGACCTTCTCACTTGGGTGTGTTCTCTTGACCTCCCATTTCATATCCATTTCTAACAAGATGACAATTCAATGGTGTTCGACTAATTTAAGTGAAATTTGTTTCTCCTTGGTTGTCAATTGGTAATCCATATCACATAATCAATTCTGTATTTATTAATCTAATACGTTAGTCATGCTGAATGTTTTTATTAGATAGGATAGCTGTAGTTCCGTTGTCAGGGTCTCAGGTGTATGAAAATTTTCATCTTGGTTTTGTCATCTTTTCTGTAAGAATGAAGATCAGTTGAACTACTTAGGTTGATTGTTGAAACGAACAGATATGACATTAAAATGACCGAGTATTATGTGTTCTAAACTCAGAAATGGGCAGGAAGAAATTGAAATGAGCTTAGTTTTCTTTGTTTCAAGAAGAATAAAACAGATTAGGTAATAACTTTTATAATTTAATGGTGGCAACTTAGGCATTTAGTCCTCGCTTTATATCCTATTATAAATTTATGGTGGGGTGATAAATAATTGTTTAGTTCTCCTCCTTTTCCCTTACATCATCATTCAGAGCTGAGGTCAAAAAGAAGTTATTGTTCAAAATTTTGCACAGAGTCGTTTTAGTTTAGCATAATTTTTATATTCAGGATTCTGTAGTAATAACTTTTAGATAACTTGGAAATGAGAATCATCAATTTCTAGCTTTGATATTAATAAAAAACCAACAAATAAAATATAAATTTGAAGTACGGGACTTTTGGCTTGTCTTGGGAGGTCAAACTGTAGAGAGCTTCTAGATTTCCCTTTAAAATCAATAGAAGCAACTGCTGAAATGTGTTGATTTTAGATCTAGATCTGTGAATTGAATCTAGAATTGTACATGTATTGAAGGAAAGAGAACGAAAATTTTATTGAATATCAAGTAAGTTCATCAGTATCTGATCTCTTATTTATACAAAGCGGTTACTCAATACCGAACTAGAAACGTAATAAGGAAAAACGCGTCTCTATTAGTTACATTGTGAACCATCAGATTGACCAAGGCGCGATCGTACGGTGCAAATTATTTCACTCAAAAGCAGTTATAACTGCCATCTTCTTCACCAGCTGCCACTGAAACTTCATCAACAACCTTTGCCCATTCTCGCACAATCTGGAAGAATCCAGAAACTACGTTACTCATCCGAATACCCCCCCTCAAGAGGGACGCTATGAGGATCAGAGAGTCCCATCTTGGACAATAAGAACCGAAACCGTGGACCAGGAAGAAACTTAGTAAATATGTCAGCCAACTGAACCGAGGTAGAAATGGGATTAGGAACAATGAACCCAGCCTTAAACTGATCACGCACGACATGACAATCCATATCGAGGTGCTTAGTCCGTTCGTGAAATACCTGATTTTTGGTAATGTGGATTGCAGCATTGTTGTCACAGCAAAGAGGGATCGGCAAAGAAACAGAGTGCTGCAAATCGCGAAGAAGATAAGAGATCCACTGTAATTCACGCACGGTGCTCCCCATAGCACGGTACTCAGCTTCCGCAGTGGAAACGGAGACCGTGGTCTGCTTTTTGCACTTCCACGAAATCAAACTACTACCAAGAAACACACAGTATCCAGTGAGAGACCTTCTAGTGATGGAACAAGTTCCCCAATCAGCATCCGAGAAACCCTTCAAATTTAAAGGGGAAAAACGATCAAAAAATAAACCAATAGAGGGAGTTCCTTTCAAGTACCGTAAGACGTGCAGAGCGGCCTCCCAGTGATGGATATGTGGGGCTGAAATGTGCTGACTCAACTGCTGAGTAGCATATGTGAGATCCGGCCTAGTTAAATTTAGGTACAGCAGTTGTCCAACAAGCCTCCTATATCGTTCTGGATCATCTAACAAGGCAGAAGATGTATTATGTAGGTTGAGTCCAGAAGGAAAAGGAGTAGAAACTGTTCGACAGCCAAGCAATCCAACCCTCTCCAGCAGATCAAGAATGTATTTCCGTTGTGTAAGATAGATACCTTGTTCCCCCCGAGCAAGCTCCATTCCCAGAAAATACCTTGCTGAACCTAGATCCTTGATTGTGAATCTCTCATGCAGATAGGCCTTGAGCCGTTCAATCCCAGCCACATGAGGCCCAGTGAGCAGGATGTCATCAACATACACTAAAACCGCAAGGAAATTAGAACCAGAACCAAGTGTGAAAAGACAATGGTCATGTGCACTTTGAGTAAAACCATAAGACAACAAAGCCTTACTCAATTCGTTATTCCATTCCCTAGAAGCCTGTTTTAATCCGTACAGACTCTTTATCAATCGACAGACTTGTCCACGTTTGGCTTTCTCATAGCCTTGTGGAGGTAGCATGTACAGTTCATCTGAAAGATAGCCATGCAAAAAAGCATTGTTAACATCAATTTGATGTAATTCCCAATCACAAGATGCAGCCAAAGCAATGAGTAATCGAATGGTAACAGGCTTAGCTACGGGTGAGAACACTTCTTCATAATCAATGCCGTGTTCTTGCTTATAACCTTTGGCAACCAACCTAGCCTTGAACCTCTCTATACTCCCATCGGAATTAAGTTTAACTTTGTAAACCCATTTTGAGCCAATAGCCCTTTTACCTGCTGGAAGGTCAGTTATCTCCCAAGTTTGGTTCCTTTCAAGAGCTTCAAGCTCAGCCTCCATAGCTGCAACCCATTCCTTGCTCTGACTTGCTTCCTTGTAGCAAGAAGGTTCCTTTACATCAGATATGGATGCAAGAAAATGAGTATAATTGTCAGAGAAGTGTGGGGATAAAACATAAGGAAAGGTTGGAGGAGTAAGTAAGTGCTTATTGTCAGTCATAGACAAAGGAAAGGTAACATGACTGACAAAATCACTCATCCAAGCAGGGGCCCTGGTCTGGCGTCTAGCTCTGCACACTGGTGCTAGATCAGTATCAGACCCCATGTTAGAGTGCAATGAAGGTTCTGAGGTAGCGGGAACTGGAAGTGTGTCTGCTGCAGAAGGAACAGTAGTCTCAAAAGAGGTCTCAAGCTCTTCTCCCATATCTTCAATGATCAAAGTCTCTGTAATGGGATTCTGCTCAACAGATTCTTGAGACAGATTTGACTCTGCAAAGGGAAAAACATCAGAGAAGAATTTTACATCTCTAGAAATAACCACTTCATTATGCTCTAAATCATATAGCAAATAAGCTTTATGATTAGAGGCATAACCTATGAGAATGCACTTAATACTCCGGCTATCAAATTTCTGTTTGTGAGGTTTTACAACTGCTGCATAAGCAAGGCAACCAAAAGGCTTGGCAAAAGATAAATCACCATGTGACTCTGTCAAAACCTGGAAGGAAGTAGACCAATCCAACAGTTTGCTTGGCAAACGATTAATGATCCATGTAGCTGTAAGAATGGAATAAGGCCAAAACCGGTCTGGCAGTTTGCTATGAAACATTATGGCCCGAGCAACTTCTAAAAGATGTCTATGCTTCCTTTCTACAGTCCCATTTTGTTGAGGACTGTAGGGGCAACTTTGAAGATGAATAATACCATGTTCTGCCAGCAAATCCTTAACAGAATGATTCAAAAACTCTGAACCATTATCGGATTTAAGCTTCTGAATGCAACAGCTGTATTGAGTCTGCACCATCTTTATAAACTGTTTGAGAATACCTCCCACTTGCTGTTTTGATGACATCAAATATGTCCAGGTACACCTGGAGAAGTCTTCCACTATTGTAAGAACATAAGACACGTTAGCTATATTCTCAACTCGGTAGGCCCCCCAAACATCCACATGGACCAATTCAAATTTGCATTTGCTTTTGTGATTCAAGGCAGGGAACGGATTGCGGCACTGTTTAGCTTTATGGCACACCTCACACATAGCTAATGAAGCCTTATTAGCTGCACTGCAGAGATCTCTAATCTCAGGAACATGTTGCAGTGTTGGAAAAGAACCAAGTTTAACATGCCAATCCAATAGCTTAGAGCAAGATGTCTGGGATATTGTATTTATGCTGTCTCTTGGAGTATAAGAATCCAGTACATATAATCTCCCAACCGCTTTGCCTCTGCATAATATATGACTGTTGTGTAATTGTTGGACTAAGCAGTATGTGGGAAAGAAGGTGCATCTGGCCTTCAAAGCAACTGTTAACTGATGTGTGGATATCAGATTGTGAGTGAAATCAGCAACAAACAATACATCTGATAATACAACTTCTGGAGCAATCTGTACAGTTCCTGTTTCATAGATCTTCTGAACTGCTCCATTAGGCAGAAAAATGCTTTGAGGAGTTCCCAGGGTTTTAACATTTTTTAACAAACTCTTGTTGCAGCAAATATGAGTACTCGCACCTGAATCCATCAACCAAACTTCAGCACTCCTCAAATCTCCAAATAGAGTGAATGCATAATGTTTGTCAAAAGCACTTAATGGAGTATAGTCAGCCCCATCCATTACATTGTTCACACTCCCTGTAGCCCTCTCATTGCTACTCATCTTCATCTGCCCAATGACCTTCTCAATTTCTTGCTGTATGTACTTGGAGATTTGATTTGTTTCCATAGACAACCCTGCACTTGGTACAGTTTGTTTGTGTTCATCAATTGAAGACTGCATAACACAGCTTATCTGCCTCTGCCCTTTCTCATCCTTTAACCTCTTATACCAGACAGGGACTCCATTCAGTTTGAAGCATTCTCCCCTCTCATGCCCTTTTCCTTCACAAAAGGTGCACTTCAACCTTTTTCTTTCTTCTTTACTCAGCCTTGGTTTATAAGGACCTGCATGCCCCTTATGTTGTTGATCATAGTTCCCTCTCTGATTTATATTCAAAATGGTCTGGTCAGACTCATTTCTTCCAATTACACCACTGTTTCCAATCACAGCCAAAGCTGACTGGTCAGAAGTAATATGCTGTGATGAGGTTATGTGTCTTTGTTCCTCATCTTGGCATACAACACTATATGCACGGTTCACAGTTGGAAGAGGCTCACACATCAACAAACTGCTTCTAACTGTGTCATACATATCATTTAATCCCAGTAAAAACTGCATAAGCCGTTCATTCTCGCACATACTCTGTGTACTTATGGCAGCATCACACACACAATTAGGAGTAGGCAGAAGTAACCCTAACTCATCCCAGTATGCAGTGAGTTGACTGTAATAGGCAGTAACAGACAAATTTCCTTGCATATATCAAGATAATTCCTTCTTTATTCGAAATATTTTTGGACCATTACTTTGGTCAAATCTCTGTTTGAGTTCCTTCCACAACAGATGTGCATTTTCTTTTAATTGAAAAGACTGGCATAATTTTTCAGAAATACAGTTCATAATCCATGTGAACACCATATAGTCACATTGCATCCAATCATTATAAGCCGCATGGTTTGGAGAAGGTTTTGGAAGAGTACCTTCAATGAACACCAGCTTATTTCTCCCTGCTAGGGCACGATATATTCCTTTGCTCCATGTGTAATAGTTCTGTCCGGTCAGGACAACGTTTATTAGCTTCAATCCAGCGTGATCGTGTGGATTCAAGTAATATACATCAGTTCTTCTCATTGTGGTTTCTCCTTGCCCCGCCATTCTTTGCTGCGTCGAGGATCCAGTCTGTTGAGATGCGGTTGTGTTGTTCTGATTACTTTCTTCTTCGGTGATCGGTTCACGGATGAACTGATCTAAGGAATTCCTCTCTTCTTCAGCTAGGATCTGCCATGGAATCCGTCGTTGCTTTGGCATGGCTCTGATACCATGTTGATTTTAGATCTAGATCTGTGAATTGAATCTAGAATTGTACATGTATTGAAGGAAAGAGAACGAAAATTTTATTGAATATCAAGTAAGTTCATCAGTATCTGATCTCTTATTTATACAAAGCGGTTACTCAATACCGAACTAGAAACGTAATAAGGAAAAACGCGTCTCTATTAGTTACATTGTGAACCATCAGATTGACCAAGGCGAGATCGTACGGTGCAGATTATTTCACTCAAAAGCAGTTATAACTGCCATCTTCTTCACCAGCTGCCACTGAAACTTCATCAACAACCTTTGCCCATTCTCGCACAATCTGGAAGAATCCAGAAACTACGTTACTCATCCGAACAAAATGGCCTTTTGATTTTGGAAGACTAGAATGCTGTGGTCATTGATTGAAGATACTATGGGATTGAAGTTTCAGGAGAATATTGCAGATGACGGAGTTTACTTTGACAAGGATGATGAGGTATGCGCCGTGCTACTTTTTAACCTATGCCATTAAGTTATGTGTAATGCTAATTATGTTTCAAATAAAGCAGTATGCTCCGGTGGTGGAGTATTTGGATGATGCTTCCTGAAGGAGTAAAAGGAAACTCTCGAATCCTATTTAAGTTACCAATCAGGAAAGTGTGACGTGCTAGTTGTTATGAATCACGGCTTATATGTTACAGGTACATATGGGAGCTAGATTTCTTCTGTGACGGATGTACAAGCGGTTTGTGACGTTGATGATCGAGTTGTAGCATATCACCATCCGAGTTGATAATGTATCCACTAACGTGTTTTTGGAATTATGAGACGGATACTAGATCTCGTGACCTTTCAATCAATTCACTTCCTAATATATTAGGGCAGCAAATACACTATCTTAACCGAGACAGGTATGTAGATTTATGCTAATACACGAGGTATGTTTGAACGTGTCGAATTTGCAACTAAACTTTTGTATGAGTAACATAAAAACCAACTACAGAAAATAGGATTGTGGATTCACATATGTATGGAAAACACTTTTTTTTAGAAAGTTTATAAGTTGTAAATAGCAAAAGACACCTTTAATATGATGTGTACTATTATAGTTCTTGCTACTAAAATACCATAGATTCGTTTTGACCACTTTGGAGACTCTTAAGAGCATTTACAAGGATTCATCCATGGGCATCCATATTTATAAATGAATGAATGGAGTGAAAGGTTGGATAGAGAGTTAATAAAATTTGTTTAAGAGTACGGATATTAAGAGAAATGTGGAATTAATGGAGTGAAAATTTGGATAGAGAGTTAATAAACTTTTTTAAGAGTTTGGATATTAAGAGAAATGTGGAAGTGGGACTCCATGTCCTATAAACTAGTACTCTTTCTGTCTCATTAAGTTGACTTGTTTCTTTTTTGTATTGAAATTAAGATTGTTGTTAGCAGTGTGTAAAGTAGTGTAAAGTTAGTACAGTCCAACAAATTATATTTAACTATTTTAAGTTGAGAAGGAAAGAAGCCAACTATAATAGAACACTCTGAAAAAGAAAGCAAACCAACTTTAATGAGATAGAATAAGTATTAATATGATAAATCTAGTCATTGCAAACTAGCCGTTAAGTGTTAACCGTTACAACTAACTGTTGAACTAGTGAGTAACATATTTACTCCATTCTCATCTATAACTCATCTACTAATAACAAAGAGGAAACAATGATCTAGAGTCCGGTTTCTATGAAACAATACTTTTAGAAAGTCAGGCTTTAATCGAAGAATTCGAAAGAATGTGTCTTCAAATGAGCCATTAAAGGAGAAGGTACATCAACAGGGATGTGAATTCGGACACAAAAGGCTTGTCAATAATTATCTTGCTGAGGTCGACGTGTGTCTATTTCGACGACGATTCTGAATGCAAAATAGACTTATTCCTCCGTATAGTATACTTGAGAATCACACACCATTTTTCTAATAGAGGGTGGATGCAGCAAATTGGAGAGGTTTGTCACCACTGCAAAAATGTACTCATTTTAGTAGAAATCTCTATTAGGTAGTACTACCCAATAGAGATTCTAGTATAAATCTACTGTAGATGCAGCAATGGAAAGTCAGAAGAAGCAGCTGTCAACACTGAAGACATTGATGAATGTTAGTGTAGATCTTTTTAGTGAAGTGTTTGAGACGTCACTCCATGACAGGATGGCATGCATTTTGGAAAAAGAGCTTATTGTTCCCATGATAGATACTGTCGACTATGACACTGAAGCGGACAACGCTGCCACCTAGAAGAAGATTTCAAAGGACAAATATGCCTTCATGACTGAAGAGAGAAAACTGTACAATCTTGACTGAGTTGCTTGGAACGCCATACTGACCATGCTAAGTGACTCTTACCTCAGAAGAGTCCAAAGATCGCAAGACAATGAAGGAACTCTAGGATGCTCTACCTGTACCTGGTCGGGGGACTCGGAAGATTAAAGATAACAAATTAGAGCTAGAACTTTAGAAGCTCGAGATGTTCACCATGATGGCCGGTGAAAGAATTGAAGATCTCAACATCAAATTTACGAATATCATTAACACCATCAACGGGCAGGGAATAACATAGAGCAATAAGGAGATGAATATGAAGATACTCATAGCACTACCAAGGCCAGAGTGGAGCACCCTCACCACTTACTTACGACGCTCTGACCTTAACTCTTTTTCTCCGGATCATGTATTTTCAAAGCTGTGGAGTTTGAGCACAATCTCCCATAACGAACTCCGGGGGCCACTGCTGATACATCAGTAGATCATGCCTCCCAGGCAACATTCAACACACCAACGACACCAGCAAGTTACTCAGCTGCAACAACCATGTCAAATACCAATGCTGAGAACCTTGTTTATTATTAAGCCCTACTTTCTCTGAAGTATCAAAAGGATAATGACCGAGTCAGGAAACTAAAAAGAGTTATTAAGGGATCACAAAGTAAGTCTGACACTTCTAATAAGAAAAACATGAGTCTAACAACCAACCCGACTGTAGGAATACGTAGAACTCTGCCACTCAGTCAAATAATACAATCAGCAGCGAAGGCAGAACCTCTTCTTGCTATAATTATAAGAAGACTTGATACTTAGTATGGATGTCCAGAGTTTTCAGCAAAGGAGAGAGTAGAAAGACAAGCTCGAAGAGATAGGTTCTCTTAGAAAAGACAACCTACATAGCTGGAGAACTATCCGACTGCTCTATAGAAGAAGACCTTTTCATGGACTCTTCAAACGATGAGCTTGCATTCATGGCCAGAGATACCAGTGATACTGAAAAAGCCAAATGACGGGAGAAGACTCTGAGGTAACTTCTAAATACATATTAATACCTCTTCACCACACACGCAAAACATGCTCAACAGCAGGAGAACCGCCGGACGTAGTCCTAACATATGAGGAACTCCTGGAAGAAGAAATTAAAATGAGCATGCAGTTCAGCAGAACAATTCAGGAGTTGGAAATCCTTAAGCAAGAAAATCAGAGACTTTCTCAGGAAAGTTAGGTCACTATTGAGTCTGGAGGACTTGTTTTAAGACAGAAGGAGGAGATTAAATCTCTGATGACCAACTCTCAGCAACAAGAAAATCAAATTTCAGTCTTGACCAAGGAAACTGTTGAGAAAGATATTGAGATTATATGTCTGAATTTTAAGCTGTTTGAAGTAAAAATAGACTGTGAAGCACTCAGAGAGAGTGATGAAGTGTTGAGAGCACTGCTGACTGAACAAGAAAATCAAATTTCAGTCTTGACCAAGGAAACTTCTGAGAAAGATATTGAGATCATATGTCTGAATTCTAAGCTGTCTGAAGTAAAAATAGACTGTGAAACACTCAGAGAGAGTGATGAAGTGTTGAGAGCACTGCTGACTGAGCAATACCTTGGAGCCAAGAAGAAGCTTGAAGGGATGCTAAGCAACCAAATACCAGCCTTCTCCAAAGAAGGACTAGGATACACACAGTAGGCATCAACTTCAGATCATAGAGGCTACGATAAATTAACGATAGGGGGAATACAATATGTCTATTTTATAAACCCCAAGGCCAAGAACAAATAGAAAGGAAAGGCACCTCAACCCAACTATCAGTACAATGCTAGAAGTTCAAGTTCCAAGACACCGCGATTTAATCAAGGGGAAACATAGAAAGTCAGAAGGGCTGAACAATGCGGAAAACCTCAGTGGACATACCCTGCTTTGTATGGATAATATTACTATGAGCCCATAGTTAGGAAAAGTCTAAATACTCAGAAGAAAAGGACTCCTACACCGCATAAATCAAAGAAGTTAGTATCTCCTGGTTCCGCAGTGAGATACATTGACAACAACAGGAAGAAGTTGTCTGAAACCATAAGGGTTGTAAGACAGATTTGGGTTCCAAAACCAACAAACATCTAAGGACCCAATCTGAAAATAAAGGTTACCTGAATTTGTCTATTTTTGCAGGTGCATAAGGACCCATGGTACGTGGAGACCGGATGCGCAAGACACATGACGTACTAGAAAAATCTGCTGACAATCTGTTGGTCCGGAGATGATAGTCAGGTGTAGAGGAGGGGGGGGGGGTGAATACACCTGATCACAGTTTCATCTTCTCAAACCGAAGGACAGTTGAGCTGTTTAGTGCAACTGATGAACAGTGCCAAATAGTAACCTTCGATCACTGGGTCAGAGTGGGTCAGCTATTGAGTTCTTCTACTGACTTTTGTCAGTCGTTGAAACTCAGTCGGAGACGTTGTGCGGATAAGTGTGGGGCCCGGAGATTCGTCTCAGTTTTGAAAAACGCTTTTCACAAATCAAGTTCTTTTGGCTGTGCGCTTTAGAAACACGTTTTATGCAAACATATGATTTCGAACAGTTATGATATGCAATAAAACAGTAAAGAACACAAGCGATTTAACGTGGTTCGGATACGCGAGATCCTACGTCCACGGTCCTGACAATGGCAGGATAACTTGTTGATTAAACTGAGCAAGCCTCAGCAGGTATCTGTGCACTGGACAAATCCTTCTAAGTTATAGCCTTAGCGACTTTACAATTCAAACCGAAGTTCGAAAGGGAAGGAATAATCTCCAACTAAGAAGGAGTTCTTACAATAAGAACAATTCACAGAAAGTGAACTCCTTCGAATCTAAGCTATAAATATGGCAATGAGCTTAGTCTAGAGAAGAGAGCGATCTAAGTACTCTAGAGTGAAGAACTAAGAATATTCTAAGAAAGCAAGTTCTTCTTTGGATAATCTTTGGGTATGCTAGAGTGTTCAAAGCTTGAGCGTTTTTCCCTTTTTATTCCGTTGCGTGGAGCTTCGAATTTCTTCTCTGTTTATAGTTGTGAGCTATGACATATGTCCGTTGGAGACGACGATGCCACCTGTCACAAGCTTCCAAAGAAAACGGCCATAAATTCGAATTTGTTGCAGCAGGGTAGTTAGTTACTGTATATGAGAGCAGCTTTACAGTATAGAGCAGATATGGTGCTGTCGGCTTCTCATTGGTCGAGGTTTGTGGTTGGTGAGAATGTGTCAGAGTCAAAGTTGACTATTCAAACAACCTCGTAAGATCTTCTGCTGAACTTCGAAAAGACTTGTGCGACTGGGTCGTTTTCTGTCGGACACAGTAGACTAGATAAGTCTCTGTCTTCTTCTACTGAGTCGGCTGACAAGGAATACATCTACTAAGTAGGTCAGCTGGCGACTGCGAAGGTACTGAGCTTTGCATATGTTCTTCTGCTGATGGCTTATCAGCTGATGGGCTGTCTCCTAATGAGGTGAAGATCAGCTGCTGGTTGAAGAACGCAAGCTCTTACAAGGATGACGTGGGGTTCTGGAAAGTAACTTCGTCAGAAGATCAGTCCAACAGTTTACCCCGTGCAGGACTTAGAAAAAAGATAATCAAACAAAACAAGTCTAACCTATACATCATTTAATCCTATAGACACACAGCACGGCTGATATCAGCTGGGTTTTGGGATCTTCAATTCCATAGTACTACTATGATTTCCCCCAATATTCTTTTAACCACTAGACAACTGAGTACCATCTACTGACTCATAACCCAACAATTTCCCCCTAATTGATGATGCCAAAACCTCTATTTCTAACCATCTAGCCTCTATTCTAAAATAAGGAATGGAGAGCTAATCTACTGACAACAATTTCCCCCTGATTCATCAGAAGACAATCAAGATGATCAATAAAACATCAAGTCAGTAGGCGAGATATATGCAAAATCAGAGAAACGGTTATGTGAGTGTGTGTCAGATCACTTAGTGATCAGTTGTGAGAAAACACAAACAAAAGCCATGAGACAATGAGTAATTGTCTGGCAAGCAATAGGAACCAATATATATATAGACAGAGAGTACATGGGTCCTATTACTATTACAACAAATATGAGATAAGAGATCAAGTCTGACTTCTGAAATTCTTCGTGCGTTTCTTAAAGTCAGCAGACTTGTCTTCTGTAAAACTTGTAGACTATTGAGCGTAGAACCTGGATTTCCTCATAATCATCTGGATCGTTCATATTCAGACATAGATGAACAGCAACTTCTTCTACTTCTCTCTCAATCTCTTTTGTGCACAGCACGCCGCGAGTAGTCCTAGGAGGAGGGATTCGCCTGAAGGCTGGAGCTCTGAAGGGTATTTTCTCTCTCTCAATGATCTGACGGATCTGATTCATGAACTCTATATCAAATCGACTGATAAGTTCATCAAAGTGTTGATCTGCTGGTCTGTCAGTCTCATAGATACCCCACACATAGTATCCGTTAATAAAGTCTTCTTTCAGTTCCTCCCACTGCTCGTTGAACTCGGCTGGCACCCATTTATCCACATGAGGTGTAGGCTCGTACTTGATATAAGGTGCCCTTCTGAACTTGGATCCTCGTGGAATCTGCTTCCTTGGATCAGCTGTTGGCTTTGTGGATAGGCTAATCATTTTGGCCATGTCAGCTATCCTCCTTTTCTCTCTGAGAGCCGCTGCCCTTGTATCTCCTCTCTTGAGATTTAGTCACTGCAGCGTGGCTTCCCAAGTAGCTCTGTCCTCTGCCTCCTGCTCAGGTGTGAGATTAGTCGGATAATAACTCTGTGCAGTTGGCTGGACCTCAGACACTAAGGCCTTGGCTAGCTCCTCCCGGGCTTTCTTCTCTTCCTCAGCCTTCTTGGCCTTAGTCTTTCCAACACCTTTATTTGGCTTCTTGCTTTTCTTAGCCTCTTCCAGCTGATGCTCATGATCAAGCTTATCCTGAAGCTGTTGAGCAATCTGAAGATCATAGGCTTCTTGGTCCGCTCTTGATTTGAACTTGCGAGCCGGGGAAGATGGAGAAATGGGTTCAGTGTTGATCTCCTTCCCCGATCTCTGCGGTGGCAATACCTGAGGCTCTTCTCCTTCTTCTTGATCCAAGAATTTTTCAATTTCGTCGAGTCTTTGGGCGGATGAGATGGGAACCGCCTCGATCGGCATCCGCCTCGAGGAGTGTATTCCGGCGAGAGTACTGGTGGCCCGGGTCCCGGCCGAGCGGCCGACCCTTCTCCTTGAGCTATGCTGGCCCCTTCTCCTTTACTTCCTTCCTCCACCAATTCGACCACAGCCGGTTCCGCCTCAGTTTCTTCCTTTACTTCTTCTTCCCCCTTTTTGGCATCATCTGCCTTAGAGAGGTGAGATTGGATGGCTTTGATTTCTCGTTCGACATTGTAGACGATTCTTTAATGAGAGTGGCAGTGGGATCCGAATCTTTGACGAGGTCGCAAGTACATGTCCCAATCTTTTCCTTGATCGGCTACGAATTGTTTAAGGCTGCGCGGCCGACTCCGACGGAGTTTCAGCGAGCCCGATCGTGGGAATCTGTCATCTCTTTACGAATGGCCTTAAGAGCCTCCGCTTTGTTGTTTTATAGCAGTTTGTAGGCTGGAGAAGGCCAATTTATTCCTTTCTTCCATGTCGGCCTTGACTGACGCAAGAGCCTGAGCCAGCTGCTCAGAGAAAATCTTCTGCTGAGTCTGAAGGAGCTGCTGACTCTGTGTTTCCAAATCTACCTTCTGAGCTGCTAAGGCAGTCTCAATTATCTCCTGAATATTCAGCTGAGGAGTAGGAGCTTCTGAGACTTTCTTCACGCCTTCAGCTAGTCGGGATACACTAGCCGTTTGGGCCTTAGTATACTGAGCCCATTTTGTATGAACATCTTTGGCTAAGAGATGATTTTTGTTCCCTTGCTGTCTTATGGCCTTGTTCACCGACTTAGAGGTACGGAACCAATTGGTTGTATCTGATACGAGCTTGTTCCGATCCTCTGCTCAGAAATCGCGAGTAGTTGCTCTCGACTGCGCTTCGAGGCACCCGGTGCATCACCTGATGTGGACGGAGGTGGTGATTTGCCCTTCTCGCGGGGAGTGGGACCCTCAGCAGAGCCTCCCAACTCTGCATCCTTGGGTGGTGCCTATTCCATCTCCTCATCCTTATCTCCATTATTCTCATTATCAGGAGGAGATGGTGGCGAATGACTGTCGCCGGGCACTGAGGTGCGCAAGCTCAGCAGATAGAGTATTGCCGCCCTCAAATCTTCGAATGTTGCCAGATCAGCTGGTTCCCCGAACCCAATTGTTGACAGCAACTCTTGCTCTTCAGCAAGTAATGAAAGAGATGTCTGAGTCCTTATGATCTCTTCGAGTATGTCCCAACTCAGGAACCTCAGCAGCATCTGAACTCTAGCCCTTATGGCTATTTCCACCAGATATGAATGATCAGATATCTCAGGGATCTGTGAGTGGACTTCTCTTGTAGCTTGGAGGCGAGTAGAGTGGATGGTCGTCCACTCAGAGGAAGTCTCTTCAGTCGGAGTCCTGACGTCCGACTGAGTCTCCTCGGAGCTGATCACTTGTGCCTTATCCTTAAGTGTGGCTCCCTCCATTCCTGTGTCGGAGTCAAGAATGTGTTCTACAGTAGGAGGAGGAGAGGCTGGTTTAGCTTGTTCTACTGGCACCTCAGCAGGTCCAGTTTTAGTCAGCCTTTTCCTTTTCGGAGGGTCGGCGCGAGGGTGCAAAACAACAACTGATCTTTCTCTCTTCTGATCAGGCGGCCCTCGCCCAACAGACTTCTCGGCAGCTGCTTTAGTTTTGAATTTTATTAGCTTGCTGTCGAAGTATTTGGCGTCAGCAAACGAAGAATTCCTCGCTACTGATTGCTCGATCAGTAAGGACATCTTGGTCCCATACAGTAGCTTCCCAACGCTAATCATCTTCCGCTCACCAGTGGGTAAGGTGGTGAACTTTTGCGCCTGAGCCTTCAGCTCAGCTACGTAATAATCTGTCTAGTTCACTTGGACTCCATCGTCTATAGCCATCATCAGCTGAATACGTGGCTTAGACAGCTGATCATAAGATCTGCGGAGCTCGTCAGAATATGTGACACAATGTAGGCGAGCCCCCTGTTCGAGGGTGGCAAGCGGGTTCTTTGGTAGGGCAGTTTTGAAACTGATGTCCTGCCTCCCACAGAACTTCTGAACATACGTGTTCATCTCCTTCTCCTTGTAGCCAATAGGAGAAACACTGGGAGATCAAACGTTAGTCCCAAAGCATCTCGGATGTTGAAGACGCGCTGACTCACATCCCACGAGTTTGGGATAACCTCCTGCATATACGAGAAGGAAGATTCTTCTCCTCCGGACGCGAGAGTCCTCCAGTTGAGGTATACTTCCGCAACTTACCTCGGCAGATAAGCCCTAGGCTGCTTGGATACGAGCCATTGAAGTCCAGATTGTTCAAGCACCTCGAAGACAGGCTCAAGGTATGGAAGATCCACTTGACGAAGCGCTATTGTGGGTTCGAACTGAATCCGTGAGAGTATGATCTCGTTCATATCAGAGGGGTCATGAACATTCGCCATTAAAATCTGCAAAATAACTTGTTAGCACTTGAAAATAGAATGAGTCAGTAGAGTTTTAAGCAGAATTTAATACATTACCAAGTAGTTTAGAGCTTGTGGATGCTAGAAATCAGATTAGTTTAGAGATTTTGAGGAAAAACTGATTTGCAGAAGAGCTCTAAAGTGGAAGTGGCGGAAAAATGAGTCGAGTAGAGAAGTTGAAAGGTTTTATAAGATCAAGCTTAATAACCGTTTAGATCAAACGGTCAGGATTTAATCTTTCAATGTTATCTGCGGCTGAGAATAAATGTTATAAACTGAATGATTACAAAGCCGCCTCTACTATAGACCCTATGTAGGATGATGCGTAATAAGGGTAAGTGAGAAGACATGCATTAAATACATTGCAGGCAGCATTAATTACCAAATCAATTTGAATGAGAACGGTATCTACTGACCATTCCTTAAAGAAATTGATGGCGGGAAATAAATGCTTCTTAACTACTGAATGCGAGCGACTGATATAATAAATGCAAGCATGTCAACAAAAACATTAAGTATTCAATACTACGCAAACCTCTTCAGCTGAACTTTTACGATTAGCTGGTTACCGTTAAGACTTAGGAGGATGGTTGACGTGCTGAAGACCACGTTCCCCCTTGTTGTGTATAGTATGATTCTCCCAACTGAATCACTGTACTGATCATCTGACCTGTCATACTGGTTCCTCCCGTCTGATACCAATTGTTGCTAATTGCAGTTATTAGTAGTTTTCTTCTACTGACGTGACTCAGTAGGATCAAGTAGACCTAGCTCAACTGATAGTTCTCTGAATCTGTTCTCAGCTAGTGGTTTGGTCAGTATGTCTGCCCTTTGCTTGTCAGTATGGACTTTCTCCATTCTGATATCCTTCTTCTCGACATGGTCTATGATGAAGTGGTGTCACGTGCTTGCATCTCGTATGTAGAACTGGATTCTGAGTTATTGCAATAGCAATTGTGGAGTCACAGTAGATGGGCACTTCATTCTGAATGATACCATAATCTCTCAGTTGTTGTCGAAGCCAAAGGATCTGGGCACAGCAACTTCCAGCAGCTATATACTCAGCTTCAGTAGTGGACGTTGCTACTGAGTGCTGTTTCTTTGAAAACCATGATATCAGCTTGCTGCCTAGGAACTACACGTTCCGGAAGTCGACTTTCGATCTATCCTGCATCTTGCATAATCAGCATCAGAATAACCTGTCAGTATAAGATTATCATCAGCAGGATACTATAACCCAACGTCAGGTGTTCCTCTTAGATATCGCATAATCTTCTTTGCTGAGTCTAGATGACTTCGCTTGGGATCCGCTTGAAATCTTGCACATACACCTACAACATAAGTTATGTCAGGTCGGCTAGCTGTTAAATATAATAAAGAACCAATAATAGTTCTATAATCAGTAGAGTTAACAGAAGCTCCCTCTTTGTCTAGAACGATTTTAAAATTTGTGTTCATGGGGATCTTGACTGGCTTGCTCGAATCGCAGCCGAATCTTTTGAGAAGATCTCGAGTGTATTTAGCTTGATTGATGAAGATTCCTTCAGGTGATTGCTTCACTTGAAATCCAAGGAAATAATTCATCTCTCCCATCGTGGACATCTCGAACTTCTCCTTCATCATCTTCTCAAACTGCTGGCATATGGTCTCGTTTCTGCAGCCGAAAATGATGCCGTCCACGTAGATTTGCACCAGTAGGATGTCATCTCCTGACTTCATGCTGAACAGGGTGCGATCTACTGTCCCCTTCTGAAAACCTTTCTGAAGTAGAAAGTCTGATAGGGTATCGTACTAAGCCCTGGGTGCTTGTTTTAACCCATACAGAGATTTCCGAAGTCTATACACCTGATGTCCCTGCTGAAAGCCGGGCGCTTGTTCCACGTAGACTTCTTCCTTCAGTACGCCGTTCAGAAAAGTTGACTTTACATCCATCTTATATACTTTGAATCCTTGATGCGTTGCGTAGGCTAAGAAAAGACGAATGGCTTCCAATCTTGCGACTAGAGCGAAAGTTTCATCAAAGTCGATTCCTTCTGCTTGACTGTATCCCTTGGCAACTAGTCGAGCTTCGTTTCTGACGATTACGTTGTTTTCATCACGCTTGTTTTTGAAGACCCACTTAGTACCGATCACATGCTGATGTCTAGGTCTATCAACAAGCTCCCAAACTTTGTTTCTGACGAACTGGTTCAGCTCTTCTTGCATGGCGATGATCCAGTCAGCATCGTTAAGTGCGTCCTCTATCGACTGAGGTTCTTCTGTAGACAAGAAACAAGAATAAAGTGAGCTTTCTCCTTGATTTAATCTCGATCTTGTTCTTATCGTTGCTGATGGATCTCCTATTATGAGATCTGAAGAATGAGCGTCAAGCCATGAACGTCTGAGTCTAGCTTGTTCTTCTGATACTACTTCTGCAGAATCAGTAGGAGTGTTAGGCATTTCAGTAGTACTGTTCTGAGATTGCAGCAGTTCAGTAAGAAGGTTAGGATCTACTGAGTTTCCAGGTTCAGGGGCATTTAGCCCAGGAACATTAATCGTTCCCCCTGAGTTTATATTCTCAGTAGAGGTCTTAGTTACCACTGGGGCTTCCTCATCGACCTTTGTTACCTGTTGTTGATTCTTTTCAGTAGAATCAACCAGGTCAGCTACATCGCCTGTTGGTTGAGTATGAGTTTCTTCATCATCTGACTCATCATCCCAACAATGCTGAATCTTTTCAGTTTTATCAGTCAGTCCGAGATCCTGTAGCTTGCTGCTGACATCATCAGTATTTGTCTCTGTAATTTTCCTGTTCTCAGTAACAAACTCATCAAAAAACAACATGAGGGCTTTCCTCCACGCAACGAGTCCGATAGTTAAAGACTCTGAAGGCTTTACTGACTCGGGCATATCCTAAGAATACCCCTTGATCAGATTTGCTATCAAAGACCTTCAACCAATCTTTCCCGTTATTGTGGATAAAGCACGGACAACCAAAAATATGAAAATGAGAAATAGAAGGAATTCTCCCTTTCCACAATTCGTATGGTGTCTTCATGTGTTGCTGTGTAAGTAGTGAGCGATTCTGAGTGTAGTAGGCTGTGTCAGTAGCATCTGCCCAGAACTTAGAGGGTAGCCCAGAGTCTACTAGGAGCGTTCTTGCTGCTTCTTTGAGTGTTCTGTTTTTGCGTTCAGCAAGTCCGTTCTGTTGAGGAGTACGAGCAGCTGATGTTTTGTGCTGAATTCCCTCTTTCTCGCAGTACTCTTTAACTACTGAGTTGAGAAATTATGTTCCTCTGTCTGAGCGAATTCTTTGTATCTTGATGTCCTTTTCCACACTGAGCTTTTTCAGTAGTTTTGGCAACTCAGTCATGACATCAGATTTGTTGGCGATGAAGACTACCCATGTATATCTCGAGTAGTCGTCTATAACGACAAGGGCATACTTCTTGCCTCGTATAGTCACTGGAGAAACTAGCCCGAATAAATCCATGTGCAGCAGCTGAAGGATTCCATCAGTGGAAGGTGAAGGAATAGGTGATTGCTACACTTTATCTGCTTTCCCTTCAAGCATGCTTCACAATTTCTATCTTTGATAAACGATTCATTGGGCAGTCCTCTGACTTTAGAGTTCTTGGCGAGCTTGTTCATAGTCTTGAAGTTCAGGTGGCTGAGTCTCTTATGCCATAGCCATCCTGATTTGTCACTAGATTTCGTCTGTGCAAGCAAGCAAGCCTCAGGTTCTGCGGTATTCCAGTTAGCAACGTATATGTTTTTCTTCCGCGAACCTGATAACACTGTTTTCCCTGTAGATTTATCAACAATATCATAGAAACCAGCGTCAAAGATTACTCTGTTAAGATTATCACAGAATTGACTGACAGAAAGGAGAGTCCTTCAACATATGTTACTCTTGGAACTGAAGCAGTCCCAATATTCAGCGTTCCATATCCCCTTGTGTAGCCTTTAGAGTTGTCACCAAACTCAATTCTGGGACCATCTTCTTGTATATAGTTGGTCAGCAGGCTCTTTTGGTACGTCATGTTTCTTGAGCAGCCGTTGTCCACTATCCATGGGTCCTTATGCACCTGCAAAATAGAAGCATTTTTAGGTACCCTTTGGTTCAGTTGGGTCCTTACATGTTAGTGGGTGATTTCGGAACCCAAATCTGCCTCGGAACCTTAGAAGTCCGAGACTTCTTCTTCTGAACCTTGTCAGTTTTCTTCTCCACAGGACTCGGAGATACTGACTTTCTGCTGATGATTTTGGGTTCAAGAGCTTTCTTCTTCTTAGTCTTTGCGCTTCTCCTGACCCTGGGCTCATAATAGTACGAGCCGTACTGAGTCGGGTGCTCGTATAGTGGCTCATGGTACTGTTCTGCCCATCTGACCTTCTTGGTTCCCCCTGAATTTGATCGCGGTGTCCTGGGGCTGGAACCTTTGGTCAGCTGCTCGTTGTTGTTTGGCTGAGGTGCAATCATTTTCTATTTGTTCTTCACCTGAGGTGTGGTGTCAGCAGCTTGCACCTTTCCTCTGATAAACCTATCAGCCAGCGCTTCTGAGCTTTTCGAGGTAGAATATAGCCAAGTCCTTCTTTCATGACAGTTGACCGTTGTGCTCTGAGCATACTTTCTAGCTTCTCCTTAGCTCCAAGGTACTGTTCAGTCATCAGTCCTCGCCAGACCTCGTCACTCCTCCTGAGTGTCTCATAATCTTTCTGTACGTCTGAGAGCTTCTGACTGAGCTGGGCTATTTCAGTCTCTTTCTCAGAATTGTCCTTAGTCAGAACTGAGATTTAAGTCTCTTGAAGCTGAGACTTAGTCATAAGAGATTCGATCTCTTCCTTCGCAACTAGATTCTCTGACTCAGTAGAGACCTGACAATCAGAAGAAAGTCTCTGATTTTCAGCCTTTACCATCTCCGGTTCTGGATCGTTACGCTGAACTCTCGCTCGGTGAATACTGTTCCTCTAGCAGATCGTCGGATGCTTGTACCACATCCAGAGGATCATCTGTGACCGAGTACGTATCGTGTGTGCTGTGTGAAGAAGAGGTTATATTAAGTTTGGAGTTTACCTCAGTCTCTTCTCTGGCCATCAGACAGTATTCAGCTGTTCCTTCAGGAATCGTTTCTCCGATCTCAACTGCTACAAATGCAGCTTCCTCCTCAGAGGAATACATAAATGTATCCTCCTGAAGTGAGTTGTCGGATATCTCTCCGGCGATGTAGGCATGTCTTCTTTGGGCAAATTTATCTCTTCTGGCCTGCCGTTCTGCTCGTTGAGCAGCTGAGAGTTCGGGACGATCGTGCCGATAGTGTCCCTCCTTCTTACGGTTATAACGGTGGATGTTCTGCTTGCTTTTTCCAGTGAAGCTTTAGATGGACTCGCAGCGAGGCTCGTGTTCCTGCATTCGGTAGAAGGATTAGATTCTTCCCTTTTCGATAATCTTTCTTACCCGAGGGAGAAACTTCTGTTGTATTTCCTCGGCTTTCGACTCTCTCCTTTTCTCTACGATATTTGAGAGCCATCACGGCCACTGGTCGAGTGCACGAAGTCTCACAAGATTTTGTTTCGATAGTGGCCACGCCGTGCTTGAGGAAATCGGTTTGGATCCGGTTTCTTGACGGTTGCTTTAAAAGCATGATCGATACGTGTGTCATTGGAGCACTTTGGAACACCTTTGGGGTAGACTATGCTCAAATTCCTCCGTTTTTAGTTCCGAAAATATAACATCAGGAGTTAGAGCATTTAGATCAGAGCGACGTAAGTAAGTAGCAAATGGAAGCCACTTCTGTTGAGGTAGCGCTCTCAAGATATTTATGTTCATCTCTTTGTTGGTGAACACCTTCCCCAGCCCGTTGATGACATTGACTTGGTTTGTAAATCTGACACTGAGCCATCAATGGTCTCACTGGGCTCCATTGCAAAGGCTTCGAACTTTTGAAGCTCTAATTCGAGCTTGTTTTCTTTGATCTGCAGGGTTCCTTGGCTCAGTACAGCCAAAGCATCCCATAGCTCTTTTGCCGTTTTGCAGTCCTGCACCCTCCCGAGATGAGAGTCACTAAGCGTTGTCAGTATAGCATTTCGCGCAACTCGGTCAAGGTTGTGCAGCTTTTTCTCTTCAGGCGTGAAGGCTGATTTGTCTTTGGGAACCTTAGCACCGATTTGTGCTCCTACACCTCCCGCAGTAGCGAACTGAACATTGTCAATCCCGGGAATGATGGGTCCAGTCTCCAGGACGTCCGTCATGCTGTCGTGCAGCGATGTGAGGTGTGCCTCCATTCTCATGCGCCATACCATGAAGTTCTCTATTGAGAATATCGGCACCATCCTGATACCTGACATGTCAGACATTATGCGAACGGGTATAAGGATGAAAGAAGAGATGCTTGTGCAGAGAAAACGTTTTCAAGGATCTGTTCGAGAGAACCAGTAGTACAGAGCCGGCAATCAGAAGAACACCGATGCTCTGATACCAATTATTGGTCCGGAGATGATAGTCAGGTGTAGAGGGGGGGGTGAATACACCTGATCACAGTTTCTTCTTCTCAAACCGAAGGACAGCTGAGCTGTTTAGTGCAACTGATGAACAGTGCCAAATAGTAACCTTCGATCACTGGGTCAGAGTGGGTCAGCTACTGAGTTCTTCTACTGACTTTTGTGAGTCGTTGAAACTCAGTCGGAGATGTTGTGCGGATAAGTGTGGGGCCCGGAGATTCGTCTCAGTTTTGAAAAACGCTTTTCACAAATCAAGTTCTTTTGGCTGTGCGCTTTAGATACATGTTTTATGCAAACATATGATTTTGAACAGTTATGATATGCAATAAAATAGTAAAGAACACAAGTGATTTAACGTGGTTCGAATACGCAAGATCCTACGTCCACGGTCCTGACAATGGCAGGATAACTTGTTGATTAAACTGAGCAAGCCTCAGTAGGTATCTGTGCACTGGACAGATCCTTCTAAGTTATAGTCCTTAGCGACTTTACAATTCAAACCGAAGTTCGAAAGGGAAGGAATAATCTCCAACTAAGAAGGATTTCTTACAATAAGAACAATTCACAGAAAGTGAACTCCTTCGAATATAAGCTATAAATATGGCAATGAGCTTAGTCTAGAGAAGAGAAGGATATAAGTACTCTAGAGTGAAGAACTAAGAATATTCTAAGAAAGCAAGTTCTTCTCTGGATAATCTTTGAGTATGCTAGAGTGTTCAAAGCTTGAGCATTTTTCCCATTTTATTCCATTGCGTGGAGCTTCGAATTTCTTCTCTATTTATAGTTGTGAGCTATGGCATATATCCGTTGGAGACGACGATGCCACGTGTCACAAGCTTCCAAAGAAAACGGCCATAAATTCGAATTTGTTGCAGCAGGGTAGTTAATTACTGTACATGGGAGCAGCTTTACAGTATAGAGCAGATATGGTGCTGTCGGCTTCTCATTGGTCGAGGTTTGTGGTTGGTGAGAATGTGCCAGAGTCAAAGTTGGCCATTCATACAACCTCGTAAGATCTTCTGCTGAACTTTGAAAAGACTTGTGCGACTGGGTCGTTTTCTGTCGGACACAGTAGACTAGATAAGTCTCTGTCTTCTTCGACTGAGTCGGCTGACAAGGAATACATCTACTGAGTAGGTCAGCTGGCGACTACGAAGGTACTGAGCTTTGCATATGTTCTTCTACTGATGGCTTATCAGCTGATGGGCTGTCTCCTACTTAGGTGAAGATCAGCTGCGGGCTGAAGAACGCAAGCTCTTACAAGGATGACGTGGGGTTCTGGAAAGTAACTTCGTCAGAAGATCAGTCCAACAGTTTACCCCGTACAGGACTTAGACAAAATATAATCAAGCAAAACAAGTCTAACCTATACATCATTTAATCATATAGACACACACGGCCACGATATCGATTGGGTTTTGGGATCTTCAATTCCATAGTACTACTATGATTTCCCCCAATATTCTTTTAACCACTAGACAGCTGAGTACCATCTACTGACTCATAACCCAACACAATCTATGACTGTGAGTAAGGACCAAGAATTGAATTCAGATACAACTCAAAAAGCTATACAAGGGTTGTTGGGTTATGAGTCAATAGAAGATACTCAGCAGTTTATCAGGTTAAAATAATATTGGGGGAAATCGTAGTAAGTGTACTATAGAATTGAAGATCTGAAAACTCAGCTGATATCAGTAGTGTAGTGTCGATAGGTTTAGATGATGTAATAGGCTAGACTCTTTTGATTTTCTATCTTTTGTGTCTATGTCCTGTACGGGGTAAAATGTTGGACTGATCTTCAGTAGGAAGTTACTTTCCAAAACCCCACGTCATCATTGTAAGAGCTTGTGTTCTTAAGTCATCAGCCGATCTTCACCTCAGTAGAAGACAC
This sequence comes from Lavandula angustifolia, assembly GCA_028984105.1. NCBI lineage: Eukaryota > Viridiplantae > Streptophyta > Magnoliopsida > Lamiales > Lamiaceae > Lavandula > Lavandula angustifolia. The sequence goes on from CM054817.1 coordinate 18,205,441, forward strand.
TGCATCAGCTGACAAACATCAGTAGAAGAACCTTACAAAGCTCAGTACCTTCGGAGTCAACAGCTGATTACACTCAGTAGAATATCTTATCAACTGACTCAGACGAAGAAGACAGAGACTGCATCAAGTCTACTGTATCCAACAGGAAACGACCCAGCTATTCATGTCACTCGAAAGTCAGCAGAATATCATACGAGGATAAGTGAGAGTCAACTCCGATGTCTGACACATCTCACCTACCACAAACCTCGACCAATGAGAAGCCGTCAATGCATTATCTGCTCTGACCAACTAAAGCTGCTCTCATAAACAGTGATCAACAACTCTGCTGCAACAATTCGAATATATGGCCGTTTTTCTTGGAAGTTTGTGACATGTGGCATCGTCCTCTCCAACGGGCAAATGCCTGTGTCACGACTATAAATATAGAAGAAAATCCGAGCTCCACACACGGGAAATAAAAAGGGAAAAATGCTCAAGCACTCAAACACTCTAGCGCATTCAAGATAATCTAGCGAAGAAGTTGCTCAATGGAAAACTATTAGTTCTTCTCTCTAGAGTTCTTTAGATCCCTCTTCTCTAGCTAAGCTCAAAGTCATATCTATAGCTTAGATTTTCGAAGGAGTTCACTTTTAGTGATTGTTCTTATTGTAAGAACTCCTTCCTGTTGGAGAAATTCCCCTCCCCTTCAAACCTCGGTTTGATTTGTAAAGTCGCTAAGGACTATAACTTAGAAGCGGTCCGTCCGTGCACGAGATTCCCTTGGCCGAGGCTTGCTCAGATTAATCAACAAGACCTCCTGTTCAGCAGGACCGTGGACGTAGGATCCTGCGTATCCGAACCACGTTAAAAATTGCTTGTGTTGTTTACTGTTTTATTGCATTGCACACAAACTGATTATAAAATCATATCTTGCATAAAACGTATTTATAAAGTGCGCTAGCCAAAACTATTTGACTTGTGAAAATCACGTTTTCAAACTGAGACGAATCTCCGGGCCCCACACTATTTCGCACTAAAGTTTTCGACTGAGTTTCAAGTACTGACTAAAGTCAGTAGGAGAGCTCAGTAGTTGACTCACTCTCTGACCCGTGATCGAAGGTTATTATCTGGCACTGTTCATCAGTTGCACCAAACTGCTCAGCTGTCCTTCAGTTTGAGAAAAAGAAACTGTACTCAGGTGTATTCACCCCCCCCCTCTACACCTGACTCTCGTCTCCGGACCAACAAGGGTATACGACTCACTAAATATTGAAACTACCACAGTTCCATGGGTATCTTATGTTGAAGGACTTCAACATTATCTCCTTTAAGTTAGTTAATTCCATGACAATTATAATCACGTTAGTTTCAACGTTGGTTTCTGAGAATGTTTAAGATAAGTCTATAGTGAAAATAGTGTTATGAGGATCTTTGAAGAAGAACATCTATGTTGCTAAATGGAATACCACTGAACCTGAAGCTTGCCAGCTTGCAAAGACCAAATCCAACGACAGAACTAGATGGTTGTGGCATAGGAGACTCGACCATCTCAACTTCAAAGCAATCAACAATCTAGCAAAAAATTCTCGAGTCAGAGGATTGCCGAATGAAGTATTCAGCAAACATAAACATTGTGAAGCATGTTTGAAGGGAAAGAAAACAAAGTCCAGTAATCCTCCCATTCCATCACCCTCTACTGATGGAATGCTTTAGCTTCTTCACTTGGATTTATTTGGGCCAGTCTCTCTAGTGACTATCAGTAGTAAGAAATATGCTCTTGTAGTCATAGATGACTATTCAAGGTATACATGAGTGATATTCTTCGCTAAAAAATCTGATATCAAGACTAAGCTACCAAAGCTCCTGAAGAAACTCAATGTTGAAAAGGACATCCAGATTTAGAGAATTTTCTCAGATAGAGGCACATAATATCTAAATTCTATGGTTAAAGAGTACTGTGAGAGTGAAGGAATCAAGCACAAGACGACCGCATCACGTACACCTCAACAAATAGACTTGTTGAACGTAAGAATAGAACACTTAAAGAAGCAGCAAGGAAACTACTCGCAGACTTAGGATTACAAATCTAAGTTTGGGCAGAAGTAACTGACACATCCTGCTACACTCAAAACCACTCGCTACTAACAAAGCAACATATAAAGACACCATACGAACTATGGAATAAGAGAACACCTTTTATATTTCATTTCCATATTTTTGTTGTTCATGCTTTATCCACAATAATGGAAAGGAACATTTAAAGGTATTTGATAGCAAGCAAGACCAAGGAGTATTCTTAGGATAATCAAGGGTCAGCAAAGCTTTTAGGGTCTTTAACTACCGGACCCTTCGCATGGAAGAAAGCTCTCACATTGATTTTAATGAATTTTCTACTAAGGACAAGTTAAAGATTCAAAACATAATTCTGAAGATGTCAGCGGCAAGCTATAGGATCTAAACTTGAATAATGATGTTGAGAGGATGTGACATTATTGGAATGATGATTTTGATGAAGAGGAAACCAACACTCAATCTTAACCAACAACGGTTGCCGAATCAATGTATTCTACTTAATAAAATCAATCTCATGTAACTCATGTCGATGAAGAAACCTAAGTGGTAACTGAGACCTCTACTGAGAATAATAGCTCGGTGGGGAACAAATAATGATCTTGAGTTGAATGGCCCTGAACACGGGGACTTAGTAGATTTAACCCACGTTAACGAATTACTCCGATTCTGAAGAACGCACTACCGAGATGCCCGATCATCCTAGTGTTCGTACATAAATAATTTTGAGAATAAGAAACAAGGAAAGTATCATCATGGCTAGATGCCGACTTTCAGATCTTATTATTGGTGATCCTTCAACAAGTGCCTTATACTTGTTTCTTGTCTATCAAGAACCTCAAACAGATTGATGAAGCAATGAATGATCTTGGACCGGATCACAACCCGACAAGAAGAGCTGAACTAGTTCGTTAGAAATAAAGTATGAGAGCCTGTTGATAGACCCTCGCACGAACATGTTATTGGAACTAATTGTATCTTCAAGAACACGAGAGATGAAAATAATATCATTGTTAGGAAACAAAGCTTTACTTGTTGCTTAAGGGTATTATCAAATGAAGGGATGACTTCGATGAGACATTCGCTCTAGTTGCAAGATTGAAGGCCATACGTCTATTCGTAGCCTACGCTACAAATTAAACATAGGAGTTTGTCGCTAGGTATGTGAAGTCGGCTTTCATTCACGGAGTACTAAAGGAAGAAGTTTATATCGAACAACACTTGACTTTTAGTTGGGACATTAGGTATACATACTTAGAAAATCTTTATATGGGTTAAATAAGCACCCACAACATGGCACGATACCCCCTCAGAGTCCCTCCTTCAGAAAGGTTTTCAGAAAAGAACAATAAATCGCAGTATTCAGTATTAGGTTAGGAGTAGACATCCTACTTGTACAAATATTTGTGGACGACATCATATTCAGATCCAAATATGTGACCATGTGTCAACAATTTGAAAGATGACGAAAGGAAATTTCTAATGTTGATGATGGGAGAAATGAACTATATTCTTGGACTTTAATTCAAACAATCTGAAATGGGATATTCATGCCAAATACACTCGAGATAACATCAAGAAATTCGGTTGCGAATCCAGGAAATCAATGAAAATCCCTATTAATACAAATTTATAAATAGATCTTGACAAAGAGGGAGTATCAATAATCTCTACTGAATATAGAGCTATAATTGGTTCACTATTATATCTTACAGCTAGCAGACCTGACATAACTTGTGTTGTAGGTGTCTGTGCAATATTTCAGGAGAATCCTAAGCGAAGTCATTTAGACTCAACAAAGAAGATTCTCCGCAGGTTGCAGTTGATGATAATCTTGAACTAACTGGGTATACAGATTAACAATGCAGGTTGCAGGATTGACCTAAAAAGAACATCAGAAATATGTCAGTTCCTAGGCACTAAGCTCATTTCATGGTTTTCAAAGAAATAACATTCAGTAGCTACGTCTATACTGAGGCTGCCGGAAGTTGCTATGCCCAAATCCTTTGGCTTCGAAAACAACTAAGGGATTATTTTTGGAAAATAATATAAGTTTTGAATGATCCCAAACCCCTATTTGATTGATGAACCAGTCTGATGTAACTTGATAGGATTACTTCAGCCCGTGTATGTGTAGTCAGGCTGATTGTTTAGTTTTCAAATTAGAGTGTTCAGATTGTCGTAGGTCAGCCTATGGAACCAATTAAGTCTAGCTTGTAAGCTGACACCCTTCGGGCTGAACCATCCTAAGATCAGTATCTTCACCAAACCGCCTTGAAGATTCTAATGTGAATATAATATAAGGTACAAGGCGCGATATTCAAAGTAAATGGTCAATGGAGGAAGTCGACAATATCATAATCAACATTGACCAATCTCAGGCCACCATGTCATCCTTAGTCAAAGGCGACATAACAGTACTTCGTGCAGAATCCGCAGAACCAAGCGGAGCGCGACACATGCTCATGAATTCAATGCATAAGACCGTTGTCTACACGGAGCCAATGGGAGATCGATCTTGTTCAACAGATATATCCCCAAACTCGCCTATAAATAGAAGAATACCTCTTTCTAAGAGGTTACTGAATTTTAAAGAAGCTCAAGCATACTCAAGCAAAGAACAAGCCCTTACTCTGTTTATTTCAAAGTTATGTTGTCAAGAAATTCTTGTTGTTCATACTCCAAGTGTTCTTAGCTTATCATAAGCTTGGAGTTGAGGGTATTTCGCACTTTCAATGTTGAACAAAACCCAATCCCACCCAATATCTTGTTAGATAGAAGTTGATAGATAGTTTGATTGTTTGTTTGATAGTTTGATAGATTGATTGTTTCTATTGATCTGCACTCATCAGTCAACGAGTATCCAGTAGTGGATTCCTGTTGAGAAAGCAGAAAAGTGGATGTAGGATCTTGTGAATTCGAACCACATAAAATCTGTGTTGCACTCAGCTTACTATTCACTACATACATATCAGTTTGACTTCACATTCAGAAAATCATCTTTAAAAAATGACCTAACATATTTCCACACACTCTCTGCCTCACTCACTATCAGTCAGAATCTCTGATTTGAAAAAGCATATTTTGACATCAGGTGTATTCCCCCCCCCCCCACCTAAAATCGTACCGGGACCAACACTTGGTATGAAAGTAGGTCATAGGTTTGAATCCCCGCGAGCACGCTGCAGCTGACAGGTGTTGGGGGGGGACTGTTGGGATATTGAGTGATGCCCAACATCCTCCAGCTGCGTGGTGTCCTGGATAATGGGCGATTTCTGACACCCCGTCCCTGAAGGAATACGATAAGTAAATTATACCTTTCCTCCATGTATGTCGGAACTTCGATTATTGCTCCAATTTCAAACCTACTGGTCTGTGACCCGTGCCTTTCTCTCTTTCGTGTGGACAGAAAACTGAGAGAAAAATGAAAAATCTCTTACTGATCTCAAAAATCACGTTTATATGTATATTTAGGGTTTCTCTATTTTCTGAATAATACACAGAAAATATGTGTGTGGGCTTTTATTATTTAAAGTATAATAAAATTTAATAATTATGCGGTCAACTAATAATTATATTGCTAAAGAGCTTCAATTAATAATAATAATAAGCCCATAATATAGTTAACTGGGCCACTTATTAATTCCAAATAAATAATTCTGCAACTTATTAAATAATGTATAAAATACATTAATCTATTAATAATCACACAAGAGTGCAGTCATTAATCGGGCAACTTACTTGGGCCAGACTAGTGATCCAATACAAGAAATAAAGTAGGGCTTCAAATTAATTAATTATCTATGCTCAGACTATAAAAAAATTAATTAATAAACACGGATTCATTCCACTAGAGAATACGTGCCGACTTACCTCTTAATCCCAATTGAGCACAGGCTTGTATTTTAGACTTGCATGATCTCCATATTTAAGAAACAAATATTCATTAATTAATTAAGCTCACTGTCAGCTTAAATTAATTAACATCTCTTTACATTCCTGAGTAGTACCACTCGACCCTATAACTCACTTGAACATAATTAACCGGCCGGGTATAGTGTGCTAATCCTTACGAGTTTCTCAGGGGATATTATCAACCCAATTAACAAGGATACAGAAGCAAGTTACAAATAATCAACCTGAATTACAAATAACTACTATCACCCAAGATACGTAGATCAGCTAAGTCACTGAGATCATTAGTTCTCCACTAAGGTCAGTTAGGAGAACACATCTCAATGTGATCTATCAATACACCATGTAGGGATATGAGTCAGTGGTCTAGTAGATCATTGCTAGGGGGTACATAGAACTTGACTCGGTAGATGAGTAGAAACTTGAGTCAATAGTTTATGTAACTATAGGGACGATATTGTAACATTTGTTATGGCGGGAATTGTAGTAATACTGAATTGTATTGATGTAGAACTAAAGATCCCAAAACCCCATCCTGACCCTTGTGTGTGTTTGAACCGTTATGATGTAATAGGCTAGACTTGTTTGATCGTTATAGATTATTTTTCGTCTATGTCATGTAAGGGGTATATTGTTGGACTGAACTTCAGTAGAGAAGTTAAAGTTCCAGAACCCCAAGTCATCGGTTCAATAGAGTTCAGTAGTCTTCGGAGTCGATTGCCGACAAAGCACTCGCAGAAGATTCTCATCAGCAGACTTTGGAAGAAGACTCAGTATGATCCTTCGATCTACTGATTGAGTGAAGAGCTCCGTTGTTGTCTTCGAGTCAGAAGCTGACTACATTCAGTAGAAGATCTTTTTTCAGCCGACTCAGATGAAGACTCAGTAAGATCAGCCTTTGATCTACTGAAAAGCTGCAACTTAGTTGCATACCGTACAAGGAAAAATGACTGTCTAATCCTTATCAGTCGAATGTCAGTAGAGAACATTCAGTATATGAGGTTTAGAGAGTCTACTCAGGTAGAAGACTGATGTCTGATAAGTCTCACCTACTGCAAATATCGACCAATGAAAAGCAAGCCAAGCTTACTTGAATAGACACAAAAGTTGCTCTCATACACAGAACGCCAACCACTCTATGGCGACATTTCGAAAATATATGGCCATTTTCCTTGGAGTTTTGTGACAAGTGGCATCGTCCTCTCCAACGGATACATGCCTGGGTCACAACTTTAAATAGAGAAGAGTCTCCAAGCTCAACGCACAGTATATCAAGGGAACACAAGTTTACAAGCATACAACTCTCTAGCACACTCAAAGCCAATCCAGCGAAGAACTTGCTCACTGAATATCCTTAGTTCTTCTCTCTAGAGAATCTTTAGTTCCTCTTCTCTTTCTAAGCATTCATTATAATATCTTTAGCTTAGAACCTTCGAAGGAGTTCACATTTTGTGAATCATTCTTATTGTAAGAACTCATTCATAGTTGGAGATCATCCCCTCCCCTTCAAACTTCGGTTTGATTTATAAAAGTCGCTAAGGACTATAACTTAAAAGAGTTTGTCCAGTGCACAGATTCCTTGCTGAGGCTTGCTCAGATTAATCAACAAGACCTCCTGTTCAGCAGGACCGTGGATGTAGGATCTTACGTATCCGAACCACGTTAAAAATTACTTATGTCGTTTATTATTTTATTGCATTTTGGTCAAACTGTCTACAAAATCATCCTTCGCATAAAACTGACTTGAAAAGTGCACCAACCAAAACAGTTTTGGTTTTCATAAAAATGTTTTCAACGAGACGAAGTCAAACGGGCCCACACTTATCCGCAAAACATTATGCGATTGAACTTCTCATACTGACCTTGGTCAGTAGAAGGGACTCAGTTGTTGAATCACTGTGCCCTACGATCAGAAGGTTTATCTGGCACTGAATTAGTTCAGTAGCAAATCTCAGCAGTAGCTGACCTTCGCGTTTAAGGAAAAACTTACAATCAGATGTATTCACCCCCTCCCCCCCCCCACACCTAATACTCATCTCCGGACCAACACACCTCCTTTAGTGTACCACTATAGACAAGATGCCAAGACAAGCTACTTCTTATATAAACTGCAGTTTAAAACAACAGCTTGTCCTAAAGTTGTAAGAGCAGTGATAACTATTTATATCTTGTTAGTTCAACCAATTGTATAGTCCTCTAAGATCTACAACACACTACACAATCTAACTATTGTACAAGATAAAGGATTTGACATGTGCAAATATATTAAATCAGATAGGAGAATGAATAGTGAAAGGAAAACACATTATATACAAGCAAAAGGGTTGCTTTCAGTATACAAAATTCCAACAATCTTCCCACTTATACTAATGTAAACTTTTGGTATACAATGTATCAGTTCAAATACTACTAAATAGTATAAACAACCAATCTCAACTATCTATAACTATTCTCCCACTTATACAAAAGTGTTGGGAGATGATTCAATAGTAGATTGTTTAGAAGATTTGGCTGATCCCAAAACCCTAATTTGATTGGTGAACCATTCCTTTGTATTTGTAACTCCTTGGTCTCTGAGAGTTTCAGAATCAGTACACTTGCCTTCAGTATGGTCCAGGCTCAGAAGTTCTGTGTGCTGAACCTTAGTGGACTATTCGCCTCAGTACCATGGAGTGAAGACTCTGTAGTGCTGGACTCAGCAGGAGCAGCGTACTGAGAGGTGTTCAGATTCAGTAGTGTTGGACTCAGCAGGAGCAGCATACTGAATGAGTCAGTAGAATTGGACTCAGCAGGAGCAGTTTACTGAAGTTAGAGTCGACCTTTAATAGAGTTGGACACAGCAGGAGTATACTACTGAACCCCTAGTCAGACTCAACAATGGCCTGACAGTTTCCTTAACTGTCAGTGGTATTCATAGTTAAATCAGTAGAGTTGTTCGAGGTCATACACATCAGAGAAGTCAACTTCAGTATCTGCCTTGAACTTTGAATGTCTCAAGGAGATTAACTCTCTGATGGCCAAGTCTCAGCATCAAGAAGATCTGATCTCAGTACTGACCAATGACTTGACTCAGAAGGATACTGAACTGAGTCTACTAAAGCAGAAGTTCTCAGGACTTCAGACCGAGCGTGAAATACTTAAGAAGAGTGACAATTTCTGGAGGAACCTAATGACAGAGCGATACATGGGAGATGAGAAGAATCTTGAGGCGATGCTAGCCAACAACAAGCCCAAACATTGCAAGGAGGGACTCGGGTTCATCCACGGAGCCTCCTCATCTGCCCCCGTACGCTCAGAGAATCGGCTGACTGATAGGTTTGTTCTAGGGGAGACTATCAATTCTGAGATTCTGAACCCCTTAGCAAAGAACAAACAGAAGATGAAGGCACCTCATCCTAACTATCAGAAATCTGACAAGAAGATTAGCTCAAAATCACCCAGTTCAGTCAAGGGGGAACTAGCAAAGTCAAGTGGGTTGATCAGTATGGACCTCCTCAGCTGACACATCCAGCTCAGTATGGGTCATATTATTATGATCCTATAGTCAGGAGAGGATCCAAGAGTCAGAAGAAGAAGAATAAAGATGTTCAGAAAGCTAAGGTCAGCAGTCCACCACCTCAGAAGATCAGGACTCCTGAACCAATAAAGCCTCAGAAGTCAACATCAACCAGTCCAGTGTTTAAGTATGTTGATCAAAGTGGAAAGAAACTGTCTGAGACCACCAGGGTCGTGAGACAAATTTGGGTTTCCAAAACTAACATCTAAGGACCCAAAATCAAAAATAAAGGGTACCTGAATATAATTCTATTTTGCAGGTGCACAAGGACCCTTGGTACGTGGACATCGGATGCTCAAGGCACATGACGTACCAGAGGAACCTACTGAAGAATTATACTACTGAAGAAGGACCAAAATCGAGTTCGAAGACAATGCAAAAGGTTATACTAGAGGCTATGGAACACTCAACATTAGAACCGCCACAGTTTCAAGAGTATCATATGTTGAAGGACTTCAACATAATCTTCTCTTTGTTAGTCAATTTTTGATAACTCGAATAGAGTGATTTTTTACGCTGGTTTCTGTGATGTCATTGATAAATCTACAGGGAAAACAATGTTATCAGGTTCGCACAAAAAGAATATATACGTAGCTGACTGGAAATCAGCTGAACCTGAAGCATGCCTGCTGGCGAAGAACGAAAACAGAACGGGGTGGCTCTGGCACAGAAGACTCAGCCATCTCAACTTCAAGACACTCAATAAGCTAGCTAGAAATGCTCTAGTAAGAGGAGTGCCGAATGAAGTGTTCAACAAAGACACTTAGTTCGAAGCATGTCTGTAGGGAAAGCAAACGAAGAAGCAAAATCCACCAGTTCCATCACCTTCCACGGATGGAATCCTTCAGCTGCTGCACATGGATTTGTTCGGACAGTCTCTCCTGTGACGATCAGAGGCAAGAAGTATGCTTTAGTGGCCAATGATGAGTACTCGCGCTACACATGGGTCATATTTATTGCCCACAAGTCTGACGTCCAAATAGAGTTGTCTGTGCTTCTGAAAAGGCTCAGTGACGAAAAGAACACCGAAATCAGAAAGATACGTTTAGACAGAGGAACTGAGTTCCTAAATTCAATGGTGGAAGAGTTCTGCAAAGCTAAAGGCATAGAGCATGCGACGTCTGCTGCACGCATGCCTCAACAAAATGGGATTGCTGAGAGGAAGAACAAAACACTCAAAGAAGCAGCAAGAACCCTGTTCGTAGACTTAGGACTCCCATCTAAATTCTGGGCAGAAGCAACTGATACTGCATGTTATACTCAGAACAGATCTCTACTGACTAAGCAACATCAGAAGACACCATATGAATTATGGAACGACATGAAGCCTTTCTTATCTTATTTCCATATTTTTGGATGTTCGTGTTTTATTCACAATAATGGAAAGGATCAGTTAAAGACTTTTGATAGCAAGTCAGACCAGGGAGTCTTCTTAGGATACTCCCGGGTCAGCAAAGCCTTAAGAGTTTTTAACTACCGGACCCTTTGCGTGGAGGAAAGCTCTCATGTTGTTTTTAATGAGTTTGCTACTGAAGACAGGAGCAGAATCTCAAATTTAGAGTCTGAGGACATCAGTAAACAACTACAGGATCTGAGCTTAAAAGACAATATTGAGAAGATCCAGTTGTGTAGGGATGATGATTCAGAAGAGGAAACTGAAGATAAGACTACTGAATCTCAGCCAGTAGCAAACGTAGCTGAACAGATTGATTCTACTGAACAGAGTCAATCCCAGGTAACTCAGGTCGATGAAGAAACTCAAGTGGTAACTGAGACCTCTACTGAGAATAATAATTCAGGGGGACCAAATGAAGTTCCTGAGCTGAATGCCCCTGACGTGGTGACTTAGTAGACCCGACCCTATTAACTGAATTACTTCAATCTCAAAATTGTACAACTGAAATGCCTAACTCACCTACTATCTGTGTTGAACAAATTTCAGATGAAGAGTTAAAACATCGTCGATCGTGGCTAGACGCTCACACTTCAGATCTAATTATTGGAGATCCTTCAGCTAGTGTAAAGAAAAGATCCAGATTCTGTCAGGGAGAAAGCGCTCTATATTCCTACTTCTTGTCTACTGAAGAACCTCAGACAGTTGAGGACACACTTAAGGATGCTGATTGAATCATTTCTATGCAAGAGGAGTTGAATCAGTTCACGAGAAACGAAGTATGGGAGCTTCTTGATAGACCCCGAAATCAACATGTGGTCGGAACTAAATGGGTCTTCAAGAACAAGTGAGGTTAAAACAACGTCATAGTAAGGAACAAATCAAGACTAGTGGCAAAGGGCTAATGTCAAGCCGAAGGGATAGATTTCGATGAAACGTTCACTCCAGTTGCAAGATTGGAGGCAATCAGACTATTCCAAGCATACGCAACACATCAACGCTTTAGAGTATATCAAATGGATGTGAAGTCTGCGTTCATGAACGGCGTGCTGAAAGAAGAAGTCTATGTAGAACAACCTCCCGGATTTCAGCAGGGACATCAAGTTTATAAACTCAGAAAGGCTCTGTACGGGTTAAAACAAGCACCCAGGGCTTGGTACGATACCCTATCTGAGTTTCTTCTTCATAAAGGTTTTCAGAAGGGCACAGTAGACTGCACATTATTCAGTATTCGCCTAGACGACGACATATTACTTGTGCAGATCTACGTAGATGACATCATATTTGGATCAAAGAATGTCACTGTGTGTCAATAATTTGAGAAGATGATGAAGGACAGATTCGAGATGTCAATGATGGGAGAGATGAATTATTTCCTCGAATTTCAAGTCAAATAATCAGAGAAGGGAACGTTCATCAATCAAGGTAAATACACTCGAGACCTCATCAAGAAATTCAGTTGCACATCCGACAAACCAATCAAGATCCCGATGAACACGAACATGAAAATCGATCTTGACAAAGAGGGAGTATCAGTAGACCATACTGAATTTCGCGCAATTATCGGTTCTTTATTATATCTAACTGCTACAAGACCTGACATAACTTATGTTGTAAGTGTATGTGCTCGATTTATGGCGAATCCTAAGCAGAGTCACATGGACTTAGCTAAGAAGATTCTCCGCTATCTCAGAGGAACACCTGACATGGGCTTATGGTATCTAGCTGATGATAATATTGAACTAACTGGTTATTCTAAGGCTGATTATGCAGGATGTAGAATTGACCGAAAGTCAACTTCTGGAACGTGTCAGTTCCTTGGCACTAAGCTGATTTCATGGTTTTCAAAGAAACAACATTCAATAGCGACATCAACTTCTGAAGCTGAATATATGGCTGCCTGAAGTTGCTGCGCCCAAATCCTTCGGCTGAGACAGCAGCTACGTGAATATGATGTTATTTAGAATTAAGTGTCGGTCTTCTGTGACAGCACCAGTGCAATTGTAATCACTCAGAATCCTGTACTTCATACAAGATGCAAGCACGTGGACATCAGACATCACTTCATTCGTGATCATGTCGAAAAGAAGAATATCATGATGGAAAAGATCTATATTGACCATCAAAGGGCCGATATTCTGACCAAGCCTCTAGCTAAAGCCAGATTCAGAGAACTTTCAGTAGAGCTAGGTCTGCTAGACCCTATTGACTCAAGTCAGTAAGAGGATTCAGGAGAGGAGCATTCAGCAAGGGGGAATGTTCACTCTCAGTACTAGACTCATTCAGTACATGGAGATTCAGCAACCATCTACACGGGGTATCAGCTGACTACAATGTTCAGCTGACAGGTTTGCGTATCTCTTTTCAGTAGACAATATTGTATTTAATGCATCTATGATTCTGATTCAGCATCGTATTTAATGCCTTAGAGAATGTCATTTAATATAAACGGTTTCATTAAATACACGACATTCTATGCTAACTTTGCTGAATTCTACCGCGCATTAAATACATGTCATATCAAGTTACTTCTTTAGCTAGTTACAACTGTAATTTAACTTAGGCGGCTATTTTGATCATTGCCTATTTTATAACATCAAATCCTAACCGTCCATCTTCTTTTACATATATATCACGATTCAAGTTAGAAAACAACCATTTTATCCTCTGCAACTTAAATCCTTAGATTTATGAGAACTAAAATCCTTTACTTGCAAACTGCATTCACTGTTTCTCAATGATTATTGCGATAGATTTCATCGCCTATTCAGTAGATTATACTTATGTTCAATAAATATTTTGATACTGATACTAAGTTTTGCAGATTCTAGATATGGCAACAACCAACATTTCAGTCTCTACTCCGACCAATATGATTGAGATACTTGAGAAGGACCGGGTATGGTGTAAGCCGATCATGGAGTTCGACACCTGCGAGCTCGAAATCATGACGGAGATATTCGAGGCGCTGAGGGCATCAGGCCTTGAGGCATTCTTGTCAAGGAAGCCATCATTCTTCCTTCCACGACAAATCTCTGAGTTGTATCTGAACTCAAACGCAGTAGACGGTGACATCATGGGGCATTTTATCATTCATAATGTCGCTAACCCCACCCATGCTAATCAAGAAATTAAGCCGATGTCGATCAAGGAAGCTCTTCAGAAGAGCTTTCAACTGCCCAGCTCTGGGATAAGTGTAGCTGGCTACAAGGATGACTGAATAGATGAATATCTTGAGATATTCTGTGGCGAACCAACATCGTTCAAGGCGGCATTCCCGAAGAACTGCATGCTGCCGCAGTATCAAGCTTTGGCATATATCGTGATGCAGATACTGACAAGCCAAGCTGGCTCATTCGACCAAGTTTCTAGGCCTAAGCTCCAAATGATGATGGCAATATACGACAGAGCTCAGGTGAACTAGACGGAGTTCTTTCTTAAAGAGTTCCAGATTCAGGCTGCTAAGTTCAACAAAACCACAAACAGCCTAACTGTCAAAGGGAAGCTTCTGTATGGGATGAAGCTGACAGTCATGATTGAAGATTTCTATGGTGGTGACCACATGACCTACACAGACAAGGCGTACTTCAATCCGAAGAAAGTGCGCTCAGCAGCCCTCCAACAGATTGGAGCAGGGCCTGCTGAGGTCGGGAAAGGGAAGAAGAAGACTTCCACTCCCACTAAGAAGAGGTCTCCACCACAGAGGGCTGCTCAGAAGACTCCATCAAAAAAGCAGAAGAAAACTTCTGAACAAGCAGTCATCATACCTCCTTTCAGACTGCGAGACAACTCAGAATCTTCTAAGAAGACAGTCTCAGTGGAGAAGGCAGTCTCCGCTGAAAAGGACGCATCAGTGGAACAGGGGTCAGATGCTAAACCGATTACTTCAATTTCTCAAACCCCGCTAGATGTTCCACCTCTCAGCAGTATTCCATCTGCTGAGAAGGTCATGTCTCCCATAGACGTAGATGATACCGAGACTAGTACTGAAGCAGAGACTATCGGGCTAGAGGCTGAAGCTCTTCAGAACAGAGCCACCCGAGAAATCCCCGAGGCAATTCCTGATATCACATGTCATTTAAACTTGGTGTCCATGGCTCAGAAGGCCAGGCTTCACATGCTGATTCGGTTCAGGATTAGTTCTCTCTGAACAAACTCATCCAACACCAATCCTGTGAACGGCTGAATTCAGAAGAGTTGATTCTCCGTGAGCAGCTAGGCTACTCAGAGCTTGCGGACATCAGCTTCTTGGAAGATCTAAGGGCGGTGATGCTGGCAGTTCTGATCCTGATGATCAGGACCCGCCCAGTGATGCAGGCCCTGAGAAACCTGCTGAGGGAACTCAACTGGAGGAGGGTGCTCAACCCACAGCAGAATTACCTCTCAGCACTCTTCCTCTAGGTAAGTCGGCAGCTGGAACCTCACATGTTGCGGACCCAGAACAACTGTTGTTGGGGTCTGCATTTGAGGTTGCGCCCCGCTCCAAAGGCCGACGATCCAGGACAGTGGCCAAGGCCCTGAAGAGTCAAGGAGCCCAGAACAGACTCTTGGTAAAAGCCATCCACAGAACCTGGAAGCAATCAACAACTGCTCAAAGTGAGGAAATCAAGGAGCTGAGGACCTCTATTCAAAATTCAGCTCCTGATTTCACAGCCATCCTCACCAATGCCTTAGCCACTCAGAAAGCAGAGTTTGATAATCAACAGGCATCGCTGGGGCTGCCCAAAAATCATTGCTGGAAGAATATAAGGCAGCCCACTCAGCACACACAACAACAATCTCTTGACTGAGTCAAGCTATAGAACTCATGATTCAGTCTATTCAGAAGACTTGTGAAGAGAAAATAGATGCCAAGTTGCAATTCATTCAAACATTGGTGGATTCCTCTCACAAGAAGTATAGTGAGGATCTCATCATAGAGAGGAACGACCTTCACCAGAGGTTTAAAACCATGTAGACAGCCTTGGACATGCTAGCTACTGCATTTGTAGGATTGAACAACAAGGTTGTTCCTGTCCCAACCCCTGGCTCAGCTGATGATGCCAAAAAGGGGGAAAGGACACCGAGGGGGAAGAGATCAGTACTTGGAGCAGCTGGAAGCCAATCAGCTCCTACTGACCCCTCAGGAGCAGCAGCAGGTCAGGCCCACGGTGTCTCTAGCGCCGGTGATGTAGAGCGCGCTGAGGCTGGCTCAAGTGGCTCAGGACCGAAGGAGCCCAGACTCAGCAACCCAATATGACCCATACTGAGCTGGATGTGTCAGCTGTGGAGGTCCATACTGATCAGCCCATTTTGCCTTGCTGGTTCCCCCTTGACTGAACTGGGGTGTCTTGGTGCTGATCTTCTTGTCAGAGTGCTGATGACTAGGATGAGGTGACTTCATCTTTTGTTTGTTCTTGGCTAGGGGGTTCAGTATGTCTGCATTGATGGTCTCCCCTTGAACAAACCTATTAGCTAGCCGGTTTTCTGAGCGTACGAGGGCAGATGAGGAGGCTCCTTGGCTGAATCCAAGTCCCTCCTTGCAATGCTTGGGCTTGTTGCTTGCTAGCATAACCTCTAGCTTCTTTTCAGCGCCCATGTATCGCTCTGTCATCAGGTTCCTCCAGACATCATCACTCTTTTTCAGCAGTTCATGCTCTGTCTGAAGTCCTCACAACTCTTGCTTCAGTAGACTCAGTTCAGTATCTTTCTGAGTCAAGTCTTTGGTTAAGACTGAGATCTGATCTTCTTGATGCTGAGACTTGGCCTTCAGAGAGTTTATCTCCTCCCTGAGTCTCAACACAAGTCCTTCTGACTCAGTAGCAACTTGACTTTCCTGAGAAAGTCTCTGATTCTCCACTTTTACGGTATCCAATTCCTGAAGAGTCTTACTGAGCTGCAGACTCATCTGAATCTGTTCGTCGAGTAGTTCTTCGTATGCGATTGCGACGTCCATATTTTCATCTGCACCTGAAAGAGTGTCGTGTGTGCAGTGTGAAGAGGAATTAAGTGGTCCATGTGAGTTTACCTCATCCTCTTCTCCTGCCATGAGACACTTTTCAGCATCTTCTTCAGCTTCAAGCTCTTTGGCCATGAAAGCTGCTTCATCGTCAGATGAATCCATGAAGGAGTCGACTTCATCTGAGTCGTCTGAGAGTTCACCAACAATGTATGCTTGTCTCTTCTTGATGAACTTCTCCCTTCTGGCTTTGCGTGCTACTCGTTCAGTATTACTGAGCTCAAGACAATCATACTGATAGTGTTCTGGCTTTTTGCAGTTATAGCAGGTGGTGACTCTTTCTTCTTTACTTTCACTGTCTTTTGACTGTGCTGAGTCATCCTTTTTCCTGCATTCAGAAGTATGCGAGTCAGGAGTGCGCTTAGGCGTATATTCTGACTTACCCTTGGATTCTCTGAGGGCTTTAGTCACTTTTCTGCGCCTCTCCTTCTTCTGATATTTTACGGCAAGCAGCGCGTACTTCTTGGCTAAATTTCCTTCTTGTACGTCAGTGAGTGAAGGTTCAACCTTGCTAGTCACTGGAGCTGCTGTGCTGACTGATGCTTTAAAGGCATGGTCGATTTGAGTGTCAGCTTCAACTCGCTGCTTCCTTTGAGGTAAGCCAAACTCGAATTCCTCTACTTTAAGCTCTGAAAAGATATGGTCAGGAGTAACAATATCTAAATCAGAATGACGCAATAGAGTAGCAAAGGGAGTCCAGTGACCGTCTGGCAGTGCCCTCAAAATTTTGAGATTCATCTCTCGGTTGGAAAATGTCTTTCCCAGCCCGTTGATAGAGTTCATCAGATCCGTGAATCTGAAGTTGATATTTTCAATGGTGTCACCAGGCATGAGGGACAATCTTTCCAGCTTTTGGAGTTCCAGCGCAAGTTTATTTGCTTTGATCTTCTGAGTCCCCCGACTCAGCAGCGATAGAGCATCCCAGAGTTCTTTCGCGGACTTGCAGTCCTGAACCCTTCCGAGATAGGAATCACTCAGGGTGGTCAGTATGGCATTTCTGGCGACGCGGTCTAAGTTGTGAAGCTTCTTCTCCTCTGGGGTGAAGAGACTTCTGTCCTTGGGGATCTTCTTCCCGGTCACCATTCCACCTCTGTCTGCTGGATCCTGAGCTACGACGCTATCGATCATTGGAACGATAGGTCCGTCCTCTAGAACCTCTGTCATGCTGTCGTGGAGAGAGGTCTGATGTGCCTCCATTCTGACCCACCATACACCATAGTTCTCTACTGAGAATATGGGTACCATCCTGATACTTGACATATCAGACTTGATATTTAATGATATGAATGAAGAATGATATGCAGTGAAAACGTTTTCTGGATCCGTTCAAGTAGACCAGTTTCAGAATAACAAGAGTCTTATAGAACTCCTACTCTGATACCAATTGTTGGTCCCGAGAGTACGATCAGGTGTAGAGGGGGGGTGAATATACCTAAAAACTGATTTCTCAACTTAAACACGAACAATCCTTTTCAGGATAGTGTCGTACTGAACAAGTTCAGTAGACCAGACAAGCTGTTCTGACTCATGTGGCAGAGTGACTGGCTTTACTGAGACCTGCTAGCTGACTTAGAGTCAGAATTCAGTATCTTCCAGATAGAACTCAGTAGTGCGGAATAGTGTCGGCCCAAATTCAGTTGAGTTAGGAAAACATTTTATCAAAACCGTTTCAGTAGATTAGTGCAGTCTATTAAGTTTGCTGAAACCCAGTTGAATGATTTAAAGAATTTTTTCAGTATGAACAGTAAATCAATGCAACAGTAAAAACAGAACACAAGACACAGAGATTTTTAAAGTAGTTCGGACACAAAAACCCTACGTCCACTGTCCCGAAAGATCAGGAAGCTATTTATTATACTGAGATAGTCTCAGACGGTTTGTACACTGGACAAACACTGATCTTGAGATTTATACTGAGCAAGTCTCAGTTTACAGGGTTATCAAACTAAGTGTTTGAAAAACTCTCCAACACTGAAGGAGTCCTTTATAGTAAGGATCAGTTCGAAAGTGAACTCCTTCGTCTAAGCTACGGATTTAGTCTATTGAGCTTAGGTTAGAGGGATAGGGAACAAGAAGTTGGCTTCTAGAACGACAAACAACTGAGTGTAAGCTTTTGGTTCGTGTAACGTCGTTTGGATACTAGAGGCTGTATAGTTCAGTTTAGCTTGGTTCCCTATGAGCAGAGTTGTAGTCTTTCGCCGGAGATTGCTTCTTCGAACTTCTTGCGGAAGACTTAGCCTTTTTCGAATTTGCTCGTTTGAATGCTCTGTGTGTTCTCTCGTGTATTCTTCCGTACTCGTTGTCCGTTGGAGACGACGATCCTTTTTCTCTCTCTTTTGGGTGGCTAACGGCTCTTTTGATGTATGGTGGCAGTGTCCTTTCCCTCTATTTCTGGAAAGTTGTTGACTTGCAGCTTTAGTAGGTATAGGGTATGTGTCTGCTTGTCATTGGCCGAGGTTCAAAAGGTGGTTGAGACAGAACAAACTTCAAGGAGATCTGAAGCTGACTTCTCTCTTCCTCGTATTGACTCTGCTGAAATGACTTCAAAGATCCTGGCGGTCAGAAGACTGTCTGGCCGTTGCTGAGTCTGATCTCTGATTCAGTGGCATGCTCCTGCTGAGTCAGCTCTACTGTAGATTAGCTCTGAGTCCAGTGAACTACTCCTGCTGAGTTCAGTTCCACTGACTCCTTTCAGTATACTGTTGGTCCCGAGAGCACGTTCAGGTGTAGAGGGGGGGGGTGAATACACCTTAAAACCGATTTTCTCAACTGAATCGTGTGGCAGAGTGACTGACTCTACTGAGATCTGCTAGCTGACTGAGAGTCAGAATTCAGTATCTTAAAAATAGAGTTCAGTGGTGCGGAATAGTGTAGGCCCAAATTCAGTTGATTAGTGCAGTCTGTTAAGTTTGCTGAAACCCAGTTGAATGATTTAAAAGATGTTTTCAGAATGAACAGTAAATCAATGCAACAGTTAAAAACAGAGCACAAGACAGAGATTTTTAAAGTGGTTCGGACACAAAAATCCTACGTCCACTGTCCCAAAAGATCAGGAAGCTATTTATTATACTGAAATAGTCTCAGTTGGTTTGTATGCTGGACAAACACTGGTCTTGAGATTTATACTGAGCAAGTCTCAGTTTACACGGTTATCAAACTGAGTGTTTGAAAAACTCTCCAACTATGAAGGAGTCATTTACAATAAGGATCAGTTCAAAGGTGAACTCCTTCGTCTAAGCTATGGATATGTTCTATTGAGCTTAGGTTAGAGGGGTAGGGAACAAGAATGTGGCTTCTAGAACGACGAACAGCTGAGTATAGCTTTGGATTTGTGTATCATCGTTTGGATAGTAGAGGTTGTATTAAGCAGTTCAGCTTGGTTCCCTAAGAGCTGGAATGTAGTCTTTCGCCGGACATTGATTCTTCGAATTTCTTGCGGAAGACTTGGGCTTTTCGAATTTGCTCGTTTGAATGCTCTGTGTGTTCTCTCGTGTGTTCTTGAGTATTTTTTATTTTGTTCGTGAGCTTTAAATTTGATTTATCCCTCTATTTATAGAGAAGAGATTAGGATAGATCCGTTGGAGACGACGATCCTTTGTCTCTCTCTTTTGGGTAGCTAACGGCTCGTTTGAAGTATGGTGGCAGTGTCCTTTCCCTCCATTTCTGGAAAGTTGTTGACTTGCAGCTTTAGCAGATATAGGGTACGTGTTTGCTTGTCATTGGCTGAGGTTCAGTAGGTGGTTGAGACAGAACTGACTTCAAGGAGATCTGAAGCTGACTTCTCTCTTCCTCGTATTAACTCTGCTGAAATGTCTTCAAAGATCCTGACAGTCAGAAGACTGTCTGGCCGTTGCTGAGACTGATCTCTGATTCAGTAGCATGCTTCTACTGAGTTGGCTCTACTAAAGATCAGCTCTAAGTACAGTGAACTACTCCTGCTGAGTTCAGTTCTACTGACTCCTTTCAGTATATTGCTCCTGCTGAGTCCAGTATCACTGAGTCTTCTACTTCTGGTGCTGAGGCGGATAATCTACAGAGTGCCTGAACCAGAGCAGAGGGTCTGCTGAGTCTGAAATCTCAGAGACAAAACAAATTACATCGTAATGGTTCACCAATCAATATAGGGTTTTGGGATCTTCAAATCTTCATAGACTCTTTCAGAACACAGAGCTACTGAGTGTATGAAAACACAGAAGACTGTATCATTTCCCACTATTTACCAACACTGCTGAGGATAGAATCATCACCCAACATTTTCCCCCTATTTGATGATGCCAAAACCTAACAACTATCAACTAAACAACCTAACACTATGACTTATCAGAAACAGAGCTCCTTACAAAGTATGACAAGTAGGATCAGTGGAGTTGTTCTTTAAGTCCTAGACTACTGAGGGGATCAGGGCAGAAAGTCAGAACATATACAGAGTCTAAACAGCAATTTCCCCTTGTCTTAACAACATTTTCCCCTTATGCTATCAAGTCTATCAGAATCTAGCTAAGCAACAACTGACAACAAATAACAGACAGTGAGTGTGTGCGTCAGTAATCACTTCAGTGCTTCTGAGTGTTAAGCATAAACAAACACGGCTATTCAGATAATAAAATATTATCAAAGCCACACAGATATATATTATATATATGAGAAAATATCAGTACAGTTACATCTCTGCTAGACTAGAAACAAGAAAGAAAGACATAAAGAGAGTACAGAAGTAAGAAGTTATTTGAACTGCCTAATCCTGTCTTTGAAATCTTGAGATTGAGTTTCAGGAAGAGGCAATCCATACATGCGATAAGTGACCTTTCTCAGCTTCAGTATCTCAGCAAAGTCCGCTGGGTCTTCTTCATCAAGGAATTGGGCATCAGCAGCGTCCTTCACTTCTTTCTCTATTACTCCATAGTGAATGGATCCATCAAGTCTCTGTGGGGGTGGCAGGATTCTGGGGTCTGGAACTCTGACTTCAACATTTTCTTTGACAGCTTTTTGCAGTCAGGCATACATATCTAAGTCAGCTCTCATGATCCATTCAGTATAAGCCACTGACTTGCGCTTCTCAGACCAGAATCTCCAGAAATAGTTCCTTTTTATGAACTCGATCTTCAGTGCTTCCCACCTCTGAGTGAATTCCACTGGTATCCATTAATCTGTTCTAGGCCATCTGTGAGTCTTCAGATCTGTAGGCTTCCTGAATCTCCTGTATCTATAGGGGATATCAGCCTTTGCAGGGATCCTCTGACTAGCTTCCTTTTCAGTTCTCAGCCTGAGAGCTTAAAGATCTGACATCCTTATTCTCTCTCTGGCTGCTTCAATTTGCATGGCCTCTTCACCTCTGTATAAGTATCTGTCTAACTGAGCCCAGATGTCTTCCATCTCTTGTTCCTGTGCCTTCGAGGCAGTGTAGGAGGGCTTGTGAGGTGACTCTTCTTCTGAGTCACCAGGCGTTGATGATTTTTCTTTGGAAGTCCCCTGCTGCCCAGTAGATTGCTGTTGTTGCTGCTCCTTCTCCTTTTCTTTATCAGCTTTGTCGCTGAGTTTGAGCGTTTTAGGAGGCAACCTAGTACCTGTTTTCTTGCCTCCAGCTGGAGCCTTAGTCTTGCCTTTGACAGGCTTCTTCTTAGGTTTGTTGGCTGCTTCAGCTTCTACTATCTCCCTAGCCAGCTTCTCATTTGCGGCTATCTGAGCCTCCTCCTCCGGGGTTATGAACCTCCTGGGTCCTTTCTTCTTGGAGGGAGGGGTTGGGAGTTTCAGTACCTTTTTGCCTTTTCCGGCAACTGGAGGAGGGAGAGGAGCTTCTTCCTCTTCTGAGTCCTCCTCGTCAGCATACTCAGCTACTTCCTTTATAATATCAAGAGGAGTTTGAGTAGCCTGAGCTGTGACTTCTTTGGCTCCTGAGCAACTTGGGCCAGTCTCAGTTGATGCTGCAGCTGCAGCTGAGACACCCTGGGCCTCGCCAGTTTTAGTTGGTCCAGTAGGGGCAGATGACTGAGTTGAAGTTGCCCCTCCTACTGACCTTGCTCTCTTTGGAGCTTTTGGTGTCAGCTCCTTGGTTGCTTTTTCCACTACACCTTCCCCCTTCTTTACTAAACCTTCCCCCTTTTTGGCATCAGCAATTAGGGTTGGGGGTGGAGCAGATACCTTTCTGTTCAGGCTTTTGTATGAGGTTGACAGATCGTCCAACTTATTATGTATTTTTGTCAGAGCCTCATGCAGCTCGTTCCTCTCATTGGTCAGCTGATCGCCGTATTCCTTGTGTGAGAGATCAGCCGCAGCCTTGAACTCTTTCAGCTGTTGTTCTACCTTCTCTTCAACGGCCTTCTAAATAGTCTCTATTCTGAGTTCATTGGCTTGAGAGATGGCAGTGACGGATTCAGTGTGAGCGGTTTGAGCAGCCTTGTATGCATTCAACAGTTTGTCCTGGCCTTCCTGAATCGTCTTTAGCTGAGCTTCGAAGTCATCTCTCTGTGCAGCTAAGGCATTCGTCAGAATGCTGGAGAAGTCAGTGACTTGAGATGTAGAAATGGCTGTTCTGAGTCCCTGCAGCTCTGTACCTTGTGCCTCAGTGGTTTGCCTCCAAGTTTTGTGGACGGTACGGGCAAGTAGGCGATTTTGGGTGCCTTGATTCTTCAATGCCCTGGCCACTGTTTTCGAGCGACGGCTCTTTGGGCTGGGCGCTACTTTGAAAGCAGATTAGAGAAGAAGCTGAGCAGGATCAGCTGCTTTCGAAGTACCAGCCACCATCTGCCCAGGACCAAGGATGCTGAGTGGAGGGTCAGCAGTAGATGCAGTGGCATCCTTGTCCTGTTGAGTTCCCTCATCAGGCTTCTCAGGACCTGAATCATGGGGTGGGTCCTGACCATTGGGGTCAGACCCATCTGAGGGCCCAGGTGCTGAGAGAGGCTGTCTGTCGTTCAGCAGAGCGAGCATGGTCGCCCTCAGATCCTCGAGCGTGCCAAGGTCATATGGCTCTATGTAGCCAATGTTCCCCCTTATCAGCAGCTCTTCCTCGTGGAGCTGTTCGCAGGAATGGTGAATCACTAGTCTTTTCAGGTTATGCCATTCTTGGAACCTTATCAACATGTGGAGCCTCGCCTGCCTAGCCAATAGGACAAGATCTTAGTGGTTGGCGATCTCCGGAATCTCTTCAGTAATCTCTTGGGAGGCTCTGGATTTGAGAGCTGAGGCCTCCATCCCGACAGATTCTGACTCTGAGGCTATCTCCGAGTCCTCGACTTCAATCGGAGACGCCTGTTTCTCAGCAGATGGGATGCTGTTGAGTGGAGGGACGTCCAAGGGGCTCTCCAGAGTCTGAACTTCTTCAGCCTGGACTTCTTCAGCTGGGACCCCTTGGTCTACTATTTCTCCATGTTCAGTGGAGACGATCTTCTCCACTGATTGAGTCTTCTCAGAAGACTCTGGCTCGTCTCTCAGCTATAAAGGCGGCTGAGTGATGATGGCCTCTGGTTCCACCTCAGCCTCAGTAGGCACAACCTCGCTGACCTTCTTCAGCCTCTTGGTTGGTGCCTTAGGCGTGGTTTTAGGTGGGGACCTCTTCTTCTTCGGCGTTGAGGTCTACTGAGTCCCATCCTTAGGTGCAGCTGGCCCTGAGCCAATCTGTTGAAGGGCTGCTGCCCTGTTCTGGAATCTGACTTTCTTCACGTTGAAATATTGCTTGTCCGCGAAGGTGATTTTGTCAGACGCGCAGAAATCCTCGATCATGACTGAGAGTTTCAGTCCGTAGAGGAGCTTCCCTTTGACGCTGAGCCGATTGGATGCCTTATCAAATTTAGCTGATTGAGTCATAAACTCTCTGAGGAAAAACTCAGTCCAGTTGATCTTGGCCCGATCATATATGGCCATCATCAGTTGCAGCTTGGGCCTTGACACTTGGTCAAAAGAGCCTGCTTGACTCGTCAGCAACTGAGTCACTATGTACGCCAATGCTCTGTACTGAGGGAGCATTGCGTTCTTGGGAAAGGCAGCTCTGAATACTGTTGGCTTTTCGCAGAACTCAGTAAGGTATTCATCCATTAGATCATCTTTATATGCGACGGTTGTGAATCCTGTGTTGGGAAGATTGAAGCTTCTCTGAAGGGCTTCTCGAATAGACATCTGCTTCACTTCCATGTCAGTGCGAGAGGGATCGTCTACTGTATGGACTACGAATCTCCCTCTGATGTCTCCATCTACTGAATCAGAATTCGAGTAGATCTCTGCTACTTGTCACGGGAGGAAGAAGGTCGGCTTCCTTGACAAGAATCCTTCCAAGCCGGTTTCTCGGAGAGCGTAGAAGATCTCCTCCATGAAATCCAGGTCACACTCATCAAACTCCATGACTGGCTCGCACCAGACTCGATCCTTCTCGAGGATCTCTCGCATATCGGCAGGAGCCATAACCGAGTTTCCTGTCATTTTAATAATCTGCATACACAGTATAGGTTAGTATCGATAAAAGTATACAAGAGATAAGAGCATACGATACTAAATGTTCATTGAAGAATTACCAAAAGATTTTCTGAAGATTTTGAAGAGAATTTAGATAGAAGGTAATAAGAATCTCAGAAAATCTCGGGTACTTAAGATATTTGCAGATGTGAAATGGCGATTTTAAAGATTTGAATGCATATATATATCTTAGAGAAGATAAACAGTTAAAGATCAAGGGTTTAGTTTGAATGCGCTTTTTGAGATGGACGGCTAGGATTAAGTTTTATAAAATAGGCAATGATCATATTAGCCGCCTAAGTCAAAAGCCAGTTGTAAATAGCCTAAGTAGTAACTTGATACGAAATGCATTTAATGCGTGGCAGAGTTCAGCATGCTTGTACATAGAATGTCGTGTATTAAATGTGATCCGTTAAAATTAAATGACATTTCCTAAAGCATTGAATACGATGCTGAATCTGATTCATAAATGCACCGAATTGATATATAGGCTACTGAGTAGAGATACGCAAACCTGTCAGCTGAACATCGTAGTCAGCTGATACCTCGTGTGAATGGTTGCTGAGTCTCTACGCACTGATTTTACTCAGTACTGAGAGTGACCATTCCCCCTTACTGAATGCTCCTCTCCTGAATCCTCTTACTGACTGGAGTCAGTAGGGTCCAGCAGACCTAGCTCTACTGAAAGTTCTCTGAATCTGGCTTCAGCTAGAGGCTTGGTCAGTATATCAGCCCTTTGATGGTCAGTATGGATTTTTTCCATCCTGATATCCTTCTTTTCGACATGGTCACGAATGAAGTGGTGTCTGATGTCCACATGCTTGCATCTCGTATGAAGTATAGGATTCTGAATGATTGCAATTGCACTAGTACTGTCGCAGAAGATCGGCACTTCATTCTGAATGACGTCATAGTCGCATAGCTGCTGTCTCAGCCAAAGGATATGGGCGCAGCAACTTCCGGCAGCCATGTATTCAGCTTCAGTAGTTGACGTTGCTACTGAATGCTGTTTCTTTGAGAACCATGAAATTAGATTACTGCCGAGGAACTGACACGTTCCACAAGTTGACTTTCGGTCAATTCTACATCCTGCATAGTCAGCATCAGAATAACCAGTTAGTTCAATATTATCATCAGCTGGATACCATAAACCCATGTCAGGTGTTCCTCTGAGATAGCGGAGAATCTTCTTTGCTTAGTCCATGTGACTGCTTCGGATTCGCCTGAAATCGAGCGCAGACACCTACATCATAAGTTATGTCAGGACGAGTAGCTGTTAAGTATAATAAAGAACCAATTATAGCACGAAATTCAGTTTGGTCTACTGATACTCCCTCTTTATCAAGATCGATCTTCATATTCGTGTTCATCGGGATCTTGATTGCTTTGCCGGATGTGCAACCGAATCTCTTGATGAGGTCTCGAGTGTATTTGCCTTGATTGATGAACGTTCCCTTCTCAGATTATTTGACTTGGAAGCCAAGGAAATAGTTCATCTCTCCCATCATCGACATCTCGAACTTATCCTTCATCATTCTTTCAAACTGCTGACACATGATGACGTTCTTCGAGCCGAAGATGATGTCATCTACGTAGATCTGCACAAGTAATAGGTCGTCTTCCAGTCGAATGCTGAATAATGTGCGTTCTACTGTGCCCTTCTGAAAACCTTTCTCAAGAAGAAACTCAGACAGGGTATCGTACCAAGCCCTGGGTGCTTGTTTTAACCCATACAGAGCCTTTCTGAGTCTATAAACTTGATGTCCCTTCTAAAAGCCGGGAGGCTGTTCCACATAGACTTCTTCTTTCAGTACGTCGTTCAGGAAAGCAGACTTCACATCCATTTGATATTCTCTTAATCTTTGATGTGTTGCTTAGGCTAGGAATAGTCTGATTGCCTCCAATCTTGCAACTGGAGCGAACGTTCCATCAAAATCTATCCCTTCAGCTTGACAGTAGCCTTTTGCCACGAGTCTTGCTTTATTTCTTACTATGACATTGTTTTCATCTTGCTTGTTCTTGAAGACCCATTTTGTTCCAATCACATGTTGATGCCGGGGTCTGTCAACAAGCTCCCAAACTTTGTTTCTCGTGAACTGATTCGGCTCCTCCTGCATGGCTATGATCCAGTCAGCATCTTTCAGTGCATCCTCAACTGACTGAGGTTCTTTAGCAAACAAGAAGCAGGAATATAAGGTGCTTTCTCCCTGACAGAATCTGGATCTTGTCTTTACGCTCGCTGAAGGATCTCCTATAATTAGATCAGAAGTGTTAGCATCCAGCCACGATCTACAATGTTTCAACTCTTCATCTGAAATTTGTTCATCACAGATAGTAGGTGAATTAGGCATTTCAGTTGTACTATTCTGAGATTGAAGCAATTCAGTTACAAGAGTGTGATCTACTGAGTCACCAAGTTCAGGGCCATTTAGCTCTGGAACATCATTAGTTCCCCTTGAATTATTATTCTCAGTAGAGGTCTCAGTGTTGGGTGATGATTCTATCCTCAGCACAGTCATACTTAGTGGGAAATGATTCTATCTTCTATAACTGACCAAAGCTCAGTAGCCTCGTGCTCTGAACTTGTTTGAAGATTTGAAGATCCCAAAATCCTATCTGATTGGTGAACCATTCCGTTGTAATTGTTTGTCTCTGAGGGTTCAGACTCAGAAGACACTCTGCTCTGGTTTAGGCGTTCAGTAGATTATCAGCCTCGGCACCGGATGTAGAAGACTCGGTGAGATACTTGGACTCGGCGAGAGCAAGTATACGGAAGGAGTCGGTGGAACCGAACTCGGCGAGGAGTAGTTCATCGAACTAAGAGCCGACCTTCGGTAGAGTAAATTCGAGTACTCTACGAGGATCGGGCGAGTAAAGGCGGCACGGTCTTACGAACCGTCGGATCTTTTGAATGACAATCAGCATAGTCAAATACGAGGAAGAGAGAAGTCAGCTTCATTATGCCTCGAAGTTTGTTCTGTCTCAACTACTCTGCAAAACCTCGACGAATGACAAGCAGACACGTGCATTTTTACCTACTAAAGCTGCAAGTCAACATATTTCCAGAAAAGGAGGGAAAGGACACTGTCACCTTTTTCAAAAGAGCCGTTAGCTACCAAAAGAGTGAGAAAGGGATAATCGTCTCCAACGGATCTTTCCCAATCTCTTCTCTATAAATAGAGGGATGATTCAAGATTTTGAAGAACAACAACAACTACTACAAGAACAACTACGACTGCTACTTCACGAGCAAACAAGGAAAGAGAACTAAAACAAGAAGAGAGCAGTCAAACGAGCAATCCAAAAAGCTTAAGTCTTCCGCAAGAACTCGAAGATCTATCTCCGGTGAAAGACTACATCCTAGCTCGTAAGGGAACCAAGCTGAACCTATATACAAGCCTCTAGTATCCAAACGATGCAACACGAACCCATAGCTATAACTCAGTTGTTCGTCGTTCTAGAAGCTACATTCTCATTCCCTATCCCTCTAACCCTAAGCTCAACCGATGATATCCATAGCTTAGACGAAGGAGTTCATATTTGAACCTAATCCTTATTGTAAAAGGACTCCTTCACTGTTGGAGAGTTTGTCAAACACTTTAGTTTGATAACCGTTGTAAACCGAGACTTGCTCAGTATAAATTCCAAGACGCGGCTTTGTCCTTTGTACAAGCTGACTGAGACTAACTCAGTATAATAAATAGCCTCTTGACCTTTTGGGACAGTGGACGTAGGATCCTGTGTATCCGAACCACTTTAAAAATCTGTGTCTCTCGCTTGCTCTCTTATTTACTGTTGCATTGATTTTAACTGTTCGTACTAAAAATTATCCTTTAAAATCATACAACTAAGTCTCAGCATACTGAACTGTTTTTTCTGCTGAATTGAGACTGTCTTGATAAAACGTTTTCCACTCAACTGATTTGGGCCTACACATTTTTGCACCACTGAACTCTATCTGCTGATACTGAATTCTGACTCAGTCAGCTAGCAGAACTCAGTAGAGTCAGACTCTTTGCCAAACACGATTCAGAACAGTTATGTGGTCTGCTGAATTCTTTCAGTACGACACTTTCCTGAACAGGACTGTTCGTGTTCAAAGTTGAGAAAATCGGATTCAGGTGTATTCACCCCCCCCTCTACACCTGAACGTGCTCTCGGGACCAACAATTGGTATCAGAGCAGGAGTTCTATAAGACTC
This sequence comes from Lavandula angustifolia, assembly GCA_028984105.1. NCBI lineage: Eukaryota > Viridiplantae > Streptophyta > Magnoliopsida > Lamiales > Lamiaceae > Lavandula > Lavandula angustifolia. The sequence continues at coordinate 18,235,001 of CM054817.1, forward strand.
TTGTTATCTTGAAACTGGTCTACTTGAACGGATGCGGAAAAACGTTTTCACTGCATATCATTCTACACTCATATCATTATTCATCATGACTGATATGTTATATCATTATTCATCATGACTGATATGTTAGGTATAAGGATGGTACCCATGTTATCATTAGAGAACTATGGTGTATGGCGGGTCAGAATGGAGGCTCATCTGACTTCCCTTCACGACAGCATGACCGAAGTACTTAAGGAAGGACCTATCAATCCTATGATAGATAGTGTTGTAACTCAGGATCAAACAGCTGGAGGAAGAATGGTGACCGGAAAGAAGATCCCCAAGGACAGAAGTCTCTTCACCCTTGAGGAGAAGAAACTTCATAACTTAGATCGAGTCGCCAGGAATGCCATACTAACCACCTTAAGTGATTCTTATCTCGGCAGGGTTCAGGAATGCAAGACAGCTAAGGAACTCTGGGATGCTCTAGCGCTACTGAGTCGGGGGACTTTGAAGATCAAAGCCAACAAACTTGCACTGGAACTCCAAAAGCTGGAGAGTTTGTCTCTCATGCCTGGTGGCAAAATAGAAGATCTAAATATCAGATTCACAAATCTGATGAACTCCATCAACGGGCTGGGAAAGACATTCAGCAACCGAGCGATGAATCTCAAGATACTGATGGCACTGCCGGACGGACACTGGACATCTTTTCAGAACTTCAAGCAGAGGAATTCGAGTTTGACAGACCTCAACGGAAGCAGAAAACTGAAGCTGACACCAAAATTGACCATGCTTTCAAAGCATCAGTCAGCACAGCATCTCCCGCGTCAAGCAAAACTGAACCTTCACTAACTGACATACAAGAAGGAAGTTTAGCTCGGAATGCGCAGCTCGGCCGTAAAATATCAGAAGGAGAAGGAGAGGCGCAGAAAAGTGACTAAAGCCTATCGAGAAACAAAAGGTAAGTCTGAATACACGCAAGAGCGCACTCCTGACTCACAGTCTTCTGAATGCAGAAAGAGGGATGACTCAGCTCCATCTAAAGACAACGAAAGCAAAGAAGAAAGAGTCATCGCTTGCTACAACTGCAAAAGGTCAGGACACTATCAGTATGACTGTCCTGAGCTCAGTAGTGCTGAACGCGCAGCACGAAAAGCAAGGAGAGAGAAATTCACCAAGAAAACACAAGCATACATAGCTGGCGAAATCTCAGACGACTCAGAAGAAGTCGACTGCTTTAAGAATTCATCTGATGATGAACCAGCTTTCATGGCCCTAGAGCATGAAGCTGAAGAAGCTACTTAAAAGTGCCTAATGGCAGGAGAAGAGGATGAGGTAAATTCTCATGAACCATTTAACTCCTCTTCACACTGCACACACGACACTGTTTCAGGTGCAGATGAGAATTTGGACGTCACGATCGCATACGAAGAACTGCTTGAGGAACAAATTCAGATGAGTCTGCAGCTCAGTAAGACTCTTCAGGAATTGGATACCCTGGAAGTGGAGAATCAGAGACTTTCTCAGGAGAGTCAGGTCTCTACTGAGTCTGAAGGACTTGTGTTGAGACTCAGGGAGGAGATAAACTCTCTGTTGGCCAAGTCTTAGCATCAAGAAGATCAGATCTCAGTTCTGACCAAGGACTTAAATCAGAAAGATACTGAACTGAGTCTACTGAAGCAACAACTATCAGGACTTCAGACCGAGCACAACACACTGAAGAATAGTGATGATGTCTGGAGGAACCTGATGACTGAGCGGTACATGGGCGCTGAAAAGAAGCTGGAAGCTATGCTAGCAAGCAACAAGCCTAAGCACTGCAAGGAAGGACTTGGTTTCAGCCAGGGAGCTTCCTCATCTACTCCAGTACACTCAAAAGTGCGACTTGCTGATAGATTTGTTAAAGGGGAGACAATCAATGCAAATATTCTGAACCCCTTAGCAAAGAATAAACAAAAGATGACAGCACCTCATCCTACACGTTAGCAATCTGACCAAAATATCACTACCAAAACACCCCAGTTCAGTCAAGGGGGAACCAGCAAGCCAAAGTGGGCTGATCAGTATGGACCACCTCAGCTGACACATCCAGCTCAGTATGGGTCATATTATTATGATCCTATAGTCATAAGAGGATCCAAGATTCAGAAGAAGAAGAAGATCGCACAAAAGGCAAAGGTCAGCAGTCCACCAGTTCAGAAGATCCGGACTCTTGAACCAGAAAAGCCTAAGAAGTCAGCAACGACCAGTCCAGTGGTCAAATATGTTGGAAAGAAACTGTCTGAGACCACCAGGGTCGTTAGACAGATTTGGGTTACTAAAACTAACATCTAAGGACCCAAAATCAAGAATAAAGGGTACCTTAATATAATTCTGTTTTGCAGGTGCACAAAGATCCTTGGTATGTGGACAGCGGATGCTCAAGACACATGACGTACCAAAGGAACCTACTGAAGAATTATACAACTGAAGAAGGACCCAGAATCGACTTTGGAGACAACGCTAAAGGCTACACAAGAGGATTCGGAACACTCAGCATTGGAACTGCGACAGTTCCTAGAGTATCATATGTTGAAGGACTTCAGCATAACCTTCTCTCTGTTAGTCAATTTTGTGATAACTCGAATAGAGTGATATTTGACGCTAGTTTCTGTGATGTCATTGATAAATCCACAGGGAAAACAGTGTTATCAGTTTCGCGGAAAAAGAACATATATGTAGCTGACTGGAACTCAGCTGAACCTGAAGCTTATCTGTTGGCAAAAAACGACAACCGAACGGGGTAGCTATGGCACAGAAGACTCAGCCATCTCAACTTCAAGACGCTTAACAAACTAGCAAGAAACACTCTAGCAAGAGGACTGCCGAATGAAGTATTCAGCAAAGACACTCAGTGTGAAGCATGTCTGAAGGGAAAGCGAACAAGGAATCAAAATCCACCTGTTCCATCTCCTTCCACTGATGGAATCCTTCAGCTGCTACATATGCATTTGTTCGGTCCAGTCTCTCCAGTGACGATCAGAGGCAAGAAATATGCTTTAGTGGTCATCGATGACTACTCGCGCTATACTTGGGTCATATTCATTGCCAACAAGTCTGACGTCAAAACAAAGTTACCAAGGCTTCTGAAAAGGCTCATTGTCGAGAAGAACACCAAAATTGTCAAAATCCGTTCTGAAAGAGGAACTGAGTTCCTCAAGTCAATGGTGGAGGAGTTCTGCAAAGCAGAAGGAATAGAGCATGAGACATCAGCTGCACGCACACCCCAGTAAAATGGAGTTGTTGAACGGAAGAACAGAACTCTCAAAGAAGCAGCTAGAACTCTACTCGCAGACTCAGGACTCCCAGCCAAATTCTGGGCAGAAGCCACTGATACTGCGTGTTACACTCAGAACCATTCTCTACTGACAAAGCAACATAAGAGAACACCATATGAACTATGGAACAGCAGGAAACCTTCTCTATCCTATTTCTATATTTTTGGGTGCTCGTGCTTTATCCACGATAATGGGAAAGATCAGCTGAAAACTTTCGATAGCAAGTCAGATCAGGGAGTATTCTTAGGATACTCTCGGGTCAGCAAAGCTTTCAGAGTATTCAACTATCGAACCCTTTGCGTGGAGGAAAGCCCTCATGTTGTTTTTAATGAGTTTGCTACTAAAGAAAGGAGCAATAACTCTAACTCTGAATCTGAGGACATCAGTAAACAGCTACAGGATCTAAGCCTAAAAGACAAAGTCGAAAAGATCCAGCTTTGTTGGGATGATGATTCAGATGAGGAATCTGAAAACAAGTCTACTGAATCTCAACCAGCAGTAAATGTAGCTGAGCCGATTGATTCTCCTAAACAGAATCAATCCCAGGTAACTCAGGTCGATGAAGAAACCCAGAGGTAACTGAGACCACTATTGAGAATAACAACTCAGGGGGAACATCTATTAGTGTTCCTGAGCTGAATGCCCCTGAACCTGGTGAATCAGTAGATCACACTCTCATTACTGAAATGCTTCAATCTCATAATAGTACAACTGAAATGCCTAACTCGCCTACTATCTGTGTTTAACAAATTTCAGATGAAGAACTGAAACATCGTAGATCGTGGCTGGACGCTCACACTGCTGATCTGATTATTGGAGATCCCTCAGCAAGAGTAAAGACAAGATCCAGATTCTTTCAAGGAGAAAGCGCCTTATATTCCTGCTTCTTGTCTACTGACGAACCTCAGACGATTGAGGATGCATTAAAAGATGCTGATTGGATCATAGCTATACAGGAAGAGCTGAATCAGTTCATGAGAAACGACGTTTGGGAGCTTGTTGATAGACCCCGGCATCAACATGTTATTGGAACAAAATGGGTCTTCAAGAACAAGCGGGACGAAAACAACGTCATAGTAAGGAACAAAGCAAGACTCGTGGCAAAAGGTTACTGTCAAGCTGAGGAAATAGTTTTTCGATGAAACTTTCGCTCCAGTTGCCAGATTGGAGGCAATTAGACTATTCCTGGCCTACGTAACACATCAAAAATTCAGAGTCTATCAAATGGATGTGAAGTCTGCGTTCCTGAACGGCGTACAGAAAGAAGAAGTCTACGTGGAACAACCGCCCGGCTTTCAGCAGGGACATCAGGTGTATAGACTCAGAAAGGCTCTGTATGGGTTAAAACAGGCACCCAGGGCTTGGTACGATACCCTATCTGAGTTTCTTCTTCAGAAAGGTTTTCAAAAAGGCACAGTAGACCGCACTCTATTCAGCATTCGACTGGAAGACGATCTACTACTTGTGCAGATCTATGTAGATGACATCATATTTGGATCTAAGAATGTCATCATGTGCCAACAATTTGAAAAGATGATGAAGGATAAATTCGAGATGTCAATGATGGGAGAAATGAACTACTTCCTCGGTTTCCAAGTCAAACAATTTGAAAAAGGGATGTTCATAAATCAAGGCAAATACACTCGAGACCTCATCAAAAGATTTGGTTGCACATCCGGCAAACCTATCAAGATCCCGATGAACACAAACATGAAAATTGATCTTGATAAGGAGGGAGTATCAGTAGACCAAACTGAATTTCGTGTTATAATTGGTTCTTTATTATATTTAATAGCTACTCGTCCTGACATAACTTATGCTGTAGGTGTCTGTGCTCGATTTCAGGCGAATCCAAAGCAGAGTCACATGGACTCAGCAAAGGAGATTCTCCGCTATCTCAGAGGAACACCTGACATGGGTTTATGGTATCCAGCTGATGATAATATAGAACTAACGTGTCAGTTCCTTGGCAGTAAGCTGATCTCATGGTTTTCAAAGAAACAACACTCAGTAGCCACGTCAACTACTGAAGCTGAATACACGGCTGCCGGAAGTTGCTGCGCCCAAATCCTTTGGCTGAGACAGCAGCTACGAGACTATGACGTCATTCAGAATGAAGTGTCAATCTTCTGCGACAGTACCAGTGCCATTGCAATCACTCAAAACCCTGTACTTCACACAAGATGCAAGCACGTGGACATCAGACATCACTTCATTCGTGACCATGTCGAAAAGAAGGATATCATGATGGAGAAGATCCACACTGATCGACAAAGGGCTGATATACAGACCAAGCCTCTAGCTGAATCCAGATTCAGAGAACTTTCAGTAGAGCTAGGTCTGCTGGATCCTACTGACTCCAGTCAGTAAAAGGTTTCAGGAGAGGAGCATTCAGCAAGGGGGAATGTTCACTCTCAGTACTGAGTAAACTCAGTACGTAGAGACAATAACCATCTACATGAGGTATCAGCTGACTACGATGTTCAGCTGACAGGTTTGCGTATCTCTACTCAGTAGTATCTAATAGAACTGTAATATGCATTTATTGCTCAGAATCAGCATCATATTTAATATCTCAAGGATTGTCATTTAATATTAACGACTTACATTTAATGCACGACATTCCATGCATAAGTATGCTGAACTCTACCACGCATTTAATGCATGCCGTATCATAGTTACTACTTAGGCAAGTTACAACTGGCTTTTGACTTAGGCGGCAAATTTGATCATTACCTATAATAGACCCTTTTAATCTTGACCGTCCATCTCATAAAAGCTATTTTAAACTAGGCCATTGATCAATAACTGTTCATCTTCACCTTGATATATATTTTTCGATCATATCTTAGAAACCGCCATTAGCATACTTCAAATCCTTAACTCCGAAAAATCTGAAATTATTTTTTTTGCAAACCCCTCTTGCATATTTCTTAAATGATCAGATTTCTCATCGGTATGATATTAGATCTGTTACAATATTTATTCTCTCTTTTCAGAATCGCTATACAGACTGTTTTATTAAAATCGATACTGATAGACTTTTCTTGTAACATATATAATGGCAAGTACAAACATTTCAGTCATCGTTCCAGAAAACTTGCAGGAAATCCTGGATAAAGACCGTGTATGGTGCGAACCAGTCATGGAATTCGACGCCTGCGATCACGAGTTCATGGACGAAATCTTCGCTGCCCTCAGAGAATCGGGTCTGGAAGGATTTCTCTCAAGGAAGCCGACGTTCTTCCTTCCGAGACAAGTGTCTGAGATCTATCTCAACTCAGACTCGGTGTCTGGCCACATCATTGGAAGATTTGCAGTTCACTCTATCGGCGATGCTTCTATGCAACTCAGGCGGATGTCTATCAAGGAGGCACTGAAGAGGAGCTTCGTTCTACCTGCTGAAGGAGTCAGCACCGTCGGATATAACGACGATATGATAGACGACTACCTGTCAATCTTCTGCGGAAGCCCACAGCGTTCAGAGCTGCTTTCCCGAAGAATAGTATGCTGCCTCAGTACCGAGCCTTGGCGTACATTGTGACGCAGCTACTGACAAGCCAAGTGGGTTCATTCGATCAAGTATCGAGACCCAAGATATAGCTTATGATGGCGATCTATGACAGAGCAAAGATTAACTGGACAGAGTTCTTTCTCCGAGAGTTCATGACTCAAGCTGCCAAATTCGACAAAGCAACATGCAAGCTGAGCGCAAAAGGCAAGCTTCTATATGGACTGAAGCTATCGATCATGATTCAAGACTTCTGCGGAGATGACCAAATCACATTCGATGACAAGCTATATTTTAATGTGAAGAAGGTCAGATTCCACAACAGAATTGCTGCTCTTCAGCAGATAGGGACATGACCCTCAGCTCAGCAGGTGACGCCTCAGAAGACCACGCCAACAAAGAAACGGTCTCCTCAAGCAAAAACTTCTAAGGCACCAGCAAAGCGCCTGAAGAAAATCATTCCTGCTGTGCCTACTGAATCCGAGGCAGTACCAGAGGCTACTGCTAAAACTGCTGAACAGTCTAGATCGCCGATGCAGCTGATTGATAAGTCAGAGTCCTCAGAGAAGACTCAGTCAGTGGAGAAGACCATCTCCACTGAACAAGCTGTAGAAGTGGACCAAGGGGTTCAGACTGAAGAGGCCCAGAGCGGCGATTTAGAAACCTTGGACAGTCCACTCAACGCTCAACCACTCAGCAGCATGCCATCTGCTGAGAAACAGCTGTCTCCAATAGATGTTGAAGACTCGGAGACAGCATCTGAAGAGGAATCTGTCGGAATGGAAGCTTCAGCCATTCTATCTCAAGCATTCCGAGAGATTGTTGAGCATATACCGGAGATTTCTGGCCACTCTGACCTGGTGACTATTGCCAAATAGGCCAGACTCCATATGCTTTTAAGATTCCAGGAGTGGCCCAATCAGCTACGCCTCATTCTTCACTACACATGCGAGCAACTGCATGAAGAGGAGCTGATTATATGGCAGCAGATAGGCTACTTATAGCCTGCTGACCTCGGCGCTCTGGAGGACCTAAGAGCCGCAATGCTGGCCTTGCTGCATGATAGGCAGCATGCTTCAGGCTCAGCCTCTTCAGACGGGTTGGACCACGACGGTCAGGACCCACCCCATGATTCAGGCCCCGGAAAGCCTGATGAGGAACAACCCCAGGATAAGGATACACCCACTCCTACTGAACTACCATTCAGTATCCTTGGACCTGTGAAGTCGGCGGCTGGTACTTCAACTTCCGCAGAGCCTGCTCAGCTCTTGCTGAAATCAACGTTTGAAGTAGCGCCCAGCCCCAAAGGCCGACGCTCAAAGTCCATGGCTAAGGCACTAAAAAGCCAAGGAACTCAGAACAGGGCTCTCGCCAAAACCATCCACAAACCATGGAAGCAAACTGCTCAAGCCACCAACGCTGAGCTTCAGGGGCTGAGATCTTCCATTTCACAATCAGCTGCCCCTGATGTCTCCTCCATTGTCTCTAACGCGCTGGCACAGCAGAAAAAGGACTTTGATAATCAGCTCAGAATAATTCAGGAAGGGCAGGCCAAACTGCTTGAAGAATTCAAGGCCGCTCAGTCCTCCCATACTGAATCAATCTCAAACCAATCCCAGGCCACTGAGCTCAGACTCGACAATATTCAATAGGCCCTTGAAGGAAAGGTTTCTGAGAAGCTGAATGACTTTAAGGCTGCAGCTGACCTCTCTCACAAATTCTACAAAGAAGAACTCGCTTCTGAGAGGAATGAGCTGCATGAGGCCCTGACAAAGATCAATGACAAACTCGAAGAGTTGTCAGCCTCCTACAAAAACCTCAATCTCCAAGTATCCACTCCTAACCCGGCTGTAATTGATGATGCCAAAAAGGGGGAAAAGGGGGATTAATGTGAAAAAGGGGATAAGTTAGCCCCTAAGCTGACCCTGACTAAAACCACTGCAACATCAACTAAGGGGGAAGCCCTACTAAAGTCAGGAAAGAAAACACGGCCAGTAGCTGAAGCAAGCAGAGCTCAGACAACAGCTGCTACTAGACCAACTGGTGAGGCCCAGGGTGTCTCAGCTGCGAGCACAGCAGAGACCGGCCCAAGTGGCTCTGGAACCAGAGAACAAGCTACTCATGCAACCCAGACTCCTACTGACATAATTAAGGAGGTTGCTGAGTATACTGAGCAGGATGACTCAGAGGAGGAAGAGGCACCTCTCCCATCTCCTGTTCAAGGCAAGGGTAAGAAAGTATTTAAACTCCCGACCCCTCCAGCAAAGAAATCAAAGAGATATGTTACTGCTGCAGAGGAGGCTCAGATAGCAGCTGACGAGAAGCTAGCTAGGGAATTAGTCGAAGCTGAAGTAGCCAACAAGCCTAAAGCAAAGCCTTCCAAAGGAAAGACAAAGGCCCCAGCTCGCGCCAGAAAGAAGTCAACACGACTAGGTTGCCTCCCAGAAAGCTGATAATTCAAGATGATGATGATAGGGAGCAAGACAACAAGGAGACACCGAGAAGCGGGGTACGTCCAAAGACAAATCAAGTACCCCTGCTGACTCAGAAGATCAGTCGCCTCGCAAACCCTCCTACACAAGAACAAAGGAACAAGATGCCGAGAATGAAGCTATATTTGCTCAGATGGATAGGTATCTATACCGAGGAGAAGAGGCAAGACAGATTCAGGCTGCCAGGCACAGAATCCATATAGCAGACCTTGAAGCACTGAGAATCCGTACGAACAAGAGGCCAGCCGAGAATACCTTCAAAAGCCGACATTCCATATAAATACGAAGGTTCGGGAAGCCAACGAGATCCGAAAATGCAAAGATGGCCTAGGACGGATGAATGGATTCCCTGCTCGCTTACACGAGAGATGGGAATCACGGTAAGATAGAATTCATCAAAAGGAACTATTTCGGAGATTACGGCCAAACATGACAAAGGCGGATGCCTACGTTGAATGGATGAGGATTACCGAACCGGACTTATATGCCTACCGGTACAAGTGTGAAAGAGAATATCATTGTCCAAGTCCCCCGAGCCTGCACTCGCCACCACCCGGAGGACTTGATGATTCTATTCATTATGGAGTAATAGAGAAAGAAGTGAAGGATGATGCCGCCCACATAGATCTTGAAGAAGATGAGCCAGCTGACTTTGCTGAATATCTGAAGCTGAGGAAGTATACTTACAGGATGTATGGACTGCTCCTTCCCGAGACACAATCGCAGAACTTTATGGACAAGATCAAGCAGTACAAGCGTTCTTAGTCTTAGTTTCTTTATCTTCCTAGCTTAGCAAGAGATGTACTGTACTGAACTTTCATATTTATATATACATCTTATTTTGGCTCTGACAATATCTTATTGTCTAAATAGCCATGTTTGTCTTATGCTTAACACTCAGAATCACTGAAGTGATTACTGACTCACACGCTCACGTTTATTTACTTGTCAGTCGATTGCATTGATAGATTCTGTTAGACTAGCTGTTCCGGGGGAAATTGTTGTTTAGGGAGAAATTGTTTCTGCCTTGATCCTCTCAGTAGATTAGAACTTAAAGAACTCCACTGATCTTACTTGTAATATTGTAAGGAGCTCTGTTTCTGAGAAGTTTAGTGTTAGCATAGATGGTGTTAGGTTTTGGCATCATCAAATAGGGGGAAATTGTTGGGTGATGATTCTATCCTCAGCACAGTCATACTTAGTGGGAAATGATTCTATCTTCTGTAACTGACCAAAGCTCAGTAGCCTCGTGCTCTGAATTTGTTTGAAGATTTGAAGATCCCAAAACCCTATCTGATTGGTGAACCATTCCGTTGTAATTGTTTTTGTCTCTGAGGGTTCAGACTCAGAAGACACTCTGCTCTGGTTTAGGCGTTCAGTAGATTATCAGCCTTAGCCCCAGATGTAGAAGACTCAGTAGATACTGGACTCAGCAGGAGCAGTATACTGAAGGAGTCAGTGGAACTGAATTCAGCAGGAGTAGTTCACTAAACTAAGAGCTGACCTTCAGTAGAGTAAATTCAGTACTCTCTACAGGATCAGACTCAGTAACGGCAGACAGTCTTCTGAACTGTCAGATCTTTTGAACGACAATCAGCATAGTCAATTACGAGGAACAGAGAAGTCAGCTTCATTATGCCTCGAAGTCTGTTCTGTCTCAACTACTCTGCAAAACCTCGACGAATGACAAGCAGACACGTGCATTTTTACCTACTAAAGCTGCAAGTCAACATATTTCCAGAAAAGGAGGGAAAGGACACTGTCACCTTTTTCAAAAGAGCTATTAGCTACCAAAAGAGTGAGAAAGGGATCATCGTCTCCAACGGATCTTTCCCAATCTCTTCTCTATAAATAGAGGGATGATTCAAGTTTTTGAAGAACAACAACAACTACTACAAGAACAACTACGACTGCTACTTCACGAGCAAACAATGAAAGAGAACTAAAACAAGAAGAGAGCAGTCAAACGAGCAATCCAAAAAGCTTAAGTCTTCCGCAAGAACTCGAAGATCTATCTCCGGCGAAAGACTACATCCTAGATCGTAAGGGAACCAAGCTGAACCTATATACAAGCCTCTAGTATCCAAACGATGCAACACAAACCCATAGCTATAACTCAGTTGTTCGTCGTTCTAGAAGCTACATTCTCATTCCCTATCCCTCTAACCCTAAGCTCAACCGATCATATCCATAGCTTAGACGAAGGAGTTCATATTTGAACCTAATCCTTACTGTAAAAGGACTCCTTCACTCTTGGAGAGTTTTTCAAACACTTTAGTTTGATAACCGTTGTAAACTGAGACTTGCTCAGTATAAATTCCAAGACGCGGCTTTGTCCTGTGTACAAGCTGACTGAGACTAACTCAGTATAATAAATAGCCTCTTGACCTTTCAGGACAGTAGACGTAGGATCTTGTGTATCTGAACCACTTTAAAAATCTGTGTCTCTCGCTTGCTCTCTTATTTACTGTTGCATTGATTTTAACTGTTCATACTGAAAATTATCCTTTAAAATCATACAACTAAGTCTCAGCATACTGAACTATTTTTTCTGCTGAATTGAGACTGTCTTGATAAAACGTTTTCCACTCAACTGATTGGGGCCTACACATTTCCGCACCACTGAACTCTATCTGCGTCATCGACTCGACTCGGTCGGCTAGCGGATCTCGGTAGAGTCGAGACTCTTTGCCAAACACGATTCAGAACAGCTATTTGGTCTGCTGAATTCTTTCAGTACGGCACTTTCCTGAACAGGACTGTTCGTGTTCAAAGTTGAGAAAATTGGATTCAGGTGTAGTCACCCCCCCCCTCTACACCTGAACGTGCTCTCGGGAGCAACACTCAGTTACCTCTGGGGTTTCTACATCGACCTGAGTTACCTGGGATTGACTCTGTTCTGGAGAGTTAATCTGTTCAGCTACTTCTGCTGCTGGCTGAGATTCAATGGATTTGTCTTCAGTTTCCTCATCTGAATTATCATCCCAACATAGCTGGATCTTTTCGACTTTATCTTTTAAGCTCAGATCCTGTAGCTGCTTACTGATGTCCTCAGATTCAGGTTTAGAGTTTCTGCTCCTGTCTTCAGTAGCAAACTCATTAAAAACAACATGAGGGCTATCCTCCACGCAAAGAGTCCGATAATTAAAGACTCTGAAAGCTTTGCTGATCCGGGAGTTTCCTAAGAACACTCCCTGATCTGACTTGCTATCAAAAGTCTTCAGCTGATCTTTCCCATTATTGTGAATAAAGCACGAACACCCAAAAATATGGAAATAAGATAGAGAAGGCTTCCTGTCGTTCCATAGTTCATATGGTGTCTTCTTATGCTGCTTTGTCAGTAGAGATCGGTTCTGAGTGTAACATGCAGTGTTAGTAGCTTCTGCCCAGAATTTGGTTGGGAGTCCTGAGTCTGCGAGTAGGGTTCTTGCTGCTTCTTTAAGTGTACGATTCTTCCTCTCAGCAACCCCATTTTGTTGAGGCGTGCGCGCGGCAGACGTCTCATGCTCTATGCCTTCAGTTTTATAGAACTCCTCCACCATGAAATTCAGGAACTCAGTTCCTCTGTCTGAACGTATCTTGATGGTCTTGGTGTTCTTCTCGACACTGAGCCTTTTCAGAAGCCTTGGTAACTCTGTTTTGACGTCATACTTGTTGGCAATAAATATGACCCATGTGTAGCGCGAGTAATTATCAATGACCACTAATGCATACTACTTGCCTCTGATCGTCACTGGAGAGACTGGACCGAACAAACCCATATGTAGCAGCTGAAGGATTCCATTAGTGGAAGGAGATGGAACTGGCGGATTTTGATTCCTTGTTTGCTCTCCCTTTAGGCATGCTTCACATAGAGTGTCTTTGCTGAATACTTCATTTGGCAGTCCTCTTGCTAGAGTGTTTCTAGCCAGTTTGTTGAGCATTTTGAAGTTGAGATGGCTGAGTCTTTTGTGCCAAAGCCACCCCGTTCTGTTGTCATTCTTTGCCAACAAACAAGCTTCAGGTTCAACTGAGTTCCAGTCAGCTACATAGATATTCTTCTTGCGCGAACCTGATAACACTATTTTCCCTGTGGATTTACCAATAACATCACAGAAACCAGCGTAAAAAATCACTCTATTCGAGTTGTCACAAAATTGACTAACAGAGAGATGGTATGCTGAAGTCCTTCAACATATGATACTCTTGGAACTGTTGCTGTTCCAATGTTGAGTGTTCCATATCCTCTGGTGTAGCCTTTAGCATTGTCTCCAAACTCGATTCGGGGTCCTTCTTCAGTAGTATAATTCTTTAGCAAGTCTTTTTGGTACGTCATGTGTCTTGAGCATCCGCTATCCACATACCAAGGGTCCTTGTGCACCTGCAAAACAGAATTATATTTAGGTACCCTTTATTTTTGATTTTAGGTCCTTAGATGTTAGTTTTGGTAACCCATATCTGTCGTACAACCCTGGTGGTCTCAAACAGTTTCTTTCCACTTGTGTCAACATATTTGACCACTCGACTGGTCACTGATGACTTATGAGGCTTTTCAGGTTTAGGAGTCCTGATCTTCTGAGTGGGTGGACTACTGACCTTTGCCTTCTGCACGGCTTTCTTCTTCTTTTTCTGACTCTTAGATCCTCTCCTGACTATTGGATTATAGTAATATGACCCATACTGAGCTGGATGAGTCAGCTGTGGAGGTCCATATTGATCAGCCCATTTAGCTTTGCTGGTTCCCCCTTGACTGAACTGGGGTGTTCTGGTGCTGATCTTCTTGTCAGAGTGCTGATGACTAGGATAAGGTGCCCTCATCTTCTGTTTGTTGAACAAACCTATCAGCTAGCCGGTTTTCTAAGCGTACAGGGGCAGATGAGGAGGCTCCCTGGCTGAATCCAAGTCCCTCCTTGCAATGCTTCGGCTTGTTGCTTGCTAGCATAGCCTCTAGCTTCTTTTCAGCGCCCATGTATCGCTCTATCATCAAGTTCCTCTAGACATCATCACTTTTCTTCAGTGTTTCATGCTCGGTCTGAAGTCCTGACAACTCTTGCTTCAGTAGACTCAGTTCAGTATCTTTCTGAGTCAAGTCTTTGGTCAAGACTGAGATCTGATCTTCTTAATGCTGAGACTTGGCCATCAGAGAGTTTATCTCCTCCCTGAGTCTCAACACAAGTCCTTCTGACTCAGTAGCAACCTGACTCTCCTGAGAAAGTCTCTGATTCTCCACTTTTAGGGTATCCAATTCCTGAAGAGTCTTACTGAGCTGCAAACTCATCTGAATCTGCTCGTCGAGTAGTTCTTCATATGCAATTGCGACGTCTAGATTCTCGTCTACACCAGAAAGCGTGTCGTGTGTGCAGTGTGAAGAGGAGTTAAATGGTTCATGAGAGTTTACTTCATCTTCAAGCTCTAAGGCCATGAAAGCTGCTTCATCGTCAGATGAATCTATAAAGGAGTCGACTTCATCTGAGTCGTCTGAGAGTTCACCAGCAATGTATGCTTGTCTCTTCTTGATGAACTTGTCCCTTCTTGCTTTGCATGCTGCTCGTTCAGTAGTACTGAGCTCAGGACAGTCATACTGATAGTGTCCTGGCTTCTTGCCGTTATAGCAGGTGGTGACTCTTTCTTCCTTGCTTTCACTGTCTTTTGACTGTGCTGAGTCATCCTTTTTCCTGCATTCAGAAGTATGCGAGTCAGGAGTGCGCTTAGGCGTGTAATCAGACTTACCCTTGGATTCCCTGAGGGCTTTAGTCACTTTTCTGCGCCTCTCCTTCTCCTTCAGATACTTTACGGCAAGCAGCGTGTACTTCTTGGCTAGATTTCCTTCTTGTATGTCACTAAGCGAAGGTTCAGCCTTGCTAGTCGCTGGAGCTGCTGTGATGACTGATGCTTTAAAGGCATGGTCAATTTGAGTGTCAGCTTCAGCTCGCTGCTTCCTTTGAGGTAAGCCAAACTCGAATTCCTCTGCTTTAAGTTCTGAAAAGATATGGTCAGGAGTAACAATATCTAAATCAGAATGACGTAATAAAGTAGCAAAGGGGGTCCAGTGACCGTCTGGCCGTGCCCTCAAAATTTTGAGATTCATCTCTCGGTTGGAGAATGTCTTTCCCAGCCCGTTGATAGAGTTCATCAGATCAGTAAATCTGACGTTGAGATCTTCAATGGTGTCACCAGGCATGAGGGATAGTCTCTCCAGCTTTTGGAGTTCCAGCGCGAGTTTATTTGCTTTGATCTTCTGAGTCCCCCGACTCAGTAGCGCTAGAGCATCCCAAAGTTCTTTCGCGGACTTGCAGTCCTGGACTCTTCCGAGATAAGAATCACTCAGGGTGGTCAGTATGGCGTTTCTGGCGACGCGGTCTAAATTATGAAGCTTCTTCTCCTCTGGGGTGAAGAAACTTATGTCCTTGGGAATCTTCTTCCGGGTCACCATTCCACCTCCATCTGCTGGATCCTGAGCTACGACGCTATCGATCATAGGAACGATAGGTCCGTCCTCTAGAACCTCTGTTATGCTATCGTGGAGAGAGGTCAGATGTGCTTCCATTCTGACCTGCCATACACCATAGTTCTCTACTGAGACCATGGGTACCATCCTGATCCCTGACAGATCATACATGATAGATAATGATATGAATGAAGAATGATATGCCGTGAAAACGTTTTTCGGATCCGTTCAAGTAGACCATTTTTAGAATACAAGAGTCTTATAGAACTCCTGCTCTGATACCAATTGTTGGTCCCGAGAGCACGTTCAGGTGTAGAGGGGGGGGGTGAATACACCTAAAAACCGATTTTCTCAACTTAAACACGAACAGTCCTTTTTCAGGATGATGTCGTAGTGAACAAGTTCAGCAGACCAGATAAGCTGTTTTTAATCATGTGGTAGAGTGACTGACTCTACTGAGATCTGCTAGCTGACTGAGAGTCAGAATTCAGTATCTTACAAATAGAGTTCAGTGGTGCGGAATAGTGTAGGCCCAAATTCAGTTGAGTGGAAAAACATTTTTATCAAAACAGTTTCAGTTGATTAGTGCAGTTTGTTATGTTTGCTGAAACCCAGTTGAATGATTTAAAAGATGTTTTCAGAATGAATAGTAAATCAATGCAACAGTTAAAAATAGAGCACAAGACACTGAGATTTTTAAAGTGGTTCGGACACAAAAATCCTACGTCCACTGTCCCGAAAGATCAGGAAGCTATTTATCATACTGAGATAGTCTCAGTTGGTTTGTACGCTGGACAAACACTGGTCTTGAGATTTATACTGAGCAAGTCTCAGTTTACAGGGTTATCAAACTGAGTGTTTGAAAAACTCTCCAACTGTGAAGGAATCCTTTACAATAAGGATCAGTTCGAAGGTGAACTCCTTCGTCTAAGCTATGGATATGTTCTATTGAGCTTAGGTTAGAGGGGTAGGGAACAAGAATGTGGCTTCTAGAATGACGAACAACTGAGTATAGCTTTGGGTTCGTGAATCGTCGTTTGGATACTGGAGGCTGTATTAAGCAGTTCAGTTTGGTTCCCTAAGAGTTGGAATGTAGTCTTTCGCCGGAGATAGATTCTTCGAACTTCTTGCGGAAGACTTGGGCTTTTCGAATTTGCTCGTT
This sequence comes from Lavandula angustifolia, assembly GCA_028984105.1. Classification (NCBI taxonomy): domain Eukaryota; kingdom Viridiplantae; phylum Streptophyta; class Magnoliopsida; order Lamiales; family Lamiaceae; genus Lavandula; species Lavandula angustifolia. The sequence goes on from CM054817.1 coordinate 18,251,895, forward strand.
TGAATGCTCTGTGTGTTCTCTCGTGTGTTCTTGAGTATTTTTTATTTTGTTCATGAGCTTCAAATTTGATTTATCCCTCTATTTATAGAGAAGAGATTAGGATAGATCCGTTGGATACGACGATCCTTTGTCTCTCTCTTTTGGGTAGCTAACGGCTCTTTTGAAGTATGGTGGCAGTGTCCTCTCCCTCCATTTCTGGAAAGTTGTTGACTTGCAGCTTTAGCAGATATAGGGTACGTGTCTGCTTGTCATTGGCCGAGGTTCAGAAGGTGGTTGAGACAGAATAGACTTCAAGGAGATCTGAAGCTGACTTCTCTCTTCCTCGTATTAACTCTGCTGAAATGTCTTCAAAGATCATGACACTCAGAAGACTGTCTGGCTGTTGCTGAGACTGATCTCTGATTCAGTAGCATGCTTCTGCTGAGTCGGCTCTACTAAAGATCAACTCTGAGTACAGTGAACTACTCCTGCTGAGTTCAGTTCCACTGACTCCTTTCAGTATACTGCTCCTGCTGAGTGCCTAGGGTCTACTGAGTCTGAAATCTCAGAGACAAAACAAATTACATCGTAATGGTTCACCAATCAATATAGGGTTTTGAGATCTTCAAATATTCATAGACTCTTTCAGAACACAGAGCTACTGAGTGTATGACAACACAGAAGACTGAATCATTTCCCACTATTTACCAACACTGCTGAGGATAGATTCATCACCTAACATATACTGCTCCTACTGAGTCCAGTATAACTGAGTCTTCCACTTCTGGTGCTGAGGCAGATAATCCACTGAGTGCCTGAACCAGAGCAGAGTGTCTGCTGAGTCTGAAACCTCAGTGACAAAACATATTACAACGTAATAGTTCACCAATCAATATAGGGTTTTGGGATCTTCAAATCTTCACAGACTTTTTCAGAGCATAGGGCTACTGAGTGTATGACACCACAGAAGACTGAGTCATTTCCCACTATTTACCAATATTGCTGAGGATAGAATCATCACCCGACACTTCGTTTTTTGGCACTAAAAGCATATCAAGGTATCGCTTTTTGAAGAAACCTTTAATGTTGTTGAAGCTGGAATTCAATATTGATTTTGACATGATTGAAGCTGAAATATGACAAGAGATATAGGAGGATTACAGGGATAGAAGTGCTTTTCACAAGCAGATTCAGAAACTGAGGAAGATGGTGTACTATTCATATAAGCTTAAGCCTGGTGATATTGAGGAAGACAAATTTATCAGTGATATGAAGACTTTGAAGATGACCACGCTGACTCATGAAGAATTCGAGAGGAAGTATCAAATCAAGCCTGAGCGTGCTTAGTCTTGGAGATAATTGTCAAATTTTGTAATAGATAGAACTTCATATACTTGTAAAGCAGTCTTTTTTATTAATGAACTTTTCTATCGCTCTTGACCTGATGACATAACTCTGTAATCAGGTTCTTTACTTTATGTTTAAAATTATATGAACTGAATATGTAAGTCATGCCAAATGACTTACATCCTGATATGTTATCACCTTACTATTTTCTTTGCCCAACTTGTGTTGGAGTATTTACCTATCTTTCTTCGAGTTACTGTAGGGTTTTTGGATCACCAAAAATGGGAAAATTGTCGGGAAATCATAAGTTTTGAATGATCTGAAACCCCTCGCTCATAGATGAACCAACATGTGTATTGAATTAGGTTAGAAAACAGTATAGATCAGGCTAGGTTCTATTCAGGTTAGGTAAGCTGAGGAGTTCAGTCAGGCTAGACTGAACACAAGTCGAGACATACTGTCTCGACTTAAATTTGTGTCTAATTTGTCCTGATCGAGAAATTAATGTATGAGGTACGAGGCGTAAAATTCAAAGACGATGGTCAATGGAGACATACAACTACCAAATCAATATTGATCAACTACAGAGAACCAAGTAAGGCCTAGTTTCATAGGGACAGAACAGTACCTTGTTGACCAGTAGAAAGCGATGCGTAGTTGAAGCATTTAATGTTCAAGACCGTTGCAAGTACGGAGCCAATGAGAAGTAGATCTTAGTCCAACAGATCTCTTCTTGCTCACCTATAAATATAGAGGGTCTCTCACTCTTGAGAGTTTACGGAATTTCAAAGCGCTAATGCTCTCAACAAAGAACAAGCTCTTTGTCTTAGAAACTTCAAAGTGTTCTTTCATAGAAATTCTCTCTGTCCATAGTAATCTCTCGTTTATATCAAGAACTTGGAATCAAGAGTGTTTCATACTCTTGTTAAGTTGGATAAAATCCAAACCCCTTACCTACTTCGATAAGATTACTATTAAGCTGATAGTTAGATATTTTTGTGTTTGAAAGATCGTTTCATAGATAGATAGTTTACTTGATTATGAAGATCTGTGTCAATAGTTTTCGAGATCAGATAGTGGATATCTGTAGAGGCAGAAAGTGGACGTAGGATCTTGTGAATCCAAACCACTCTTTGTGTTATTTATTTTGTGCATTTTTATATTATGTCATTTGCATAAACTAGTTTTCAAATCATAAGTTTTTCTATCAGTCTAAACCAATCAAGCTAAATATATAATTTGCAGCATTCAAATAATCACTATTTGGTAAATGGTTTTTCTAACTAAATAAAAGGCTCACACTTTCCGCATACACCAATCATTCCTCGAAAACTGTATTAATTTCTTAATACACATAAAATATAAATCAATATTCTTGGCCTTCGTTCGGAAAAGAAACCAGACAATATTAACGGGATGAAGGGAGTACTATTTTTCCAACTTTTTCTGATTTTAAGTAGTTTTTGAAAATATCATACAATTTTTCTAATTTTATTAATTTATCATTAATTTAAACTTATAAAACATTGAAATTATTATAAACACCAAAAAGGTCATAATGTGATGTCATTACCATATAATGATATGACATGACGATACAAACCTCACAATAATAATATCAATATAATTAATTGTAATCAAGTACCGCTTCCTTTTCATTCGTAAAGGTGATATTTCCAAAATGGCAAACACTTTTGTGCACTATGTTGCATATACAACATGATCCAATTACTCAATTTTGACCCGTTTTGATCCATATTTGACCCGTTGACTTGCTTTGACCCGTGTTTGACCCGTTGATATCAGCATGACGTCATGACCCGTTCATGACCCGTTGATCCAATTACTCAATTTTTTTATTATTTTTATTTTTTTACATTTTTTTTCCTCTTTATTTTAAGGACGGGTGTGTCACTCTTTGCATACGGAAGTGTCAATAGTAACAAACAAAAGTGTCAATCGCAACAAACAAAAAAAATTTAAATTTTAAAAAAATAATCATTTTTTTTAACATTTTTCTTCTTTATTTTAAAGACGGGCGTGTCACTCTTTGCATACGAAAGTGTCAATTGTAACAAACAAAAGTGTCAATCCTAACAAACAATTTTTTTATTTTTATTTATTTTTATTTTTTTCATAAGTAAGGCGTGCCATTTGTAATGAATAAATGTGTCATTTGTTTTGTTGGGTGATGATTCAGTCCTCAGCACGGTTTTACATAGTGGAAAATGATTATATCTTCCGTACTGAAATGCACTCAGTAGGCTTATACCCTGAGTGATCCCATGAAGATTTGAAGATCCCAAAACCCTATCTGATTGGTGAACCATTCCTTTGTAATTGTTTTTGTCTCTGAGGATTCAGACTCAGTAGACACTCGCACGAGTTCAGGGCGGTCGGTAGATTATCGGCCTCGGCACCGGATGTAGAAGACTCGGTATGTACTTGGACTCGGCGAGAGCAAAGATATCGAAAGACTCGGTGGAACCGAACTCGGCGAGAGTAGTTCATCGAACTAAGAGCTGACCTTCAGTAGAGTAAATTCAGTACTCTCTACATGATCAGACTCAGTAACGGCAGACAGTCTTCTGAACTGTCAGATCTTTTGAACAACAATTAACATAGTCAAATACGAGGAAGAGAGAAGTCAGCTTCATTATGCCTCGAAGTCTGTTCTGTCTCAACTACTTTGCAAAACCTCGGCAAATGACAAGCCAACACCTGTCCTTACCTGCTAAAACTGCAAGTCAACAACTTTCCGGAAAAGGAGGGAAATGACACTGTCACCTTTTTAAAAAGAGCCGTTAGCTACCAAAAGAGTGAGATAAAGGGATCATCGTCTCCAACGGATCTTTCCTAATCTCTTCTCTATAAATAGAGGGATGATTCAAGTTTTTTCATGCATGCAGAGAGCCAAAAAGCAACGAACGAGCCAACACACTCTCGAGCAAGAAAACGGAAAAACGAGCTAAAACAGAATATCGCATAAGTCTTCCGCAAGAACTTAAAGAACATTTTCTGGCGAAAGACTACCTTCTAGCTCTTAGGGAACAAGGCTAAACAGATAAAAAAGCCTCTAGTATCTAAATTGACGATACACGAACTCAAAGCTACAACTCAGCTGTTCGTCGATCTAGAAGCCACTTTCTCGTTCCCTATCCCTCTAACCCTAAGCTCAACTGAATTTATCCATAGCTTAGATGAAGGGGTTCACCTTTGAACCTTATCCTTATTGTAAAAGGACCCCTTCATAGTTGGAGAAGTTTGTCAAACACTTTAGTTTGATACCCGTTGTAAACTGAGACTTGCTCAGTATAAATTCCAAGACGCGGCTTTGTCCTGTGTACAAGCTGACTGAGACTAACTCAGGATAATAAATAGTCTCCTGACCTTTCGGGACAGTAGACGTAGGATCCTGTGCATCCGAACCACTTTAAAAATCTCTGTCTCTTATTTACTGTTGCATTGATTTTAACTGTTCATACTGAATATCATATCTTTAAAATCATTCAACTTAGTTTCAGCATACTTATCTGATTCACTCTTCTGAACTGAAACTGTTTTTAAGAAAACTTTTTTCCACTCAACTGATTTGGGCCTACACATTTCCGCACCACTGAACTCCATCTGAAGATACTGAATTCTGACTTAGTCAGCTAGCAGATCTCAAAAGAGTCAGTACCTCTTTGCCTTAACACGATTCAGAACAGCTATTTGGTCTGTTGAACTCTTTCAGTACGGCACACTCCTGAACGGGACTGTTCATGTTACAAGTTGAGAAATAGGTTTTAGGTGTATTCACCCCCCCCCCTCTACACCTAAACGTGCTCTCGGGACCAACAATTGGTATCAGAGCAAGAGTTCTATAAGACTCTTGTTATCTTGAAACTGGTCTACTTGAACGGATCCGGAAAATCGTTTTCACTGCATATCACTCTTCATTCATATCATTATTTAACATGTCTGATACGTTAGGAATAAGAATGGTACCTATGTTCTCAGTAGAGAACTATGGTGTATGGCGAGTCAGAATGGAGGCTCATCTGACTTCCCTCCACGACAGCATGACCGAAGTACTTGAGGAAGGACCTATCGTTCCTATGATCGATAGTGTCGTGACTGAGGATCCAACAGCTGGAGGAGGAATGGTGACCGGGAAGAAGATTCCTCAGGAATGTCATACTAACCACTCTTAGTGATTCTTATCTCAGCAGGGTTCAGGAATGCAAGATAGCAAAAGAGCTCTGGGATGCTCTAGCGCTACTGAGTCGGGGGACTCAGAAGATCAAAGCTAACAAACATGCGCTGGAACTCCAAAAACTGGAGAGTTTGTCTCTCATGCCTAGTGACAAAATAGAAGATTTAAATGTCATATTTACGAATTTGATGAACTCCATCAACGGGCTGGGAAAGACATTCTCCAACCGAGAAATGAATCTCAAGATACTGAGGGCACTGCCAGATGGACATAGGACTCCTTTTGCCACCTTATTACGCCATTCTGATCTAGATATTGCTACTCCTGACCATATCTTTTCAGAACTTCAGGCAGAGGAATTCGAGTTCGACAGACCTCAACGGAAGCAGCGAGCTGAAGCTGACACCAAAATTGACCATGCTTTCAAAGCATCAGTCAGCACAGCATCTCCCGCGTCAAGCAAAACTGAACCTTCACTAACTGACATACAAGAAGGAAGTTTAGCTCAGAAGTACGCGCTACTCGCTGTAAAATATCAGAAGGAGAAGGAGAGGCGCAGAAAAGTGACTAAAGCCTATCGAGAAACAAAAGGTAAGTCCGACTCGAACACTTCTAAATACAGGAAAAGAGATGACTTAGCACCTTCAAAAGAAAGCGAAAACAAAGAAGAAAGAGTCATTGCTTGCTACAACTGCAAGAAGCCAGGACACTATCAGTATGATTGTCCTGATCACAGTAGTGCTGAACGGGCAGCACGCAAACCAAGGAGAGAGAAGTTTGCCAAGAAGAGACAAGCTTACATTGCTGGCGAACTCTCAGACGACTCAGAAGAAGTCGACTCCTTCATGGATTCATCAGATGATGAAACTGCTTTCATGGCTTTGGAGCTTGAAGTGAAGGAAGTACTCGAAAAGTGTCTGATGGCAGGAGAAGAAGATGAGGTAAACTCTCATGCATCTTTTAACTCTCCTTCACACTGCACACACGACACTATTTCAGGTGCAGATGAGAATCTGGACGTCAGCTCAGCATATGAAGAAGTATTAGACGAACAGATTCAGATGAGTCTGCAGCTCAGTAAGACTCTTCAGGAATTGGATACCCTAAAAGTGGAGAATCAGAGACTTTCTCAGGAGAGTGAGGTCTCTACTGAGTCTGAAGGACTTGTGTTGAGACTCAGGGAGGAGATAAACTCTCTGTTGGCCAAGTCTCAGCATCAACAAGATCAGATCTCAGTTCTGACCAAGGACTTAACTCAGAAAGATACTGAACTGAGTCTACTGAAGCAACAACTATCAGGACTTCAGACCGAGCACGACACACTAAAGAAAAGTGATGATCTCTGGAGGAACCTGATGACTGAGAGGTACATGGGCGCTGAAAAGAAGTTGGAGGCTATGCTAGCAAGCAACAAGCCCAAGCACTGCAAGGAAGGTCTTGGTTTCAGCCAGGGTGCTTCCTCATCTGCCCCCGTACACTCAGAAGTGCGACTTGCTGATAGGTTTGTTCGAGGGGAAACAATCAATGCTGAAATACTGAATCCCCTAGCCAAAAACAAACAAAAGATGAAGGCACCTCATCCTACACATCAACATTCTGACAAGAAGATCGATGCAGAAATACCCCGGTTCGGCCAAGGGGGAACTAGCAAATCCAAATGGGGCCGATCGGCATGGACCACCTCGGTGACACATCCTGCTCAGTATGGGTCATATTATTATGATCCTATAGTCAGAAGAGGACCCAAGAGTCAGAAGAAAAAGAAGAAAATCGCACAAAGGCAAAGGTCCGGCAGTCCACCAGCTCAGAAGATCCGGACTCCTGAACCCGAAAAGCCTAAGAAGTCAGCTTCGACCAGTCCAGTGGTCAAGTACGTTGACTCAAGTGGAAAGAAGATGTTTGAGACCACCAGGGTTGTAAGACAAATTTGGGTTACCAAAACTAACATCTAAGGACCCAAAATCAAAAATAAAGGGTACATGAATATAATTCTGTTTTGCAGGTGCACAAAGACCCATGGTACGTGGATAGCGGATGTTCAAGACACATGACGTACCAAAAGAGTCTACTGAAGAATTATATCCCTGAAGAAGGACCCAGAATCGAGTTTGGAGACAACGCTAAGGGCTACACAAGAGGATTTGGAACACTCAGCATTGGAACTGCCACACTCCCTAGAGTATCATATGTTGAAGGACTTCAGCATAATCTTCTCTCTGTTAGTCAATTTTGTGATAACTCGAATAGAGTGATATTTGACGCTGGTTTCTGTGATGTTATTGATAAATCCACAGGGAAAACAATGTTATCAGGTTCACGCAAGAAGAACATATATGTAGATAACTGGAACTCAGCTGAACCTGAAGCTTGTCTGTTGGCGAAAAACGACAACCGAACGGGGTGGCTATGGCACAGGAGACTCAGTCATCTCAACTTTAAGACGCTCAACAAACTTGCAAGAGACACTCTAGCAAGAGGACTGCTGAATGAAGTATTCAGCAAAGACACTCAGTGTGAAGCATGCTTGAAGGGAAAGCATGTTGGGATTTTGTATACTGGAAGCAGGTTTTATGCTTGTATACAATGTGTTTTGTCCCTACCACTATTTATTCTCCTATCTGATAAATATATATTTATTTGCACATGTTATCCTTTATCTTGTACGAAAGTTAGATTTGTGTGGTGTGTCGGGTATCACAGAAGACAACACAAATTGGTTGAACTGACAAGATATAAACAGTTATCACAACTGAGACAACTTAAGGATAAGTTGTCGGTTTAAGCTGCAGTTTAGATAAGAAGTGGGTTGTCTTAGCTGCTTCTCTTTACTGGTACACTTAAGGTGGTGTATTGACGGATCACAGTGAGATGTGTTCTCCTAACTGACATTAGTGGAGAACCAAGATCTCGGTGACTTAGCTGGTCTTAAGCTTGGTAAGACTTCAGCTGAGTGCATTTAGCTGTCTATCACTTTGACCTACTATGGTGAACGTCCAATGAGCGACCGGATCTACGTATCTTGGGTGTTAGTAGTTATTTGTGGCTCAGGCTGGTTGTCTGTATCTTGCATCCGTATCCTAGTAAAATGGGTTGATAATATCCCCTGAGGAACTCGAAAGGATTAGCACACTAAACCCGGCCGGTTGATTAAGTTCAGGTGTGTTAATAAGGTCGAGTGGTACTGCTCAGGAATTTAAGATGTTAATTAATTTAAGCTGTCAGTGGGCTTAATTAAGTAACGGATATTTCTATCTTAAATACGGAGATCGATTAAGTCTAAAATACAAGCCTTTGCTCAAATTGGGATAAAGGGGTAAGTCAGCATGGATTCTCTAGTGGAATGAATCTGTGTTAATTAATTAATTTTGCTCTGGGCTGAGCATGGATAATTAATTAATTAGAGGCCCTGCTTTATTTCCTGTATTGGATCCCTGATCTGGCCCAATTAGTTGCCTAGTAATTTATTGTCTCTCAGAATTCATTATTAATGGAATAATGTATTTTTACATTATTTAATAATGTTTTTTATCTGGAATTAATTGGCTGGGCCAATTAATTGATAAATATTAGTAGCCCAGTGGATTAATTAATTATATTATGGGCTAATCATGTGGAAGCTCATTGGAATATAATTAAATTAATGGGCTACAAATATATTAATATTATATTGGCTTTTGAAGCCTATATATATTAGTATTCTGTTCAGAACAGAAGAGACACACATTCATAAAAACACACGCCTAGCGTGAGTTAGAGACAGTAAATTTTATTTTTCTCCAGTTCTCTGACCACCCAGAGGGAGAAATAGGCCGGGACACAGATCAGAAGATCTGACACAGGAGCAACAATCGGAGCCGCGACAACATACGAAGGAGGAAGGTATCATTCTAACCCTAATTATTCCTTCAATTGGTATCAGAGCCTGGTTTAGGCTCTGATTGTTGCTGTTAGATGCATGATTAGATTTTTTTTCCGTCGTTATCGGGTTAATTTTCGTGTTTGGGGCGGCCTGCGAGCCACTGTTTTGACCCCGATGTAACGTTTTTCTCGTGAGAAAATCCACGAGTAGATGATAGGACCAATATGTTATGTGATTATACTGTTATTGTACTGTAATTGGTCCGGTTGGCATGAAAATCGTGGTGCGACGGCGCGGAAGGGCGAAAACCTAGTTTCTGGCAGAACACGACCGCCAACTTGCGATGACGCGTGAGGGCGCGTGCTTCAGTGTTTGTCCGATCCGTTCGGATGGTTTTGTTCGTATTCTCGTTAGCTTCGTCTGGATAGGTCGCACGACCCATTCCGAGTTCTGGTTTGTCCGGAATAGTGTTGGAAAGGAGAAGTGGTTGTGCTGTCCAGAAAAGCCCCAAATTGGGCGAAAACCCTAGTTTTCTAGGGTTCAGCCGCATTTTTCGGCGGCGATTCCCGGCGGTTCCGGGGTCGGATTTCCGATCGGCTTGAATCTCTGGAATCCTCGTCTTACGAGCTTCGCGTCAATATATCGTATGTGATCATCCAATCCCAGATGCGACTGGAATTGATGTCTGAAGTGGGCTGCTCGTTATGAATTCGTTCCGGCGATTCGTTTGAAATTCGGGAAATTGAGGAACTAATCTCGGCCGGAATCCGTTACCCGGTGGTCGTGAGTGTTCCAATTATGTTTCCCCTCTTTCAATTGATCGAATCGCGGCTCTGAAAGTGAGAATTCAGGCGGCGAAAGCGGCGGCGGCGGAGGCGCGATTCATCGCGCATAACCCGTCGCGATGGTGGAAATCACCGGCCGTTTGCACGGCCCAGTCGTCTGGACGACGTCGAGGAAGCCGAGTGGGAGCGATTGGTAGGCGTGAGGCGGCGGGAGGTGGCCGGACGAGGCGGCGGGAGCGGCGGCGCGCCGCGCGCGTAAACAGACGCAGAACCGCGCGCTCCCGGTGCCGTTTTCCGGCAACGCCGCTGGCCGGAGAAGGGGCGGCTAAGCCGCGGATGACTCCCTCTATGGACAGCGGGCTGCGGCGTCGGCAAACGGGGCAACGACGGCAGTTTCTTGATGAAGAAGACGAAGCCGACGCGGCGCGCCACGCGTCGGCCGTTCTGCGACCGAGCTTCCACGTGCACCGCCACGTGGCGGCACTCGATGGCGTGGCGATACGGTTTTCGGTGCGGTTTTCGATGCGGTTTTCAAATTCGAAGATTTTAAATATCGAAGAGCTGTATTTTGTTCGGGCTTTGTAATAGATAGATTTTATTTTTATCTGTGTTTTTAAGCCCGATAACGACGTTTTAATTTCCTATTTGCGTATTTATTTTTAATTATGCTTTAGCATGCGATTATGTGATTAATTGCGCTTAGAAAAGCATGTAAATAGGATTTATGTCGTTATTAAAGCATGTTTTAATTTTCGCGGGCACGTTTTATGATGTGCGTTTAGAAATTGCATGTTGTATGAATTATGTGGCTATGCATGATTCTAAACAAACCTTTTGAATAAAAAGACTAAGCAATTATTAAATTAAATGTTTAATTAGATTCCATTAATTTGAATATTAAACACTTAATCGGACCTCCATTAATTGGACCCTACACAAAAGTGGAACAATTATATGAGTAAACGTCCACCTGAGTGGCTTGCTTGTATTTTTGAACCACGAGTTTTGTGAGATGGGTTTTCTAATATAATATTTAATTATTATTGAGTAGTGGGAGCGAAGCCGTAAACGTCCACCTGAGTGGCTTGCGTGCCTAGTAAATACGAGTACTCTAGAAGATAATAATTAAATAAGATGACTAATTAAATCAAATTGAAAGCGGTATGGTTCGCGTAAGTATGCCAATTTCGAGAATTTGATTTTAATTCGGTCAAATTAATGGTCAAAGCTTAGATGTCACCGCAGGTACAACTTCCTGAGAAGTCCCTTCCCGCGTTTTAATAGTGACATGGTCCAGAGATATCGAATTATTAATTTCATTCGTCTTAAGAACCTAGGCGTGGATTGGAATTAAAGAGCTAGGTATATAGCTTGGTCTAGGGGTGCACAGTAAACGTCCACCTGAGTGGCTTGCGAGTGTGATCTCTAGGGCTATTCGAGTATTTAACATCATTGTTTTTTCAAAAGGTTACAATGATTGTTAATTACGAATTATGTGCAAATATTAATTTTATACATGCTTTTAAAATTATATTTTTCAGATATGTCTGTTCGAAAAAAAAAAAAAAAAAATTCGAGTTCCTAAATAGTCTCACCAACCAAACTTTAACGGGTTTAACAATTTTAATTTAAAAGAGTGGAAGAGATTTCTTACCGCTCCCAATAAAAGCTCTGTAAAGGTCCTATAAGAACTTCTGTTTTAGGACCGCTATGTCTAAGAACGAGTTTACTATGAGTATGTTACTCAAATCTTTGGTAGCGGTCAAAGAGGTTATAGGAAAGGGCAAGAGTGCTCAAGTCTTGAATATCCCTAATAGTTCAAGGAATCCTCCGAAAGGCGGAAACCAGAAAAATAGCAGAAAGGGTGGACATTTCAAGAAGAGCAGTGGGAGTAAGAAGACGGTCCTTACCGGCGACATGCGAATGTCAAAGGAGAAAGGAAGGTTCTTCAAGAATGGTAAGAAAGGACACTGGAATAATTATAATCCAGATGTCAAGGCAAAACAGAAAGAGATGCGAGACGCTTTTGTAACTGAAACTATTCTGGTTTCCTCTTCTACCCACGAATGGGTAGTGGATTCGGGGGCAACTGATCATGTTTGTTACACCTTGCAAGGTTTCTTGCAGAAAAGGTAATTGAGCAATGGCGAGGTGGTAGTCTCAATGTGCAATGGATCTAAAGTTCCTGCAATTGCCATTGGAGATTTACATCTATCTTTTAATAGTTCTGTTTTAGTACTTAAAGATGTTTAATATGTGTATCGAGTTTAGGCGAAACATTATTTTCGTTTCAAAAACTCGCACCATGGATGGTTATAAATCAAGTTTTGATAGTATAGTTTCTATCATGAAAGACGATGATTTTATCTATGGTGAACCATTAAACGGATCTTTATATACTTGTAAACCGCGTAGTTCTGTTAATATTGCTTCCTCATCATCAAATCCTAAGAAGAGGAAAGAGTCTTCTAAGGTAAACTAAACTTATCTGTGGCACTTAAGACTACGTCACATCAATCTTAACAAGACTCAGAGGTTGGTGGAATATGGATCATTGGAGTCTCTCCAAGAATGAACCATTTCCAACTTGCGAAACCTGTTTGGAAGGAAAGATGATGACTAGGCCTTTTAAGGCAAAGGGTTATAGAGCCACAGAAGCATTAAGTTTGATACATTCTGACTTGTGTGGACCTATGTCTACGCAAGCTCGTGGAGGATATGAGTACTTCGTCACATTTACTGACGATTACTCGAGGTATGGATATGTTTACCTTCTCCACCACAAGTCGGATTGCTTTGAAACCTTTAAGGAATTCAAGGTAGAAGTGGAGAAGAAGCTAGGTAAAGAAATCAAAACACTACGATCTGATCGTGGTAGGGAATACCTATCCAACGAGTTCAAGGACTACTTGACAGAATGTGGGATTAAATCCCGGTGACAAGACCGGGCACGCCTCGGCCAGACCGGGTGTGTCAGAGAGAAGGAACCGAAGTCTCTTAGAGATGGTTCGGTCGATGATGAGTTATGCAACTTTGCCAGTTTTCTTTTGGGGATATGCCCTAGAGACTGCAGCATACTTGCTGAATCCTGTGTCTTCCAAGTCTGTACAAAAGATCCTTTTCAAGTTGTGGAGCGGGCACAAACCCAGTATGCACCACTTAACGACTTGGGGTTATCCTGCTTATGTGTTGAATAGGCAGGCCGACAAATTGGAATCACGTTCAGAAGTGATGTTGTTCATAGGGCGTCCGATGGAAACGAAGGATGGATACTTTTATGATCCTAAAGAACAGAAGATCGTTGTTAGCCCTAACGCTCGGTTCTTAGAAGAGGATTACATTAGTAACCAGAAATCTCAAGTCGACGTCTTCCTTGAGGAATTACAAGGTGGTCGAGTTCCACTTGAACAACCAGTTGTACAAGATAGTACTCCACGAGTAACTGCACAATTTGTTAACACAGCTCCTGACACTGTTTGACGTAGTGGGAGGGTGATATTTACACCTGATCGGTATATGTTCACTAGGGAGACGTTTGATTATCTCCCGGTAGATGAACAAGATACCGTGGATCCCTGGACTTACAACGAAGCAGTGGGAGATGTAGATGCACCATGGACTCGAAATTTGAGTCCATAATTGATATGGATGTATACGAGATCACTGAACTACCTAAGGGCTGCAATGCTATTGGTAGTAAGTGGGTATACAAGAGAAAGAGAGAGAACCGTATGGAGAGATCATGGCGTTTAAGGCCAGGCTAGTGGTGAAGGGTTTTACCCAAAAAGAAGGTATTGATTACAAAGAGACCTTCTCACCTATAGCAATGATCAAGTCCACTCGAATTCTCCTTGCCATATCAGCTCACATGAACCTAGAGATCTGGCAGATGTATGTCAAAACCGCATTCCTAAACGGTCACCTTGAAAAAGGTAGGGACATCTACATGAAACAGCCCGATGGTTATGTGAAGGAGGGTGAAGAGCATCTAGTTTGGAAGCTTAAGAAGTCTATTTATAGACGTAAGCAAGCTTCCCGGTTATGGCACCAGCGTTTTCGACAAGGTAGTCAAATCCTGTGGATTTGTGTCCTGTCCTAACGAGGTGTGTGTACCGTATCTGTGTTAACGGATCAGTGGTGTTTCTTGCATTTTACGTAGATGACATCCTTCTCATTTGCAACAATGTTGAAGTGTTATCAGACGTAAAGACGTGGTTATCCGAGCAGTTTCAAATGAAGGACTTAAGTGAAGCTGCTTACATCCTTGGGATCAAGGTTATTCGAGATCGCAAGAAAAGGATGTTAAGCTTGTCACAAGCATCCTACATTGATACTGTTATTGCTCGTTTCAGCATGCAAAATGCCAAGAGAGGTTCGGTACCTTTCAGATATGGCATTTTTCTATCCAAGAATCAGTGCACTAAAACGCCTGAAGAGATAGAAAGTATGAAACTAGTACCATATGCTTCCGCTGTCAGTAGTCTCATGTATGCGATGCTTTGTACGAGAGCAGATATCTCATATGCTGTAGGCATGGTCTCAAGATATCAATCTAATCCTGGACAAGAGCACTAGACTGCGGTGAAAAATATTCTCAAGTACCTTAAACGGACTAGAGATTATAGAATTGTTTACTAGTCAGACAGTCTAGTGTCTTTGGGTTATACATAATCGGATTTCCAGGCTGACAGAGACGAGAAGAAGTCTACCTCGGGTTATGTGTTTACCTTGGGAGGTGGAGTCATTTCATGGATGAGTGCAAAAGCAGAAATGCATTGCGGACTCACCCATGGAAGCAGAGTATGTGGCTGCTTCAGAAGCTTCGAAAGAGGCCGTTTGGCTCAAGAATTTCCTCCAGGATCTTGATATTATTCTGAACTTGCCTAAGACTATCACAATTTATTGTGATAACTCGGGTGCAGTGGCAAATTCAAAGGAACCTAGATCTCACAAGGCGTCTAAACACATAGACATGAAGTACCATACTATACGAGTATTCGTAAATCGAGGAGATGTGGTGATTGACAAAATTGGAACTGAATTCAACCTAGCCAATCCTTTCACAAAGTGCTTACCACTCCCGGCTTATGAGAAGCATGTTCGTGGCTTAGGAGTGGTAGAGATGCCCCCCACTTAGGACTACAGAAACTTTTGTATAAGTGGGAGAAGATGCATTGATAGATAGGACAGATAGCTAAGAGATAGCTGTGTACTAGTTTGTACCATAGCTGAGTACTAGTTTGTACTTAGAACTGACACATTGTTGGGTGATGATTCAATCCTCAGCATGATCATACTTGTGGGAAATGACTTATCTTCTAGACTGGATCACGCTCAGTAGCCTCGTGCTCTGAACTGTTGAGAAGATTTGAAGATCCCAAAACCCTATCTAATTGGTGAACCATTCCTTTGTATTTGTATTTGTCTCTGAGGTTTCAGACTCAGTAGACACTCTGCTCTGGTCAAGGCGCTCAGTAGCTTATTTGCCTCAGCACCAGTACAGAAGACTCAGTGATACTGGACTCAGCGGGAGCAAAGATATCCGAAAGACTCAAGTGATATTGGACTCGGCAGGGAAGCGATATGCGAGAGAGTCGGTTGAACCGAACTCGGCGAGAGTAGTTCACCGAACTCGAGCTGATCTTCGATAGACTTATCTCGGCCAGTCTATCTACGAATACAAGGTCGGACTCAAGCAACCGGGATAGTCTTCAGGACTGTCAGAATCTTTTGAAAGACAATCAGCATTGTCATATACGAGGAAGAGAGAAGTCAGCTTCAGTCTATCTCGAAGTTTGTGCTGTCTCAACCACTTCATCCACCTCAACGAATGACAAGCATACACGTGTCTTCTCACCGCTAAAGCTGCAATCAACCTTTTACCTAAAAAGGTGGGAAAGTACACTGTTACCTACACCAAAAGAGCCGTTTGCTACCAAAAGGAGAGAGAGAGAAGAAGATCGTATCCAACGGATCTATTTCAATCTCTGCTCTATAAATAGAGGGATCATTCAAGATTTGAAGCACTCACGCTCAAGAAACCAAGAACAAGAGAGAGCGCGAAAAGAGCGAATTTCAAAGAACAAAGTCTTAGCAAGAACTCGAAGAACAATCTCCGGCGAAAGACTACATTCTAGCTCATAGGGAATCAAGCTAAACCAACATATAAGGCCTCTAGTATCCAATCGACGTTACACGAACTTATAGCTTACCTTCGACTGTTCGTCGATCTAGAAGCTACTCTCTCATATTCCCTATCCCTCTAACCCTAAGCTCACTTGTCTTATCTATAGCTTAGACGAAGGAGTTCACATTTGAACCCAATCCTTATTGTATAAGGACTCCTTCACCTTGTTGGAGAAGTTTGTCAAACACTTTAAGTTTGATAGTGTTGTAACCGAGACTTGGATCGATATAAAAACCAAGACGCGGCTTTGCCCAGGTGTGCAAGCCGACCGAGACTAACTCGGGATAATAAATAGCCTCCCGATCATTCGGGACAGTGGACGTAGGATTTGAGCGATATCCGAACCACTTTAAAAATCCCTGTGTCTCTTCTTGCTTTCTTAAGCTGTTGCATTGATTTTACTATTCATACCGAACATCATATCTAAAATCAATCAACTGTCGTCTCAAAGATACCGAACTTTTAATCTATCGAACTAAGACTTAAAACGTTTTCTCACAAAAACCGATTTGGGCCTACACTATTCCGCGCACCGAACTCTTACCGTAGATATGCGAATTCGACCTAGTCGGTTAGCGGATCTCAGTGAGTCGTACTCTTAGCCTTTAACTCGATTCGTAACGGTTGTGCGGTCCGCTGAACGTTTGATCGCGACACCATCCCGAATTGGGACTGTTCAAGTTCGAAGTTGAGAAATCGAGTCAGGTGTATTCACCCCCCCCCTACACACTGACCGTACACTCGGGACCAACAATTGGTATCGAGCTTGAGTTCTTTGACTCTTGTTATCTTTGAGGCCGGTCTATTCGAACGGATCGAGGGAAAACGTTTTCACCGCATATCACTCTACATTCATATCTATATTTTTCATGGCTGATATGTCGGGTATAAGGATGGTACCCATGTTCTCGGTGGAGAATTATGGAGTATGGCGAGTCGAGAATGGAAGCACATCTCGACATCCCTCCATGACAAGTATGATGAAGTGCTTGAAGATGGACCTATCGTTCCTATGATTGATAGTGTCGTGACTCGAGACCAAGCTCAAGGAGGAGGAATGGTGGCCGGGAAGAAGATTCCCAAAGACGAAGTCTCTTCACTCCCGAGGAGAAGAAGCTTCACAACTTAGACCGTGTTGCCGTAAACGCCATACCGACCACCCTTAGTGATTCTTATCTTGGCAGGGGTTCGGGAATGCAAGACCGCTAAAGAACTCCGGGATGCTCTTGCGACTGCGAGTCGAGGGACTCGGAAGATTAAAGCCAACAAATTAGCGCTTGAACTCCA